>CM056050.1:225584526-226184526 GCA_029574335.1 Rana kukunoris | reverse complement strand
TATGGTCATTTTGAAGGTTGTAATTTTGGGGAATTCACCAACTCTCCTACTAAAGCTTTTATTTAAACAAAATAAAAATAAAAAAAACCTTGACTGTGCCATTCGTCTACTGGAGATGCTGACGACGACATTGTGCCTCACTGTTGCCCCCTGGGATCTTGATGTTTTACCTCAAACATGCAGCCAACACAGTGCATGGGCACATTTTTTGCAGTATTTTGAGCAGCCAAGGTAAGGCACGTTGATGTTTTTATTGTCTCCTGGAAGAGGACAGAGGCCACATTTTTTTTTTAAATAGCTTTTAAAGCATTTTTTTATTTTTTTTAGCTGTAGCACGTTTACAAGAGAAAAAAAAAAACCTAGTGCAATAGTGGCTCTCACTCCAATTTGAAATGTCCAAGTATCAAATTCTTCAGTCGAATCCCAAGGGACAGTAAACCACAACCAGTAAACCCACCGCAGAGATCATGATACAAAGAGGAGAAAAAATAAATAAATAAACTATAACAATAAAAAATAAAAATAAACACCCAGTGTATCAGAATCACATCCACCCGTGGAGTGGTAACATGTACAAGCTCTCAGTCTGCGGTCGCCGTGGAGGCCTCCGCTAGCCATTTGGCCCACACTTTATCATACTTTTTGGGGCATCCTATATTTTGGTAGGTTCCCTTATAGAGTGAGCATTTTTTTATTTAGGGAATGGAAGGCAGTAAGTGAAGTGGACTTTCATGCAAGATCCACTTTATTGTCTATATATATATATTTGTATGTAAGCTTTGTTACCATTTGTTTCTATTCTCTGATGCCATTATTCTGTGTCTTCTGGTTGCTGTTATTATTTGTAATTCCCACAGTTATCATTTGGCCACCCTGAAACGTTTTATATGTCTCCCGTGGCTTTGGAAACTCACATATAAAAGTACAAGTTAACATATTTCAATTTTAGTTGACACATACTGCTAACTGGTAATCAACCTGCTATGGCTTACCATTGAAACTCTGGATTTGTGGTGTAGTAATAATAAAGTTTATGTCCAGTCAAGATATTTTGGGTGGAATGAGAAAGGATTATAACTCCTGGAAAGTTTTACTGCTATTTTGGACACCATTATAGAGATTTTGCATCATCTCCTGTTTGCTGGCTGCAGTTTCATTAGCCAGGAAACGAAGGAAAATTTATTACAGAGAAATAATAAACTAACAGGGATTCTAGCCTTTCTCTACTCTACTTAAGAATAGCATCTTCTTCTTCTTTGCTGCCATTGGAGAGTTCCCCTCACTTTCTGTCTTGTAAACACTGTCAGCCGGACAGGAAGTGAAGGTCAAGTAAGGGAGCCCTGGATAGCAGCAAAAATCTGACAGGGGTTCTAAACCTTTTCCCATGTTATAAAAAAAAAAAAAAGATTTGGCTGGACATGCACTTTAACTTCTCTAGCATATGGCATTTCCATTATTTTGCCAAACCTTGTATATTGCTACACAGCTGAACTCCAGCCACAAAAACTATTCCTCATTAGTCACAAAAAATATAAAACCCCATTTACATTTTATATAATTCTACTTTGTGTGCTCCGAATGCCTTTTAAAACCCAGTTATTATCTTGTAAAATGAGTGTTGACATCATATCACTATGCTGCACATAGCCTATGCAGAGCTGTGGGTGGGACTCAACTGGTCAACCCACTACAGTCTGTCTGCAAAGAACTACAGGAGGGGTCAGATATAACAAGACCAGTCACTTTTCACAAGGAGAGAGAGCCGCAGTGACCGGTCTTTATTACAACACTGTATTACTACATGGATATGGAAGAAAAACACAAAGCACGCCAATATTCAAGTAGGAATATACATGCCTTTTGCATTTAGACAGTAATTGCCTACCCTACCCTGGAGATAATGTAACTCCAGCGGGAATGCTCGGGAATTAAATCATTAATGGCCAAAGAGGGAAGGCTCCATTTTGGAAAAAGAAATGGGGTAAATGTCAGTGGTGGCAGACAGAATGGCATGGGAGAGTATGGACCTGTATACCTTGTGTGCAATAAATTCTAAATACGTTCTAATGCTGATATTTTAGAGTATGCATTGGTTTCTTGAATTTAATATGCAGGTACTGATCACAATTCATTGTTATCAGGTAATTAAAAAATAAACACGATTTCTACATTGTATAAATAAGCGTTAGTTGTTCTTCCTGACTCTAATACCTACAAAAATGTACAAAATTTTTTTTTTTACTGTTTTATTTTTGTGTCATTACTATTAACAGTAGAGATGAGCAACTGCTGCATATTAAAGTTATAAAAAGCTTATATTTTTTGCTTCACTACTGGTAAAAAAAACCTCAAACTTATTTGTTGTTTTTAGGTGAACCTGGAATACAAGGATTATCTGGACCGACCAGGTAATTTCTGAAAATGCCATATTTTTTTAAAATAAATTGTGCCTTTCTGTTTGTCTGGCACCTATCATGCCAGTCCTAAGTCGATGGGAGTGCAGACCACAGGAAACATAACAAGGGCGTACATGGGGGAGCAAACTGACGGTACAGCAGTCCGATCACTACCATCTGAATGTTTGCTTGTAATATTTACACACATTCCCAGCTGCTACAGTAATATATGTAAACCCGCCTCTGCCTCCAATGTATGGCATACGTCGGTTACAAAAGTCTTAAAGCATATTTAAACCCACCAACACAAATGAAACAATTTGCAGCTTATCATTTCTTAGATGTATTGGCTGTATTCCTTTTTATTTTTTCATGCTTTTTGCCCTTACTTTCAACTGTTGATCCTGACAGTAACAAACTTTTTGTCCTAAGGAGACAACACTCATTTGCCATACTGCTTCTATGGCAGAGCAGAAGTTCCCCCACAAAAATAGACAACAGAACACCTACCTTTCTTTTCCATAACACATGGATAAGGTGTTCCATAGTTAACAGAGCATACTGGTAACAATAAAACGGATAAAAATGCAGCACAGATACATACTGCCCAGGGACGGCCAATCCATTAAGGGCACATGGGCACCACCCCCTTATCCGTGACCATCACCCTTATCCATGCATCTGGTCCCTTTCAGGACGCCGGATGCATGGATTCCAATGCATGGTAGGTGTTTTTTTGAAGCACCTGATTAGGCTCTAATAGGCTTCAAAATAGAATTGGCATAGGGGGCATAGAATGTGAATGGAGCCAACCCATGTGTGTTACAACAGCGAATTAATATTTGCTGTTGTAAAACAGATCCTCCTTCCGGCCAGTCAGGAAACGGGTTTGTTTTGAGACCTGTCCCCTTATTGGGTGAAAGGACAGGCGATCCTATTGGGAGCATAGGAAAAGTGGAGAAGATGCATGGCTACCGAGATGGAGGAATGAAGGAGATGCCCAATGCCCGATCCTGCTACCTGATCGTACTGCCGATAGGGGGTGGTTTTTTGCCACCTTTCCCCCCAAAAAAACCACCAGCCACCACTGCTACCTCTCAACTTTCTCAGATGGGAATGAGGAGCACCAATTAGAATAGGTATGTAGGTATAGGACACGCTCCCTGCTATACCCCCCTTAAATCAACAAGTGCTTTTTTACCACTATTATTCCTTTATACTGGCTTTTGGAATTTATGAATGCAGCAATTTAAAAATTGGGTGAAAAGTTTAGCACTGTAAAACACTTTTTAATAGATAAGTAGTTAATTGTAAATAAAACTATTTAGAACAGACCAAAATAAGGGACAAATGAGGAAGAAAGAGGAACAGATGGACTTTGTTCCAAATGAGGGAAAGTCCCTCGAAATCAGGGAAAGCTGAGAGCTATGCAAATAGGCAAGATGTTTGACAGGATCAAGAAGTATTTATATTTTCAATGGTATAAAACAAAGAGGAGAAGTGCATTGTTTTGGTTTAATTTAAAAATTTTAAAAATGTGTTTTCTTTTAGGGTTATCTATTCCTGGATCACCTGGAGAACATGGATTTACAGGGGACAGGGGTGAGAAAGGTGATTCTGGATTGCCTGGTTTATCCCTACCAGGAGAGAAGGGCAGCCAAGGTCCAACTGGGCCTCAAGGATTTCCAGGCCCACCAGGCCCCATTGGTAAGGGCAAGAAACGACAGTTCAACTTTTGTCATCAACATTTAAACTGTTCAGTATTTATGGTGTACATGATTTAAGTATTCTCTACAGGTTTATTTTACAAAAAAATAACATAAAAATATTTGTCTGCAATACAAAAATATATTTGTATTGCTCAGATTTTAGTCTCATGCAGTGCATTGGTAATAAAGGATTATACAGTTATACAGACACAACAACCTCATTTTGTATATCTAGCTGCTGTAAGATGGTGCACTATAATACTGCTTTAAAGAGGACTCAGCTTCATCAAAAACATAAATAACTAAAAAGACACATTCTCTTAACTACAGTCTAGAAAACACTGACCCTGGTTTCAAGGTAAGGCCAAATATAGTATTAGTAAACAATACTATTTGGTATTTGTAGTTGATTTAAAGTGCCAAAATCTACAATTGCTCGGAAAAGCATGTACCTCTACATGCAGGTTAAGCTTTTGTTCAGGACACCCTAGAAGCTCTAAAACATGCAAAGACTATAACAGTTGAGCTGTAGTTTGCAAATTGACATGCTTTACTTTTTGCTAGTGAGGCTCCTTATTACAACAATGCCACAACAGATGGGTGTTGGAGAAGCGGACCAGAGCTTGTTAATAGAACTTGTATTCAGAACTTAAATAGTGTACCTCATATTTTTGGGTACCTAGGCCCTCCAAAAAATACTGAGCCTTTGAATAAGCATTGACATCAACTGTCCAGTGCTCTATTGACTGTAAAAAAAATTTTACTCATATTTACTTCAGCTCAAGGTTTCCCAGAATATCCAATAGGCTTAAGCTAGCTTCTTGTATCTGACGGAAAAGATAGATTGATGGTAAATCTGGAGATACCCTAAAGAGACTGCTGAAATCTCCTAAAGTGGAAATCACATAGTGACCTATTTATTTCCTAGGTCAATCTTTTAAGGAGAGCGCATTGAGTGAAAGGTGTATAGAACTTGTGAGAGAAACATTACACAAGGGCAGGCAGGAGCACAGAGTGGAATCTTATTTTTTTTTAAATCTTTTTATTAAGTATAAAACAGACAACATACAAACAATCCACTACAGTAAACCTGCCACAGCATTGGGACTAGACCCACGCAGGAGTTAGTACCAGCTGGCCATAGGCTGCTTCCAACATTAGTAACAAACAGCTGTAGCACGTTTACAAGAGAAAAAAAAAAAAGAACAAACAACCTAGTGCAATAGTGGCTCTCACTCCAATTGAAATGTCCAAGTATCAAATTCTTCAGTCGAATCCCAAGGGACACTAAACTACAACCAGTAAACCCACCGCAGAGATCATGATACAAAGAGGAGAAAAAATAAATAAATAAACTATAACAATAAAAAATAAAAAGAAACACCCAGTGTATCAGAATCACATCCACCCGTGGAGTGGTAACATGTACAAGCTCTCAGTCTGCGGTCGCCGTGGAGGCCTCCGCTAGCCATTTGGCCCACACTTTATCATACTTTTTGGGGGAATCCTCTATTTTGGTAGGTTCCCTTATAGAGTGGGAGAACTTTATTGACATGTTAGAAAACAATGGGGTTGGGACTTTGTATGAGGCATGTGGTATGCACCACCACAGGCCTCTATCCCTGTAAGGGTGTAAAAAATGGAAGATTGGGACTTTAAATGAGATGCGATTAGCAAAATGTGATTAAGTATATATATGGAAATTATTAAAATTGTAACCATTGTAACTGTGTGTAATTAAAACAGGGGTTTAGTTGCAGTTATTTGCAAATTCCTGGTAAGCTACAGGCCAAGCGTCAAGGCACCCTGTGTAGCTGCAGTCCTAACTATGATTTTTAAAGCCTCCAAAAGATGAGCCCGGGTGTGCTAATCAATAGACAGGGAGCAGATGGCAACCTAGACCCGCCCCTATCTAAAGTTGGTCTGGTAAATGAGAGCACTGGAAAGACAAAAAAACAGGGGTGAAAACAAAACATGCCTGCCACACCAAAATACCACCAAAATAGGTGCGGACCACATCAAACTGGGTCAGCTAGTCAAAAAATGACAATGCATAAATTAACTGTCGGTGGTAGATCTGTGGAGGCACTCTGTTAGGCCGCGTACACACATTCAAATCTATCTGCTGGAAACGGTCTGACAGACCGTTTCAGCAGACAGATTCGATCGTGTGTACGGGCGGACAGACAGATTTTGCCAGCAGACAGATTTTAAAGCATGCTTTAAAATCTGTCTGCTGGGAATCCGTCCGTCCGACATGTCTGCTGGTTAGTACGCTAACCAGCAGACATATCTGCTCGCACATTCGTCGAATGCGCGGAAGTGTTTTACTTCCTGGTGCGGTGACGTGGTGGCGTCAACGTCAACGCCACGTCACTGCGCTGTCTGCCGGCGGGGATTTTGGTTTGATCATGTGTACAGCGATCAAACCAAAACAGCCCAGCAGACAAATCTGATCAAATCGGTCTGTCAGACCGATTTGAACAGATTTATTTGGTCGTGTGTACGCGTCCTTAGACTCCTGAATATCGCATCTACATCCCTTAATAATGTTGGAAAACAATGGGGTTGGGACTTTGTATTAAGGCATGTGGTATGCACCACCACAGGCCTCCATCCCTGTAAGGGTGTAAAAAATGGAAGGTTGGGACTGTAAATGAGATGCGATTAGCAAAATGCGATATATATATATGGAAATTATAAAAATTTCCATATATATAAGGGGTGAAACCAAAACATGCATAAAGTCTCCCGAATCCCCAGTACACCTCCAGCACTCTGCTGACAAGGAAGCTTTCATTTTATTCAACCTATACGGGGTAATATAAGCCCGGTGTAGGATTTTAAATTGTATGAGACGGTCTCGAAGTGAGACCAGGATTTTACAGGGGAAATCCCACATGTCTTCCCAATCCTCAGAGTCCAGTCCATGTATGTCCTGTGTCCATCGCTGGCGGAGCTTAGACAAATCTGGAGAGGAAACTCTAAGGAGATGTGCGTAGAGGACCGATGTCGGTTTCTTGGCACATTCATACCAAATGACCCTTTAAGATCAGACTGCACTATTTGCGTGACATTTGGTGTTATTTGGGCTTTAAACGCATGAGGCAGTTGCATATAGCAAAATAAATGCGAGGGAGCACATTGTTGTGGCATACCAGATGATTAAACGGCCGTATAGCCGTTCCGGCAGCTAGGTATAATACCAGTTTAATACCGCATTTGGCCCATATTTTGGGGTCTGGTAACGAGAAAAGATGGGGCAGTGTAGGGTTGTTCCATAGGGGGGCGTGTGGGGAGACTGCAGTCCGTGGGAACTTCTCAATTCCCAATCCCGCCCCCCAGGCCTTCAGAGTCGTGTGCATGGGGGTGGTCAAGTCATATGGAGCCTTGGGAACGCGAAGGGGTAAATGTGTCAGAGCATCTACAGAACGGACCACCGCCGCCTCCAGAACCGACGCTGGGTTGGACGTGTCCAGCACCAGCCACCAAACTGCCGTGACCAACTGGGCTGCCAGAAAATATTTCCGACAGTCCGGAAATGCCAAACCCCCCTGTGACACCGGACGCATTAGTGTGGATAATTTAAATCTAGGGGGATTTGGGCCCCAGAGGAAGGAGGAGAAGAGTCGGTTCAATTTCGTAAAAAATGAGCAAGGTATCCACTGTGGGGAGTTACGCAATAGGTAGGTAAATTTAGGTATGATTTTCATTTTAATTAAGTTAATATGACCTAATTAGGACAGAGGAAGGTTCGCCCAGGCCTTTAGTTTGGCCTTGACTCCTTGGACCACCGGCTCTAGGTTAAGGGGTATAAAGCTGGACCCCCAAGTACACCAATTCATCCACCCATTTCAGTTGGATATCTGGCGGGGCTAGTCTTTTGGCCCCAGGGTCTATAGCAAGCAGTTGGGATTTTGCCCAGTTCACCCGCAAACCCGTTATGTTAGAGAAGTCAGTCAATACTTGCAAAGCTCCTTTAAGGGAGAGGTCCGCGTCATTCAGAAATAGTAGAAGGTCGTCTGCGTACAGAGCTACCCTCTCCTCCAGCCACGCTATTTTTAGTGCTCTTATGTGGGGCGAAACCCGTAATGCCTCTGCCACCGGTTATATAGCAATTGCAAATAATGCCGGAGAGAGAGGGAAGCCCTGCCTGGTACCCCTGGAAAGTGGAAAGGGGGAGAGACATCACCCCCAGTCTGATAGCCGCCCTGGGGGATTTGTATAGGGTTTGAAGCCAGGTAATAAAAGCCAACGGAAATCCCATCCTTCGCAGAGTTTCCCCGTATCGAATGCCTTTTCAATGTCGAACGAGGCAATCATTCTAGTGCCCACATTGTCGTGTATGGCATGCAAGTTGGTGAATAGTCTGCTGGGTTAATATCCGTGGATTTATTGGCCATGAATCCCGTCTGGTCCGAGTCTATAATAGAGGGCAGTAGTGGGTTGAGCCTAACTGTGATTAATTTCGATAAAATTTTGAAATCAATGTTGAGAAGTGCTATGGGCCTGTAAGAGGCGCACTGTTTAGGGTCCTTACCGGGCTTAAGTATCAGAATAATGTGCGCGTCTGCCATGGAGGGTGGGAGCGCTCCCTCCTCCAGACAGCGGGTATACAGGTCAGCCAGCAGGGGAGCCAGGAGATCTGCATGAGCCCGATAAAATTTGACGGGTAGACCATCAGGACCCAGGGACTTCCCAGATGCCAATGAGTTAATAATGGCATGTACCTCCTCCGCAGTGATAGGCTCGACCAGATGGGACCTCTCCTCATCTGAGAGCCACCCCAGAGCCAGGGGGTCCAGGAGAGGCACCATCTCGCCAGGAGTCATACCCGGAGGGAGTGTGGTACTGTACAGTGTCTGATAGAAGTTCTGAAACTCCCTCAGGATACTCTCCTGGGATGTGAGTGAAATCTTATTTACTATAGATACATACTTGTATGTGGACTTTTTAGATTGTATATGATTATTGTATCACAGATATGTGGATTATGCACATGTCACATACAAATAAGTTTTATACCGTGTTTTTTTTTCTGCTAGTATAGTTTTGTATAGCGAATTCATATACATGCACAAAGAGAATCGTTTTTTTAGTTAGTATATGTTTGAACTGGAGATATACAGTAGATATAAATAAGAAAAAAATCCACCCGTTAATAAAGTGACTAAGTACCAAGGTAAAAACCACACCTAAAAGTTAAATAAATATAATAGAGCAGCTACCACTAAATAGTGAAAAAAATATATAATATGGAAGCGCTATGTTAACTTATAAGTGTAAACCGTACAAACAAATCAGGGAGAAACAATCTCCATATACTGTGAGTGAAATAGATAATAAGCACACACATGTGATAAGTCCTTAATCAAGTGCACAGTGAAAGGCAAAAACAAAACGTTCCAACCAGGAAAAATCATAAGATGCCTTACTCCACTATGAATGTAGATCCCAGCACTTCAGCGCTGTAATACGATGAACAGGCACTCATAGGCAGATGAATATGAAAGGAAAAAAAGGAAAACCTCATTGCGCAGACATCAAAAACAGACGGATAAAACGATCTGATTCATCAGCAAATGCACTCACGAATCCCCGCTTTGTGAAAGCATGAAACGCCGCTCAGTGTGCAGTCTCCTCAATTCGATCCGATGGGCTCGGATACGATCGTAGGCTCCTCCCTACGCGTTACGTCACGGGCACGCGACTTATTCAAAATACGCGATTAGGGGGCGTGAAGCATTTAAATTAGGCGCGTCCCCGCGGCGATCGAACTGCGCATGCTCCGTTCAGAAATTTCCCGCCGTGCATTGCGCGAAATAACGTCGATACGTCATTCGTTGTTTGAGTAGCGTCGTTTACGTACATTCCTATTCCCGGACGACTTACGTAAAAAATAAAAAAAGACGTTGACATTCGACGCGGGAACGACTGCCATACTTAACATGTGCTGTCTAATATTAGACCAGCAAAAAGCTGGTATAATTTTACGCAGCAAAAAGATGACTAGAGATGCCGTAAGAGATTGCGATTGACGTTCGTAACTTCGTGGATCGTCGGCAAAAGCTCATTTGCATACCCCGACGCGGAAAATGACGGGAACTCCACCCAGCGGCCGCAAATTTATTGCAGCGTAGATCCGAAGGCGTACGAACACGTAAGCCAGTCGGATTGAAGCCCGCAGCTGTATTTTCATGGTTTGAGGTTTCAGAGTAGTGAAAAAACGCGCATAATTTGAAAGTACTCCAGTCTAACGCAAGTTAGACAGGAGTAAGGGCTCTGTGAATCTGGCCCTTAGTTTGCATTTTTCACATATATTTATCTATCTATCTATCTATCTATCTATCTATCTATCTATCTATCTATCTATCTATATATATATATATATATATATATATATATATACCCCGATCTGTATACCCTGATCTGTGAGGCTGAGCTTTATATACCTGATCTGTGAGGCTAAGCTGTATACCCTGATCTGTATACCCTGATCTGTAAGGCTAAGCTGTATGCCCTGATCTGTATACCCTGATATGTGGGGATAAGCTGTATACCCTGATCTGAATACCCAGATCTGTGAAGCTAAGCTGTATACCCTGATCTGTATATCCTGATCTGTATACTCTGATCTGTGAGGCTAAGCTGTATACCCTGATCTGCATATCCTGATCTGTATATCTAAGCTGTATACCCTGAGATGTATACCCTGATCTGTGAGGCTGAGCTATATACTCTGTCCTGTGATGCTGAGCTGTATACCCTAATCTGTGAGGCTGAGCTGTATACCCTGAGCTATATACCCTGATTTGTTTGGCTGAGCTGTATACTCTGTCCTGGGATGCTGAGCTGTATACTCCTAATGGAAGGAACTGAAATACAGGGGACAGAGTGGGTGGATGATATAAGGGGTGTGGCTTATGAGATGTGGGGGGGGGGGGCAAAAGGGAAGGGCGGGGTCAAAAAAAGGGTGGGGTCTGGTTCCCCCCATCCAAAAACTTCACCAGCCGCCACTGTATTTCAATTCAAATCTATAGGCTACAAGCATTAATTGGTTTAGTTATATGTATGTTCAAACAATTTCCTACAGATAATTAGAAATGTATACTTTACCAGAAATCCCAAAATCTTTTGTCTGAGAGATGCCAGCTGTTTGTTCCAATGGACACCTCTTTCTTCTCAGATATTTATGTTCTTTCTTCTCTCAGTCTATTCTTAAATTCTTATGCCCCCCAAACAAATAGGCGTGGATGTGCTTTCCACATAAGCAATGTTGTCAAAGGATGTCTTATTTACTATGTAATCATGGCACAACTTCTTAAGGGGCAGTTTTGGACTCATCCACACAGTTGCCCAAGGGGCTCTGAAGGTCTCTGAAGGTTTATGAAACATTTTTGGGTGTGTACATGTAGTTGTAGAACAGTAGTATGTGCATAAAGAGAGGGATTTTTGGGTAGTTCTTACCTTCACTCAGGTTTTCTTTTACGTACATATCCAAAGCAGGTGCAATTTAAACAGATAAGCAGTTCTACCATCCTAGCATTAAACTGTATTTGTCCTGCTGGATTTTAGGTTACTGGAAAACAAAAATAACACATTTTCAACAGTTACATTCAGATACAGTAGTGACTGAATTCAATTAGCCATCTAAGCTGTCTTGTTTAAGATGTCTCAGTAAGTAAATTAATAAAGGTCTACTTTGGCACACTGAACCACTAGGGTCTGTCATAATTTATATTAGATTAATTAACATTGGTTCCTTCTAGACTTCTGCTTCTCTATGGTTTTGTCTGTTTCCTGTCATCCATAGAAAATGTGTTCTACTTTTTGTTTATTGCGCTATGTTGGTTAATTGGTTTATTTTTTAAAAACTTGAATTCACTTAACAACAGATTCAACCCAAGAATGCATTCCGGGGCACCCTGGTGATCGTGGATCCGATGGAAACCCAGGTCAACAAGGATTCCAAGGAGAAAGGGGACAGAAAGGTATGTTTTCTTTTACAGCATTGAATATTTTAGGTTTTGTCTTACCTGCAATGGGGTCCCCAAACTCTTTAGCACAAGGGCCTCATCCTATCTTTTACAAATATTCACAGGCTGAAAAAAAAATCTGTTTTGTAAACACATGCATCCCCCTTACATGAGGGTTACAATGAGAGTCTCCCCTACATTAGGATTCCCATCAAAACCCCCCTTACATCAGAGTCCACATCAGCGTCTCCCCTTACATCAGAGTCCCCATCAAAGTCCCCATTAGAGTCTCCACTTACATTAAGGTCCTACTAAGGTTAGGATCTTTTTTCAAGTTCCCCTAACATCAAAGTCACATTCAGAGCCCCTGTTACATCAAAATGACCCCTTGTGCCAGGGTCCCCATCAAAATCCTCCTTTACATCTGGGTCATCATAAGACCCCCCGCTTACATTGGGTTCCCCCTTACATCTGGCCCCCATCATTTTCCCCCCATAAAATCATTGTCGCCATTAGAGTCCCCCTTAGACCAGAGTCCACATCAAAGTCTCTCCTTACATCAGGGCCCCCAACAGAGTACCCCTTTACATCAGGTTCCTACATACATCTGGTCCCAATAAGAGACACCCTTATATCAGGGTTACCATTAGAATTCCCCTTTAAATCAGTGCCTCATCAGAGTTCTCCTCACCAATGTAAGGCTCACAGTTTTGCTGTAGCAGCAAGGCAGGAGTCTGGAGGTGTAGAAGGTCTGAAAGGAGGGTGTTCCATTTGCCTGTCAATGCTGGGGCATAAAAGGGATTTTGACTGCACAGTTTGGGTGGGGGGTGTTGCCTGGAAACTCGGGGGAAAGGAGGTTAACATAGATAGCCTTCACTGACCTTAATCCTCAATCTGTGCACATCATGGATATGCAACTGTCCCTATTTGTAGGTTGGATGGAATCTTGTACTGTAGCAGTCTGTAGTTTGGATACCCCGAAATGGAACTAACTATTTATTTTTAGACTTTAAGCATTAACTCTAAAATAATTTTCCTTAAAAAAAAAAAACTGTAAATATGACACAAGTTTATATATAGTTTTGTCACCCCCTGTACATTGCTTTAACTATACATACAATTGTTTTAGGTGACAGAGGAGATGCATGTGCAACATGTGAAACAATGCCGTCACCACTTCCTGGACCACCAGGTCCTCAGGGCCCTGCTGGTCAACCAGGTAAGATATTATTTTTACAATTGAATGGCGATGGTGTCTGAAACTACATTTCTTAATATATTGACATGTTTAATGCATTTGATATTAACCGCTTAACGACCGCCCACTGTATATGTACGTCGGTACTTTAAAGATGGATATCTCGGTAACGGCAGCAGCTGCTGCCACAACCGAGATATCCATCTTTTCAGTGAGCGGTCCTGTATATCGATGGCTGGAGAGGGCCCCCCTCCCGCCGCTCTCTCGCGCTCTCTGCCGCTTACCGGAGCCGTCGGTAGCGGCGGAGGCGATCGGGTCCTCTGTTGTGCTGTGTGGGGATGCGAGTGAGGGCAAGATGGCCCCCACCCCTGTCCCCATAACTCTGCTGGGCAGAAGTGACGTCAACATGTCAGTCCCGCCCTTGCGTCTTAAAGAAACTTTTTTTTTTTGTCATTTGAAAAAATGACAATTTCCATATTTATTTATTTTTGCATTTAAGTCTAAACATGAGATCTGAGGTCTTTTATTTCAGTGTAAAAAATGATAAAAATAAATACAAATAAATAAGAAAACAAAATTTTTTTTTAAAGTGCCCCATCCTGACGAGCTCGCACGCAGAAGCGAACGCATACAAGAGTAGCGCCCGCATATGAAAACGGTGTTCAAACCACACAAGTGAGGTATCGCCGCGATCGTTAGAGCGAGAGCAATAATTATAGCCCTAGAGCTCCTCTGTAACTCAAAAATGCAACCTATAGAATTTTTTAAACGTTCGCCTATCAAGATTTTTAAGGGTAAAAGTTTGACGCCATGCCACGAGAAGGGCGCAATTTTTAAGCGTAACATGTTGGGTATCATTTTACTCGGCGGAACATTATCTTTCACAATATATAAAAAAAATTGGGCCAAATTTATTGTTGTCTTATTTCTTAATTCAAAAAAGTTATTTTTTTCCAAAAAAGTGCACTTGTAAGACCGCTGCACAAATACGGTGTGACAAAAAGTATTGCAATGACTGCCATTTTATTCTCTAGGGTGTTAGAAAAAAATATATATAATGTTTGTGGGTTTTAGGTAATTTTCTAGCAAAAAAAAAATGTTTTAGTCTTGTAAACACCAAATCTGAAAAACACCTTACGTCATTAAGTGGTTAACCACTTCCCGCCCGGTCTATGACAAATATACGTCCGGGAAGTGGTTACAGATTTGTGACATGCCGTTTAGGAACGGCTTTTGCAAAATTGCCCAGCGCGTGTCCGCAGGTGCGCGCAGCGCGGCGATCGAGGACGGCGTGTGTCCCTCGAACACGGCGCTTCCCCGATCACGGTAAACAGCCAATTTCATTGGCTGTTTACCACGTGATCGGCTGTGTCAAAGACACAGCTGATCACATTTCAAAACAAATTCGGCGGCGCGCTCCGTGCGCGCCGCCAGAGGCTTGCAGAGCGGGGATCGTTGCAGGCGCGTGTCCCTTGGACACAGCGCTTCCCCGATCAGGGTAAACAGCCAATGAAATTGGCTGTTTACCACGTGACCGGCTGTGTCCAATCACAGCCGGTCACAAGTGTAAACAAAGCAGGCAGTTACTATCTGATCCCTGCTCTCTCCTCAGATTTGTGAGGAGAGAGCAGGGATCAGTAAGTGAGATCAGTGTAGTTTGTCTGCATATTATACTGTATACAACACAGCCACCCTACCCCCCCCCCACCAATAAAGAGGACCTGTCACACAGCCCTATAAATCAGCCCATCTGTAACTTTCAGTGATTGGCACCATAGTTTGTAGACTCTATAACTTTCACAAAGACCAAATAATATACACTAATTTGGGTTATTTTTACAAAAGATATGTAGCAGTATTAATTTTGGCACAAATTTATGAAGAAAAATCACTTATTTGCAAAATTTCACAATATAAACTAAAAAAAAGTGTGTTTTTTTTCAAATTTTCGCTGTTTTTTTGCTTATAGCGCAAAAAATAAAAAACCCAGTGGCGATCAAATACCACCAAAAGAAAGCTCTATTTGTGAGAATAAAAGGATACAAATTTGGTTTGGATATAGTGTAGCATGACTGAATAATTGTCATTCAAAGTGTGAGAGCACTGAAAGTTGAAAATTGGTCTGGGCGGGAAGGTGCATAAGTGCCTAGTATGGAAGTGGTTAATTAGTGCAGAGATATCATATGGCCTTTTTGGTATTTAGAAAATACTAGAAAACATATTCGGTTTGATCAAATGCTTTTGAGAGCAGAGAAGAGATCAGGAGTCTAATAGACCCTAGACTTCTCCATAAATAGTACCTATCACTGCCCATGCTATTACAAGGAATGTTGTTGACATTGCTTGTGATAGAAATAAAGTTAAACTTAAAAAATATAAAGAGAAAGTGTAAAAAAAAAAATAATAAAAGATTTCACGCACTCCCGTCCCCCTGTGCTCATGCACGTATTTGTAAATGGTGATCGCAAAAAAAATATGATGTATCCTCTGTGAACATCAGAGTTAGATAAATAACACTAGCACCAGACCTTCTGTTTAATGCTAAAATGGTAACCTGTAAATGCTTTTACAGTGTTGCCATTTTATGGGCGTGCACAATTTTAAAGTGTGACATGTTATTTATCTATTCATCTTTTATATTTTACCAATAAGTGTGTATTATACTGTTTTGTGTGCACTACAATTCAATAAAGTGAATGTTTTCATGAAAATTTGTGTTCGATAAACCACTGCGCAAATATAGTGTGATATAAAAAATTACAACAACTACCATTTTATTCTCCGGGGCCTTTGCTTTTAGAAAATATATAGGTTTTGCGGGATTTAACACATTTTCAAGCCTAGGCAGAAAGTGATTAAGGATCACATTATATTGTAGTCAATTTTATTTACATACAGTATAATTTCTATTCATTTAAGTAAGCCCAACACATTTAATAATTATACTAGGTTTTTCTGATGAAGTGTATGCAAATGGGAAGAATGGGGGAGAATCCAGTACCCCAGTATTATAAGGTGT
Source organism: Rana kukunoris (assembly GCA_029574335.1). Lineage (NCBI taxonomy): Eukaryota > Metazoa > Chordata > Amphibia > Anura > Ranidae > Rana > Rana kukunoris. Next base: position 226,168,228 of record CM056050.1, on the reverse strand, counting down.
GCCAGCCCTTTGAGTGTAGATCAAGATGCCCGAGTGTTTAGTCAAACACACCAGTGATCCTGAAAAACCCTAAATTACATGATCCAAGAGACAAGCTTACATTAATTCAGAATACCTTTGAACGCCCTTGAAATGCAAAATGGTGTATACAGTAGATAGTGACCTTGATTTAGCTATTTAGAAACTAACATTCTGTACTGTATCTGTCACTGCATCCTAAAACTAATCAAATTCAGCAAAAAGAGATTATACATTAAAAGGAGAAGTACAGCCAAAGGTCAATTAGCTGTACTTCTCCTGTGGATCACAGAAGTGCAGTTTGTTCCGTTGTCTGATGATGTCACAGAGCTGGTTTAAGCTTGGAAAAGACCGCAACCATATGGAGGGGATCCTCCCACATGCCTGGACCGGCATCCGCCTCAGCCTCTCAGCGAGCCGCTGAGAGGCTGAGCCGGCTGCTCCCACCCCTTCCACAGCCTTCCACAGCCCATCACTCCAGTGAGCGCAGGGGGCAGAGCAGAGAGCTGCTGACTGACAATCAGCAGCTCTCTGTTCAGGGAGCTCTGAGGTCAGAGCGATGGGCAGGCTTTGATCATCATTCGGTTCTCAGTGTTAGAGCCGGCAGAGGACAGATGCAGCATCGGACCGATGCTGCATCTACCTAAGGTATGATTACCAAAAAATACTCTTACTTCTCTTTTAAAAATAAAAAAACTCTAGAGGAAGCAGTCTTCTGGTTGCACTATTTATTTTAAAGGATCATTTTGCCTTCATTATATTTTTTTTCCTAAGGATATCCTGGTCAGCAAGGTAGCAAAGGAGACAGAGGGGAACCAGGTTTTGATGGCTTACCAGGAGTACCTGTAAGTGGCTTTTTATTATAAATATAAGTTATTGATACAAAAAGTATAACGTTTTTAACAGTATTGCAGTTTTTTTTATTGTAGTGTGTATAGTGTTAAAATTGTCAAAATGTCAGATATTAATTTTGAAATTTGAATAAAAAAAAAGGAATTGATTTTTAACTTAAATTAGAGCATATGGATTTGTCATTATTATGGTTAGAAATACACTATTAAAGACTATAATTTAGGACTAAATAATTAATTTAATAAAGTCATATTCCAGCAAAAATGGCTAGATTTGGAACAGTATATACTGTACCTCTGAAGCCTCTCTAACAAGGTCAGAGACTGTATTGGAAACTTACTTTTTCCAGAAAAAAAAACTGAATTTAGTGTGACTTTAAGATTAACTTTATTGCCCTTATATAAAATATAGACTAGTATTCATTGCAGTCAGTATTTTTTATTGTGCTCATTTGCTGCAAGTAAATGAAGGCTTCGTCCAGTGAAGATCTGAGGCCTATGATGTCCTAAGCTAATACAATAAAACTACTTTACTTTACTTTTCCAGGGACCACAAGGTAATGCGGGTCTGCTAGGGAGTCCTGGAGCAAAGGGAGAACCCGGGGAAGTATTTTTTGAACCAAAACTTAAGGGCGAAAAGGGAGATGCAGGTTTCCCAGGACAAACAGGAAGTCCTGGAAAAGAAGGAAGACCTGGAAGAGATGGAATACCGGGTCAGCCTGGCCCCAAGGGTGCTTTGGTATGTTTGTTTTGAAATTATATTTTTCATGTTTATTATTTTATTGTAGACAAGGCTTATGAATGATCTTTTAAAACAAAAAGTATCTACAAAATGTAAGTTTGCATTAAATGGCTTGTTTGACTTTTGGAGCAGGAGGTGGAGTCCTAGTCAACTAATCCTTCCCTCAAAAAGTATCTAATATAGAACATAACTTGATACAATGCAGAATATAAAGACAGAGATATCTTCTCTGTGTAGTGTGGGTTAAAGCAGAGCTCCAGCCCCCCCCCCCCTCCAGTAATGGTAGGTACAGGTAAATAATGTCTATGAATATTGCACAGAAGGGATTACAATCATTTATGACTAGAGCTATCATTAAAACAGTAAATCCGGTATTTTGCATTTTTTCAAACTACACAGGACACCAAGCAAAAATTACATGTGTAGTTTAGAGTTCAAGCACTATTATCTCTACAAAGGTACACACCAAAATACACACACACACACATATATATATATATATATATATATATATATATATATATACAGAAATAGTTAATAAAACTTTTCATACTCTTCATACACGTATAAATGAAAAGTAGTAATTCTCTATTTGAAGGTCTTTTTGTTGACTTACTGTATGTACAGATGCACTATACAAAAAAAGTGGGGTACTTATGTGAGAGGGTTCAATACATGAGTTGTAATAATTATTTCTGTTCATATTAATATACTGTATATTGCATATTACTGTAGTTGCATAGCTTGATAAGGGCTGCAGTAATTGAGACCTTATACTAAGGTGTTATCCTATAGGCAGCTGCCTGTATCACTGTTGTAATATTTATTTTTGTGTGATCACATTTACTGTCAGCACAGTGATATATATGTTGGGGTTATTGTGTGTGTGTGTAGTTATGTTGTTTTGAGGGTGTTTTTATTTGTTTGGATGCTGGCCCTTGACCCATTAGAAGAGCAGGGATCCACGTGGGGAGAGCTCTGAGACCTAGGAAGAGAGCATTTGGTGTCGGTAGAGTCTGTGTACAGGGCACAGAGAAAATAAATAAACCGAGCCTGATGAGATTTTCCCTGTGTGTTTAAGAGAGCAAAGAGCTGAGGAGAGGAATTGCTGTTGCTAGACTGAATGGTTGCCTCTGTTGTGCTTACTAGTACCCCTAGGGCCATTTACAGACCACTGTGAACCTTAGAGCCTGCGTATGGGACTTTGGGCCAAAATGACTGACTGTTGCTTATTAGTGATGAGCGGAATACGCCATATTCGATTTCACGATATTTCGCGAGTATTTCGAAGAATATTTGTGAATATTCGTTAATATCGAATATTCGTGATATTTTATTAAAAAAAATGCGAAATTTCACGTTTTTTTTTTTTTTTTTATAAAATATCACGAATATTCGATATTTACGAATATTCGCTATGTTTTATAAAAAAAAAAAATAGCGAAATTTCGCATATGCGAAAGCGAAAATGATTGCGAAATTTCGCTATTTTTTTTTGGATAAAATATCACGAATATTCGATATTTACGAATATTCGCTATATTTTATAAAAAAAAAAAAAAAAATTGCGAAATTTCGCTATTGCGAAATTTATTGCGAAATTTATTGCGTAATTTATTGCGAAATTTGAAAAATACGAATATTCGAAATAGCGAATATTCGCCGCGATATTCGAGTTATTCGCGAATACTCGAATATGCAATATTCGTAGCGAATATTCGCTATGCGAATATTCGTGAGCAACAGTATTGCTTATCTGTGCTGTGGACAGAAAGCTGCCAGAGGACTTTGCTACCTTGACACAAGGCAGAGAAAGAGACTGGCATCTGTGAGTGCTGTGCTGTTGCACACAGAGGCAACTGCTTTTGCTGCTGTTTTCACTGCTGGAAGACTGAGCCTGAGAGATGTGCTGCTGCAGGGGAGACTGCTGAGAGAGGATTACATGTACAGAGCCACTCAGATCAGCGCAGTACACAATGGAGTTGATTTACATATTGCAAGTAGACTGCTCACTTTGTAAGATAATTATCCCCAGAGCTTAGTGAATGATAAATGATAAATGAAAATACAGTTTTCTTTCCTTTCACATGATTGGTTATTCCCTACAGTGAAATTTCACCACATTCAAAAAAAATCCCTTTGCAAAGTAAACATATGCCTATGTGCCTTTAGGCCCTGTTCCCACCTGAGCAATTTTTTTGCTTGAATCTTGTGCTCAACTAGCCAAATCCAATACATTTCAATAGCCCACGTTCACATCTGATCGCTTTATCGCCCGTAGCAAAAACATGTCGCTCAAAAAAGTATATAAGCGTCTTTTTGGCAGATTAGAGGCGTTTTCTCCCATAGACTTCAATGGAAATGCCTGAAAAAATGCACAAACAGCAGTTCTCTACCCCTAATCTCCTCCCACTAGTGCTTTTTATTGGCTAAAATAAAAACACTTAAGCTTGAATACACACATAAATACACTAGTAAAATGCTTGTATACACTTGCAAAAAAAAAATGCCCAAAAAACACTCTGTTAAGGTGTGAATATAGCCTTAGGCTGCGTACACACGGGGAGACATGTCCGTTGAAACATGTCCGACGGACCGTTTCCAGCGGACATGTCTCCTCGGATTTTGGTCCGATAGCGTGTACACACCATCGGACGAAATTCCCCTCGGACTGAGGATGTGGTGACGTGGCGGTGACGTTGACGCCGCCACGTCACCACTCCAGGAAGTAAAATACTTCCACGCATGCGTCGAATCCATTTGACGCATGCGGGAGATTTATGTCCTCTGGTTAGGCGTACTAACCAGCGGACATGTCCGACAGACAGGTTTCCGGCGGACAAATTTCAAAGCATGCTTTGAAATTTGTCCGCTGGAAAAACCTGTCCACTAGGTCGTACACACGATCGGATATGTCCACTGAAACTGGTCGGTGGACCAGTTTGAGCAGACATGTTTGATCGTGTGTACGCGGCCTTAGTTAATTGACTTTTGTGTCTGTAAGCCAAGCCATAAGATGATAGCTTAATTCGTTGAACAGCTGAACTAGCTATCCATGGGCTATGTCTGAAGTGTTGTTTATAAACAGCGTTCCAAAAGTAGACATGCACATCTCCCCTGTTTTTATTTACAATATGGTGATATGGAGGTGTTCTCCTGTTGCAACCTTGATGCATGCACCTGCATTCCTAGTTCCATAACGCTAACTGCAGGCTCCAGTGCTGCCCCAGTATATCTGCTAAGATCTAGTCCAGCAATTACAGTCATTCAGAGGCATACTCCAGTGTTGGTATCTTTGGGGCAAACCCAAGTTCAGTTAACTTTTCATATAGGCAGAGATGAATGGCATCCTTATTATACCTCTGGGTCTTGACCGCTGTCTTTATCCCTTATGGGCCTCAGACCTGAAGCATATCCAGATCCTTTCAGCTTTCTCATTGTGATTCCTCCCCCTCAGTTTCTGAGGGCTCTCCACGGGGGAACTTTGGCTATACTTTTCCTTTACTTCTTTAATTATCTGTCTTTTTCACCTTGCCATCTATCAGCTGGAGAAGTATTTTGGGTTGGGTAACGAGCCAGGATCTGAAAGCTGATTTACTACCAGTTTTCAAGCCCTTACATTACAGCGTTATAGAGCTAAGGTAGTTTTATTTTGTCTATGTGTATTTTGTACACCAGTTTTAAATAAAAGTGTAATAAGCTGAGATATAAAAAGTCCAATGGATCAATAAGTATGAACTAAAAGCACCATGGGTGAAGCATGATACACTGATTATGTAGTGAAAATCTCAACTGTTTTGTTAAATTATATTGCATTTGTATGTTATGCAAATGCAAAATGTATTATGAATCAATGTCATATTAATCTATTTAGGGCACAATTGGTACAAAAGGAGAGCGTGGGCCACCTGGCGACAGTGGATTTCCTGGAATTACTGGAGAAAGAGGTTTGCCAGGAAATCCAGGAGTTGGGCAACCGGGACAGCCTGGAGACAGAGGAGACCAAGGAACCCCTGGTTTTGTAGGATTACCTGGAAGCCCTGGTAAACAAAATGTCTTTTATATTGCCATATTTCTTAACTGTCCCATGTAAAATTTCTTACTGATAATCAGGTGGAACTAATAAATATTTTTTTTTTCTTACAAGGAAATAAAGGTGAACCTGGAAAAGCTCTAGTTGTAGCTGGAGCCCCAGGCACAATGGGACCTGCAGGTACTCCTGGATTACCTGGGGAGCAAGGTATGCCATGTTGTTTTTTTTTTTTTTATTTAGCACCAGTGTTGACCCTACGCTCCTTTAAAAATTATTTGTTGATGATCCTTGTAAGGCCTCGTACACACGATCAAATCTGTCTGTTGGAAACGGTCTGCTAGACCGTTTCAGCAGACAGATTCGATCGTGTGTACGGGCAAACAGACGGATTTGGCCACCCGACAGATTTCAAAACATGCTTTGAAATGTGTCGGCTGGGAACCCGTCGCCCGACATGTCTGCTTTTTAGTATGCTAACCAGCAGACATGTCTTCTCGCACACGCGCCGAATGATTTCGACGCATGCGCGGAAGTGTTTTACTTCCTGGTGCGGTGACGTGGCGGCGTCAACGTCACCGCCACGTCACCGACACGTCAGCGCGCTGTCTGCTGGCGGGGATTTTGGTTTGCTCGTGTGTACACGCGAGCAAACCAAAATGCCAGCAGACAGATTTGTTCAAATTGGTCGGACAGACCATTTTGAACAAATCGATTGCCTCGTGTGTACGAGGCCTTACAGTTGGGAATTGGTCACATCAGTGCTTACGAGTCCATCATGTGACACTCACAACCACTCATATCGCTTTACTTAGACACCTTACTCCAGTTAGAAGAGATAAATTAAGCAATTAGCATGTTTGCTATATAGGATTACTAGTGGTATTAATAAAATAAAATAAAAACATAAACTGTATGTAAAATAATATATTGTTTGCACTGCAGGTGAGAAGGGTTCTGCAGGTTTTCCAGGAAGACCTGGGCTCCCAGGGGAAAAAGGAGACGCTGGTATAGAGGGTAAAGGACTTCCTGGACCCCCTGGAGAAAAAGGTAAGAAGCTGTATTTTTCCTGTAATGCTTTTTAGTCGTTAAACGTGTCTTTTTAATGTCTTGTTTGCATCAATTAGTCGGAAATATAAGGTCTTGTTTCTCTTCAAACATGTGCAAAACTTAGAAATATCATTTTAAAATTAACTCCTCATCTATGTCTCTTATGCCGCGTACACACGAGCGGAATTTACGCCTGAAAAAGTCAGTCAAAAGCTTTTCATTGGATGTTCCGTCTGTGTGTATGCCCTATTAGACTTTTTCCGTTGGAAATTCCGATGGAATTAGATTGTAATTTCCGTTTGTCTTGATGCAATTCCGACGGACTAAAAACCACACATGCTCAGAATCAAGTCGACGCATGCTCAGAAAGCACTGAACTTAATTTTTCTTGGCTCGCCGTAGTGTTGTACGTCACCGCGTTCTTGAAGGTCGGAATTTGGTGTGACCATGTGTATGCAAGACAGCTTGAGCGGAATTCCGTTGGAAAAACCGTCTGAGTTCATTCAGATGGGAAAACAGGGCAGGGCATTAGACATTAGCCAAATGAAAAATAAAAAGAACTTGGTAGCTTAGCTTGCTTACCATTGGCTGCCACTGACTATAAATATACCTTTGTTTCCAGAGCTAAAATAGTTCACTCAGTCCAGCAGTGGTTGTAAGCTGGCTGGGACCAAGAAGGAACACTATGATCCTGAATCTAGGTCTAGCAATGCCTGTATAGAAACAATTAAATAAATTATAAGATGCTGCACTACCTATACCTATGCAAGTCCTTTAATTACATAAATAATGTGCATGTGCTATGTATATCACCTCAACATAATCCTGTGAATATGTAAAATCATATCTATAAATTATATACATCCAATTAATGTGCCCTTACTAGAAAAAGACAAAAAAAAACTCAATCACATTTTTTTCTCCAAAATATTCAATAATTCCTGCTTCTCAATTATTCATGTCCAGGTTTTCTAGAACACCAAGTGATTCCACATTCATTTTGCACTTCTTTGCTGGTTATTTATCCTCCACTTCTTCATTCACCACCTTTTCAATGATTGCCAGTTACTCTAGGTCTGGCAGTGCTTTCCCATTGATGGATTAATATCACATTCCTCCTCTTACAATCCTAACTCCATGGAGGTGATGCGATGGACAATTCTCACTTCAATATCTCCAATTCAGTTACACAGTCTGCCAATCCAGGTGTTTACCCAATTAAGGGGTCAAGTCCCCCTTTTAGTGCGCTGTAAATAAGCACATAAAACAGGGGGGCTTCTCATACCATAATACATTAAAATATAAATGTATTAATTGATATTGCACTTATATATGTGAACAGAACAGAACAGTTGCACATATATAAAATCTCTCTATCAGCATTGGAGCAGCAGCTCCTACATTCTCTTCTGGTTTCGGCTATTACATTGTCCATCAGACCACCCGAAATGGACTGAGAAGTGTGAGGGGAGGAATAGGATATTGATCCCTTAAAGTTAAAGCACTACCAGACCTGATGTTACATTTTAGGTCTATGATTGAAGGTGAGAGCATTGTATGAAAGGTGGTGGAAACCACTAAAAAGGTGGCGGATGAAGAGGTGGAGGATAAATGACCAACAAAAAAGTGCACAATAAATGTGGAATCATGTGTTGTATTAGAAAACCAGGATGTGAATACTTGGGACACAGGATTATAACAAATAATAATTAAACAAAAAAAAAACATTATTTTATAGAATATTTTTGATTTTTTTTTTTGTAACAGCCCATAAATTGGATATGTATCAGTTATAGATATGATTTTACAGTATTCCCAGGATTATGTTATGGTGGTATGCAAAACACATGCATGGTATTTATGTAATTAGAAGGGCTTGGATAAGGATAGGTAGCGCAGCATCCTATAATTTATTTACTTTATTAGGCTGTTGTGACAAGACGATTTGATGATTGCAGCTACCTGCACACATATACATTCCTAATATCTGTCACATGGTATTGTTGTTATATGGGAGGTAACGTGGGAGGGACACTGTCATTTTAAAATGCTTGTGTACAAACATATATCATGTTAAATAAAACAGTAAAGAGATTAAAACATTTTTTTTTTTTTACAGTTGACATTGTATACATTTCTAAAGATCAGTTTAGGTTATAACTTATTCAGTAATTATTTCTTGTACATTCACTTGCATCTTTGTGAATACCATCTTTTATGGTGCAAACAGTTATTTGTCATTTTAAGATTTCTGCTTTAAGCATCTTAATTTGCATTGTACGCACTTAGGCTACCCTGGAATGGATGGCCCACGGGGAGTAGATGGCATTACTGGTCAGCCAGGTCGTGATGGTTTACCTGGACTTCAAGGTTTATCAGGAGAGAAAGTAAGTAGCAGATTTCACTTATGTAATCTAGAGGGCAGCTACTGTATACCGGGTGCATAGGATTAAGGCCCCTTTCACACGTGCGTATGTCCGGTTTTTCATCCATCCGTTTGCAAATGAAAAATGGACATACATTGGTCCCTATGTGATTGCGGGTGTCAGCAGATAAACATCCGCTGACACCCTTAATCACCCGCCTCCGCAAAGATCCGATTTTGCAGACGGAAGAAGATCCTTTTTTTTCTTCCGTCTGCGGATTGTGTTTATCCGATCCCCCAATAAGAGAGAGCGGAGAAAAGACAGCCACATTGTGCAGGAACCGCCCTGTCATCTGGCAGGGCTCAGCGGAGATCTACGGAGCGATCCCCGCTGAGCTTACAGAGCACACAGAGGCGGATAATTACTGATCCGCCCCGTGCGAAAGGGCCCTAACTCTTTATAAACCTATGCGGTTTAGAAGATTTGTATCAAATAGCAAAGGAAAGAAGGCAAAGATATTTGCTGAACAGTCCAAGCACACCTTTTGCACACAATTTAAGAGCAGGAACACCCAGAGAAAATTTATATAAAGAATGTATTATTTGAAAGAATAACATAAAATCATCCTTCACGGGGGGAACATGTAACTATATCTAATTAAAGTGGAGTTCCACCCAAAAATGTAACTTCCACTTTTTGCAATTCCCCCCCTTCCGGTGTCACATTTGGCACCTTTCAGGGGGGAGGAGGGAGCAGATTTGCTCCCACTGCGGTGATCGCGTGACCTACGCCACTTCCTGCACCTACACTGCCCCCCCCCCCCGCTGTGTTCTGGGAAACACAGAAGACAGCAGGGACCAGTGAGGATGCTCAGCGCTATTCGCGAATGTGCAGTAGGGAACCAGGAAGTGAAGCCTCAAGGCTTCACTTCCCGATTTCCTCACCGAGGATGGCGACGAGGGCAGCCGAGAGCCGAGCAACTGATCAGTTTTGGTTGCCGACATCGCAGGCACTCAGGACAGGTTAGTGTCCATATATTAAAACTCAGCAGCTGCAGTATTTGTAGCTGCTGCTTTTAATATATATTTTTTACGCGGAACTCCGCTTTAAGAAAAAATGTCACTAGCAATCACACAGCAGTTTGTTTTTTTTGAGCCCCAACTGTAACAAAGTTTTATTACCCATTGATACTGTAACTAGATTTATTACGTTTTCCACTTTCTGTAGGAAAACAAAGCTATTGTGCTAGTGCTATTTACAGACTGTATAATAATATAATTATTGATACAACACAGCTCCCTGGTCCACAGTTCCAAATGTTTCTGAGCTCAATCAGCTGTTCAGTTTGTGTACAGGAATTAACTTTGCTGGCTCTTTTTCATTCATTCACTGCTCCAACACATTAAAAAAGCCCCTCATTTATTCAAACACCTTTGGTAAAGGCGAGGGAACCCATTCATCCATTACCTTGTCAAAATCCTAATGAGGCATAACTTTCTTTAAATGTACCAGCACAGAAATATGGACACTAGACATCCATGGTATCTAAGGCTAAGGCACTATCACTCAGAGATGGGTACCTTGTCACATGTCAAATAGGCAAAAGTACCCATATGTGATGATAATGAGGTCTGAGGATCCCAAACTAAGGGGGAATAGGGTGTTATACCCTGCAACCAAGATTCCATTGCAAGATTGAGCAGCTTTGCATAAAGAATTGTGCAGACACAAGCAGAGTATCAATTCCATTGCGACAGTTTGAGATAGGGTTATATAAATCTTGCTTAGCACTTAGTAGAATCTGAAAACCAGAGAGCTTTAATGGGCCTATCATAAACCTACTCATTAAAAACACTCTAATTCACAGCATCTCTGACATGACCTGGGCCCAAGTAGCTGAACCCATTATCAAAATATTTTTTAACCACTTGCTTACTGGGCACATATACCCCCCTCCTGTCCAGGTGAAATTTCAGCTTCCGACACTGTGTCGCTTTAACTGACAATTGCGCAGTTGTGCGACGTGGCTCCCAAACAAAATTGACGTCCTTTTTTCCCCACAAGTAGAGCTTTATTTTGGTGGTATTTAATCACCTCTGCGGTCTTAATTTTTTGCGCTATAAACAAAAAAGAGCGTCAACTTTGAAAAAAAATACAAATTTGTTATAATTTTCATATATTGGTTATCAGTTTGTTATATATTGGTTATCAGATTGTACCACACAGTCATATGAAAATACTGATACAACTAGAAAAACTGACATTGAGAGGGCTCGCTGAATTTATCATAAACTCTCAGGTCTCCCATCTTACACCCCTAAGTTATTTTAATTGGGTAGAGGATACATCAGTGACACCCTCTAAAAGCTTCACAAAAAGGTGCTGCAATTGGCAGCTGGAGCTGTCAATTTTCCATCATAGCTACACACAAGCGCTCAGAGTCATCGTTGTGGGCCAGTGACTCTGACATACATACATAGGCAAATCCTTGTTAAGTAGTTTTTGCATTTATTGCCATTAATTTTACTGTTGTCATCATTTGTCTATTTTTGTAAAGCCCTTTTCTGCGAATATTTGTATTGCACTGGTTTTCTTGACCTTTCATTAAATTATATCTAAAAATATTATGCTTTATCTCGAAATGTTCTAAATCCACCGAGACTTAAAGAGGCCCTCGTCGTCTGTTGAAGAGTCCCTCAGCAACGTCATCATTGTAATCTCTGTCCTATTTCTATCTGATGTGACAGCATGTGTCACAGACATTTCTTAAGTTCAGAATTATTACAGCATATACTGGCAACAGTGCATTTTCTGTGGTAATACATGGGCATTGTTAAAATTTCTAAATGTACTCAGTGGCTTTGTGTTAAAGCAAAGGCATACTGTTGTACTGTTTAAATTGTTTTTAACATCTTTGTTTTGCAACCTTTCTGTCACATATAACACATGTTTATTTTAAGAACTTACTGTTCAACTTATTTTTCACAATAAAATTACAACATTGTTTTAACATATCTAGGGTGAACCAGGACTGGGTCTTCCAGGCCCTAAAGGATTGCAAGGATTACCAGGTCCTTCTGGCCCTGCTGGAGAAAAAGGAAGTACAGGACCATCAGGTGTCCCTGGTGAACAGGGCCTTTCAGGGGTTCCTGGCCAATCGGGCACTAAAGGTAATGTAACATAAAATAAATCTTGGTACATAAAAATGGTTTTCTTTAAAGCAAAACCCAGCAAAAAGTCTGAATTTATTTCAGTCATAGCAATGAAAGAACATTGTGGGAAGCTAATGCTAGTCAAACACGTGGCATATTTATTCTTTGCAGAGGTATACCAATAGAGTACCATTCAGAAGGCATTTTTGATCAGTTTAATGCCACTTTAAAACATTTAATCCTTCAAAACTGGGAAACAGTTTAAACTTTGTCTGACATGACCAGGAATCCAAGGTAAACGTCTCTGGCATTAGGAACCCCTTAAAGCTGGCAGAAGTTGACAGTACAGGTTTGACCTAGTGGAAAATGTAAAATGCATGTTCATGTAGATAAGAAGCCTGGCAAGATTGAGGTTTTAGTGGTTGAGGCCTGGTTCACACTGGGTACGATTTGGTACGAGATTTGAGATGCGATTTGAGATGTCAAATCGCATTTCAAATCGGCGGCATTTGTCAGCAATTGTCGATAATGGTACTGTCCTAATCAGTGCGATAGCGCATCTGCGGTGCTGCACCGGTTTCAAAAAGTAGTTCCTGTACTACTTTTTGTGATTTCGTGCCACGATTTACATTGACATCTGTGCAGAAACCTGCACAGATGTCTCTGAAATTGCGGCCGAAATCGGGACTGCCAGCAGGAGTGAAATTGTGCGAGTTCTGCTGAACTCGCACGGCTTCACTTCCGCAGCCCAGTGTGAACCTGGGCTGAAGTACACTCTGACTGAATGGATGTTACATAAAATAGATGATGTAATAGTGCTTTTTATTACACTTCTAAACACAAATAAATAATACACCATCATATAAGATCACCTTAACATATCTTACTGAATTAAATATTGGGGGTTGTGGATTCCACCTATTTATTATAGCTATGTACTCATTTGTCTATTCCTATGATTAGCTAGATGATTAAAGCACTATTATAAGGTAATGGCAATGGTACAATTAAAAATAAACACACTGCTTAATTAAACAAGGGTCTTATTTATTTCCCAAGAAAATAGGAATGCTGACATAAAACACTAAAAGAAAATATTACAGAGCATATAAACCAAAGAACATAAAGATATATTGCGCAAGGTCCTCCTTGAGATGCTGTCTCGGCTGCACTAGATGAAAAGAGAGCTTAATTCCAGGCGGTCAGTACTTTTAAAGCCCATTGAGATAACAACCACTGCCAGCCTATCTAGCCATCTGTATCCAATAAGAATCTTTACGATACAGTCCTTCTTAATATCTCTCCATCCTCCAGGAAACATGCTGTAGTGTCCACTAGGGGCTGCATTCGTCCATGAATCACCGCTATTTGACCCGGATCATCTTTCAGTGACAACTGGCCTTTGATTTTCTGTAACTCAGGACATTTTAATTCACACCTCTCCATGGGGTCTGCAGGAACATCCTGTCGGAGATAAATTCCCATTTATGACTCTTTATTATCAACACCCTGCTGGGTAACCTGCTGAATGGCATTCCAGGCTGCCCCCAAGAATGACACGACTAGGTATAATCAGGTTTTAACCTTTCAGGAACATCTGATATTAAAACACAAAAACCATGTTGCCTTCCAACACTCACCAACAAAGACAGGACATGCAGCCAAGGGTTCGGATCCAGACGGTATCTCGGCTACATGTGAATTAATATATTCAAAATTGAGTTTGGTGGTGGTTTATAGAATTCTCAGCCCGGGCTCCCGGTGGGTGTGGTGACTATGTTACAAGGTACGCCGCTGTGTAATGGCTTAGTACTTAGCCCACCCCCCCCCCACAAAAACCACTTCACACTTTAAAATGCCACGCACACAAAATTGGTTTAATACATTGCACGCACACTTTGGCCATGCGTCTCCTAAAGAGAGGCGAAGTTAATCATTGACCTACGGGGCAACTGGCTCTGGTGGGTCAGGCCCTCAATTGCTCCCTCTGTTATAACATAATTATTGGGGGAGTCAGCCATCTGCTAGGATACAATACAATAAATGTTTGCTTTTGGGTCTAATACCACTTTAATGCAAAACAAATGTATAAGCTTGAAGGACACTTTTTTTCCCCCCCAGTTGCTTGCTTCTCCAAGCATGGAAAAAATAACATAATTATTGCAGGTAGGAAGCGGGAGTGATCAAATGCATTTAAAAACAATAAACAATGGGAGGAGCCCCCCCTCACAGTGTTAGACCCGCCATTGCCACCGAAAAGGGGCATGGAGAAAATGATTTAAAAACAATAAACAATGGCGATTGCCTCCAGGGGGGAGGGTTTTTTCAGCCTACTCCCAACTTTGCCTGCAAATGTCCGGATAAAATTGCTCCTCTTTTCTCTCGAGTTCACGCACAAAATACACTTTTAGTCATCTTTTCGCTGCGTAAAATCCAGAAAATGTTAAGCCCATTGCCGTCGTTCCCGCGTCGAATTTCAATGTTTTCCGACGTCTTTTATTATTTTTTCCGTAAGTCGTCCGGGAATAGGAATGTCCGTAAACGACGCTACTCAAAAAAAAAAAATGACGTAACGACGTTATTTTGTGCAATGCACGGCGGGAAATTTCTGAACGGAGCATGCGCAGTTCGATCGCCGCGGGGATGCGCCTAATTTAAATGCTTCATGCCCCCTAATCGCGTATTTCGATTACGCGGCGAGAAAAAGACTACGCAGAAATCTACCAGAATTAGTTGTAGAGCCTGGTAAAATACGGCTGCGTAGCGTATCTCGGATACGCTGCGCAAATGTACGTGTACCTGAATCTGGCCCAATGTATTTATATGTGCAATAAGTGTGAAAGACTGAAAGTAAAATGCGTGACATCTAATGTTAAAAAAAATGAATTACCAGAAACTGTAATTTGACTAAACATAAAAATGAACATATTTCTTGCACTTGAGAGTTACAAAGAATGAAACAAAAAATTCTGACTTGGTACCAATAGGTTGGCAATGGCATTAAGCAAATACTCCACCTCTATTTAAAAAAAAAAATATTTCCACTCAGTAGTTATATACCTGAGAGTTTAGCTTTCATTGCAGGAAACATATATTTGGGGTTTTATGAGTAAAATTCTAAATAAATAAAAACCAATAGCCAACAAGTCTATATTTTCATGTGGAAGTAAGCAAAAACAGATATCATTTATTTGGACTAGGAAAAAGACTTATAGCAATTCCTTATAGCTGGAAAGTATGACAGTTAAGGTATCTTGGTTTAAAAAAAATTAAAACACTTTTGTAACTGAATAGAAAACTCCTTTAGAGAGAGTATCTCGAGATGTGCCGTCTAAGTCTAAATTTGCTCCGGAATATTTTTTGCACCGTACCCACAGAACTAGATACGCACCAAAATAGGCTACTCCCGACTGGCCTAACTTGCCTACGCCTGCACATCCTAGGTGCACATTTACTCCGTCCACACCATTGATTTCCTATGCAAATATGCAAATGAGGGAGATACGCCGATCCACAAAAGTAAGTTTGTGCGGTGCAGTCTACACGATGTGCTTATCAGCTGCACGGAAAGTCTAAAATTAGACCATATAAAAGCAGGTTTAAAATTAGACAATCCATCTACATGTCAGCTAAAGCAACACCGTTAGGGACGAGCTGAGCACCTACACTTGCAGGACAACAATCTATATGCCAACATGCAGGGCTGCCATCAGGGGGGTACAGGCATTACACCTGTAAGGGGCCCGGGGGTCCCAGATGGCAACCCCCTCTTTCTTTATATCTATTTTTCTTTATTTCTTTTTTTTTTTGTAAAGGCCCCCCCCTTCTCAATTCGCAGCAGCCCCCCCCGCTTCTCCGCTTCTCAATTTCAGGCCGCAGCACCCCCCCCCAGTTCTCTGCTCCAGGGGGCCCATGCCTAAAGCTGTGTAAGGGGCCCCATAATTCCTGATGGCGGCCCTGCCAACATGCCAGGGGCATCCTTGCTCATAGCTATACTACTGACTTTAGATGAGCACAGAAGGGAGGAGGGCACGGAGGAGGGCACGGAGGAGGGCACGGGAGAGGATATACCGCACACGCATAGACATCTTTGGCATGAGTGATTCTGAGGTGTATCGCATCTTCAGATTCACCCCTCATGCCATCCTGGAATTAACCACAACCCTGCAGGAGGACATCACCAGCCCAACACACCGCTCACATGCAGTGCAGCCATTGGGCAAGGTCCTGGCAACACTCCATTTCCTTGCCAGTGGCTCATTTCAGCGTACAAGTGGAGTGGTGGCAGGAATGTCACCCCCACATTCAAAAATCATTCACAAACAGAAAAAAAACTCAAAATAATAAAAAAAAAAAATGCCCAGCAAAAAAAAAAAATGCCCAGCAAAACACAAAAAAACACAGCAAAATATTTAAAAAAAACAGCGAAAAAAAAAAAAACTCAGCAAAAAACACTCTCCAAATCACTCTCCAAAAATCTCAAAGACACGTCACAAACTAACAAACACTAACAAACAACAGAACAAAAGCACCTTGTTGTAGGAAGGGAAAAAAAATTGGATGTACTTTTGCAATGGAAGGGCATTTCTCTCGGTCTATTTAAGCACTGTGCATAGCTCACTAAGTCTGACTGGCCTAGTTCCTATCTAACTGATTGCACTGTGCCGAGTTCTGAGCATGCTCAGAGAGGTGCTGACCATAGTCTGCTTCATGTGCACATGCCCAGTCTTGCCGGCCCTTTATTTGCATGGGGTCACGGCTCAGTTCAATGGAACACGCCCACGTCCTTCCCACTTTGAATTACACCGCCTTACGCCTCGGAATTTACATTGCACCGGTGCAAATTTGGACGAAAATACTACGAGGATACGGCACTTGCGCCTCGAAATTAAGCCGGTCTAACTTAAAGGAGTTGCACTACGCTGGTCCAAAAATGCGCCGATGTACGTGAATCTGGCCCATTATGTACTCAGTTGGTCAATGACTTGGTCAATGACTCAACCAATGTGTCAAAGACACACTGGTTGATTGGTCAACTACGTGGCGATTGAGGTTCTGTTTGGATAAATGTGAAGTTATGCATTGGGTGTAATCAATGATAGAGACATATTCAATGTTTTTATAGACCACAAACTTAATAACAGCACACAATGATAAATTGCAAAAAGCAAAGATTTGAGAGGATGAGACATTATTTTACATCCATAGAAATTATAAATTACCTTACCGGTACTTTGAACTGCATCACAGAGCCTTTACAGTGGTGACATATGTTTTTTATCTTGCAAAGCTTTGTATCTTTGTTATATGTTGTGGTACAAAGAAAATAACATATATATATATTTCTTTAAAGGTGACACTGGCCCTGCTGGAGCAACAGGCATGAGAGGTAATCCTGGTGTACCCGGTATTGGTCCACATGGAGAACCAGGGCCTCAAGGATCACAGGGATCTCCTGGAGTTCCAGGTAACTAAATATTTGCAGTGGACAGTTGAATAGTTTTAAAAGATTTTTAAGAGTAAAGGAAATAGATTGTATCTTTCTTACCCAGAAAAGTCTCACCAATTAGCACCACATCATACTGTCTATAATCCAGCCTTCAGATCCTTGAAGTGGCACCAATCTGTTAGTCACCAAGCTGAGAAGATGTATTCCTGTCCTCCTACTCCACTATCCTGGGAGCACTTTCTGGTTCTTTTAGTCACCTGATCTCATTTTCTATCTATTACACTCCATTATTTTTCCCTTAATATCCATTCAGTGATTAAGTGTATTGTAATAAATAAGGGGAGAGAGAGAAAAAAAAACACTTCCTGCCCTGTAGTAAAAGATGCACTTTATTAAAACAGAATAGTATTGCACTAACTTTAAAATAGCTTAACAATATAGCATATCATATACTTTGAGGTTGATTTACTAAAGGCAAAGAGGCTGGGGAATTTTTCCTTAGCTTAGTAAATGTGTTGAAAAGGCCCTTTGCAAAGAATACCAAATCCACCTGCAGGGAACATTTTTAAATATGTATATTTTTGCTTGCAGATGATTAAAGGAGTTGTAAACCTACGTGTTTTTTCAACATAATGCATTCTATGCATTAAGGTAAAAAAACACCTTGCAAGGTAACCCCTCAGGAGAGATCTTCCCCAGAGGGGGTTATGAAGGGAGGAGCCACGAGAGCCGCCGTGGGACCCCACAACAGGTGGATTGGGCCACTCTGTGCAAACCAAAGTGGAGGTAAGACATGTTTTTTTTTTTTTAAACACAAACCTTTAACATCACTTTAACCTCCCTGGCGGTCTTCCCGTGTGTGGCACGGGGTGAGATTTTAAAGCTACGATCGGTAACCCCGTGCCACACACGGACTTGCCTCTGCTCTTAATTGGATAGATTCTCTGCGATAGCAGGAATCGCAGTACCATTGGGTCGGATGTCCGCTGATGCTGTGTGTCAAGCAAATCCCTTCCCTGACACGAGCGTCGCGACGTAGGGGTGGGGCAAATTTAAAAAAGTAAACAAACACATTACATACAGTACACTGTAATCTTATAGATTACAGTACTGTATGTAAAAAATACACACCCCCCATGTCCCTAGAGCGTCTGCCCTGTACACTACATGTCCTTTTATATAATAAAAACTGTTCTTTCTCCCTGCAGGAACTGTAGATCTTCCCAGAGCAACCAAAAGTGTCCCTTTATGGCAAAAATTGTTTTAGAGGAGCTAAAAAACAGCGATAATAAATCAGAATCACTTGCAGAATTTAGCGATAGCGATTTATGGGGAAATTCGTCATAAAAAAAAATAAAATAATGACAGCAAAAATTCTGCAACTGAGCAAATTTCAGTGATTTTGATTTGATTGGGCCACATTATTGAATAATTTTTACTATAATTATATTATTATTGTTATAATTTTTTATAATTATTTATTATATTATAATTTTTAATAAGCAAAACAAAAAAAATCATACCCGTGGAGGCCTATTAGACTCTTGTTTGGATAGATTTCAGTGAGTTATTCCTAAGAATTACAAGCCTACAGTATAAAACGCCAAATTCCCTTGCAAATAATGGTACCGCTTTTAGCACCTAAAATCTGAAAGAATCATACCGCCAGGGAGGTTAAGGTGATGGAAGTCAGCAGAGATTCACCTCATTCACAAAGCTAAAGGAATGAGCTCTTACAAAGCGAAAATTCACTCACAAAGTAAATAGAGTCAACCTCATAGTGTCCTCCTTTATACAAGATTATGTATAGTATCTTTAACGCAGCCTAACACTTCTCCAGGATTCATGCTGGGTATTGCAGGAAAATGACGCACACAATAAAAGCCTTAGTATAATGCTAGGGTTGCTATAATGTAACACTATAGAACAAACAGAAAGCACACAAGCATTGCATAACGCAAAAGGAAAAGTGGTCTTCGCAAATAACAAGCAGCCACTGTCTCTAGTGTGCATCACCACTGATGCATTTCAAGGGTGGACTCTGTTAACCAGAGCTCTGATGAAGACGATCTGTTCCTTAAAAATTGTCAGTTGTTGATGCATGCTAGAGACAGCAGCTGCATTCTGTCTAACAGGATTTACTACGAGGATTTCTTCACTCTTTATTCTTACGATGTGGGTTGACCTGGTCTCTTCTTGGATGTTATTTTATATGAAAAAACAAGGTTTAAAGAACACTTTGTGAACACCAGTTTTTCATTTTTTATAAAGGTTTTATAATAATGTGATGTAATGCCTTTTTCATTTTTTTCTTACAATATTACATAAGGATTCTCAATTAAAATTTGTTTTAGTTGCTAATTTTAGTAGTATTACTTTTCTTTGATGTTTAGGACACCTTTAATATTTGTGTATTGTATGTGATACCTTTATGGTGTCTTTTACTCAATTTGTCACAGATTTGAAAATCAGATACTGTTTATTTAGCACATAATATCCCCATGCAATATTACTTACAGGCCCTGTTGGACAGAAAGGAGATAGAGGATATCCTGGATTCCCTGGAGCAGATATGCCAGGACCAAAAGGAGACAAGGGAAAAGCAGGCATGCCTGGGTCCATGGGTATGCCAGGTTTGCTTGGACAACCGGGTCCACCAGGAAAAGACGGGGCTCCAGGTTTTCAAGGTAACCTGATGTTTTATACCAATCATCAGATGGAACATCATGCCACTTAGTTTATAACACGTTTAATAAATTCTATACCGTAAAATATGTGTATATGCTAATATAGAGTGACCAGACATCCCCGGTTTCCGGGGACAGTCCCCGGATTGAAGACACTGTCCCTGGACCAAGTCTGTCCCCGGTTTTGTCCCCAGATTGGATTTGAACAGGGGCTGGGACGATTTCAAAGACAGTCTGAATTAAAGACCCCCGCTCTGCTGCTCCTACTAGCTTAGAGGGGTGTCTTTCCTTCATGATCTGTACCCCTTTCTGATGATCATGTGCTGGTCGGAGTGGAGGGAATATTTCTTTAGTTTCGGGTGCATGCCCCTTGAGCTCCACTTGCATGTTCTTCTGCCTTGGCTCAAGTCCCCGCCAGCCACCTGCCTATCTCCTTGCCTTCCCTGGCGGAGTACCCTTCCTCTGCTCCCCACCTAGTAGTAGCCGGGACCTGGAGAGTAAGACTTGGCAAGCTGTGAGGCCGGGCAGAGAGTCGCTGATTGCCGCCATTACCAGTAAAAAAAAATATGTCCCTGGATTTAATTTGAAAAATCTGGTCCCCTTATGCTAATATGCAATTTTCAAGCCAGGTTCAGGTGTAAGAAGAGCTCCACATTACTGCCAATGTTAACCATGAATGACTCTTTTATCGGTACAGCTTGCAAGCCCAAAATCTGAAGAATTTGATAAAGTTTTAACAAATGTGGAGCAGATACTAATTTTTCTCTTTCTTAAAGGACTGCTTGCAGAAAAAAATATTAGTTCTAAAGTGGTTATGCTCAATTGAAAATCATTTCTATGCTGCACAGATTTTCAATAAGAATATGTGAAAAGTTGAATTGGGACATGCAGTATACACCTATGTTCTCTTCTGTATAGACTAGTCATTTTATCTATTTTTAAATAAATTGGGTTCTATAAATAGACCACTGTCTCTTCTGAATGGAAGAAAATGTGTAAACCAAGCGTCTACCTTCTCATATAGCATAAGCACTATGGTCATGAATCATAAGCTTGAATTGTACCTTGAATGTACTGGGGTGGCTATAACAAAGAAGAGCGCATTCCTCCTTGGGATGGATCCGCCACCTTCTGTCTGGGCTGATTGGATCAGATGACCCATAGAGTAGACCGGGCTGTGCCCGTGTCTACTCTGCATATGCAGACTGGACACAGACCTGTCATCCGCCCCCTCTGCTCCTTGTGGCCCATGACTGGTTACAAAGTCGCCTAAGTGGCCCTTGCTCTTCAAAAGGTTGGGCAACCCTGACATAGGAGGTTTGCATGGGGATTGCAAAGCAGCAGTGTTTATGAGCTTACTATACATGGTGTACCTGCATGGTGTGCATTAATATAGGATTAAAAATCTGCGGTCTATTGGTATGAATATTTTGTATTTAGAGTCCATTGTGTTGATGTGAAGTAAAGATAATGTTCACTTTTTTGTCTTTTTATCTTAGGCCAAAAAGGAGAAATGGGTTTTATGGGAGTTCCAGGAACCGCTGGTCAGCCAGGTTCCCCAGGAAATCCAGGCTTACCCGGAGAAAAAGGTAAATTAAATCTTCATATTTATTGAATGATGTTTTGGTCCACAATATAACAGCTATAAAGCAGCGAATTCTCATATGAAAAGAAGTATTTTTTACCTTTTATTTTAGATGAACACGTTAAGAGATCAGTTTGGTGTAGCTATTGATAGTATTGTTTCTTAATCGATTGAATACCTTGGCCCAGATTCAGAGAGAATTAGATTATCGTAGAGTATCAGAAATACACTACGCCACCGTTTTTTACCTGGCTCTACGTGGAATTCAGGTAGATTTTGTCCAGTAAATGACGGCGGCGTAGTGTATTTCTCCCGGCGCAATCCATCTGCGCGAGTAGGGGGCGTGAAGCATTTAAAATAGGCGCGTTCCCGCGGCGATCGAACTGCGCATGCTCCGTTCCCAAATTTCCTGCCGTGCATTGCGCGAAATCACGTTGTTACGTCGTAGTAGCGTCGTTTACGTACATTCCTATTCCCGAACGAGTTACGTTAAAAAAAAAATAATAATTTCAATTTGACGCGGGAACGACGGCCATACTTTACATGGGTTACGCACTGTTAGACCAGCAAAAAGCTCCTCTAACATTACGTAGCCAAAAAATGACGTAGGCGATTGCGAGGGACACTCGTACCTTCGTGGATCGCCGTAAAAACTAATTTGCATACCCCGACGGTGAAAACGACGCGGACTCCACCCAGCGGCTGCAAAAATATCGCAACGTAGATCCGAAGGCTTACGAGGACGTAAGCCTCTCGGATCGAAGCCCGAAGCCGCCGTATCATGGTTTGAGGATTCAAACTAGTGATACGGCGCGCGAAATTTGAAATTACTCCTGTCTAACACCAGTTAGACAGGCGTAATCGCTCTATGAATCTGGGCCCTTGTTTCTCTATTTATTTGTCATTTTAATTAAATAATACAGGATTTATATAGAGCCAATAGTTTGTGCAGTGCTATACAACATGAGGGCAGACAGAATAGTTACAATTCAATCCAATATAGGAGAATATACTGTATACTGTGTAGCACTACCCCCGCAGGAGCTCCTGGTTTAGATTTTGGGTGGCGCGTTACCTCTATTTTCACTGTCCAGGGTGAAAGGAGTGTCCGAAGAATTTCAATGTCTACACACAATGTACCTCTTTTCTCATTGGGTTTATTTTGGAGAACTTTAGTAGAAAAGAGGAGTAAGGGGTGGAAGGGTAGATAGGTTCAGGTGCATAGTCACAAAGTAAGGAAACACTCCTGTTTCCAGCGAACAGTTCTCGTCGTCACTCTAGCCAGAGTGGGCATTGCTCACCCGGATAGGTCCCTCTCACTGGCCTAGCTGCCGGGATGATGCACAAAATTAAGTACAGTCTCGGCCACAGACCTTCCTTTCTCGGTGAGATATTTTGGTCCGGAATCCTCTGCCACAGGATTCAGCACCCGGATCGATTTAGCTTTTCTCACTTGAACCTTTAGACCTGTCAGGCGACACTATCAGGCCTCTTGTGTACGATGCATCCTTGGATGAAGTTTCCAGGCCTTCTTCTAAGGTACCAGCCTCTTGCATGGTCCTTACCAGGATAGGTCCTCCCCTGGTCTCCTTCATCAAGTGGCTTCCTGCGGCAGCACAGGATCACCTCTGTGGTACGAGCCCCAGTCAGACAACTAGGCCCACCAGACGAAGCCGCAGCCCCGGGCCAACGTGGTCCCAGAGCTAGGATTCACAACACGCACCCCCGACCAGGCGGGCCACGAGGTGCAAACGGATCCCGCACCAATGGAGTCTGTCTCTTAAGTACCCCTTCCCAGCATGCACAGCGGGGCAACCACTCCCACTAATTCGCTGCTGAGGGGGACACTTGATGTACCATGACCTAACTGCTGCCACCCTTGGCCTGGGGTAGTAATAACACCCCCAGGCGATCAATGGTGGATCACTCCCAGCACAGCCATTGCTAGAACAGAGGCTAAATTGCCCTTAATCACTCTGGTCTGAGCCAAAAAACAGCTCAGTCCCCCATTAAATTTGAGGCAGCACCTGTTCATCAGGAGCAGGGCGCTCCAACTGTATGTACATGGGGACAGTCACATTTGCTCATTGCATACACAGGTTATGCATCCTGCTTCACAATGCTGAGCAAAGGTTGTGATTTGCTGCTCAATCTGACATTCTTCAAGTTTCTGAGACAGCCGACTCATTAAAAACAATGCATTCCCATGTGACTGATAGCTAGCAGTCGGTAAGACAGAGACAGAATAATTGGACTAATGCACCCTTTAGTGGATTATCTACATGTTTAATGCAATAGCAAATATAAATAAACTTGTAAAAACAAACTGTGTCAAAATTAAAGCTGGATACACAGAGGCCAGAAATCGGCAAAAAATGGTCGACTTTCAGCCTGTGTGTACAGCTCTTCGTCTGACAGAAGCCAATGTCTGTGAATGCTGATCAGTGTGTTCTGGTGGGGGGCAGTCCCCCTGTCAGAACATAATAGCTCATTGTGGAGATCACCACACTATCATTGAATGTGTGCGACAATCTGTATGTTTATTTTCATTCAGCCTGCAGGGTTGAATAAAAGGAAACTTCCTGTGTGTACCCATCATTAGGCTGACCATACAGGGATTTTTCCGATCGGTCAGAGGGCTTTTGGCTTGAAGAAAATCATAATATAATTACACATCATAATATAAATAACACTAACAGAGCTCACGGATTTCACAATCTACTCACCAGCCACTTTATCAGGTACACCTTGCTAGTACTGGGTTGGAGCCCCCTTTGCCTCCAGAACTACCTTAATTCTTCATGGCATAGATTCAACAAGGTGTTGGAAAAAAGATTTTGGTCCATATTGACATGATAGCATCACGTAGTTGCTGCAGATTTGTCGGGTGCACATCTATAATGCGAATCTCCCATTCCAAGCAATTAAACAAGTGTACCTAATAAAGTGGCTGTTGCGTGTATATTGTTGCATTGAGGGCTTTAACCACTTAAGGACGCCCGCACGCACATATACGGCCACAGAATGGCTCGTACAGGCACAAGGGCGTAAATTTACGTCCCTGCCTTCGTGCGGTTCGGGGGTCCCATCGGGACCCCCTCCGCGGCGTGCGGGGGTCCCCCTGGCTCTGGGAGCGATCCGGGACGAGCGGGCGGATGTCGGTGTTTACCCGCCCCCCCGCGATCGCTCCCAGCCAATGCGCGCTTTCCCCCTTCTGTCACTTCCTCCTCCTGTGTAAACACAGGAAGGGGGAAGTGATGTAATCTCCCATCGCAGCGGTATTTCCAACCGCTGCGATGGGAGAAACACCTCACAGTAAGTCCTGCACCAACACTACACTGACACACACTCACATAGGCATACTTAACCCCTTGCGATCTGCCCCCCCACCACCCCTGTCACAGTGTCACTGAATGCAGTGATCTAATCACTGCATTTAGTGTCAGTGTGACAGGCAGTGTAAAATCAGTTAGTGTTAGGTTCAGGATAGCCCCCCCACCCCCCCTAATAAAGTTTTAACCCCCTGATCACCGCCCTAGTTAACCCTTTTACTCCCTATTGCCAGCGTCACTAAGCGATCATTTTTCTGATCGCTGTATTAGTGTCGCTATTCCCGCTAGGTAGCTATTTTTTTTTATTGCGATTTTTTTTTTTACTAAAGACATGTGGCTAAATAAATTTTGGCCTAAATGTTTGACTAAAATTTAGTTTATTTGATTTTTTTTTAACAAAAAGTAAAAAATAGTGTTTTTTTTCCAAATATTTCGCTCTATTTTTGTATATAGCGCAAAAAATAAAAATCGCAGAGGTGATCAAATACCACCAAAAGAAAGCTCTATTTGTGGGAAGAAAAGGACTCAAATTTTGTTTGGGAGCCACGTCGCACGACCGCGCAATTGTCTGTTAAAGCGACGCAGTGCCGAATCGCAAAAACACCTTGGGTCATTTACCAGCGTATTGGTCCGGGTCTTAAATGGTTAAACAAAACCTATGTCATAATTTGTAAAGAAAGACTATATACTAGCTAAGCAGGGTAAGAGTTTAGACTGAAGGAAGAATTTATTGCCACAGTTTTTATCATTTTAAACAGTTTTAATGTTTTTTTAAATGCAAGGTCCTGGGAAAAAAGACTGATGCAGAATTTTTAGTTTCATGCATATTGTAAAGGTTGGTATGTGTGTAAACTGATGTAGGATCATCAAAACTGATTTTTTTGTCCTTATGGTATTCAGGTGATTCTGGTTCTCCTGGGATCCGTGGTGAACCAGGATTTCCTGGTTTTAAAGGTGAAAAGGGTGAAGATGGACTGCAAGGACCACCAGGATCTCTTCCATCCATGGAAAACATGAAGGGTCAAAAGGGAGATCAGGGAGACAAAGGTAACGTGTGTATGGCCACAAATGTGGCATTCAACAGTCTACACCATAAAAAAACTGACAAAGCACTTTTTGCATCTGACTGGGCACTAAAAAACAAAACAAAAAAAAAAACAGTGTTATACTTCATATGCTCCCCATATTTATAACAGGTATAGAAAAATTAGAAAGAAAATTAAGGATGTGGCCTACCCTGAATAAAAATCTTCATACAGTAACTAAGCTGGCCCAAACTAGGAAAACAAACATCACAGGGGTGTTAACCTCTCCCTATGCTAACCAAAACTTAAAAACAATTGTTTTGGCTGGAGTTACAAATAAAAAATGTACCTGTTCCAACTTACATACAAATTCAACTTAAAGCAAAGTTCCACCCAAAAATGGAACTTCCGCTTTAAGTACTAGTGACCCCCTGACATTCCACATTTGGCATATCAGAGTGGAAGTTCACCGCTACCCCCTCACTTCTTGCAATCTTCTGGGACACATCACAGGTCCTAGAAAATTGCCCAGTCGCTAACAACATGCAGCATGGTTCGCGCATCTGCAGTGTGCACCCAGCTGTGAAGCCACAGCCAGGCGCCCACACTTCCAATGACGGCACCGCAGAGAGGAGGGAGGAGAGAAGGCTTCAGGTGGCTTCATTGCTGGACCATAGGACCGGTGAGTGTCTGTTTATTAAAAGTCAGCAGCTGTCTTTTAAATGGGTGGAACTCTGCTTTAAGAAAAAACAACCTTGGTTGTAACCCTGCCTGTACAGTACAATGTTGCTTTTTTTTTCTAGGTCTAATTGGTATTGAAGGACAAAAGGGGACAAAGGGTGAAATAGGAAGCTTTGGAATGCCTGGAAAAGATGGAGATCAAGGAATGCCAGGAAAACCAGGTGAACTATATATCCTTAATACTATATATTTCATTTTCACTCAATATTATGTCAATTTGTTATCTATCAGATTAGTTTCTACAAAGCAGTTTTTCTAAATGTCTGCTTTTTACTCTTTTTTATTGGAATGCAATACAATTACAGGAGCCAAAGGAGACAAGGGTAGTCAAGGTGTGCCAGGAAGTCCAGGAACTGCAGGTCCAAAAGGATCCATGGGAGAAATGGGATTACCAGGTAGAGATAATTTAATATCAAAGTATAATTGTAAACTAAGCATTATAAGGCAATATTATCTGGTATGAAAAGTGTTTGGGGAGCAGTGGTGGTATTATGTCATGGTTTATGGCTAAAGCTAAATTTATATATATAGGATCTACTGGACCAAAGGGAGAACATGGTATTCAAGGCACTCCAGGTCTACCAGGTGTAACTGGGATCAAAGGTGAAAGGGGGCTGAAAGGTGAAGATGGGCCTCCAGGTGTTGGTATTCCTGGACCTCCAGGGTCAAAGGTAAATACTGTAAGATACATATTTTGATACAAATCTTAAGGTAAATATAGTGAGATTGCAATATTGATATAAAATTAAAAGTACATACAGTGATATATATTTAGGGGTTGAAGACAACTTGACTGTGCACTTTCCAAGTAAAGTTGCAGTTTGCAGGGGAATATGCTCCAGAGCTTAGTGAATGTAGTGAAATTTCATTTTGAACAGAATACCCAATCGTGTGCAAAGAAAATGTATATTGTTTGCAGTAGTGTATTCATTAGGTGCTTGGGAAAATGTTCATTCAAAGTGCAACTTCCCTTATAAATTGAACTGTCTATTTTCTTTTAGTAAAAACATCCCACAATGATATAAACTTTAACACCCTTGCCTCACCAAAAATGAATCATAGTTTACAGACACATTATATGCTATATCAGTCTTCTTAGTGGCCTTAAAAGGTATTCAGAAGCAAGTAAGGAGCGTCCCTACTAGTACTATTTGGCTACTGATAGTACACAGGTTTGGCTGAAAGCACTGTATGAACAAATAGCCACATACCAAGTAATCCATATTAGTCAATTGCTATTGATAGGCTAGGGCAGTGATGGCAAACGTTGGCACCCTAGATATTTTGGAACTACATTTTCCATGATGCT
This sequence comes from Rana kukunoris, assembly GCA_029574335.1. NCBI lineage: Eukaryota > Metazoa > Chordata > Amphibia > Anura > Ranidae > Rana > Rana kukunoris. Next base: position 226,139,891 of record CM056050.1, on the reverse strand, counting down.
CCAGTACACTGCAGAGTGCATGAAAATCATGGGAAATATAGTTCCAAAACATCTGGGGTGCCAAGATTTGCCATCACTGGGCTAGGACTTCATAAGATGGATGTCTTTGTTTCACATTTGAGTAGAAGACAAAATTACTCAAGAACCATTTAGACGATTTATGGGCGATTCTTCACATTTTCAACCACAAATTCTCTCTGGAAATGTCTACCTTGTTTTTCAAGTATTGATCAACTATGACACTACTTTCTAGTTCTTGCCAATTCCTTGACATTCACACTATCTAGGCATTTTGCTGAAAATGTCTCTACTGGCCCATGACTTGCACTAGTTGATACTCTACTGCATTCTATACTCTATCCACTGTGATCCCTTTCTTGCAGCAGTGCCCAAGCTCAGCGCTGTGTGAAAAGAGCACACCACACCTCTTGGGGGGGGGGTTGAACAAGGCAGTGCACATGTTCTTGCAGTGTTGGGGGTGTGCGCCCAGCCTCCAGTGCATCCACAATCTAGGCATGACAGGGAGGGTCGCTCACACTGGGATTTTTTTCTGACAGTCTTGAGAAAAACCTCACACAACCTACATGACTTTTAAAATTAGATCCTTATTTCAAAGTTGAACGATTTTTTTTTAATCTACTGGGGACACTTGAACGCATGGTATCTTTTTTTGGGAAAGTAAACTTTAACTTTCTGCATACAATGCAAAGAATAGAAGCAGAAAATACACAAGATCATTGTTGTTGGGCTTATTTATTAGTGCAAAGAGCAGCATTGATGTTCAAAATCTGGTTACCCATGAAAAAAAATGATTTCATATTGCCATGTCAGATTAACGACAGATAGATGTGAGGAGTTGAATCTGCGGTAATCTAAGTGTAAGTAAACCCAAAATCTATTTACAGTATGTTTGACATTATGTCTTAATATACACATTTTTCTTAAGCAAAATGATTTTTTTTTGTAAATCCATTGCAGTTTGTTACCTGAAGATCATTAGCAATACTTTGGGGGTTATTTACTAAAACTCCAAGGTATAAAATTTGGTGCAGATTTGCACAGAAACCAATCAAGCATCTAGGTTTTATTGTCAAAGCTCAAGTGAACAAGCTGAAGTTAAAAGCTGATTGGCCACCATGCACAGCTGCACCAAATTTTCAGCGCACCAGTTTTAGTAAATCTGTGTATTTCTGTTGCAAAGTGAAAATGCTATCACACTGCCTTGTAATTAGCAGCATTGTCACCCTACCATGCAACCGCTTTTGGCTGGCCGTTGGGCTGCCTGTGATATTCAGCCCAACAGCCAAAGGAATGATCTCAGATGGTCAGCTGACAATGGTGCTGCTAATTGGGAAGTAGCATCTTAGCATTGTCAGTCAGCATCAGGAAGTTTTTCGCAGGCAGAATCTCCAGCTAAGAAACACTGCAACAGACTCACAAAAAAACAACCAGAATGTAATTCAAGGAAAATTTTTAAAAAGTATACGCAACACATTTCTGCAATATGTGCACATTTCCCCATGTTTTATCCATTTAAATACCCTAAAAAAAATTGCCAGAAATGCACTCGTCAAACAGGTCCTGTTGTGGGCTGACAACACACAGCCTTTTTGTGAACTGAGTGGTGTCAGCCCTCCCTGGTTATATTTTGTAAACTACTCAAAGCCTTCCTCTCTCCCAATCTCTGAAACATAGACACTAATCATTCTGTAGTCCAATATAACAACTAGGAAAGGTAATCAGATTCACAAAAATAGAAAACACAAAAAGCATGACAGCTTCGAACGTCTTACATCAGTGGTCATCAACCATTCCGGCAGGGCCCACTAACAGGCCAGGTTTTATGAATTACCTTGGGGAGATGCAGACTAGAATACTGCAATCACTGAGCAGCAAATTATATCACCTGTGATGTATTTCAGTTATCTTGCAAACCTGGCCTGTTAGTGGGCCCTGCAGGACAAAGTTGATGACCACTGTCTTCCAACAGATACAAAAAATGTTTTTAATAGTATACAGACCAAAATGTATCAAATAGGACAAGTTAATTGTACTGAGAAAAAACGTCAGGAGATTACATAAACTTTAATATTTTGGCCAAATTACTTGCCCACTTTTTCTTCTACTGGCACTTTATCTTCTCAACATAGCTACTGTGGTGGTGGGCTGTGATTCTATGGGAAAACTTAAAGTAAGTTGGACACCAAACAATAATTTCAGTAATTGTAATGTCTATGTATTAATGACTACATTCTCTATGATTTACATACTATCTGAGAAGAATTGAGAACAGCATGTTTATCAATACATCTGACTATAGGGTGATTCTGGAGTCCCAGGTCAACATGGTTTTCCCGGTGAAAGGGGAGAAAAGGGTGATGGCGGTGTTCCTGGGATGCCAGGGTTTCCAGGTTTAAAGGGATCAACAGGTCCTGCAGGACATTCAGGTAAGTTATATTTTTTGTCTTTAAAAATAATAAGGAAAAGTTATTCATGTGGTGGAAGTTTAACTTTTTTGAACTATGTTTTATCTTACAGGTAGCCCAGGAATTCCTGGAGAGAAGGGAGCTAAAGGGTTCCCTGGACTGGATGGTGCTGCTGGATCAAAAGGACACACAGGTAAAGTCATTCCTTCCATCAAATCAAATTAACATTACTGTGATGATTTGATAGCTGGTACATTTGCCATCTAATGCCCAACCTACAACCAACTAACAACCAACTAACATTTTTAGTATGGCTATAAGCAGGGGCATAACTATACATAATGGGGCCTGTAAGACAGCTTACTGCACAAAGATGAATCTGTGATGACTAATCTGAAGCCCGATTTCAGTCCTTCTCTCCTGGAAAAGTTTCCCTTAGTGCCTCCCTGATGAGACCCCCTCCTACCCCTGGTGTCATAGTAATTGTGTGTACCACTATGGCTATTGTTATGCCACTGCATATGAGATGGCATTAGGGTCCTGGCTGACGATGCATATGCCTATAACAATCAATCAATCTATAACAATTGTTGTTATATTGTTGTAATCTATTGTTGATTTGTATAGACATGTACTGTAAATATTCAAAAACCAGCTTTCTAGTTTTATTGCAGTTAATCAGGTTTAGTCTGAGTGCCTCAGAGCTAGTATGTGCACATGAGCTAGGAAATAACTGCTTCCATTGCACACTAGTAGGTGCTTTATGACAGTGTAGGTGCAGTGTGCATTAAAGTGTATGTAAACCCTAACAATGAGCTTCTCTTATTTACTCCCTTTCGGGCTGTTAAATATACAATTGAAAGAATTTAGTTATAGTATATCTGTTCAATAAGTGCAAAAAATGCCTGTTACTCATTTCAGAAATTCAGAGCTGCCCTGTGTTCTGTTCACACTTTCTAATTAGCCCTCCTAGTTCTTACAACACAATTAGAACATATTTTCCGGAGATAAGAACAATGGGAGGGATTTATTTGTTTATCAAAAGAAAACTGGGCAGAACTGACATTATTTTGTCCAACACAATGCTGTTCTGTAAACTTAAAGTAGGAGAGTTGTGTGGATTTCTGGTACATTACCAGGTATTTGTTTGTATTTGCAGATTTTTAGGAATAAAACATGAAAAAAAAATACTTGTGTGATAGAGATGTACTGCAAATGTGTTTTTACCCCCCATTGATACCTATTTTTTTAAGCATATTGTTTCAAACTTATATATGCCTGTTTTTATTTGATGGATTTCAATTGTTATGTAGTAAATTGGAAGCAATATGCACATTACATGAATGGTTTTATATCGTTCTAGGTGAACCTGGAATCCAGGGACCTCCTGGTTCAATTGGAGAAAAGGGTGAGTCTGGTTATGATGGAATCCCAGGAGCACCTGGTGAAAAGGGTGACCACGGTAAGTTGACATCTGTTATCTTCCACATATAAGACATGCCAATTGGAAAAAAACGTGAATAGTATAAATTACAATCCACTAGCAGTTTGCTGACCAATTTTCATGGCCCTGTAGTAATTCACCAGTAAGAAATAATTGTGCCTTTGTTACATTTTTACTGCCAAAAAAAAATGAAGGGAAACCCTAACTGATCAATTGCTAGCAAATCACTTTAGATCAGAACATTCTGCAGATCCAGATGCCAATCAGTCTAATCTAGTCCAATTTTGACATTTTGGCACAACAAACTTTGGAGAGAAGAGTCTACAATAGAAGTTACACAGGGCCATCACAATTCAAGTTTAAAGTAACTCTTTTGACCTGTGTCGCTCTGTTCCTCAGACGAGAATGTGAAAAAAGAGCCCAGAGTAAGCTCCAAACCAACTTGTCAAATTTTACACAGAGCTATATACTATTTTGTCAGATACAAGGCAGTCCTCCAGTGCAAGCAATCAGGCCTTTCCAAACGGCCATATATAGATACAAATCCAAGGATTGCTGCACTCAAAAAAAGTATTCAAGTATTTACATACAAGTAAATTACATATCATTCCAGTTCGACGGTTTCAGGTTGTAAGGCCTGTGCCCTGCTTCAGGTCAGCACAAGCTTGTTTGACCTGAAGAAGGATGCAAGCCTTACAACTCGAAACTGTCAAACTGGAACGATATGTAATTTACTGAATACATTTTTTAAGTGCAGCAATCCTTGGATTTGTCTATATATATGCCAACATGTAATTCGACATACTGAAGCAGAGCATGATCCCCTCCCTTTGGAGACTGGGCCACAGGGCAGTTTCAACATAATAAGGACCCCAAACACACCTTCAAAACGACTACTGCCCTGCTAAAAAAGCTGAGGGTAAAGGTGATGAACTGGCCAAGCATGTCTCCAGACCTAAACCTTATTGAGCATCTGTGGGGCATCCTCAAATGGAAGGTGGAGGAGCGCAAGGTCTCCAACATCCACCAGCTCTGTGATGTCTTCATGGAGGAGTGGAAGAGGACTCCAGTGGCAACCTGTGAAGCTCTGGAAAACTCCATGCCTAAGAGGGTTAGGGCAGTGATGGAAAATAATGTTGGCCACACAAAATATTGACACGTTGGGCCCAATGTGGACATTTTCACTTAGGGGTGTATTCACTTTTGTTGCCAGCGGTTTAGACATTAATGGCTGTGCGTTGAGTTATTTTGAGGGGGCAGCAAATTTACACTGTTATAGAAGCACACTCACTACTTTACATTGTAGCAATGTGTAATTTCTTCAGTGTTGTCACATGAAAAGATAATAAAATATTTAAAAGTATTTGAGGGGTGTACTCACTTGTTACTGACCAGCTGTATTTTACTATTTTTGTTTTGCATGTTTTTCACTATTATGACAATAGTGTGAGTTTTGACTTTCTTTTGAAACTTACAAAATATTGTACCCTATCTTAAGGTTTACCAGGAAGAGGCCTGCCTGGATTTCCTGGAGAACGGGGAGAAAAAGGTATGATAATATTTGAAGGGATGATGATCTTGTCCAAAGATGTATGTAGGGATGGTAGCAACCTGTCCTCATTCTGTCATGTTTTGTCAGTTTACATGTGCCTAAACTTATCTATAAGACAGTTCTTAAAAACAAACACTTAAAATGATATTACATTTGTATGACTTTATTTTATCTGTCTTAGGCTGCATTCACACCTAGGCGTTTTTACGCCCTATGCCCGACGCTTATGCAGCTTAAAGTACGCTCGAGGGGTGATTTAAAATTGTCGGCTATGGAGATGGTTCACATCTCCACGCCGAACGCTGAAACGCTGTACACCTGAAGCTCAAAACAAGTCCCGGACCCTTTTTTTCAGACGGCTTCGGCGTTTCGGCATAGCAGACAATGTTACAATCACCCCTCCCAGCGAAAACAAGGCAAAAAACGACACGATTTTGTCGTGGCAAATCGCGGGACAAAACGCCGCAATTTGTTGAGGCAAATCGCGCTACAATACGCCGCGTTATAGTGTGAATGCAGCCTTAGGAGAGAGAAGTTAAAGCAGTTTTAAAGGAAATGTTTTTTTCACCTTAATGCAATCTATGCATTAAGGTGAAAAAACATCTAATGATGCCGGCTCCCCCCCCGAGCCCCCGGTTTACTTACCTGACCCCTCGAAAGTCCCTTCGCTCAGTCCCACTATCCTCTTCGCCGCTCAGCCTGGCCGCTGATTGGCTAGAGCGGATGGATTGAAAGCAAAGCAGCCATTGGCTGGCGCTGCTATCAACATATCCAGTGACGTGGCGTGCCGAGGGGCCGGGCCGAGTGATACAGTGAGCTGCTATGGCTGCTCGCTGTATCACTGGAGCGCGCCCACAAGGACTCATCACCATGCGAGCTCTCTCACATGAATGTGATGAGTTCTTGCGGGTAAGGGCCAGAGACAGACGCTGAGGGACCCCAGAAGACGTGGAATGGGGCTACTCTGTGCAAAATGAACTGCACAGTGGAGGTAAGTATAACATGTTTGTTATTTTAAAAAACATTTTTTTTTCCTTTAGTCACCTTTTAACATCAATTTGGACATAATGACTAGCAAAGTCATATATAAATATTCAGTCTTCACATTTCATTCATGCTTTCAATTATACTTTATTTATTAAACTTTATTATGTATTATTACTTTATTGATTACATTTGCATAAAAATATATTAACATTTTCATTACTTGAATAGTTTTGGGTGAATCAACCGTGTCTGACTCACCAACAGTTTGGCTTATCTTCATTTAGCAAAATCTATACCAGACCCTTATCCGAACATACAGCCCAGCAGGTCAGAAAAGGGGGGGTGAGTAAGTGCCCACCCCCTCCTAAACCAATCCAGGCGACATGCCCTCAACATAGGGGAGGGTGATGGGGCCCTTAGATCCTGTCACCCCGCTACGTGAATGAGTAGGGATACATACCCCTACTCATTCACCAAAAAAAGTGCAAAATAAATAAAAACACACAGCCAGACTTTATTTTAAAAATGTCCCCCGAGGTAGATCCAATGTCACACATGGTAAATGCTGGCCACCGACCCGAACAACAAAACAAAGAAAAAAGGACCCACACTGATGCATGGCTCTAACCAAATGACAGCTCTACCTCTCCTCCAGAGCTATATAAACTAAAGGGTAGAGGTCACTAGATGATGTCACTGGGTGTCCATACCCCCTTATGATGTCACTGACCGAGGCATGCTTGGCCATTTATGTCATAAGGGGCGGGATAAATCGTTGACGACATCGGGTGGGGTTTATTTAGCGTCAGGAGGTTGGCGGAGCTGTCATTCGACATTGTGTGCCGGTAGTTTTTTTTTTCTGATTGGGTCAGTGGTCAGTGTTCTTCATGATTGACGCTTATTTTGGAGGGGGGGGGAGTTTCATTAAAGTACTTGTCAAAAACTGGCTGTGTTTTTGTCTACTTTGCACTTTTTTTGGTGAATGAGTAGGGGTACCCCTACTCATTCAGATTGTTTAAGGGGGCTTTCACATTACCATAACCCCCCACAGACATTTTCTTGTAAATTTCAAGAAACACACTTTTGTTCAGATCATATTCGTAAAATGAATAATAGAGATTACGCTACCTGGATTCATGACACATTTTCCTATTCTAAATCAAAAAGAGTTTCTATTGCATTCCACAAAGATATACCTTACCAAATATTACAAAGTTGAAAAGGCAAAGACGGCAGATCCTTGATAATAAGGGTCATGATATATGGAAAAATGTTTACAATCATAAATCTATATTTACTAGGGCTGTTACTGATCAACATTTTTGTGTTCGATTAATCGTTTTTTTTTTAATCGATTAATCGACACATTTTCGATCAATTACGCACATACAGATCCAACTACTTTTAGCTGATCTCCTTGCAGGCTGATTCCCAGTGCAGCTACCAACAACTGGAAAAATGGATAACAGGATACAAAAAACACACAAAGGCAGCGCTCGATGGGAATAGCATTAAAACTTTTATAGTCTTCAAGTAGGTAACCAAATAAATATTGCACTGGAGATAAAATCGATGTAGCTACATAAACTGTAAAAATGGTGCGAGTAATACCAAACGGTACCAAAAGCAGTCATAAAAACATGTAGCTAAGTATGATACTGGTATAAAAATGTGTACAACGATACCACTGCTGAATCCAGATTAAGAGAGGTTAACATCAGTCAGTCGGCAAGTAGATGCCCCATAAAGGGAACTATCACAACTCCCAGTGGATGGCTGTAGAATCCCAGGTTGATAGTGGGAAGTGATAGAGGGAAGTGTAACAGCCCTTGCGTGTGGCAGATAGTAAGGTCCCGCTGGCATGCAGATATGAAGGCACAGCAAAGGAGCCCTTCAGATGGACACGGCAAGCCCCACCGGTGTCCGTGCCATCATTGGATCTCCGACGGAACTCCCTGAAGGCCCAGAAGGCGGTGGAGAGGTGTGTACAAATCAAAAGAATTTTAATCGATCAAAAAGATTTTGATCGATCAAAAAAATTAAAGATTAATCGATTATTTAAAAGTTAATTTGCACAGCCCTAATATTTACCAAACCACAAACAAATTAAAAGTGGAATAAAATCTGTTGTAGAGGCAATAGAAAATGTAGAATGTACAGTAGTTATGGGTGGAGACTCCAACTTCATAATACATTTAAAAATAGATACAACCAGTACTCACTCCCACACGAAAAATAGTCAACTAAAATAACTTAAATATCTACTGGGAAAACACCAATTTCTCCTGGTCAGACCATGCTCCAATATATTTGGAACTCAGGATAATCTAATACAAAAAACAACAGGGACATGGAGATTGAATGCTAATTTTATAGAAAACAAAGAGTGTGAAAATTACATATGACACGTAGTAAGATAATTTCTGTCAATTTATGAAAACGATGAGACCTCAATCCCCATACAATGGGAAACACTTAAATGTGTGCTGAGTGGAATGTTCATCAAGCACGGTTCTAGGCTGAAAAAGGAAAGAGAGTAAAGTCTTAAAACGGGGGACAAATTAGCATTAAAAGAAAAACAGAAAAAAAGCACGAAAACCAGCACTTATGGCTCTCAAACACAGCAATTTAGCAATTAAGTATCTGGGAATCTATGTTCTTAGAGACCTGAACAAACTACAAGAATTGAATTACAGGACGACAATCCAAAAAGGAATACAATTATTACAAAATTATGAAAAAGTAACATACTCTTGGATGGGAAGAATAAATATAATAAAAATGGACATATTACCAAAACTGTTATATATTTTTCAAACTGTTCCCCTAGCTATTCCAAACAATAAATACATGATTGAACTAAGAAAAGCAATAGGAAGTTTTATCTGGGACCATAAATCACCACAAATAAAATGAGAGATCTTAATTAGAACTAAGAAAAATGGGGGGTTAGCATTACCCGACTTTTCAAAATATTTACAAGCAGCTTTCCTGACTAGGATTGTAGATTGGTACCACAACACAGAGGAGAAACAATGGGTTAAACTAGAAGAAGACATTATAGGAATTGAACTCAAAGCACTCCCCTGGATAAAACCCCAACTAAGACCTGGAAATAATAAATTAACAATCTTTGTAAGAGCTACAAAATAAAAATCTGGGATGCAGAATTAAAAAAGGGAATCTATCCACTATGATAGGAACCATGACCTCACTATTCTCCAATCCAGAATTTCCGCCAGCTTTAGCAACCACGAAATACTTAAGATGGAATATATTAGACAACGCAAGGGTAGCCCAGATCCTAGAGGTAGGGAAAATGACAAAAATGCAAGATTTGGGACCTGATTACAAACATAAATGGCTACAATACCATCAATTGAATACATATATTGCAACTAATATAGAACTATTTCTAATAAACAGACCAAAAACTAAATTTGAATAAATATTGATAGATTAACAAAAGCCAACTAAAAAATTATCTAAGATATATGGTCTATTACTCCCTTCCGGATCCCATAGAGAACTAACAGAAATGAAAAACTTGGAAAAGTAGATAGAGAGATTAATATCAGAGACAGAATGGGAGAAAATATTTGCAATTATTCTATAGCAAATAAATATCAAGAGAGAAATTACAAAATAGCAATGAGATGGTATTGGAGCCCAGTAGCGTTAAATAAAATAAACAATGAGCAGACAGATATGTGTTGGAGATTTAAGGTAGAAAGGGGGACTATGGATCACATCTGGTATGGATGTCATATGGTGAGAAACTTCTGGAATAATGTTCATGAAATATATCAGAAAGTGTCAAAAGTAGAGAGGAACTTAAGCATAAATATCTATGGTGCCAGAATCAATAAAGAGCATTAAGAAGGATATTTTTCATCATATGACTACGGCAGCTAGAACAATAATAGCTTGCAATTGGAGAGAAAATAAAAGCCCAAGTATAGTAGAGTGGATATGTGATATGAACATAATACAATATATGCAAAAACAGATAAGAGAAGAATGATATATTAAGAGCTAAATGCCAGCAATTTGGCAAAAATAGGATTAATTTCGGTTCCCGAAAAGAATGAAATAATATGTATGAAGGGAAAATATTAAGAGGGTAGATGGAAAAGTTTGGGAGAGAGAGTAAGGGGAGGAAAATGGCCTCTCCCTTTTTTTGGATGAATGGACGCCGGAATGAAAGTGTATGGAAGATAGCAGGTATATATGTAGGTGAATAGATAATAGATACTAACCAAGATTCTGTATATTTTGTAAACTGAATAACAAGAGTAAACTAAGGCATATTTTAAAGAATTTTGTATAAACATAACATTTTTTGTATTTAAGAAAATTAATAATAAGAAGAAATTGAAAAACAATCAGAAGTATATTATATTTTTTAAGTAACCTTCATTTTTCCCTATGCAGTTTGTCGACTTTCCCTACAGCAACTTTTAATACACTGACATTTCACCCAAACCTCATTGCTTTACTTAAACTGTATCAGTCTGTTATGAAATATTTTCATGTAAGCATAAAGTGGCCAGTTTCAGAGGCAGCTCTACTTTTCTTGATCAGCAAATTCCTTTTTGTAAGAATGTACTCAAACATTTTTGACAATAGAGTTGTTTTTGAAGAAACTGAGGTTATGTGTTGTAACAGGTTACAAAGGCGAAGGTGGTTTACCAGGCGCACCTGGTCTCCCTGGCTTTCCTGGTATTAAAGGTGATCAAGGGTTTCCTGGTAGGGAAGGACCTCAAGGGCCAGCAGGTTTTCCTGGACCAGCTGGAGTGGCAATGGAAGGTCCAAAAGGAGAAAGAGGAAATCAGGGACCACCTGGGTTTCCAGGTAAGAAATACTTAAAAATGTTTATACTGTGTTATACTATGGGGTTTATTTACTATAACTGGGGTGCAAATCTGGTGCATGTGTGCATGGTAGCCAATCAGCTTCTAACTTCAGCTTGTCAATTAAGCTTTGACAAAAAAAATGGAAGCTGATTGGTTTCTATAAAGAGCTGCACCCGATTTTGCACCCTCCAGTTTTAGTAAGTCAACCCCTATGTTTTTCTATACTGCTAGTTCCTTCTACTAATAACTTATTTTGCCAGGATTCCTGTTTAGCCCACAATGCTATCCCTATACTGGGTTCCTACCCCATGTGTTAATTCTTTATAGCATTCTCTCCCCTGACCTGGCACAACTGTACTCTTTATATATCCTGAATATCTTGAATTCAGTAGGGTAGGACGATACAGCAATTTAGTGCTCTGTACGCATTATTGAACTTTTCTTTTTATGTGCCAGATATATTTTCACCTGGGTCCTAAACAATTGTATAAACTACAACGGCAATCAATTCCTGCCCTATTCTGCCTAGAGCAGAATATTCAATTAGGGTCTGTTTCACCTGTTCTATGATGTTTGTTTATTCTGAATAACCTTTGGAAAAATGTATACAGAAGTTCTTGTGAGTAACAATATATTATTGCCTAAGGTTCTCCGGGTGCTGTGGGTGTTCCTGGCCTTTCAGGACAGGATGGATTGAAAGGAGAAAGAGGAGAACAGGGTTGGCCTGGATCTCCTGGTTCCCCAGGAGTGAAAGGTAATCCTGGAATACAAGGTCTTCCTGTAAGTTATGAACACTTTACATTTTATATTCTGTATGAGTCTTTTTCTCTCAATAGCTGGAAGGAGGCCTCATGCCTTTCTGTTGATTATTTAGGGTGATGCTGGTTCTCCGGGAATAGAAGGACTGAAGGGTGATGGGGGTTCTCAAGGAATGCCAGGATTTCCAGGTAATCTATCTATCTATCTATCTATCTATCTATCTATCTATCTATCTATCTATCTATCTATCTATCTATCTATCTATCTATCTATCGTATATACATACAGCAAAATGTTATATTTCTGTATGTATGTAAAAATCCCAAGGTTAGCCACAGCACTCTATGTTTGAGATAAATGCCTGGGTGCTTACCTACAAATAGATCCATCCAAATCCAAAAGTTGTATAGAGCCACTCACAGGTCTTATAGATGAGGTAGATCAAAAGAGCAGCGTTTAAAAAAAAAAAAAAATGCTCTTTTGATCTACCTCTTTTTCAAGGACTCTATACTACTTTTTTTTTTTTTATGTATGTATGTATGGTATACTGTATTATAATTGTATAATATAATAGTGTTTTCCTTTTTCTAAGGTGTGAAAGGTTCACTAGGACCCATAGGAGACAAAGGACAAACAGGAGATCGGGGTGAACCTGGGCCTAAAGGTATTTTAATAACTTCTGCTTGAGTTTTACGGGGGATGGTATTTTCCTCATAACCTTAGTATTAGAAGCATATCTTAATGTAGTGGAGAATCCACATATTGTAGCAAGAATAAATGAGCCATCCAACACCAGAAAAAAAAAATATACCAAATGATGCATCAACATTATCTAAATCAAATAAACTACATATCATTTATTTTCATATTTTTCCATTAAGTCATACATGGCAGCCAGAGCTTTCGATACTCACTCTGCATTCTGGCATTTGACAAGTAACTATCAAGAGACAGGGCTAAGTGACAGGAGAAATCCAGGCTTAAAGTGAATGTATAGCCAAAACTTAGATTTTCAGTTTTTAATAGAGTAGGGGATGCTTACAGCTTCCATTGACTGTCTGTATCTTGCTGGGGAGATTTCTCTTTACTTCCTGTCTTGGTGACACAACATATTGACGGCAATTTCAATGTTAGGCAGTTGTCACCAGAACAGGTGACCCGTTTGGATTTTCCCTCACTTTCTGTCTTGATGATATTAATTACCAGGACAAATAGAGGAATAAATCTTCCAAACCAGGACACAGACCACAATAAAAACTTAAGGGTCTATCCTTTCCTCATTGCTTCTAAAACCAAAACAAACAAAAAAAAATGTTGCCTTTACAATCCTGTGTTGCAGTGTGCAGCAATATTACAAATGCAGCAAGTACAGTGCCTGCCGCCGAGAATGTGTTTTTATAGCACGACAGCATCGCGCTGATTCTCGGCGACAGGCTGCCGACATTTCGCACTCGCTGGAATAGTAAAAGCACATTCCAGCGAGTGCGTCATAGAAGCGACGGGGATCCGAAACGGATTCCCGCCAATTCTACACGTGGGCGGAGTTTGTTATGAATCCTGAGAAGGAAGTCCCCGCCGGATTTTAAATAAAAATCCGGCATGGGTTCCCCCCTCAGGAGCATAACGGGCCCTTCGGTCTGGTATGGGTTGTAAGGAGACCCCCCTACGCTGAAAAAACGGCGTGGGGGTCCCCCACAATCCATACCAGACCCGTATCCAAAGCACGCCGGCCGGCCGGTCAGGAAGGGAGTGGGGGCGAGCGAGCGCCCCCCCCTCCTGAGCCGTACCGGGCAGCATGCCCTCAACATGGGGGGTCAGGTGCTCTGGGGCAGGGGGTGCACTGCGGCCCCCCACCCCAGAGCACCCTTTCCCCATGTTGATGAGGACAGGGCCCTTCCCGACAACCCTGGCCGTTGGTTGTCGGGGTATGCGGGCGGGAGGCTTATCGGAATCTGGAAGCCCCCTTTAATAAGGGGGCCCCCAGATACCGGCCCCCCACCCAAAATGAATGAGTATGGGGTACATTGTACCCCTACCCATTCACCTGCAATAAAAAGTGCAAACACAAATAAACCACACAGGGTATTGAAATATTTTATTAGTTGGCCACCGAGGGGGGGGGGGGGTGTGTATGATCGCTTTTATAAAAGCGCCCCCCCTCCGGCGGGCTTCTGCGGGGGGGTGGGTGCCGCTGTTCTTCGCCGCCGTCTGGTTCTCTTCCGCCGCCGGGGGGGGGGCGCTTTGATAAAAGCGCCCACCACCCGGCAGGCTTCCTTCGACATCTTCGGCGGCGGGGGGGTCTTCTCCCACTCTCCGGGGTCTTCTCCCACTCTCCGGGGTCTTCTCCGGCTCTCCGGGGGTCTTCTTCTTCTTCAGGACTCGCCGCCGCTATCTTTGTGTGTTAGCTCAATTACTAGCTTGTGACGTCGCAGTCCCATCATGCTCCGGTAGGTACCACGTGCTACCTACCCACGTGGTACCTACCGGAGCATGATGGGACTGCGACGTCACAAGACAGGCCTATATAACTCGCTGCGAGCCACGCGCCAGCCATAACAGCGGAAGGAAGCGTTGCGTCAACATCTGGAGAAGAGAAGAAGAAGACGTCACAGAAGAGGGGACTCGCCGCCGCTAGTAATTGAGAAGACCCCGGTAATGGAGAAGACCCCGGAGAGTGGGAGAAGACCCCCCCGCCGCCGAAGATGTCGAAGGAAGCCCGCCGGGTGGTGGGCGCTTTTATCAAAGCGCCCCCCCGGCGGAAGAGAACCAGACGGCGGCGAAGAACAGCGGCACCCACCCCCCCGCAGAAGCCCGCCGGAGGGGGGCGCTTTTATAAAAGCGATCCTACACACCCCCCCGGCGGCCAACTAATCAAATATTTTAATACCCTGTGTGGTTTATTTGTGTTTGCACTTTTTATTGCAGGTGAATGGGTAGGGGTACGATGTACCCCATACTCATTCACTAAGGGTGGGGGGCCGGTATCTGGGGGCCCCCTTATTAAAGAGGGCTTCCAGATTCCGATAAGCCTCCCGCCCGCATACCCCGACAACCAACGGCCAGGGTTGTCGGGAAGGGGCCCTGTCCTCATCAACATGGGGACAGGGTACTCTGGGGTGGGGGGCTGCAGTGCGTCCCCTGCCCCAGAGCACCTGACCCCCCCATGTTGAGGGCATGCTGCCCGGTACGGCTCAGGAGGGGGGGGGGCGCTCGCTCGCCCCCACTCCCTTCCTGACCGGCCGGCCAGCGTGCTTTGGATACGGGTCTGGTATGGATTGTGGGGGGACCCCCACGCCTTTTTTTAGGCGTAGGGGGGTCTCCTTACAACCCATACCAGACCTAAGGGCCCGTTATGCTCCTGAGGGGGGAACCCATGCCGGATTTTTATTTAAAATCCAGCGGGGACTTCCTTCTCAGGATTCATAACAAACTCTGCCCACATGTAGAATTGGCAGGAATCCGCGTCGGATCCCCGTCGCTTCTATGACGGCTTTGTCTCCATCGCGGCAAGCCAGCTCGGCGCTGGCTCCCGCGATGGGGCTCGCAAGTGCTCAATCTCGCCGAGAAAGGGAGCGAGATTAACACAATATCGCGGTCAACCACTGTATGATTTTAGGTTAATTTTGGTCAATCTAATGGGCTGTCTTAATGCATATTGACATGTTACAGTACTTAATGTGCATGTACTAAACACACCACAATGAACCCGACCAGTGTAAAAGAGCCCTTAATTATTTACAAATACATACATGAATAGCTGTATTATGGTTTCTAGAATGTAATGTATTTGCTAGTTAGCAAAAAGAGCAGAGTAAGACAACTGAAAAGCACAAAATAAGCATATACACTAATAAGCAGCAGGTCCGCTGTTAAAAATCATTGGGGTCTGTACAGATTACCTGATGTGGTCCTTGACCCTGCCCACCTTAAACAAAATCACCTCCTAACCACCACTTTAGCTACTCAAAAATCCTAATATCAGTTGAATGGGATTAAAATTAATAACTAAAGCTGCAATAACAATAAATGTGTATCTCACACTAATATAGATGAATATAAAAGAGGTGTAATTGCGCTAAAATCAACCCATATATTTAAAAAAAAAAGTTAAATGAATGTGTGAAGTGTTACTGATAATACCGTGAAACGTGCATACTCAAAAAAAAACAAACAAAAAAAACATGAAAGTATATCGAAATCAAGTGCAATGTGTGTGTCTAATAAAAAGACACTAAAAATGAAATTCCCAAAAATCTGCATGTGCACAATAGAATAAAGTGCTGCTATGATAAATACACACTGTGTATATCCAAATATAAATGTCACAGGAAGATCAATCCATATGGAATAGTAATGTGTTTGAACACATGCACTGCAAGGTGCCTCCTAACACCCAACAGTTCTTGGCAGATGGCAAGCAGATCCAGGCGTTCAATACGTCCTTTTTTTTCTCCAACAGATAAGAACGAAGAAACCATAGCGTAGTAAGCTAGACACTGGCTACAATAAATCGTTGTATGTAAAACACTCACATTTACGCGTTAAGTACCTTGAAAAAGTCACATGACAAGTGACGTAACACGTAGGGGTGGAGCCTAGTGACAAGATCCGACGAGTCTGAGGAGTGCAACATTGTATCTGATCGTATTACACGCGGAGACACATTTTACTAAATGTGAGTGTTTTACATACGACGATTTAGTGTAGCCAGTGTCTAGCTTACTACGCTATGGGTTCTTCATTCTTATATGTTTGAGATCCTTGGTGTGTGGAAGCAAACAAGAAAAAATGGACGTATTGAACGCCTGGAGCTGCTTGCCATCTGCCAAAAGCTGTTGGATGTTAGGAAGCACCTTGCAGTACCTGTGACCAAACACATTGCTATTACATATTGATTGATCTTCCTATGACATTTATATTTGGATATACACAGTGTGTATTTATCGTAGTAGCAATGGGAATGGGAATTTCGTTTTTAGTGTATTTTTATTAGACACACACATTGCACTTGATTTCTATATACTTTCATGTTTTTTTTTTTGAGTATGCACGTTTTACGGTATTATCAGTAACACTTCACACATTCATTTAACTGTTTTTTTTTTTTTTTTTTAATATATGGGTTGTTTCTAACGCAATTACACCTCTTTTACATTCAGTTGAATGGGATTGCGTTCAGCAGGCAAAATAGTGGGTGGTGACAGTGGATATTTTTTGCTATGCAAAAAGCATTGCGATTGCAGCTATGTACTTTTTAAAGAATATTCGAGGCATATAGCATGGAACTGGGCTTTAATGGTAAGTATATAGTCTGCAAGCAAGCTTTAAAATGTACACTTTGTAACTATTATTTTGTTTTTGACTGTTATTCTAGAAGCATATAGATAAGGCAAAACTTTACCCAATAATTCTAGATTTATTTATTTCAAATATTTTTTAGGCCATGCAGAAATACTGAAGGATTATTACGTTATGAATTACTAATTTGTTAAATAAAATGGTTTGCAGATGCATTATAGTTGTTTGATAATCTCTTTTATTATTTTAGGTTTACAGGGTCTTCCAGGGCCTGCAGGTCAACTTCAGATAATTAAAGGAGATCCTGGCCCTCCAGGACCAGCAGGTCCCCATGGTCCGAAAGGGTTCCCAGGATACCCTGGTCCTAAGGGAGAGCAAGGTTAGAATATTGACTAAATTAGACTAAGCTAGTTACTAATAACGCATCTGACAGTTTTAAGAAATAAATACTAACCACGCTTTCCTATGTAGGTTTTATTGGTGCTGTAGGATTGCCTGGACCATCTGGAGCACCAGGAATACATGGTATCCCAGGTCAAAAAGGTGAACTTGGTCCCAGTGGGCCAACAGGTATGTTATCTTTATTGTAATGTGTTCAAACAAATAAATGGCAAATAAGTTACTATTTTATTAAATATATTTGCTGCAAAAAACACACATTAATATATATTTTTTTTATTAAAGGCCCAAGAGGGTATCCTGGCCCACCAGGTTCAGATGGTTTACCTGGTCCCATTGGCTTACCTGGACTTCCGTCTATGGCTCATGGATTCCTGGTTACAAGACACAGCCAGACAATTGAGGAGCCATCTTGTCCTCTAGGCACAGCCCCAGTATACTCAGGTTACTCACTTCTCTATGTACAAGGAAATGAAAGAGCACACGGTCAAGATCTAGGTAAGCTTGGTGTAATTACTATTAAAGTGATTCTAAAGGCTGAGTTTTTTTTTTTACCTTTTCAGGCATAGGTTGCAGAAAAACCCTCTCCAATACTTACCTGAGCCCCCCCTGATCCAACAATATTCACAATAGCCTTGGCTGGATGGGGACTCTCCCTCCTCATTGGCTGAGACATTGGCAATGTCAATCACAGCCAGTGAGCCAATGAGGAGAGAGCGGGGGGGGACATAAACCAGTGGCTCAGGAGCGAGCACGCATCAGTGCCCCAGGGCAAGCAGCTTTCTCTGTGGGCATTGCTCAAGGGGGAAAAGCCAGGAGCGCCAGGGAGGGACCTGAAAAGAAGAGGATCAAGGCTCCTGTGTTTAAAACAATTGCACAGAGCAGGTAAGTATAACATGTTTATTTTAAGCTGCTTTTCACATGCAGGACTTTTGGCATACTTTCAGAAAGCATACCAAAATCACAGCACAAAATAGAACTCTATGGGAAAGTGCAGCTAACCCATACCAAACTCACTGGTACACTGCACTACATCTGTGGTGTGATTAAACTGCACCACACCACTACTGTGCTGACTGCTTAAAGACACAAAGCTAGGAGGGGTTTTAGCATTTCCCTACTCTACCAATTATTTATTTATTTATTTCTGTGTTGCTTTTAAAGATTTGCCTTCACTTCTGGGCTGTTATCACCAAGACAGAAAGTAAATGTACCATTTTACACTTTGAAAAATACATCCATACATAGGTAAATGCCAGTGCCTGCACCTATGCAGACACTGTGTTTTGGGTAATGTATTCCTATGGAAAAAATATGCTGCAGCTGTGGTTCCCAGGCACCACAACAACTGATGTATTTTTACACTGTATGCTCGTGCGCTGTACTTTATAGCCATGTGCAAGGGGCCAAGGGAAAAAGTAGTCTTTTCACTGTATTTGGATAAGCATGAAAATGTAAACAAGACTATGTTGATGTCATTATATTATAAGAATATTAAAAAACTGTTTTAAACATTTTTTTTGTGCTTGTGTTATGCTGCTGCTTCTCACAATACAAGTCTATGACCCACTTCCTGGGTGGCTGTTATCTTGTTTGCTATTGTTAATACAAATAAAGTTATTGCACTGAACCAGCACATTCTCTCTCATTGATGATCTATTTTTATATGTAATATAATAAAAGCAAGAAAGTAAAAGGATGTAGAAATGAAAGTCATATACAAAATAATTACTAATACACTGCAAAAATACATAATCATTATGGTTACTGAAATCACACTATATGAACCCTTTCACTGTAATAATGCAGTTGTTTGATTTCAGGTGCTGCTGGAAGCTGTCTACGTAAATTCAGCACAATGCCTTTTCTGTTCTGTAATATCAATAATGTATGTAACTTTGCATCAAGAAACGATTATTCCTACTGGCTTTCAACACCTGAACCAATGCCAATGAGCATGGCTCCTATCACAGGAGATGCCATCAAGCCTTTCATTAGCAGGTACGTAGACCTTTCATATTTTATAGTTTAGAACAGTGGTCATCAACCCTGTTCTCAGAGCCCACTAACAGGCCAGGCTTTATGTATTACCTTGGGGAGATACAGACTAAAATACTGCAATCACTGAGCAGAAAATTATATCACCTGTGATGTACTGTATTTCAATTATCTTGCAAACCTGGCCTGTTAGTGGGCCCTGAGGACAGGGTTGATGACCACTGCTTTAGAACATGATCTGAAGATAGATAGATAGATAGATAGATAGATAGATAGATAGATAGATAGATAGATAGATAAATAGATAGATAGATAGATAAATAGATTGATAGATAGGGCCAGATTTACAAAAGAATTACGCCGGCGTACCGCCGGCGTATCATTGTTTTCTATCCAGAAAACATGATACGCTGGAATTACGCTAAGATCAGACTGGCGTAAGTCACTTACACCGTCGGATCTTAAATGTAATGTTACGCCGGCCGCTAGGTGGCGTTTACGTCGAATTCTCATTTGACTATGCAAATGAGCCTGATACGCCGATTCCCGAATGTTTTTGCGCCGCCTTGTCGTCGTTTACGTTGTTTCTGTAAGCGTAAACTTACCCCTGCTATATGAGGGGTACGTTTACGAAGGTCCGTCGTATGCCATGTTAAGTATGGCGTCGGGACAGCGTCGTCTTTTTCCGTAGTTTACGTAGTTTTACTAAGTCGTTCGCGAATAGGGCTTTACGTAAATGACGCTCATGTCGGCTTCATTGACGTTTTCCGACATGAACTGGAGCATGCGCACTGTGCTATTTTTACGGCCAGCGCATGCGCAGTTCGATCGGCGCGGGGGCGTGCTTAATTTAAATACAAGCTGCCCCCTTTGAATTGCGCGGCCTTACGCCGGGCCATATACACTACGCCGCCGCAAATTACGAAGCAAGTGCTTTGTGAATACGGCACTTGCTCCAGTAAGTTGCGGTGGCGTAGTGCAAATGGCACATGCTACGCCGCCGTCGATTCTATGTGAATCTGGTTCATAGATAGATAGATAGATAGATACAGGCATACCCCACTTTTAAGTACACAATGGGGTTTATTTACTATCGCTGAAAAGTGCAAAATCAGGCTCACTTCTGCATAGAAATCAATGAGCTTCTAACCCCAGCTTGTTCAATTAAGCTTTGATAATATAACCTGGAAACTCATTGGTTTTTATGCAGAAGTGAGACTGATTTTGCACTTTCCAGCTTTAGTAAATAAACCCCATTGTGTACTTAAAAGTGGGGTATGCCTGTAGATAGATAGATAGATAGATAGATAGATAGATAGATAGATAGATAGATAGATAGATAGATATTGCCTTTTATAACCTACACTTATACAAATAAGTGACTGATGTGTAAACCATCTTGTAAAGCCTTACATTTTCTTTTAAAATCATATACAAAAAGGTAACATATTAAACGTGATTTTTGTTACCAAGGTCTTGTTTGTTATTAAAATGACATAAGTTGGATTCTCCCATTGAAATTATAGATGCAGTGTTTGTGAAGCACCAGCCATGGTTATGGCAGTTCACAGTCAAACAATTCAAATCCCTACATGTCCAGATGGGTGGATTTCATTGTGGATTGGATATTCATTTGTAATGGTAAGTTTTGTCATCTTACATATGAACTGCATTGTATATGTTGTAACTGTGTTGCTTTCATAACAAGTAACCTTTTTTGATTTTAGCAAACCAGCGCTGGTGCTGAAGGTTCTGGCCAGGCTTTGGCATCTCCAGGTTCTTGTCTGGAGGAATTCCGTAGTGTACCATTCATCGAGTGTCATGGACGAGGAACCTGTAACTACTATGCCAATACGTACAGCTTTTGGCTGGCTACAATTGAGAGAGATGAAATGTTCAAGTGAGTTACAGTCCATAACTTGTCAGGAAATATGTTAAAGTAAAGCTACAATGGTTTTAAAAGTGTTAAGCAGGATTTGGATGATAGTGTGGATGGATGCCCCATCCAATAGGTTGGCCCTCCATGAGCAGATTAGCTGGGAACTGCCCAGTCCGCACTGGATTTTGACAAATCATGGTGGGGACCAGATCTGATGACTATTCATGTTTGGTAGCCACACTAGACATTTGTATAATCCCAGATGGGAAGAATAACTTGCCACAAATTTGTGGCAGTGATGAATTGTAAAGGCTCGTACACACCACTGGTTGTCCCGGCAGGAAAACTGCCAGAAGAGAATTTGGCCAGGAATCCAGGCCGTGTGTATGCTCCCTAGCAGTTTTCCCGTCAGGAAAACAGTCGAGAATCCGATGGGAAAATAGAGAACCCTGCTCTCTATTTTGGCTTCGGGATTCCCGGAAGAGTGTTTCCTGCCGAGAAAACCGGTCATCTGTATGCTTACCTGTCCCAGGTAAACCCGCACATGCTTGATAAGAGTTTGGCGCATTCGGGGTAGCTTACAAGTTTAGTGTGGGGTGTAGCAAGATGGTGGTGACAACATCGAATGTGATGAGCGCCAGCTCATCGTAGTCGATGACGGCACAGCGTTCTTGCCATTCAAAAGAACGACACCTTCAATTGTGAAAAAGAATGCATCAAAAGGGCATCTGAGTGTTTGAATAGTGCGTTGGAACCCACAGACATTATCAAAAGGACCATTTACAATCAAGGAACTCTAATATGTGCTTATTCATAAAGTTGCAAAGGCATTATCCTATACTGATTATAAAGTATATAGAATATCCCTTTTGTGACCTGTGTTGCAAGCAAAACATTTTCTATTGACTAATGTGTTACATTTATTTTATATCCCTAGAAAACCTATACCTTCAACTCTGAAAGCTGGAGATCTCCGTACACATGTTAGCCGTTGTCAAGTATGCATGAGAAGGACTTAATAATATCAAACACCAATTAAACATCAAAAATCATATTTGAATACAAAATATGGTGCTATTTTTCTAACATGAAAAGCCAAATACTATATCCATGTACCTCGCTATTGTACAAAAAGAAAACAGTAAAGTGCATTATAGGAAATCACATCATTCACTCGGTTTTACTGGTCTTTGCCTACTTAGGGTAGGTTCACACCACGATTTTCTATACAGTTTTTGGATACGTTTAAAAAAAAAAAAAAACATATGCAACCGTACAGAAAACCGTGGCCATAGACTTTACATTAAAAACCGTATTTGCCATAAATCATACGGTTGTATCCGGTTTTCAAACCATACGTTTTTTAACTTTTTTTTTCCTGGAAAAAAAACGTGGTCTACCACGGTTTTTGGTCCGGTTCAAAAACCGTATTTCAACCGTATACGGTTATTTTAACATAGGACTCTATGAGAACTGTATGTCATTGCGGTTCTGTCCGTTTTTTTCTATACGGTTGTTAACCTTGCTTCCCTTGAAATTTCAATAGAACAACTGAAACTTTATTGAAAATTCCGTTTAAAAAACGGATGCAACCGTATAGCATACGGTTGAGTACGGTTGGGTCCGTTTTTTAAAATACGTTTTTTTTTTAAAAACTGTATCCAAAAACTGTATAGAAAATCGTGGTGTGAACCTACCCTTACAGAGAAAAGACAAACAGATTTCTTTATGGCACTTTGAAATGTTATAAAGTAAATAAAATAATGCACTGATTCCCTACAGCAGCAGAAGCTGATTTCTTAATTAATAAGGTGCTAGGAGATATACAGTGCCTTATGCTGTTGACTCCTCTTACTACTTTTGTATTATATTTTATTCTCTGTTTCGTAGATACAACGTTGTATAAGTATTTTGAAGTTCTTGTATACATTTTTCAATAACTGATGTATGTCCACTATCTGTACAAAGTTAAACTGGGATAATCTGTAGCTGGAAGTTTAAACAAAGAAGTACTTTATTAAACAAAAAAATAAAAAATAAACTGCGCTGAGAAGTTGAACCAGCTAGCAAAACCTGGAGGGCTTTGTCAAGCGAAAACGCGGAAGCAGTGACTCTTCTGTCTAACAATGAACAGTGAACAAAGATAAAAAATATATAAAGTTGAGATACCTAAAAGCATACATAAATCATAAACGCTCTACAGTATCAACCCCAAATTTGTGAAACATAAGAGTGTTGAGTGAAAGATAGCCAAATAAAATGACTAAATATGAATGCTGAAAAATCCATGAACGTGAAAAAGAATAAAATATCAGCTCCGTCACCTCTCGATACTGCTCGCAACCCAGATGGACGGCTTTGTCCGATAGTGCACCGGCCGGCACATCGGACTTAAGGCTTCCATTATCCAGTTGTTTGTAAGTGTGTTTTTACTATTATCTTTTAAAATAAACCAAAGGTTTTACACTATTGGAGCCTCTATATCTTTTACATGCTACGCTATGTGCCTTTGAGTCTGAAATGTCCATTAGAGTGATCTGATCAGCGGGGAAGCAGCTTTGAAGTGCTTGGAACACAGGCTGTGTTAATTACATGTCTTTGCTGATCCTCTGTTATGGAGGGATCACGTTTTTCTGGTAAGTAGTGATTCTCTCCATTGGTGTTGGACTTCACATCAGCCTTTGTCACCGGCGGGTTTGATGAGCCTGTATTCACCAATTGGTGTTAATAAGCTTTCCACGGGTGGATATCTTTCAATTTTGTCAATGCATATGGATGGACTTCATTTTTTAATTTTAGGTTTCACATTATAATTTTATTCTTTTTCACGTTCACTGATTTGTTAGCATTCATATTTAGTCTTTTTTTTTAATTTGGCTATCTTTCACTCAATACTCTTATGTTTCACAAATTTGGGGTTGATTAGAGCATTTTGGATTTATGTATGCTTTTAGGTAGTGCAAATTTATATATATTTTTACTTTGTTAAACAACTACCAATTTGTCGTAATTTAAGACAGCAGCGATAGCATGCAAGTGCACGTCTGAAATACATGCTTTTTTTCCCCCAAACTTGTGCTTCTTTTTGTAGGTCATTTTAGATTTCATAACATAATGTCAGTTTGAAATATCACAGCTAGATATTGGAAAAGGAGCAAACTTCAGAGTCAGCTTTCTCAATGTTATTTTATATCCTGTGTCCTGTTCCGCTAAATTAAAACCTTGACAAACAGGGTTTTAGGGGTTGCATACAAACCTTCAGTAACCTATAGACATTCCAGAAAGTGTTCCAAAAAGTGGTGTGTCCTCCTTAAAACTAGTCCAGACATCAAGTTCTTCTGCAGAGCTCCTTCTGTGAATTTCGGAACTATATGATTCAAAGGGATGCTCATGGATTCTAGTTGTTTTTCTTAATTTCTTCATTCATTTATTTAAACAAAAAAAATATCAAAGAAATTAATGACCAAATTGAATATAGCAGCGTTAAAACCATATCTTGCAGGCCTCCAGAATACTGTACTCTTTTTACTGTAATGAATCCCTATATTGCTTAGCCACACTTGGTCCAGAATACTCAGAGTACAGATATGTGGGAGCTTTTCAAATATCTGCCATCCACCAAAAAGCTCAGTTTCATTCAGGTTCTTAACCCTAGAAGACTGCATTGCTCCATTCTGTATTATTATTATTTTTTTTAAAAAGCAATAAAACTATGCTATTCGCTTACATCATATAACAAAACACTTATTATAATTATATAAAATAAATTTACCAAATGAAAAACCCACTTATAGTAAATATATTTTTCTAGCACCGATCCTATATTTTAGTAATTTATGTTTAAAATAAAACAAGTATACACTAACTGTGATTGTTTTTATGTAAATGTTTTAAATATATATATAATGTACAATGTAATACTAAAGAACCAGGCTCCCTGCTGTTTAACGTGGTTTTATAGTTTACAAAATGATTTTGCCACTTGCATTGTTATAAATGATATTAGCATATTGAATATACCATGAGTCTAGTCCAGCACTAAATGTAGGTTATTATGTCAAATATAATACATTCCATGCTGTAAACACCATCAGTATTCTGCAGCATCGTTCAATCAATTGTGCAGCAATTTCAGGCTGTCCCACACTGACTCATAGTTTTGTATCTAAATTCTACAAAAGTTTTTAAAGTTTTCCTTATCATGTAAGTTTACATATAAAAAAGGCATATTTTGATAAAAGGTTACTGAGCTGCTTATGTTTTTAAGTTATTAAATCCCAGCAAGAAATCTTACTGCCAGTGGGGTACATTCAGGACCTGATTTCTGCATAGCCAACATAGGCTACAGCCTAGGATGGAATAGCTGCCAAGAGTAACACACAGTAATCTTATTTTTCATCAGTAATGAATTGCCAAGTAATATAAAAGGTTACAGACTGCTGTCCTCCCAGTACAATTCCAAGTCCCCATTGTAGTTGTCATTGCAAAGTTTGTGTATTTTTTTTTATTTTTTATTGTTTGCCAGAAATAGTTTATCATGTTCTTAAATTTTAGTCTATATATTAAACTACAAACATACTTAAACAACAGTTTGCCCTAATCATCAGTTCTGGGTGTATTGAAGCATAGTAGGCAAACTGTCTCATCTAGATTTTCTGCCTCCAGCCTTGATGTGTCCTATGATATTGTTAATGTATTACAAACAATATCATAGGGCACATCAAGGCTGGAGGCAGAAAAGCTAGCCAGTTAACTGGGGAAGGACAGCGACAGCACACGACAGTTGGTCTAGAAAGCAAGAAGTATGAATATGGCCACATTGACTGTTGAGGACCTCCTGAAAATCTCCCATCATCTCCTCACTGTTGCCCTATGTAAATTAATGATGCCTTTTTAGAGTAGCTCTTGGCCCATTTCCACCAAAAAATATCTGGGCATCCACCGAAAAGTTCCTCCTAAGTGCAAATCCTTAAATTTCCTATCCTTAACATCATAAACTATCACTCAACAATGTATCTGCAGTACTGTGATAACTGATAAAGAGTTATCACAAAAACTCATTCCAGATTTATAGAATATTCACTAGAAAATTGTTTATGTTTCACTGAAATCATTCATACTCCTTCGTTAATAGCTGCTAAGAAGAAGATCTCAGGCACAAAGTATGTTTTATTTTCCGTAAGTCAAACCTGGCTGAAACTTGAATTAAGGAAGATAATTAGTAAGGCACAGTCATTATTTAGCCCAACAAGGCAGGAAACAGAGCAGTGAACCCATTTACATTTATAATAACAAAGTATAAATAGAAACACTTTATTTACATTTGTTTTAGCTTCACAGCGATTCAATTACTTTCACTCAGTTGATCACTTTGACGTGCAGTTTATCTAAATCATTGAAAATACTATAGTTTCTCTTAAAGCTTATTGGCTGTGCCTCTGTTCCCTCTACAAAGATCCTAGATAATTAGCAGTGGAGGGAGGGTTGGAAACTGAGAAATTACCAAATCTGCAATGAGTTTCTTATATGCCTAGTACACACGACCGGGATTCCCGATGGATAAAGGTCAGTCGGAAATCCCAAGGGGAAAACCAGGAACCTGCTCATCGACTTTACCCCTGTACAGATGTTCGGTTTTCCCGTTGGGAAAACTCTGATGAGAGCTTTTCCTCGGGAATCCCGACCGTATGTATGCTCAATCAAAAATGGCTGTTTTTTGACAGGAAAACGTCCACCTGGAATCATGGCGGGAAAAAAGAGAGTGGGTTCTCTTTTTTGTCTGGTGGTTTTTGGGCAGTTTTCCCGTTGGAAAAACTGCGAGGAGCATACACACGGCCAGGCTTCACGAACCAAAAGTTCTCCTTGCAGTTTTCCCGTTGGGAAACCCAGGTCGTGTGTACAGGGCATTAAACTTCCCTTGTGATGACATAAGGTACCGGAATAGGCTCTACGATCATTTCAGGGATCTGTGCTGTAGCACAAGCCACAAAGGCGGTATGTCTGTCCCTGATTGCTTGAATATAGTTCTTCAATCTCAAAACAAATGCCATCCTAGGCTGTAGTCTGTAGTTATCTGAATGTTACTCACACAAATTAGTGAGGTTCATCAGAAATGTTGTATTTGTATTAAACATCTAATGGGGTTAAAGGAATGTAACAAACGCTTCCATATAACGATTGGCTACCTTATTCATCATCACAATTGTGCCTTAATATATGATTAGTGTTTGCTAATTTTTTTTTTCTTTTTTTTTTTTTTTTTTTTAAATGCCAAATCACTTTTAAGAATTGTTAAAGAGTGTTTGTGTTTTTTTTTTCTGAATGTGCATAACATAAAAACTCCAGTTTGTAATAAAGCCCCTGCGTATGTTTTATTGGTTGACTAAATTCCATAAGGTATTCCTACTAATAACACTAGTAAAATGTTACTTGTGATGTTAAATATCCACCAAAAAAGTATAAAGATCCCTGAAAAAGATGCTGCTTGTACTCATAGGTCACAGTCACCCCAGCTCAATGTGAAAACATACAAATCCATACCCAATAACATACAAAATAGCAACTTCTACATGGTGGTCGCAGTCAAATGATTAATATTAAAGAAGACCTTAATAGAATAGCACCAGGACAATTATCATGGACAGGGAGGATAAATATCTTTAAAATGATAATATTACCAAAAATTATTTACAAAATTCAGATGCTCCCAATTCGGATCCCGCAAGCTTTTTTCAAAAAACTACAAGCAATGTTTCTTAAATTCATATGGAGGGGGAAAAAACCACAAATTAAGTTAACACTTTTGACAAAAGATAAGACACAAGGGGGGCTGGGAGCACCGGATTTCAAAAATTATTATTATTCAATTATTTTATCACGAGTTGAATGGGCAAAAAATAATGTAGAAAAAGATGGGTAGCTATGGAAAATAAATTAAGTAAAACTGCACTTGGGAAAATAATCTGGATCCCACCACAATATAGAGGTCTAAGCCCTGAAGTTCACGACATTACAAAACACGCTTTAGCACTTTGGGACCAGATTCATAGGAAAGAAAGATGGAGTTTTAATTCACCATTAATACCCCTAAAGAACACAAAATTTTTCCCTCCGGGAGAAACTTTTGTGTTTGGTAACTGGATTAAGAAAGAAGACACCCAATTAAAAGATTTTATGGAGCAAAATAGACTATTGTCATTGCAGGAGATGGAAGGGAAGAGAGATATTGTGGTGATTGATGAATGGAGATACACTCAAATAAGACATTTTTTTGAAAGTCTCCCACAGCCTATAAGATCTGAAACAAACTTACGGCCATTCGAAAGACTTTGTACAAAGAAATTCGATAAGGGAATAATCTCGATGATATATGAAACTTTGAATGCCTTAAAAAAACAGAGCGTACCCCCATTCATCAAAAAATGGGAAGAAGAAACAGGTTCATCAATAAATGAATTTGAAATAAGACAGATAATAAACAGGGTCCATGTCACCTCTATAAACAACAAAGTAATGGAACAGAATTATAAATGTTTGGTAAGATGGTATCTTACACCAGATAAATTACACTCATCTTTAGGAAATGATTCGTGTTTCTGTTGGAGAGGTGGGTACAATGACACACATCTGGTGGTCTTGCCCAAAAGTAAAAAACTTGTGGTCAAAAATTAGACAAAAAATTAAAGAAATAATAAACATAAATATACAGGAGGACTTTTGGGTTTGTGTCTTGCATGGGGCTCGAATGCCAACCAAAAGATATCTAAAGACCCTAATTCCAGATTTTCTCAACGCCGCAAAAAGCCAGATCTCGAGTAACTGGAAACGAGAAGAGAGTCCTACATTAAGAGAATGGGGGAAAAAGGTCGACGAAATTTACTACAATGATTATTTAAGATACAGAGGGGAGGAAACTTGGGCAGATTTCGAAGATAAATGGGATCCCTGGAAAAAATATAAGGTTAAGATGGAATATGCAGACATGATGGAAGCTTAAGCAATAAAGAGGAGAGGAAATTATTAAATGGAAGAGACGATAGAGGCCTAGTAAGAGGATCGGTGGGAGGTTGGGAGAAGAGGGAAGGGGGGGAGTTGGGGATGAGGTGGGAGGGGGGGAAAAAAGAAAAAAAATATATATACATTTATATATACATATATTCTCCACATATGATGCAAAACCTAAGTCGAGACATAATCATTGAATATAACCATGAGCAGGTCTCAAGTTATGGTTAAGTCTGAAGTGGAAAAAAAAAAAATGATTCTAGGGCAGTGGAATCTCTCTAGGCCTGGGTAATCTGGGTGCACAAATCTCTTGCTATGTACCCAATGTCTCGGGTCTTCCACTACCATGAACATATGTTTAAACATATGTTGTACTTCACAAAGAAATTTGCAATGCACTTGCTGACAATGTTATAATGCTTCTTTAAGCCACATTCATATGTGAAAACACACACATGTGCACTTTCCATACTGATGATGTCAGATCACTTGCCTACAACCGCTGAGTCTATCTGAACTACTTTAGGTGGTTATCCTCCTTCTTTCATATTAAAGGAGAAACTCCTCGCTATCAAAGTTTGTGGGAAAATAATTTCAGCAATGTTAGTTGACTAAAATAACTCCAAAGCTTACGTATACCATCTAGGTACTTACTGGCCCAGTTCGCTCTAGACTTGACTTGCAGCTACCTGCATCCACAGCACCAAAAGTTACCAACATGGGTTCTCCTAAAAAACCCTAGCTGGTTAATATGATTCCTCTCATATAGTAATAACTCTAAATTGGAAAAAAATATTCACCCCTCCCTCCCAGTGGTGACAACAGTGGTTTCAAAAAACTATTAGATGAGCATCTTAATGAACGCAAAATACAGGGATATGGGGATTATTATTGACATATACTCATGCACACACCCACACCACACAGGTTTAACTGGATTTACTGGTGTCTTTATTCAACCTTACCAACTATGTAAATATTTTGTGCAGCAATACCCTCTTGACGAGGGGTCCTTAAAAAAATGTGCCATCCCTGCAATAGACCCAGCAATTTTCTGTCTCAACAAGACTCTGAATGTTCCTGTAGAGGACATCCCAAGTGTTTAAAGACCATGTGGAAAAAAAGGCTAAAACCAAAGCTATAGTCTCTCATGTAGGTCTTGCCCTGCAACTGGCTATTGAAGTGTACAGGAGTCTTGGCCATCTGTTTCCAACACATGTCTTTAGACCTTGTATCAATCCTAATAGATACCTCCATCCTCAAGCAACTAGAGCTCATGCCTGTGGCCCTACTCTTCTGTGTTGATGGGCTTGTGGATTTTATATACCAAATATCCAGAATGGGCCCCCTTTCAGTGTTCATACAGAAGACCCTTTGGCTCAAATGTTGGTCTGCAGAGCATCAGTGCAAGAGGCACTTCTGTACTTCGCAGTGGCCCAGCATATATGTCACTTGTGGAGCTGAATCAGCCCAGTGTGGTGAGCTGCGGGAGCTATCTAGCTCTGTGACTATCAGTGTCATTTTATGACACAGTGAGTAGTATGTTGGTATTCTATATATTTTGAAAAAGTAAAAGGGTAACCGCGCTTAGGATAGTATAAATGTGGGGTAGAGTGAAAATGGTATATGCGACTGCAGCCCCCCCTATATGTATAACTCCCCTAGGGGAGTATAATAAGAGAAAGTGAAAGGTAGTGGGGGTGATGGCGTGTCTGCCCCGCCCACTCTCCCGACGGACACTGTTCTGCTGCCTAAGGTTGTGATGCTGGGCCAGCTGGAAGATTCAAGCCCAGCAATCAGATGAGTGAAAGATGGAGCTCTGATATCCATGGGGCAACCAGTCAGTCCCTCCGTGCCTCAAAAAGGTGAGTGGCAGTGGCTGTCTAGAGTAGAAATGCAATGTAAGATAACAACTAAGATGTTTAAATAATAGGGTGCCCTTCATTCCCTTCTCTCTCGCTCTCTCTTCACCATTTCTTTCTTTCTCTCTCTCTCTCTCTCCTTTTTCTTTTTTTTTTTCGCTTTGCGGTGCCTGCAGCCAGCTGCCCGGACTGGTAGATAGGGCAAACATAGCATAATAATCTATCTAGCTAGGGAGCTGTGGTGGCTCAACGTGATTGGCACTGCGCTGACAAGCCATTCACCTCTGCAGCCAAGGGTTCGGATCCCGGTCTCGGCTACATGTGAATTGAGTTTGGTGGTCTCAGCCCGGCTCCCGGTGGGTGTGCTATGCAAGGTACGCCTGTGCTTAGTACGCCCACCCCCCCCCCCCCACAAAAACCACCACACTTGCACGCACACTAAAGAGATCAGCTGGGGTTTAAAACATAGCAGCTCTGCACTTTCCCCTCCCCTTGCTGCCCCCATGCGGTCTCCTAAAATAAAGTTAGAGGCGAAGGACCTACGGGGCTGGCTTCTTCTCCTCCCGGGTGGGCTAGGCCCCCTCACTCCCTCATAGACGGGACACTGTCCCTCTGCTGCCCATAAGGGATGTGGGTCCCGTTGGAAGATTCAAGCCCAGTTGGGCAATCCCAAGAGGAGCAGGTAGGGCGGGGTGAGATGGGAGGCTGATATCCATCCAACTTCAGTCAGTCCCGCCATTGCCACTGAGGGGCATGGACTGAAGTACTGTACACTGATGTATGGGGTGCCCTTCATTGCCCTCTCGGGGGGAGGGTCTGCTCTACTCTTCCAACTTTCTTTCTTTCTCAGTCCGGCTCTCTCTCTCTTTTTTCTTTTTTTTTTCGTTTGCACCCCCCCTTCAGCTGCCACTGTAGATAGATAGATAATAATCTATCTAGCTATCTATCTACAGTGGCGGCTGGTGCTCAACATTTTTGGTGGGCGCAAATGAAAAAAAAAACAAAAAAAACAATTGCAGCCTCACTGTGCCCATCAAACGCAGCCACTAGGCCCATCAATTGTCACCACTGTGCAATGCCATCAAACACAGCCACTGTGCCATCAAACGCAGCCATTGTGCCATCAATTGTCACCACTGTGCCATGCCATCAAACACAGCCACTGTGCCATCAATTGTCACCTCTGTGCCATGCCATCAAACACAGCCACTGTGCCATCAATTGTCACCACTGTGCCATGCCATCAAACACAGCCACTGTGCCATGCCATCAAACACAACCACTGTGCCATCAATTGTCACCTCTGTGCCATGCCATCAAACACAGCCACTGTGCCATCAATTGTCACCACTGTGCCATGCCATCAAAAGCAGCCACTGTGCCATCAATTGTCACCACTGTGCCATGCCATCAAACACAGCCACTGTGCCATGGCATCAAACACAGTCACTGTGCCATCAAGTGTCACCACTGTGCCATGCCATCAAACGCAGCCACTGTGCCCTTCAATTGTCGCCACTGTGCCAATTAATGCCCCTGTGCCCTTTAATTGTCGCCACTGTGCCCATTGTCGCCACTGTGCCCATCGTCGCCACTGTGCCCATCGTCGCCACTGTGCCCATCATCGCCACTGTGCCCATCGTCGCCACTGTGTCCATCGTCGCGGCTGAGCCCATCATCGCGGCTGAGCCAGAGGGGGCGACGCTCCGGCGCCCTCTATAGACGCACCGCCACTGTCTATCTATATCTATCTATCTATCTATCTATCTATCTATCTATCTATCTATCTATCTATCTATCTATCTATTTATCTTTATCTATCTTCCTTCCTTCTCTTCTTTCTTTCTATCTTTATCTATCTTTCTTTCTTTATCTATCTTTCTTGTTTATCTATCTATCTATCTATCTATCTATCTATCTATCTATCTATCTTCCCTTCTTTCTTTATCTATATTTCTTTCTTTATCTATATTTCTTTCTTTATCTATCTTCCTTCCTTCCCTTCTTGCTTTCTATCTTTATCTATCTTTCTTGTTTATCTAGCTATCGTTCTTGTTTATCTATCTATCTATCTATCTATCTATCTATCTATCTATCTATCTATCTATCTATCTATCTATCTTCCCTTATTGCTTTCTATCTATCAATCAATCTATCTTCCTTCCTTCCTTCCCTTCTTTCTTTTTTCCTTCCCTTCTTTCTTTTTATCTTTACCTATCTTTCTTCCCCCCCCCCCCCCCCCCGGGCTGCTCAGTCTAAAATGCCCAGGCCCATTTTTTGTCCCAGTCCGGGCCTGCCTGCAGCTGCCGCTGCCAAGTCTCTCACTCTCTCTCTCTCTCTCTCTCTCTCATCACCAGGGCCGGTAGGCTGCCTGTCCTGAGGCTGCTTTGAGCTGTAGCTGACTGCAGCACTCCCCTCTCTCCTGCGTGTATGACATTGGGCATCTCTGGCTGTGTGTGAGAGCTGGATCTGTGTTCGGCTTGTGCTGCCTGTGCTAGACCTGCTTGTGTGATAGTAGATGGAGATGGAACACTGATTGAAATCAGTGTTTTGTCTATCACACAAGCCCGTCTAGGGGGGTGGTAAAAGAAAAAGAACAAACAGACAATAATCATGAAACATTAATTCCTCTCAAAGAGACACCCAGGAGACAGCCAAGTTTTTGTCTATACGCTGCTCGGGTCACTGAATTGGGCCTAGTGGTGAGTATGGTTTGCTGTACCTTGGCCTATGGGCTTTTTGATGGAGAATGACTGCTGACATTATGTATTGATGTTAACTCTGCCCATGGGCATTTTACACATAATTTTTACGAATGGTGTATTATGTGTTCTGTATATTTTATTTTATAGTAATAAATATTCCTCTTTGACCGAACTCCTGAAGAAGCTGTTTTCCACGAAACATGTAGAGTGTGAGATTGGAACTTTTGAATCTAGGTCTTTTATGACTAAAATTATATCTGTATGATAATCCAATCTCTTTGAGATGATTTAATGTTTCATGATTATTGTCTGTTGGTTCTTATTTTTACCACCCCCTTTCTGTTTATGAGTGGAATTCTATTGTTAATTGATAAAATAATGTAATTGGAAAAATATATGCGCTACCCAAAAACAAAAATGAGTGTAACAAATAGGGTTGTACCGATACCAGTATTGGTATCGGGACCGATACCGAGTATTTGCGGGAGTACTTGTACTCCCGCAAATACCCCTGATACCTGAATAGAATACTTGTCCCCCCCCCCCGCCGCAATGAAAGCCGCCACCGCATTGAAAGCCGCCGCCGCATGGGTTAAACAGCGTGCGGGAACATCACAGCTTTCATTTGAATAGCTGTAGTGTTCCCGCTGCATATAGACACTCCCCCTTGCTCGGGATTGGATGGGTGATCGTGATCTGTCCAATCCCGAGCAAGGGGGAGTGTCTATACGCGCGGGGAAAACAGCTATTCAAATGAAAGCTGTGATGTTCCCCGTGCGGCGGCGGCTTTCGGCGGCTAGGTATGGGGGACATGGCTGGAGGGACATGGCTGGAGGGACATGGCTGCGGGGGAAATGGCTGGAGGGACATGGCTGCGGAGGAAATGGCTGGAGGGACATGGCTGCATATGTGGGGGACATGGCTGGAGGGACGTGGCTGCATATGTGGGGGACATGGCTGGAGGGACGTGGCTGCATATGTGGGGGACATGGCTGGAGGGACGTGGCTGCATATGTGGGGGACATGGCTGGAGGGAGATGGCTGCATATGTGGGGGACATGGCTGGAGGGACATGGCTGCATATGTGGGGGACATGGCTGGGGGGAAATGGCTGCATATGTGGGGGACATGGCTGGAGGGACATGGCTGCATATGTGGGGGACATGGCTGAGGGGACATGGCTGCATATGTGGGGGACATGGCTGTGGGGGAAATGGCTGCATATGTGGGGGACATGGCTGAAGGGACATGGCTGCATATGTGGGGGACATGGCTGGGGGGAAATGGCTGCATATGTGGGGGACATGGCTGGAGGGACACGGCTGCATATGTGGGGGACATGGCTGAGGGGACATGGCTGCATATGTGGGAGACATGGCTGCATTTGTGGGGGACATGGCTGCATTTGGGGACACATTTTTAAAAAGTATCGGTAATCGATATCGGCGAGTACTTGAAAAAAAGTATCGGTACTTGTACTCGGTCCTAAAAAAGTGGTATCGGGACAACCCTAGTAACAAACAACGAACCCTGAACGGGAGTGAAGCAGCTACACAGGAATGTGACAAAACTCAGACAAATGTGGATGGTAATGTAGCGCTACATGTGAGCCAAAAAGCAATGGCTGTGTACACTTAATGGGGTGTGAAAATATATTGTGACACAAAGGATGTAATGGCAAAAATTGCCCCACAACAAAATGTGAAATTCAAATCAATAAAGTGAACAATATAAACAGAAATGTAATATAAGGTCTATAAACAATAAAACGATGAAGATGTCATGAGATGGTGAGGAACTTCCCAACAGAAATCTTCAAATATGAGGTGGAATACATATGCGCTTACCGCAACCATTGGACCCAAATGTCATACAACAGTGGATCGATCGAGCTTGGAATGTCCCACAGAGATGTCACCGGAAGTCCAGAAGGAAATGGAGTCTACCTCCTAGGCAGTCAGATGTCGTCAAACCCAGAAAAGGGCAGGAAGACCAGATGTTCATCGGCCACCGACTACTCCAATACTGAAGATCCTAGTAAACCGTGGGTATGGCAATCATAAAAGATCCTCCAAGCATCCAAACACGATCTGGTTTAGGTAAGTGAGAACCCTGGCATGGGTACTGGAAACCAACCGGAGAGGGCTCAAAAAAACCTTATCTTCCACAAATTCATGTAAAGAGAAGAAAAAAATGTGGGTTCCAATGGTGTAGGTCATAAAGAGGTTTTAATGAAAAAAACAATATACATAATAAAATATTAAAAAAAAAAGTGATCACAATTCATAAGAATTAAAAGCAATATGGGGAGCAAAATGCATGAGCCACATGAAGTTACACACTGCAGAACTGATGGAAGGGAAGAAACACACCATCATTCACGAGGCACACAGAAACAGAGCTCAGGCTGTCACTCTTTTACCTCTTGGTCTCAGGAAATCTTGCCATAAGTGACTCATGCAGATAGCAGAGGAAAGGGGCAGCAGACAGAAAAGACACTCTGGGCCAGATTCTCAGCGGCGCTATGACGGAGTATCTCAGATACCCCGTGGTATCGCCATTTTTTTTGCCTTGTATCTATGCGAGTGATGCTTAGCATCACTTTGGCATAGATACGCTTCAACATCCGACAAGTGTTATACCATTACACTTGCGGATCGTAGTTGTAATGACAACTCCATCCACTAGGTGGCCTTTACGTTGTTTTCTCATTTGCATATGCAAATGAGGCTAGTACGCCGATTCTCGATCGCTTTTACGCCGCCCCGTCGTCGCGTACATCATTTACGAACTCGTAAGGTTACCCCTGCTTCTATGAGGAGTAACCTTACGAAGTTCCGTCGGATGCCGTCGGATGCCATGTTAAGTATGGCGTCGGGTCAGCGTCGTCTTTTTCCGTCGCTTACGTCGTTTTACTAACTCGTTCGCGAATAGGGGCATTGCGTAGTGACGATCACATCGTTTTGACGTCGGTTTCAACTAAGCTTTCCGACGTGAGCTGGAGCATGCGCACTGAGCTTTTTCCCCGGCCGGCGCATGCGCAGTTCGTTCGACGCGGGGGCGCGCTTAATTTAAATACAAGCCGCCCCATTTGAATTACGCGGGCTTACGCTGGGCCATTTTCGCTACGCCAACGCAAACTACGGAGCAAATGGTTAGAGAATACGGCACTTGCTCTAGTACGATGTGGCAGCGTAGTGTAAATGGCTTACGCTACGCCGACGATTTTCTTAGAGAATCTGGCCCTCTGGATTGCAACAACTAAATACTATGGGATATGCTTTGTTCACATTTCATGTCTGAGGTGTACAACCACTTTATTGTTATTAACACTGCCTTTCCATTTTCAATAAGTGTCTTCAGAACAGAGTTATGAATTTGTAAAAATAAAATAAAAATAAAAATCCTTAAAATGTATGTAGTTTCCAAATGGAATTGCTTTGCATGTGAAAAACATTAAGCCCAGGTTCACACTGGGCTGCGCTGGCAGTCCTGATTTTGGCCTCGATTACAGAGACATCTGTGCAGTTTTATACACAGATGTCAATGTAAATCGCGGGCCAAAATTGCAAAAAGCAGCAGAGCTGTATCCTGGCCTAGGCCAACAAGGCCCAGGCCTAGGGCAGAATTTTGCAGGGGGGCAGCATGAAACAGGCATGGACTGGCCATAAGGACTACAGGGAGTTTCCCGGTGGGCCGATGGCTCAGTGGGCCGTTTTCAATGACAGCCTGTCAAAGTATTGGCTGCGCAGCTCCCCCCCCCCCTTAATGTAGTGATGTGAGCAGAATGAGGAAAATACAGAGGAGAATAAGTGAAATAATAAAAGAGGTGAGTGAGGACTCCTTATGTTATGCTACTTATGTTTTTTTTGCACAATTGCGTATAGTTTATATACTGTTTTTGTTCTTGTTTGCAAACATAAAGTGGGCCGGTCTGGATAAAGTCCAGGGCCAAATTTTGGTCTCAGTCCATCCCTGGCATGAAAAGAGTCACCGCCGGCTTGCTCTACACTGTTAGGAAAGTTAGTCTAGCGCCCCCATAAAGCGGCCACGCT
Organism: Rana kukunoris; assembly: GCA_029574335.1. Classification (NCBI taxonomy): domain Eukaryota; kingdom Metazoa; phylum Chordata; class Amphibia; order Anura; family Ranidae; genus Rana; species Rana kukunoris. The sequence continues at coordinate 226,101,667 of CM056050.1, read as the reverse complement.
GCTTCTAGAATGCGGGCGGCCGGCATTCTGCAACTGTGGGGGGGCGCTTCCAATTTTGACTGTTTTGCCACCCCGCACCACAAACCTTCCTCACTGTGCTATATATTTCTGCTGCACCATCTACTTAAAGTAGAACTATAGGAAACACTTTTACCATCCCTGTCCCATTGCGAAGATTTCCCTTCACTTACTGCTCTATGGGCAACCAGGAAGTAAGAGGAAATCTAAGTAAATTAAGGGAATCCATTGCCCCCCCCCCCCCCAGGCCCTCAGAACTAGTGTCCTCACTCGAAAATTTCAGGGCGGGTCTTAAACAACACAGGGAGTCGCCGTGACAGGAAGGGGTGGGTCATATTTAAATTAGGGGGTGCACGAGTTTAGTCAGGCCTAGGGCAGCACAAAACCTAAATACACCTCTGAAAAGGAGTACAGAAACAACTTTTTGAAATCAGTGCAGCGCTGCCGATGCGGCATCGCACCCATTGGGACGGTGTCATTGCCGGGAATTGCCAGAAAATGCCACCAATTTGACATGCGATTTAACATGTAAAATCGCATGTCAAAATGCAGCAGTGTGAAGCAGGGCTTAGTTCTATTTTTAAATGTGTCATTTAGGATTACTAGTCTGCATTCCAATAAATTATATGTCTTCAATATCCAGCAGGTGGCACTACAACCTTTCTTGTGTCCTGGAAGCCAATGTTTTCTGCAGGTATAAAACATTCAAAGAATATTTTTTTTGAATTTTGAATCTTGAATACATTTTAGGGTTACCCCACAGGATTGCTGTTTAGCAGATAATATCTAAAAGATGTAAACAAGAATGAATTCCCAATTAAATTCATTGCCTTCATGGTATCATATAGACATTTTAAATAATAATATATACTGTGTATATATATATATATATATAAAATCACGCTAGAGTTTTAAGCAGCTGTGAGAAAATGCTGTAAATTGCGAGTATATATCTATATATAGATATACATCGCTATCTATTCCTATATAAGCACTGTGCAAACTGTTGGTGCTATATAAATCCTGTATATTAAAAATTAAAGATCTATCTATATATAAATATATAGATATCTATCTATATTTATCTATACATATAAAATCACACTACTGTGCAAAAGTTTTAGGCAGGTGTAAAAAAAAGCGTTTTTTTTTTAATCAATATTTTTTATTTATTTTTATCAATGAACAACGAAGAGAAATCCAAATCAGATCAATATGTAGTGTGACCACCCTTGTCTCCAAATCAGCATCAAATCTTCTAAACTGTGGATGTAGGCTGCATCAAATCTTTCTGTCTCTTCATGTAACTCCAGAAATACTCCATGGTGTTAAGATTAGGGATCTGTGGGGACCAAACCATCACTTGCAGTACCTTAAAGATAGTTCTTAATGCCATTGGCTGTATGTTTGGGGTCGTTGTCCTGCTGTAGAATAAACTTGGGGCCAATCACATACCTCACTGATGGTATGGCATGATGGATAAGTATCTGCCTGTATTTACAAGCGTTGAGGACACCGTTGATCTTAATCAAATCTCCAACTCCAAATGCAGAAATGCAGCTCAAAACTTACAAGGAACCTACACCATGAGGGTTATTTACTAAAGGCAAATCCACTTTGCACTACAAGTGCAATCTACAAGTGCAAAGTGCACTTGAAATTGCACTGAAAGTGCACTTGGAAGTGCAGTCGCTGTAGATCCAAGGGGGAAATGCAAGGAAATTAAAAAACAGCACATGATTGGATAATAAAATCAGCAAAGCTTCCCCTAATTTCAGATCTACCCCTCAGATTTACAGTGACTGCACTTCCAAGTGCACTTTGCACTTGGAATTTGCACTTGTAGTGTAAAGTGGATTTGCCTTCCGTAAATAACCCCCATGTGTCACTGTTGCATGCAGACACTCATTATTGTATCGCTCTTCAGCCCTCCAGTGAACAAACTGCCTCCTGCTACAGTCAAATATTTAAATATTTAACCCATCAGTGCTGAGTACCTATTGCCATTTTTCTGTACCCCAGATTCAATTTTTTTGTTGCCACATAAGGCTTTTTGGCCGCAGATCTTACATGAAGACCATTTCTGGCCAAACTTCTCCAGGCAGTGGAGGTGTGTACCTGGGTCCCACCTGTTTCCACCAGTTCTGTGCTGATGGCACTGCTAGACATCTTCTGATGTTGAGGGGAAGTAAGCATGGTAAAATACACAATCTTACTTTAAATATATGTCACCTCTTACCCTAGGGTGCTAGGTAAATTTAAATGTTGTCTCCTTCTGTAACCAACAGAGCAGTAATTGTTTGGTCTGGTCTGTTCAGGATTTCACAGGCTGGGAGTTTGGTTGCTTTTCCCTGCCTCTAGAAGACATTTCTAAAGCTCAAAATAATAAGCTGGAAAATAATGGTGGCCACACAAAATATTGACACTTTGGGCCCAATTTGGACATTTTCACTTAGGGGTGTAATCACTTTTGTTGGCAGTGGTTTTGACAATAATGGCTGTGTGTTGAGTTATTTTGAGGGGACAGCAAATTTACACTGTTATACAAGCTGTACACTCACTACTTTACATTGTAGCTGTGACGGTCGTAGAACATATCCCCAATATTCCCCGACTAGGAATATCCCTGGAATCGCTGAATAATCCACACATGAGCCATGGCTTAATGCTGAATGTAACAGGACAAACTTTATTGAAAGTACACAGCACACTTTATACAGGATTTGGAACATCCCGCCCCCAACAACCGCTTTCCTATTGGTCCATTGTAAAGTATGCAGTCTTCACTCTGGTCCTCTTAAACCATGCAAATGAGGACTTGAAAATGTCTCCGCAGAGATTGGTCCCAATGCTTGAATAGCCTGAATATGTGTGGCCAGAAGCCTGTGATGTGTTTTCAGACAAAAGCCCCAGGGGGTCAATCAATGTACACAATAGCCAGCTACAGAACAATGGAGCCGTCTGGAGAATTGAGACAGGGCAGAAGTCATTTACACCTGATAATAGAAAGGCTTTAGATAGGGTTATCACACAATGGACAATGAGTATTTCTTCTGAGTCTATTGACCTGGCTGAGGTTCAGAATTAAATCTTCTGTAATACATGAATTAGGATTTCAGTATTTCATGGTCCATGACATTACTCCCCCTGGGAAATAGTTCAACATCCACAGTGGGACCCAAACGGGTCACTCGAGGATGTTGGGCAAGTAGTCTTAAGGTTTCAGGACTGTCTGCCAGGATAACCCAACCGCCTTCCTGCTTTGAGGCCCTGGCCCATAATCGGACGGCAAGAGGCTCGCATTCAGTCCTCTCCAAAAGCCCCTGTCCCAACTAGGCCTGTCACACATCTCCCCTTTTGGCAGGGGACTAACCCAGTAGGAGACACCAGATGGGTTGTCTCTGAATTCAGTCAGTAGTTCCAGTCCCCCAATGCCGGTATCCATACAGTACCCCAAATCACTTGCTCCAAACCGAGCATTACTCACCCCGCCATCCTCTGCCTCTCTCAGGGAACACGTCTGCCGCTGGGGAGAGGCCTGGACTAGCCCTTCTCCCTGGAGTCCTTTCAGCCGCTGGAGAGATGACAGGGTGGCTGGGCTCAGTCCGTCATGCTGTTGGGGATCTGGGACAACTGGCCACCATTTATGGGGTATACCAGTGGAGACTGAAGTCCCATCCACTGATGTGAGGTGAAAATCCCCCAGTGCTTGCAAAGCAAAGCCGACATCCTCCTGTTTCAGTCCTGTACCATTTTCTGGGGTTGTGCCAGTGGAGACTGAAGTCCCATCCACTACCCCAGGAACCCCCTCTTCTGTTAGGTGAAAGCAGAGGCCCGGGGCACTCTGCTCTGTTGCCAGCTCTTCCGCTGGGTTGCTGTGAGTGGAGACCACAGTCCCATCCACTGATATCCACTCAAGCTGTAGTGGGGTGCAGCCGCCAGCAGCATCCTGTCCTGCTGCCAGTGATTCAGCTGGGAGTAAGAGCTTTACCACCTCAGCTGGTTGCTGGGGAGGGGGGCCAACCGCCCCGGCTCCCTGGAACTCCACAGTTGGTCCCGGTGCTGGGCAGAGATGGCTGGCACTCTGCCCTGTTGCCAGCACTTCTGCTGGGGGTGCATAATCCAGAACATCCTCTGAACAGTCCATACATTCTGTAATCTGTGGCTGGGGAGTGATCGCTATCTTCTCACCCTGAGCCTCCGAAACTGCCACAGGGGTGGGGCAGAGGTCTTGAACCCTCTGTCCGGTGACCAGCGCTTCAGCTGGGGAAGTTCCTTGTAACTCCACAAATACTGCTCTTGGTGCTGGGCAGAGCACAGTGAAGTTTGGCCCTGATACCAGCTCTTCTGCTGGAGGCCCATCAGGTTGTTTGTCCTCAGCAGAAAAATCTATTAAATCCCCTGTCTCTGGTGTCTGGGGATAGAGGTTCACCATCTCCTGTCCATGGAACCCAGAAGATGCTATAGGTACTGAGCAGAGGTTAGCAGAGCTCGGCCCTGCGGTCAGAACTTCAGCTTTGGGAATGGCAATCTCCAGATTTTCCACTGCCGAGTCACTGGCATACTGCTGGACAGGCACATTCCTCCATTCAAGATCGTCCCATGCAGAAACGGGATCATCAAGGTCAGTTGGCACTTGCTGCATCCGCCATAAGACCTCCGCATCCATAGCTGCAGGGGCACGTTGGAAGAGCACACTGTTACCCTGCCACATGGACGATTCTTCAGCCAGGATTTCCGCATTGTCCACTGGTATTTTCTGATAGTCCCAGGCAAAGGGAGCCCAGCCCTGGCGCTGAGCAGAGTCTAGCAGCTGTTTGTAGGCGATCTCCAGGTCCCATTCCCGAGCGGCCAGAAATTCCAAATCTTCCTGTAGCCAGTGCGCTTCCGAGATATTCAATTTTTTCTCTCTGTGCTCCATTATGTCATCCAAGCGCCACTCCCGATCATCCCCAAAGTCGGGATCACTGGACATCCTCCAATACAACAATCCCAGGCCATCATAGTCATAGCCTTCTGTGGGGCTGTCATCCGCTGACCACGGGCACTCTTGGGCTACATACCACCGGAGGGCTCTGTAGCTCTCATCCAGCTGCATCTCTGCCCGGATCAGCCTGTTTAATTCCGCTATCCACTCCTGCTTCGGTTGTTCCCCCAACAACGGCAGTCGTACGTCATACTGCGGCCAGTACCTTGCATAGATGTAGGGCAGGACCTCTCCTTGGTGTTGCTGCTCCAGAGCTAACGCTTCCTTCCAGAGTTGGCACCGGATCACATCCGCCCATCCCAGCAGGACCTCCTCTGATTCTGGTCCTGTGTGCTGTATCCGCATCTCTTGTAACCTTCTTCTGAATTCCTCTTCCATGGTTACTGGTATCTGTACCTCTCCTCGTCTTTCATTTGGTGCTGCTTCTTTAGGCGTTGTCACCGATCGTCGTATTTCTGAAATTCTCAGCTCATGTTGCCGCTCTCGTTCTTTCTCATCAAAAGCTTCAAAAGCGCTAAACGGAATCTTCCTTGTGTCTGCTATGCTGTACTCACTGTTTGGAGAATGTGCGGCTGCTTGTTGGACTGCTGCCAGTTTTAACTGTAGCTCTGCGTCACTAATTTGTTTAGCCTCCTCCGCTAACAGGGTCATCACTTTCAGCACCACAGCCGCCGTTGGGTTCGGACCGAACCATGCTAATTTTTCTCTTATTAGCTTGTTGGCTGGTGATTCCTCATCCTGAATCACTGGTGTCTCCATCTCTTGTACTGCAGGCCTTGCTGCAACCGAGTTCTCCTGGTCTAGCTCCATTAATTCTGCTATGATGACACGCTCGGTTTTGTTGCTAGCAATCCTTCCACAAACTTCTAGTAGTTCTTTCAGTGTATTTCTTTTAAGCCGGGTGTACCAATCTTCCATTCACTGTTCCCAGTGTCTGCTTGGAATCCTGGTGTAAAGGAAAATAGAAGGGAAAATCCCGCTGCTGCCAACCAGTTGTGACGGTCGTAGAACATATCCCCGTCAAGCATTCCCTTCTTCTCCCATAAAAGAAATCACCCAATATTCCCCGACTAGGAATATCCCTGGAATCGCTGAATAATCCACACATGAGCCATGGCTTAATGCTGAATGTAACAGGACACACTTTATTGAAACTACACAGCACACTTTATACAGGATTTGGAACATCCCGCCCCCAACAACCGCTTTCCTATTGGTCCATTGTAAAGTATGCAGTCTTCACTCTGGTCCTCTTAAACCATGCAAATGAGGACTTGAAAATGTCTCCACAGAGATTGGTCCCAATGCTTGAATAGCCTGAATATGTGTGGCCAGAAGCCTGTGATGTGTTTTCAGACAAAAGCCCCAGGGGGTCAATCAATGTACACAATAGCCAGCCACAGAACAATGGAGCCGTCTGGAGAATTGAGACAGGGCAGAAGTCATTTACACCTGATAATAGAAAGGCTTTAGATAGGGTTATCACACAATGGACAATGAGTATTTCTTCTGAGTCTATTGACCTGGCTGAGGTTCAGAATTAAATCTTCTGTAATACATGAATTAGGATTTCAGTATTTCATGGTCCATGACAGTAGCAAAGTGTCATTTCTTCAGTGTTGTCGCATGAAAAGATATAATAAAACATTTACAAAAATGTGGGGGTGTACTCACTTTTGTGAGATACTGTATATATAAATAAATAAATATAAATAGATATATATCGATATATATATCTATATATATATAGATCTATATATAATATATATATATATATATATATATATATATCTATATATATACATATGTATCTATATATATATATAGATATATATATATAGATATATAGATATATAGATATCTATATATAGATATATATATAGATATATATAGATCTATATATATATATACACATTCTGGGTGAAATGCACAGTGTTAATAGGTCTCAGTGCGGTGACGTTGCGGTGACGTTGCGGTGACGTTGACGCTGCTACCTCACCACTCCAGGAAGAAAAATACTTCCACGCATGCGTCGAATCCATTCGGCGCATTCGGGAGATTTTTGTCCGCTGGTTAGGCGTACTAACCAGCGGACATGTCGGACGGACGGGTTTCCAGCAGACAAGTTTTAAAGCATGCTTTAAAACTTGTCTGCTGGAAAAACCTGTCTGCTCGCCCGTACACACGATCGGATTTGTCTGCTGAAACGTCGGACCGGTTTCAGCAGATAAATTTGATCGTGTGTATGCGGCCTTTGTGTAATATATATATATATATATATATATATATATATATATATATATATATACCGTATTTATCGGCGTATACCGCGCACTTTTTTGCCCTGAAAATCAGGGCAAAATCGTGGGTGCGCGATATACGCCGATACCCGCTTTCCCACGCCGATTTTGAATACTGCGCTCGGTATATGCAGGTGCAGTATTCAAACTCGGCGCGGGAAAGCGGGGATCGAGCGGGGAGGACGCCGCAGAAAGAGGACAGAAAGAGGACACCCGAAGCCGCAGATGGACGCCGCGCAAGACACCAAAACTGTAAGTACAAAAATCTTTTTTTCCACAGGAATGGGGGCCACTTTAGGGGTGCGCGCTATACGCGGGAGCGCGCTATACCCCGATAAATACGGTATGTTACATTGGGGGTTATTTACTAAAGTGCAAAGTGAACTTAAAATTGCACTGAAAGGGCACTTGGAAGTGCAGTCGCTGTAGATCCGAGGGAGACATGCAAGATCATCTTGCATATGATTGGATGATAAAATCAACAGAGCTTCCCCTCATTTCAGATCTACCCCTCAGATATACAGCGACTTTGCACTTGCAGTTTGCACTTGTAGTGCAAAGTGTAGTTGCCTTTAGTAAATAACCCACATTGTGACACTACAAAACAAAACTGCCAGTGTCATGTCAGGTGAACATGCTGTATATGATCGGTGGAATAATTCCACTTGAGACTCAGACAATGTGGCTGATTTGGCATGCGTGAGATCATCCCATTCATGAAAGATTAAAATAGTCATGGAATGATTGGTATGGCTAGTTAAATGTAGTGCACAAAGAGATTAAAATTACTTGAGAACAGAATGTGTGAAATATCTTGCAGAAATCAATGTGCTGCAAAAGACACAACAAAAAGGCATTAATCTCGTAACAATAAGCAGCTACAAATTGCCAATGCAGACTAACTCTTTTAATCGACAAATAGATATTCAATTGCAAACAAACATGTCCTAGGGGACATGTACAAATGAAGAGGGTAATGTCAGGGACCTACCTGTGGGCTCCGACGAGCCCCTGTTGCTCGTGCTCCAATTGCGCGCGTCTGCACGCCGCGCGTGCGCGCGCGTGCACCTATCGTGCGCGCGCGTGCACGGCGCGCGTCTGCGACTCGGGGGCGCGCGCGTGCGCGGCGGGAGCGCGCGCATGCGCACTAGCCCTTCTTCCCCTTTAAAAGCTCAGTAGCAGCAGTGACACCTTGCTGTCTGATCTACAGCTTTGTGTCCTAAAGACCCTGAAACCTGATGTCTGTTGAAACCTGATACCTGCTTACCTGATACCTGTTGAAACCTGATACCTGCTCTACCCGATACCTGACCCGGCTCCGTCTGACTACCTGAATACCGTTACCGACCCCTGGCTTGATCCGACTCCGCTCTACTCTGCTGCCCATCGTTACCAGACCTATGCTTGAACTTTGACAACGCTACCTCCACTACAGAGTGACTTTCGGGTGATCCGCCCATCTGACCCTTGTTGACTGCATACCCGTTCCTGTCTTGCATCTAACCAGGCTCGTCCACCAGTTTCCGCTATCCGGTTCCGTGGCCCTCCAGAGACGCTGTCTCCTACACTGCCTGTCCGCAAGATTTCCATTCCGACCGGTCTGCTGTCATCCCAAGCACTCTTACCCCACCGCGCTCCCGGACTTGCTGTCCCCACTCCAGCAGTCCCTGAACCCGGGCGGTAAGAGGGGCTCTTTCCTGCATACGAGGCTCTATCCACGAGGTATGTAACAGGTAAACTTGACTCTAATACAACATTTTTACAAAACAAAGCCCAGAATTATTGATCTATACAATATTCTGTACTGATTTCACATCCAAATTGGTAAAATAATCACTGTTCTTCACTACCTGACAACAAACACAAAAAAAGACAAGGGGCCACATTCACAGAGCTATTACGCCGGCGTTACAGGTGATGCGCGGCGTAAGTCTAAATTTGCGCATGCGTTTCGATGCTCCGCATCCCCAAAACAAGATACGCAAGAAATCTACTTTTTTTTGTCCGGCGTAATTTCGATAGACAGGCGCATCCGTCGGCGCAAAACTGTGCTAGACACACCATTGATTTGCTATTCAAATATGCTAATGAGGGAGTTACGGGGATCCACAAAAAGAACGTTGGTGCAGCGCAGGCTACGCGCTGTGCGCAACAGCTGCACGGCCTGTCTAAAATTAGACCATATAAAAGGTGGTATAAAATTAGACAATTCGTCTACATGTCAGAGAAAGCACCACTGTTAGTGAGGAGCTGAGCAGTCACACGTGTTGCACAACAATCTGTATCCCAACATGCCAGGGACATCCTCGCTCATAGCTATACTACTGACTTTAGAGGAGCAAAGAAGGATGAGGGCAAGGAGGAGGGCACGGGAGAGGATATACCGCACACGCATAGACCTCCTTGGCATGAGTGATTCTGAGGTGTATCGCATCTTCATATTCACCCCTCATGCCATCCTGAAATTAACCATAACCCTGCAGGATGACCTCACCAGCCCAACACACCGCTCACATGCAGTGCAGCCACTGGTCAAGGTCATGGCAACACTCCATTTCCTTGCCAGTGGCTCTTTTCAAAGAACAAGTGGAGTGGTGGCTGGGATGTCACAAATTCTCCATGAGCAGATGTGTGCACCAGGTTATCCCAGCAATCCTCAGACGCATGGGCAACCAAATCATCAAACCCACCACTGAGGACCTGCGGCTGAAGGCATTGACAGATTTCTACAGAATTGCCAGATTCCCACGCACCGTGGGGGCCATTGATTGCACACATGTGGCACTCCAGCCCCCCCATGAGACAGAGAACATATACCGCATTGGCATTCCATCAACGTACAGGTGATAGTCGATGCCCAAGGCCTCATATGGCACGTCCGTGCCAAACACCCCAGATCCAGCCATGACAGCTACATATACAATCAGAGCCCCATCCGAATGGAATTCGAACAGAATGTGTATGGGGACACCTGGCTGGTTGGTGAGTGACATGGGTGGCAGGCATGACTGCCCCCCCCCATGATGCACACATCACAAGGGGCACATGCACGACTAACATCCTCCTGTCTTTTCCCTTACAGGTGACTCTGCATATGCACTGGGACCCCATCTCATGACTCCTATCCGGAACCCCCAAACCCCAGGAGAGGAAAGATACAATGAAGCCCACGCCAAAACACGTGCAGTGGTGGAGCGCACCTTTGGCCTCCTGAAGTCACGTTTCCGATGCCTGAATAAGTCTGGGGGGACCCTGTTGTATTCCCCAAACTTTGTGTGCCAGATCATCGGTGCATGTTGCATTCTGCACAACTTCGCAGTGAGAAAGGGCCTGCAGATTGACATACGTGATGACCTGACCCCTGAACCAGACAACCATGCTGTACTTGTGAGCAGCAACGCCACGCCACGGCTCCAATTATGTCACTGTACATTCATACACCATTCACACGGACCTGGGAATCACTTCTCCCTGGTCCTGGGGAACCCTTCTCCACCAAAACTGAGGGTGACACCCCTTTGCCGGCAGGAATATCACCCCCACATTCCAAAAACATTCACATCACAAAAAAAAAAATGTCCTGGAAAAAAAAAATTCCAGCCAAAATAAAAGGGGGAAAACAAATTACTGCCGTTAGCGTGAGCCACGCCTGGGGCGCCCACGGTCACGACCCCGGCTCCTCAGGGGAGACTCATGGGGAGGGGGGTAATCCGGGGAAGGAGGAGCAGCCCCTGGTCCCTGCCCACCTGGCGGCCTGCCCTCCAAGGCCACAGCAATTCTGTTCAGGCCAGCACCTAGTGTTGCCGTGTTGGCCTTGATAGCCTGGGTTAGGGCCCTCACATCCTGCCCAACGTCTGCTGTTGTAGTCTGCAGTACGTTAAGGCAGTTTGTAAGAGCCCGGGAGTGGCAGTCCAGGTCCCCAAGCGTATCCTTTATGGAGGACAGGCTCTCCTCCACCTGCCCCAAAGTCTGGCTGACCTGTCCCAGATGGCGGGTCTGAAGGGCCTGGTCCCTTCTCAGATTGGCTGGCAGAAGCTCGGCCACCCCCCTGGTCTTCTGTGATGACTTCCTGCCTCCCGCTGAGGCTTGTGGCCGGGGAGAAGGGGAGCCCCTTGGGAGAGGAGCCCTGTTGGGGGAGGAGTGGGAGGGGCTAGCCCTTATGGAGGGCTGGCTGCTGCCAGCCAGAGAGGAAGACTCCTCCAAAAACAACAATCCACTGGCTGAAATGACATCCTCCTCCTCCTCCTCAAACTCCTCCTCCTCAACCTCCTCCGAGGACTCCGGCCTTGTCGGGGGTTCCTCATCAGGCTGTTGTCCCTGGGATGGTGCGGTCAGCCCAGATGGCCCAGCACCCTCCTGCTCATCTGTGGATGACACATATTCCCTTTCACCCCCTCCCCCACACATGCTACACACCTGATAGGGAAAAAAAACCTTACCTGGCATCACGCCTTCATGACTGGAGTCATAGCCAGGCAGGCCCTCCACATGTTGTCTATGAAAGGTGTGGGCCACCGCACACTCCTCCGCTGTCAGCCGAACAGGGCATGGTGGGCCCCCTCCTGTGGCCCTGGCATGGGTTGCCATTTTGGCCAGCTTCTTTCTGACCAGACGCCGGAGGTCATTGATCTTCTTTTCAATCCCCGACCGTGTCCGGGTCTCCCCCCCCCGATGCATTCACCTCATCAGTAATGTTCTGCAAGATCTCACGCCTCCTGGCCGGGGTGGTGTTGGCACTCTCTGGGCCATGGAGGAAACGCCCATATTGGGAAATGGCCTGGGCAAGAATTTGTTTCTCCCCCAAAGTAAAATTTAACTTCCTCTTCCTCTCAGTCATACTCATACAAAAACTTTCTCCCAAACAATCAGCAAAAATCACTCACAAAAACAAGCAGGAAAAATCAAGCAAGAAAACTAACAAACAAAAATCTATCAACCAAAAAGTCTCACAAGCAGTCACCAAAAAACACTTTCAAATATCTTCTACAAAACACTAGATCAAACAGTCCACAAATATAACAAAGACAAGTCACAACGCAACAAACAACAGAACAAAAGCACCTTGCTGTATAGGGAGGGATACAAAGGGATGTACGTTTACAAAGGAAGTGCGCTTGTGTCTGTCTATTTATGCTGTCTGCGTAGTTCACTAAGTTGCCCTAGTCCACTTCCAATTTCACTGATTGCGTCATTCCCGAGTTGTGAGCATGTGCACAGAGGTGCTGACCATGGTCTGCTTCATGTGCGCATGCGCGAGCCGGCCGGCCCTTCATTTGCATGGGGTCACGCCCACGTCCTTCCCAATTTGAATTACTCTGCCTTACGCCTCTGAAATTACGTTGCACAGGCGCTATTTTCTGCGCAAAACAATCGAGAATACGGTGATTGCACCGCTACATTGCGGCAGTCTAACGTAAAGGAGGTGCGCTACGCCAGTCAAAAAATGCGCCGATGTACGTGAATCTGGCCCAAGATGTATACGTACATCATTATTTCCTCTATTGTTCCTTTTTCACACCATACATGCATGAAAATGCAAGAAATAACACACAAATTTGGCATGCATAGAATATTTTAGGGATTCTTTACAACATGTGCAGAGACCTGCATTTTTCTAACATAGGTCTCTGCACGTGGGCACAAAGAATAATTGTTTCACTGTTCACACTGCAATGCTTCTGTCATGTGCCTTTTCTTTACAATATAATGCATCCATATGTTTTCGTTGTGCCCTCGCAGAGACTTTGGGTGGGGCTCTAGAGAGATTTGGAAGTTTCTTTTGACTTTGAAAAATGCTAGCATTGACTGCTACTGTGTGTTGCCCTATTGGATTTAGTACTTTCCGATTCACTACTAACCCATAACAAGTAAAACGGAATAGAAAAGTCAAAGAAAAGGCAGCCCTCCATACCTTCTTAGTTTTTCCAGGACAGTTACTTCAAGTCCTGAAACAAGAGAATCAGCATGACAGTCAGGTAACTAGCTTTTTTAATTAAAAAAAGCAAAAATGTCAGCACTCAAATGTATGTAGCACTACCCCCGAAGGAGCTGCTGGTTTAGATATGGGCCTGCCGTTACCTTACTATTCACCATTCTTGTCCTAGGGGTCCTACTTGAATAGTTACAAATGTCCACACCAACACTTTGTTTCCTTTTCTTCGAAAGTATTATTAACAAGTTACATAAGAGGGATGAAGGGGTAGGGAAAGATTCAGGTACCTTGCTTTGTGGATTGCGGGTATGATCTTGGATCCAGAGGACAAGCTGCTCCCACACTGGATCCAGCAGCCACCAGATAGGCCTCTCTTACTGACCTAGCAGCCGATGCTCGTTCAAAAGTCTCTGCCAAAGACTTGATAAATGTCATTGAGTTGTTACACGGTCTTCTGCCACTGGACCATGCAACCACACATGCACTTTGCAAAGTTCAAAGAAATTACACAGCTCACGGTGCCAGGATCACTGTGAGGTAAACTGGCCAGGATACGTCTTCTAATTGAATCCTCAATCGTTCAGCTTCTTCCTGCAGAGAAGACAGCGCATGACTATCCCTGGACTAGTGGGCCCCCAGAAACTCCTGGGCCTACTCGTAGTAACGGAGCCTCGGGCCAGCAGGCCCTGAGACCAAAAAGTTGCTAACACAGGAGGGCCCTCAGGTCAGGAACGGAAGACCCTGCCAGAATGATGTCTGCCCCTTAAGTACCCCTCCCCAGAATGCACAGCGGCGGGGACCACGCCACTGAGCTGCTTCTGGGCAAGAAGCACCCAATACACCTAGCACATTGCAGTTCCAACCTTGACCCCTGGTGAAAGGGACGCCCACAGTCAGGTGGAAGATGCTCAACACAGCCCAGCTGGAACAGAGACCCATAATTTGGCATAAAATCCTGAGCTAAACTACAGCTCAGATAACTAAATTTACAAATAGAGCCTACTCAACAGGTGCAGGGTGCTACATGTAAAAAAGGATACAAGTCAATAGAGTCAACAGAACCCAAAATTCTGCATTCAGTGAAGTCCTTCGAGGCACCCAAAAATTTACGGAGAGTGAAAGATACTGCATACAGTAGTGTAAAGCCCCATACACACGACCGGTTTTCCAGGAAAACTGCCAAGAGAGATTTTGACCGGGAAAATCGGACGTGTGTATGCTTTCTCGCAGTTTTCCCGGCAGGAAAAGAGTCGGGAATCCCGGCGGGAAAATAGAGAGCCTGCTCTCTATTTTCCCGCCGTTTTTTTTCCTGCCAGATTTACTAATACTTTCCTATGTGAAACAGTGTGAGGCAGTGCGGATGGGGCATACACACAGCCGGGGATTCCTGGCCAAAGCTCTCATGACAGTTTTCCTGCCAGGTTCTCGGCTTTCCCCTCCTGGCTGACTCTTTACCGCTGGGAAAACCATGTGTACAGGGCTTAACCCCCTGAGCGATAATCCCGAGTCAGGCTTGGGGCGAAATTTGAAGACCAAAAGCAGTAACCCTGAGCCAGACACGGGACCACCTCGCAGTGTCCACAGGCACAAGTTAATTACCTTGTCCCTGGATCCTGCGATGCCTCCCTGCTGTGTGATCGAGCGGTGTCCTCCTCGCTCGATTCACAGTGCCTGTGTGCCGCCGATCTTCTTTACCTGAGACGTTACGACGCACAGGGGCGGAGATCGACGCCAAATTTAAAAAAGTAAATAAACACAGTACATACAGTATACTGTAATCTTATAGATTACAGTACTGTATGAAAAAAATACACACCCCCTTTGTCTCTAGTGGTCTGCCCAGTGTCCTACATGCACTTTTATATAATAAAAACTGTTCTTTCTGCCTGGAAACTGGAGATTGTCCATAGCAACCAAAAAGTGTCCCTTTACATCAAAAGTGGTTTTAGACCAGCTAAAAAACAGTGATAATAAATTAGAATCACTTGCAGAATTGAGCGATAGTGATTTGTGGGAAAATTCGTCATCAAAAAATTTAAAGTAATAATTTTTATTATTATTATATTATTTGTTATAATTATTTATATGTATTTATTATATTATAATTTATGATTTTGTGTTTCAAATTTTATTATACCCAGGATGTCTATTAGACTCTTGTTTTGACAGATTTAAGTGAGTTATTCCTAAGAATTGCAGGCCTACAATATAAAACGCCAAATTTCCATGCAAAATAATGGTACGGCTTTCAGCACCTAAACTTTGAAATATTCATACCGCCAGGGAGGTTAAGATCCTAAATACATTTTTTTTTCAAATAAATGTTAAATACTTAAAAAAGTACATGATGTAAATTCATATCTCAAAAAATCCATAAAATCCAAAGTCTCTCAGACCAAAAGGCATAAATCTCCAACTTTTGAACCTGAACCGCTTCCTCAATGGCGCAAAATGGCTACATGTTTTATCAGAATGAAGGTTGTACACCCTTAAAACATGTAAGCCATTTTTCACCATTGAGGCAGTGCCTATGTTGGCTGTGAGGATTCGGAATACAAGATTTATCCCTGTTGATCTGAGAGATTTTATAGATTTCATTTGATATGCATTTATACAGTGCCTTGAAAAAGTATTCTTACCTTTCCACATTTTGTCATGTTAAAACCAAAGATATAAATGTATTTTATTGGGATTTTATATGATAGACCAACACAAAGTGGCACATAATTGTGAAGTGAAAGGAAAATGATACATGTTTTTTTAGGGCAGGGATAATGTTGTGGTGAAGTTTAAAGCAGGGGTATGTTATAAAAAAATATCCCAAGCTTTGAACATCTCATGGAGCACTGTTCAATCCATTATCCAAAAATAGAAATAGAGTATGGTACAGCTGCAAACTAACCAAGACATGGCCATCCACCTAAAATGACAGGCCGGGAAAGGAGAGCATTAATTAGAGAAACAGTCAAAAGGCCCTTTGTAACTCTAGAGGAGCTGCAGAGATCCACAGCTCAGGTTGGAGAATCTGTTCACATGACAACTACTAGTCATGCACTCCACAAATCTGGCCTTTATGAAAGATTGGCAAGAAGAAAGCCATTGTTTAACCACTTAGCAACCACCTGCCGAAAAATAACGGCGGCAAGGTGGTTGCTTAACTCTGGGATCACGTTATATAACGTGATTCCAGAGTCGCGCTCCCGCGCGCCC
This sequence comes from Rana kukunoris, assembly GCA_029574335.1. Lineage (NCBI taxonomy): Eukaryota > Metazoa > Chordata > Amphibia > Anura > Ranidae > Rana > Rana kukunoris. The sequence continues at coordinate 226,085,220 of CM056050.1, read as the reverse complement.
CCTGGGGCGCGCACACGGGAATGTCCGTGACCGCCGGGTCCAGAGGACCCGGCGGGTCACGAATCACGGTAAATCGCCGCTGATAGCGGCGGTTTACCACGTGATCGCGCCGTCCAATGAGGCGCGATCAGATGTAAACAGACCGGCGTCATTTGATGACGCCGGTTCCTCCCTCCTCTCTCTGTACCGATCGGTACAGTGTGAGAGGAGAGGGGAGGGAGCGGATGGCAGCGCCAGTGCTGCGGGCTGGATCTGTGACAAATGTAGTCACAGATCCATCCATCCATCCCTCCCTGCTCAGCCATCCCTGCTGCACATACTCTGCAATGCTGGGCAATACTCTGGGGGGGGGGCAATACTCTGGGGGGGGGCAATACTCTGGGGGGGGGCAATACTCTGGGGGGGGCAATACTCTGGGGGGGGGCAACACTCTGCAATACTCTGGGCATACTCTGGGCATACTATGGGGGGCAATACTCCGCAATACTCTGGGCATACTATGGGGGGCAATACTCTGGGCATACTCCGCAATACTCTGGGCATACTCCGCAATACTCTGGGCATACTCCGCAATACTCTGGGCATACTCCGCAATACTCTGGGCATACTCCGCAATACTCTGGGCATACTCCGCAATACTCTGGGCATACTCTGCAATACTCTGGGCATACTCCGCAATACTCTGGGCATACTCCGCAATACTCTGGGCATACTCCGCAATACTCTGGGCATACTCCGCAATACTCTGGGCATACTCCGCAATACTCTGGGCATACAGCGCCCCTGTCCCCGTGAGCTCGCATGCAGAAGCGAACGCATACGCAAGTCCCGCCCACATATGAAAACGGTGTTCAAACCACACATGTGAGGTATCGCTGCAAACGTTAGAGCGAGAGCAATAATTTTGGCCCTAGACCTCCTCTCCAACTAAAATGATGTAACCAGTAAAAATATTTAAAGCGTCACCTATGGGGATTTTTAAGTCGCAAAGTTTGGCGCCATTCCATGTGGCCACGCTGTGTCAAAAAGTCCCACACATGGGGTATCGCCATACTCGGGAGGAATAGCAGAATGTGTTTTGGGGTGTAATTTGTGGTATGCATATGCTGTGTGTGAGAAATAACCCGCTAATATGAAAATTTTGTGGAAAGAAAATAAAAATGAAAAAAATCTTGATTTTGCAAAGAATTGTGGGAAAAATTACAACTTCAAAAAACTCACAATGCCTCTTTCTAAATACCTTGGAATGTCTTCTTTCCAAAAAGGGGTCATTTGGGGGGTATTTGTACTTTTCTGGCATGTTAGGGTCTCAAGAAATGAGAGAGGATGTCAGTACATCAGATGTGATCAAATTGATCAATTTTCAGTAATTGGTACCATAGCTTTTAGACCCTATAACTTTCACCCAGACTAAATAATATCTAAATTTTTTTTGTTTTGTTACCAAAGATATGTAGCAGTATACATTTTAGGCCAAATTTATGAAGAAAAATTACTTTTTTGCAAAATTTTATAATAGAAATGAAGAAAAATTCATTTTTTTACAAAATTTTCGTTCTTTTTTCATTTATAGTGAAAAAAATAAAAACCGCAGAGGTGATAAAATACCACCAAAAGAAAGCTCTATTTGTGGGAAAAAAAGGACAAAAATTTAATTTGGTTATAGTGTTGTATGACTGAGTTATTGTCATTCAAAATGTGAGAGCACCGAAAGCTGAAAATTGGTCTGGTTATTAAGTGGGTTTAAGTGCCCAGTAGTCAAGTGGTTAAAGAAAGCCATAAAAAGCCCCATTTGCAGTTTGCAAGAAGCAATGTGGGGGGACACAGCAAACATGTGGAAGAAGGTGCTCTGGTCATATGAGACCAAAATTAAACTATATAGCCTAAAAGCAAAACAATATGTGTGGAAAACTAACACTGCACATCACCATGAACACACCATCTCCAACGTGAAACATGGTGGTGGCAGTATCATGTTGTGGGGATGCTTTTCTTTAGCAGATACAGAGAAACTGGTCAGAGTTGATGGGAAGATGGATGAAGCAAAATACAGGGCAATCTTAGAAGAAAACCTGTTAGAATCTGCAAAACTATTGAAACTGGGGTGTAGGTTCACTATCCAGTAGGACAACAAACCTAAACATACAGCCAGCCCTACAATGCAATGGTTTAGATCAAAGCATATTTATGTGTTAGAATGGCCCAGTCAAAGTCTAGACTAAAATCCAATTGTTTCAGATATTTTCTTTGTAAAAAATCATTTATCATTTTCAATTCACTTCACAAATATGTGCCACTTTGTGTTGGTCTATCACAGGAAATACATTTACAGTTTTGGTTGTAACATGACAAAATTTGGAACATTTCAAGGGATATGAATACTTTTTCAATGCACTGTATCAAGTATTTTTTTGAGAACAACAAGACATTTATTTGAATAAAATTTATTGAGGATCTTAAACTAGCATTTTCAGTAAAAGTCAACATGTCCTTTAAGCTGCATATCTTAGTACTATGAAAGCTGCCTGGAACGTGAGTACATTTTGTGATGAAATGTTCTACATTCCCGTGCTTGAGAACAGGGGGCTGTAACTAGCTTCTATTTTTGTTCTGAGTACTAGGGATAAATTTAGCGTCTCACAGATGTGCCATGACAGACTGCTATTATCCTTGTCTGCTTTTAGCATACCATTGTTGGAAGCCAAACATTTTGTTTTTGTTGTTTCCTTAGCATTTTTATTTTACTCTATGTTTATGGAGGTACCTGTTCTATAGAAATGCTTACAGCATGTTATTTAATTTTAAAATCCTCTGAACAAGACAGAAATACGGATCCCATATGCATGAACTGTGAGGACATAAGCTTTGCATACAGCATCCCAAGGCTCTTTAGTTTATCTCAGCATGTATGCCATTTATACATTGTACTGTAGTAAAACTGGTTGCGAAATCTCCCCATTCATTGGTTATACATTCCGACAGGGCATAAATTAACTTAATTAATTAAGTTTCCAGTTACTTATGACATACCAAATTATCCTTTGGTAATCCCCCCCCCAAAAAAAACTATGAAATGCAATAAAAGTATCTTATGCACTGAAGACAAGAAGACACAGGTTCTTTGTATATACCTGCCAAACTAAAATAACGATTTTAGACAGTGATTCATTTAACACGCTCATCAAGTCACAAAAACATTCAACTCACTCATAATCAGAGGGTAGAATAAAGCAACTAAGGATATGAGAACTATATGTGATTTATATGTGATGCACATTTTAGTACAAAGGCAGTTATCATTAAGTAAATGACATAATAAATCATTGTTAGAAAAAAAATTATCCATATAAGGTTCATAAAACTAAAATTTCAGAAGATAACTTGAAGGCATGTTCTTATTAAATAGAACAAGAATCATATTTATTTTTTCAGGTTTAAAAGTGAAGATAATATAATATTTGAATGCATGAAGGTAATGTATCACTTACTAAACCATACTTCATACCTTTTTGGTAAAAGGTAGACTACAATTCGCTTTTGAGTTACATAGGTAAATATACTATATTAATTTAATTTATAACTAAAGTTTATTATCTGAAACTGCAGTGTGGTGTGCAGTGCCAGGGTAAGGTCATCTGGTGCCTAAGGTGAAACAACTTCTACCCCTTCCCTCCTGGTTTATTACAAATTAGTCAATGCCTTTTTATGTTTTTAAGTCTGGGTGACAGCTTACAGAATAAAACCCCCAACATTGGTGCCATTTCACTGTAAAAAGCTGCATATCAGCAAATGAGGTTTTCAGTAGCCTGACTGCATTGCAATAAATACTATTTAATAATACTAAATACTGTTAAATACTATCCTCAGCTCACATTACATCTATACTGCACTGCTCTCTTCCTGGCCTGGGACTGTCATGTCAGAGGAGCAGGTCAGGACCAACCTTCATTTGTCAAGCAAAGATCATTCCGACTGACAGTATTGAAGCTTCTTCTGGTGCCGGGTGCAGGAGCACCAAGCCCGTCGCTACAAGGCAGGCAAACCAAGCAATTGTTTGGGGCCCCAAGATGGCCTGGGGCCCCTAGCAGAGCCCTTGCCTCGCTTCCTGTATGCTGCAGCCACCTGAGCGCTCTATAGAGAACCTGCAGCACTGCTGCCTTGAGTCGTCATTTCCCCTTCTCTATAGCATTGCTCCTCTTCCTTCCTCATGTCAGTCCAGAACTCCAGCAAAGTACTGCGCGGTACAGGAGATTCAGTTTCCTGTTCCCTGCACGACACAGTGAGGCATGGACACAGTGAGTCATGGACACAGTAGGGCATGGGCACAGGGCACAACTCCTCTGCAGTCCACTGACTGCTGACTGCTGAACGGATCACTGGCTCCCCCCAGTGGATCCACGGATTAGCTACAGGAGCTTTTGATCAGGGGCACGTTCCTAGGAGTAGGACGTTTGTACCCATAGCTCCAGGCAGGCAGGCTAGGTTCGCCAGCACCCAGGACCCAGAACCAGGACAACAAATCTGCCTCTCCTTCTCTCTCCTCACAGACGCCCTGCTACAGGTAAAACCTGCTGCCTCGGACCCCGATCCTCCCTCCAGCCTCCTGCCTGGGTACGGCTTGTGGCCATCCTTCTCAGGATAAGCCGCGCCGTTCGCCCAGGTAAATGGCTGGCCATACACCCTCCTTACACCCCCATCGGGGGCATAGGACTCCCCACACGCTTCCTCGCAATCTCCCCGGACTATTCCACAACAAGCGCGGCGTTCCCCATACTCTATTTCATCTGTACCATACTCTATTTCTATTTTTGGATAATGGATTGAACAGTACTCCATGAGATGTTCAAAGCTTGGGATATTTTTTTATAACATACCCCTGCTTTAAACTTCACCACAACATTATCCCGACCCTAAAAATAATTTATCATTTTCCTTTCACTTCACAATTATGTGCCACTTTGTGTTGGTCTATCATATAAATTCCAATAAAATACATTTATATTTTTGGTTTTAACATGACAAAATGTGGAAAGGTAAGAATACTTTTTCAAGGCACTGTATAAATGCATATCAAATTAAATCCATAAAATCAGCCCCATAAATGCAGCCCTATTACAGTCAGCTGACCTAGTAGCACCAAAACGCAAAGCCCGCATCCGGAAAAACAAGTCCGGCTGGTTCAACAACCAGCTGTTGTTACTGAAGCAAGAGCGCAGAAGGGCGGAAGCCGCCTGGAAAAGAAGTGCTTTGGAGGAGAACCTCATCATCTACAAGGCAATAACAAGAAAATACCACAAAGAAATCTTCAAAGCCAAGAAACATCATTTTCCCAGGCTATCAACAGCGCCCTAAACCGCCCCCGCAAACTCTTCAAGCTGGTCACTCAGACCATGAAACCAGGCTGTCTTGAAGCCCCTAATTCAGATACCCAAGAATTTTGCAATGAATTATCGGATTTCTTCATCAATAAAATTGAGAGAATCCGGGAAAGCATTCGGCAAAACAATACCCCCCCCCCTCAATCATCCATACAACACCCATATACATTTTCTTGAATCAACAAAGTACACTCTGGAACCCATCTCCATCGATGCCACTAAAAATATCATCGGTACTTTGCGAAACAGCACAGCGCCTAATGATATCATCCCCACTAAACTGCTGAAGGTTTGTGCCGACATCCTGGCACCACCTATCACGCAACTAATAAACCAGTCATTTAAGGAAGGCATAGTGCCCTCCCTGCTGAAAGAGGGCACAATCCAGGCCATCTTGAAGAAACCTACCCTGGACCCTAAGGACCCAACTCACCGCCGTCCGACACGGGACGGAAACAGCCTTGCTCAAAATATGGGACGACACTCTTGAGGCCGTAGACGAAGGAGAATCTTGTCTCCTGGTTCTGTTGGACCTAAGCATGGCCTTCAACACGGTAGACCACAAATTGTTACTGACTCGGCTGGCTGAGGTAGCCAGAGTCGCAGAAGGTAATTTACCATGGTTCTCCTCCTTTTTGGAAAACCGATCAAAAACATTGGGACCTTTCACTTCTGAAAAACGCACGGTATCATGTGGAGTCCCTCAAGGATCCCCCCTGTCACCGGTGCTCTTCAACATCTATCTTCGCCCTCTCTTTGAAATCATGAGTAGCCAACAACTACTCTATCACTCATATGCAGACGACACGCAACTGTATTTTCGCATCTGCAACAAAAAGGAACATCATCTCAGTTTAGAGAAATGTCTCTCTTTGATAGAAAACTGGATGACTATGAGTTATCTTAAACTCAACAGTTCCAAAACAGAACTTCTTCTGTTTCACGCCAGTCGTAAGAATCAACTGGCAACAACCTGGACACCTCAGCCCATTCTGGGCCAAATCATCACCCCTAGCTCCAAAGTCAAAAGTCACAGGGTCATCTTCGACACCTACATGACAATGGACGCACAAAGAGGGTCAGTAGTCAGCGGATCTCACCATCTGCTGTGCCTACTACGCAGACTTATTCCATTTATTCCCAAAGAAGACGTGGCAGTCATGGTGGGAACAATAGTGAACTCCAGACTGGACTATGCAAATGCCCTTTACCTCAGACTCCCAAAGTACCAAATCTCTCGTATGCAAGTCGTTCAGAATATGGCCGCCAGACTTGTGACTGGCAAAAAAACATGGAATCAATCTCACCTTCGTTGAGAACCCTTCACTGGTTGCCAGTAAAAGACAGAATTGCTTTTAAAGCACTCTGTCTGACTCATAAGTGCATCCATGGGAAGGCGCCACAATATCTATGCGAAAAGATAGAAGCCCACAATCCCAATTGCGTTCTGCGATCCACCAACCAAAATCTGGTCAAGGTTCCTAAAGCCAGATACAAGTCCAAAGGAGAAAGAAGGGCCCAGATTCACAGAGCGATTACGCCTGCGCAACAGGAGATGCGCGTGCGTAAGTCGAAATGTGCGCGTGCGTTTCGATGCACGGCATCCCCAGAACGAGATACACAAAAAATCTACTTTTTTTGTCCGGCGTAATTTCGTTAGACTGGCGCATCCGTCCGCGCAAAAGTGCGCTAGACAGACCATTGATTTGCTAGTCAAATATGCTAATGAGGGACTTACGGGGATCCACAAAAGAATGTTAAAGCAGCGCAGGCTACGCAGTGTGCGCAACAGCAAAATGTCCTGTCTAAAGTTAGACCATATAAAAGCTGGTCTAAAAAGAGAAAAAAAGTCTACTTGTTAGATAAAGCAACACTGTTAGTGAGGAGCTCAGCAGTCACACATGTTGCACAACAATCTGTATGCCAACATGCCAGGGGCATCGTCGCGCATAGCTATACTACTGACTTTAGATGAACAAAGAAGGGTGAGGGCACTGAGGAGGGCACTAAGGAGGGCACGGGAGATGTTTTTTTTTTTTTTTTTTATTTGCTTATATAAACTTTACAATTTAATCTAATCTAATACAATATTCTTATCTGATACAAGCCCCTCACTCTTCACTTGATATATCACACATGCATAGACATCTTTGGCATGAGTGATTCTGAGGTGTCTCGCATCTTCAGATTCACCCCTCATGCCATCATGGAATTACCACAACCTTGCAGGAGGACATGAGCAGCCCAACACATGGCACTACCCATGACACCCATGACAGCTACATATACAATCAGAGCCCCATCCCCACAGATTTTGAACAGAACATGTATGGGGACAGCTGGCTGGTTGGTGAGTAACATGGGTGGCAGGCATGACTGTCCCCCCCCATGATGCACACATCACAAGGGACACATGCACTACTAACATCCTCCTGTCTTTTCCCTTCAAGGTGACTCTGCATATGCACTGGGACCCCATCTCATGACCCCATCTCATGCCAGCTCACATATGCATCTTTGCACGTTAAACACACACATTAATCATGGCACAATGAGAATGCATGCATGCACACCACTGTGGTCCCTAGCACACACACCCCACATCCTCATCACATTGGATTGGCACCAGTCCACCATGCAGGACTTGTGAGCTGCAACGCCATGCCACGGCTCCAATTATGTCACTGTACATTCATACACCATTCACACAGACCTGGGGATCACTTCTCCACCACAAATGAGGGTGACACCCCTTTTCCTGCAGGAATATCACCCCCACATTCCAAAATCATTCACAAACAGAACCAAAAAAATAAAATAAATGACGAGCAAAAATAAAAAATGCCCCAGCAAAAATATAATTTAAACAAAATAACAACAAAGAAAACACATAAAAGACAAAAATCACTCTGCAAAACAGTCCCCAAATATCTCAAAGACACGTCACAAACAAATAAACAAACGCTAATAAACAAAAGCACCTTGCTGTATAGGAAGGTAAACAAAGGGATGTACTTTTGCAAAGGAAGTGCGTTTGTGTCTGTCTATTTATGCTGTTTGCGTAGTTCACAACGTTGCCCTAGTCCATTTCCAATTTCACTGATTGCGCCGCTCCCGAGTTGTGAGCATGCGCACAGCCGAGCTGACCATGGTCTCCTTCAAGCGCGCATGTGCGAGCCGGCCGGCCCTTCATTTGCATGGGGTCGCGGCTCATTTCAATGTAACACGCCCACGTCCTTCCCAATTTGTATTACTCCGCCTTACGCCTCTGAAAAAACGTTACGCATGCGCAATTTTCTGCGCAAAAGCTACGAGAATAGGGTGATTACGCGGCAAAATTGCGCACGTCTAACGTAAAGGCGGTGCGCTACGCCGGTCCAATAATGCGCAGATGTACCTGAATCTGGGCCTAGGTTTGCATTCCAAGGTCAGAGACTATGGAATGCTTTACCAACCAGCATTCGGTTGGAGGAAAACCACCTGACCTTCAGAAGACGGATTAAAAGAGAGACAGGAACAACGAGCGCCCAGAGGCGATTTAGTTTGCATGTGCCACGCTATATACATTTTTCATTCATTCGTTCAGTGAAGCATGGGCACAGTAAAGCATGGATACAGTGAGGCATGGATACAGTGAGACATGGGCACAGTGAGGCATGTACATGGACACAGTGAGGTAAAGTGAGGCACAGTGAGGCATGCAGATGGACACCCTAGGCTTATACTCGAGTCAATAAATTTTCCCATTTTTTTAGCTAAAATTAGGTGCCTCGGCTTATCTTCGGGTTGGCTTATACTCGAGTATATACAGTTTGTCTTAGGAATGGTGTATAAATTAAAAATTATTATTTTTTCTATGTGGTTTACAGCTATACATCCAATATCGAGTATATAGAAAAACTATATTTACTGTAGATACAATATATCAACCATGAAAATCACAATTAATTTCTTTAAAATATTAAGATAAGTAAAAAATTATAAGGCCAGGTCTTAGTAAGGTTATGTTTAAACCAAAGTTATCAGTGGATATCGCATTAGCTAGTTTAATAGGCATAAAATGTTAATTCTGGGTTGATGCCATCTGTTTGACAGCTGCCAATAGCTAGCAGTTTGCCAACTGTTTCATCCAAATGAGTCAGGGGTACCCTTATCTACAGAGTGCAAAGACTTAGCTAAATTGACCCTTCAGGATATTCACCATACTACCTTACCGGATCTATTACAGAGCCAGTGCAACCTATATGTTTAACATATGTAAAACCTGGTCAAATTTAAAATGACCATATTTTATATATGTGAATCTGATCTCGAAGTACAGTTCATACAGTTTGTAATTGCTTTAATATATGAAGTGTGTCTAAAAAGTTTGGTGAATGGTATCAGAAAACAAACAAAACAGAAGATACAAACAAAATTACCTTTATCGGCCTTCAAAATAATTACATTCACTTCACAGTCACACTATTACTTCACAACACACTTTTGGCAACGTTCATAAAGCTTCTGGAAACTGTACTGTATACAAAGCCCTCGATCGCAGAACCACTGTCACACAAGCAAATGCCTTTGAACCAGTCTAAAACACATTTTCTGCTCATGGCTTCTGTCTAGTACCCTTGCACCAACATTTCATGCGTCTCTGTCACCATTTTCCACAATTTAAAGCAGAATTTGATGTTCACTCATTGCTCCATTGCACTGATCAGTGACCCTACCTCTCCTACGGATTACATTTGACCACCTGCAGTGGGTTTATCCTGGAAGTCACATGTACTCCATGATAGGTGCCACTTCTCAAAGTGTCTCTGGATAGCCATGTGCATGCACGCACACCTGGCCCACATTGCCAAAATATTGGACCATTCACCCAACGTTTTTGACACACCCTGTACAACTTAATGCTCAGTATTGTAAGCTAGGCATAAAAAAAAAAAGAATGAGCTATAATGCCTGTAATGACATGTTATGTCACATAACGATCATTATTTACATGCATGTGACTGATTTTCAACTCTCAATGGTGATCATTAATGAAAACTGAAGCTGTTATGGCAAATAGTGATCAATAAAGCCCAGCAAACAGAGCCTAAATGTGTTCTATGGATTTATAAGCCTCAATCATAAATGTTTTGGTGGGTTATAGTTTCGTACATGTACGTGGTTATACAATATGCATGGAACCTAATCTAATATACTGTATGTGACCATCTTGCTTGGCCATTTTTATGGAGCTTCTCAGTTTAAATGATTTTAGTCCTTCTAATTTCAGTTAATGAGTAATTTCTTTGTGTTGCGATATGATTGTCAATACTACAGTTGTTTTATGGCTTTTGACAGATTTACATCTTTGAAAGGTCTGCTAACCTTGAAAAATCACAGGGGAATTATCTTCACTTGCTTGCTGCTTTTAGCTTAGGTTTAGTTTTGCAATTCAGTGCACTTTCTGCATTGATTCATTATGGCAGGTGTCATGAAAACCAAAACTCAACTCACATTTAGAACCATGCTTCAGACAAAGACAGATAATATCCTACTTCACCCCAGGTTTTGTGCAAAAGTAAAGCTGCTTGTGTTAGGGTAAAGGATAAGTCTAAAAGGTCAAAGTGTAACATGCTTACCTATTTAGTTTCCTTTAGTCCTTTCACATTAGAACTGCATGAATAACGGAATCCAATTAATGTTAAAATACTAATGACCTTCTAGGAAAAACAATAGCTTTAAAATATTATTTTTTATATCATTATAGAATATTATGAGCTCAGTTTTGGAAATATTTTAGGAAGTGATGTAACATCTATATAGATATGTCAATTAATTAGTGATTCACAAGGATAATGAAGGGGTGAGCTGAGAATAACAGAGATAGGGCCCTTTCACACGGGGCAGTCCGTGTGCGGGCTCCGCTTTAGCTCAGCGGGGATCGCTCCGTCGATCCCCGCTGAGCAGACTGATGACAGGTCGGCTTCTGCACACTGTGTAGGGACCGACCTGTCAAAGCGCCGCTCTCCCCAATGGGGGATCGAATGACGACGGACCGTAGAATCCATTGTCATCTAATCCGATCCGCCAGAGGGATGGAAAAGTAGGGTTTTCCTTTGGTCGGATGTCAGTGGGCATGTCACCGCTGACATCTGTTGCTCCATAGAGGTGCACGGAGCACCCGTTCAGGTCCGTCTAAAAAACTGACAGCCCTGTGAAAGGACCCTAAGGCCTCGTACACACCATCAGACTTATCCGATGAAAACGGTCCGCGGACCATTTCCATCGGATATGTCCGATCGGGAGTTTGATCCAATGGCGTGTACACACCATCGGATCAAATTCCCCGCCGCCGGACGGCGCGGTGACGCGGCGGTGACGTTGACGCCGCCACGTCACCGATACGTCACCGCACCAGGAAGTAAAACACTTCCGCGCATGCGCCGAATACATTCGGCGGCGGCGCGGCGGCGGTGGGGGACGACATGTCTGCTGGTAAGTGTACTAACCAGCAGACATGTCGGGCGGACAGATTCCCACCCGATAGATTTCAAAGCATGCTTTGAAATCTGTCGGGTGGAGAAATCTGTCCGCTAGCCCATACACACGAGCGGAGATGTCTGCTGAAACGGTCCATCGGACCGTTTTCAGCGGACATATCCCCTCGTGTGTACGAGGCCATAGAGTTGGATGTCATGAGCATGGAGATAGTATTGAAAGCCATGGAAGGTTGTAGATAGAGAATACAAGGGGTCTGAAGACAAAGCCTAGGGAAGCAACAAGGGGAAGAGATAGCTTTAAAGGTGACAGCCTTAGGGAACGCCAACAGGGTTAGCTCCGGTTTAGCTTTGTAATTCACTGTATTTTCTGCACTGATTAGTCATGACAGATGTCATGGAAAACAAAACACAACTCACATTTTGTGCAAAAGTAAACCTGTTACGTAAAGCATAAAGCCTCATGCACACTGGATGGCTTCAAACGTTTTTTTTCTGCAGTCAATAGACTCTCCAGCATGTTATCCTATGCGTCCATGCACACATATCTGTTATTATCTGTTGGCTGGGGTGTTTTTTTGGCTGTAAAAAACTCCCCAAAACTATTCGGTTCTGAGAGGAGTTTTTTCAGCTGTAAAAATGCTATAATGTCAAAAATTGCAGATAAATGCAGATAAACGCTCAAATACACAACTTTTTTAAGTTTTTGAATAAAAAGCTAAAGAACACTAAAAGATGTTGAAAAACACTAAAAAACGCTATTGCAAAAACTCAAACAAAATTTGAAAAACGCAATGCGATGGGAGCTGTGGTGGCTCAACGTGATTGGCACTGCGCTGACAAGCCATTCACCTCTGCAGCCAAGGGTTCGGATCCCGGTCTCGGCTACATGTGAATTGAGTTTGGTGGTCTCAGCCCGGCTCCCGGTGGGTGTGCTATGCAAGGTACGCCTGTGCTTAGTACGCCCACCCCCCCCCCCCACAAAAAAACCACCACACTTGCACGCACACAAAATTGGTTTAAAACACATGCACTTTGGCCATGCGGTCTCTTAAAAATAAAGAGAGGCGAAGGACCTATGGGGCTGGCTGGGTGGGCTAGGCCCCCTCACTCCCTCATAGGGGGAGTCCCTCTGCCCCATTGGGGTCCCGTTGGGCCCCAGTTGGGCTCCCAAGAGGAGCAGGTAGGGCGGGGTGAGTGGGAGGCCCCCCTTCACACCCGCCATTGCCACCAGGGGCATGGAGAAGGATGGCGATTGCCTCCGGGGGGAGGGTCTGCCTACTCCCAACTCCTGCAGTCCGGCTCCTCTCTCTCTCGAGTTCACGCACAAAAATACACTTTAAAAAAAAAAAAAAAAAAAAAAAAAAAGAAAAACGCAATGCAAAGCTACTGCTGTTTTTATAACTTTATTATACCATCTAGTGTGCATGAGGCCGTATGCCGCGTACACACGATTACTTTTTGTGATGAAAAAAACAACGTTTTCAAAAACATCATTTAAAATGATCGTGTGTGGGCAAAACGTCGTTTTATGTCTTCAAAAAAACGACCAAAAAAAAATTCGAACATGCTTGAATTTTTTGTGTCGTTTTTCAAAATGTCATTTTTTGTGTCATAAAAAGTGATGGTGTGTGGGCAAAACGACGTTGAAAACTACGTTTTTAAACCCGCGCATGCTCAGAAGCAAGTTATGAGACGGAGCTTCAATGGAACAGAGTGCCGTCGAACGTGGTGTACGTCACCACGCTTTGCTAGAGCATTTTGGAAAAACGATGGTGTGTATGCAACGTCGTTTTGGAAAATGAAGTTTGAAAAACGTCGTTTTGTTTCGACACATACTGTAAAACATTACAAAAAGTGATCATGTGTACGCGGCATTAGTCTTAAAGGTTAACATACTTTTTGCAGCTGCTGACTGTTAATGAGAACACACTTACCTGTCCCACGGTCCAGCGATGCGGCCGCCCAAACCCTCGCTCCTCTTTCTCTCCTCTCTGCACTGCCAGCATCACTACTGTGGGCACGCGGCTGTGACAGCTTACGGTTGGGTGTGCACTGCGCATTCATGAGTCGCGATGTGCGTCCTGACTGGACGGCCATAGTCCTGGGACCTGTGATGTGTGGAGGGAGGGGGGGAGGAGGAGTCGCCTAGGCGGCTCGGAGTACAAGTGGAAGCTGGGTACCTGTAAAAACTAGGTACCGCCCCCGAAAAAAAATTACATGTGGCATGTCAGGAGGTCAGGATTACTTAAAGTGAAAGTTCCACTTTTGGGTGGAACTCCGCTTTAATTGTTTAGCATTAGTATTGCTTGAATGCTGAATTCAATTAAAGTGTTTGTTAACCCCCAAACCCCCCCCCGCCCCACAGGTTATGTTCCTTTAAAGCATGTTACACAGCACAGTGCTTGTGTTGTGTAATTTGGCATTCTGTAACAGCTGTAATACTTGGCTGATCCTGCCTGGTTATACCCTCCCCTCTGCACACAGACCACAATAATCATCGCTTCTGAGCCCCTGATACTATGGTCTGTTTGCGTGCCTCCGCCTCCTTCTGTGTCTGTCTCCTCTGTCCTCCTTCTCCCCCTCCCCTCTTTGCGTTTCACCTAGTGACAGTGCTGCCCCATCCCTCTCCTGCTGCAGGAATAACCAATATATTTTTACACTATCTGTTCTGTATCCTAATACAGTGCTCCCCTTAGGCAAATGTCCAATCTGACCAGTAGAAAGTCTGCTGTTAAATGTCAATTTGCAATCATTTAAAAGAGATGTACTTTCTTGATCATACATCACAGGACACAGAGCCTTAATTACTTAGTGGGTTATGTAGTCACCACAGGTGATTGGACACTGGTTAACCCAATTAGAATTGAGTTCCTCCCTTATATAACCCCCCCCCAAATGAAGAGTGCCTCAGTTGTTTTGCCAGTGTTAAGGTGGTTGGTCACGTTCAACATGTGCTAAGAAGAAAAATGCTTTTTTGATGGTCTGGTTGCGGGGACCTAGGAGCTGATTCATTCCTCGGGCTGATATCAAATGCCTAATATGGTTGGTACCCAGGCCTCGTGTAAGAAGAAACAAGGTTTGCCTGTAATGTCTGTCTGCGGAGGTCGGGGCTCTGGGATCCAGACTTTGGTGTACTAAAGTGTTATACTATGAACTTAGCACCCGATTTTTGGGATATTTCTACACTAAATGATATTACTTTACCCTTCAGGATTGATTTGCTAAAGGGAAATAGACTGTGCACTCTGCAAGCAGTTGTTCCAGAGCTTAGAATATGAGGTGAAGCTTTCCTTTCTCAAAAAATACACGGGCAAGGAAAATGTAAAAATAAATCGCATTTTTGCTTAGACATGATTGGGTGATGGAAGTCGGCAGAGCTTCCCCTCATTTACTAAGCTCTGGAGCAGTTGAACTTTCAAAGTGCACAGTCGATTTGCTTTTAGTAAATCAACCCTCATGAGTTTGATAAATAGCTGTGCAAATATCATGTGGCATAAAAAATTGCAGCAGCCACCATGGTATTCGCCAGGGCTTCTGCATTCACAGAATATGTCATGTTTGGGGGCTCTAACTCATTTTCTATCTAAAAATGTATTAAACAGACTGTTGATTAAGGCAAAAGTAATAGCTAAACAAATTATTTAAAACCTTAGCTGTGGTTCTTGAGGGGAAAATTAAGAAAATAAAAAAGAATTATGGAAGAGGCCGAGGTGACACAACTCAGCCGAACGGCCATGTAACTTCTGCACAATGTAGCCGGGAACGGATTGGACACTCAGCAGGTACACAAAGGGCACTCTAGAAGGTTACAGGGTTGTCATTTTTTTTTTTTACATCTATAATTTTACTATTGCATTAAGGTGAAAAAACATTTTCCTTTACAACTCCTTTAAGTGTCAGTGGGAGGAATAGTGTCCCATCATTGGTGTCAGTGGGAGAGATAGTGTCCCATCATTGGTGTCAATGGGAGGAATAGTACCCTATCATTGGTGTCAGTGGGAGGAATAGTGTCCCATCATTGGTGTCAGTGGGAGAAATAGTGCCCCATCATTGGTATCAGTGGGAGGAATAGTGTCCCATCATTGGTGTCATTGGGAGGAATAGTGTCCCATCATTGGTGTCAGTGGGAGGAATAGTGTCCCATTATTGGTGTCAGTGGGAGGAATAGTGTCCCATCATTGGTGTCAGTGGGAGGAATAGTAGGTGGGCTGCTGCCCCCCTGGTAATCCTCCCGAAGGAAGGAGTAGAGAAATGGATTATTTAAATAAAGGGGTGGTGGCGCTGCCTAAGGGGTGGCTGTAAATTCCAGTGATTGATCCAGCAATACCCTGTACCAGATATTAGATATGTGCCGTACTTGGTATGTCATTTGAAATGTTGGACACCTCTGATGGGTAAACTCACAATCAGGGAGAGTCCCCTCAGTTGTTCCCGGAGGTTAATCCTATTAATTTCCTTTAATGTGATTACTTGTGACAGTGTGCCTTTAAAAGGTTCCTAGTACTATCAAACACGTGATTAATTGGTATCTTTACCAATGACTGATATAAATGTGCAAATGTTCATAGATAAACCAAAAAATATATATATATATAAATATATTGCGATCTACAAATTGATGAATATTAAGCAAGTTGGCTGCTAGTTGTATCCAGTGACATTCCGCTATGCCTAACACATGATTAAATGGTATCTTTACCAGTGATTGATATAAAAGTGCAAATGTTCAGCGATAAAACCAAAAAAAAATAATATATATTTATATATATATAAATATCCGTGAGCTACAAAATAGAAAATATTGAGCAGGTTGGCTGCTGGTTATGGTCAGTAAATGACAGTTCCCTACGCCTTAACAGGCACTACTAAACCACACAAATAACCTGAAAGATGATACAGTCCCACATCAATGATGCTTTATTATAAGTGACTGGGCTTCAACATATTCCTTATTGGTGACTCGTGATGCAGTAAAAATATATTCCTTGAATATGGCTCTGCAACGTGATGGCATCCGTGCTCCCCCCTGTGAGATCCCCATTTACCAGATTGTAGTCCCCCTTAGGGGGTGTTGCGCTTGGGATTTGTAGGGATATCAGCAGTGTACCTCAGTTCCGCTTATTGCTGCCGCCAATCTGCATCCTCCAGGGGATAGTATTCCAAACCAAGACACAAAGCCACGTGTAAGCTTGATGTTTTTAAAAAAAGAAAAAGGAGATCCGCATAGTGTAGTATAAAAAAATAGATTTGGCCGTTTTATTAAAAAAATAAACAATAGAACAAATATAAAAAACTTGCCACTGGCAAGATAAAAGCAGTTCCAATGAGAAAAACGTCAGACGTCAGCAACGTCAGACGTCAAACGTCACATCCGGGTAGGGTAAGCCGAGCTGTGGAACGCAAACAGCGGACCACACAATCCCCAAGCGGAGTGCACCTTTTGGTGCTATTTTTCTCATTGGCACTGCTTTTATTTTGCCAGCGGCAAGTTTTTTATATTTGTTCTATTGTTTATTTTTTATTTTTTATTAAAACGGCCAAATAAAACATTTTCATCGGACCACGCTGAAGTGGTCTGATGGTCTGATGTGTGTACACACCATCGGACCAAAAATCCGATCAGACCAGAACGTGGTGATGTAGAACACAATGATGTGCTGAAAAAGTTCAATGCTTCCAAGCATGCGTCGACTTGTTTCTGAGCATGCGCAGGTTTTTGGTCTGATGCTTTTGCGTACTAACCATCGAATCTGTCCGACCGACAGGTGTCCGTCGGACAGATTTTAAAGCAAGTTTTAAAACTTTGGTCCGATGGACAACGGTCCGATACACACCGTACCATACACACGATCAAATTGGTACGATGAAACTGGTCTGCAAAACCAGTTTCATCGGACCGGTCTGAT
Source organism: Rana kukunoris (assembly GCA_029574335.1). Taxonomy (NCBI): domain Eukaryota; kingdom Metazoa; phylum Chordata; class Amphibia; order Anura; family Ranidae; genus Rana; species Rana kukunoris. The sequence goes on along the minus strand of CM056050.1, from coordinate 226,067,454 downwards.
CGTGTGTACGCGGCCTTAGGCTCATTAAATAGGATTAACCTCTGAGAACAACTGAGGGGACTCTCCCTGATTGTGAGTTCACCCATCAGAGGTGTCCAACATTTCAAATCACATACCAAGTATGGCGCATATCACATATCTGGTACAGGGTATTGTTGGATCAATCACTGGAATTAACAACCACCCCTTAGGCAGCGCTACCACCCCTTTATTTAAATAATCCATGAGCATTGTTTGTGCCACCTATGAGTGCCTATCAGTGCCACCTTATCAGTGCCCATCAGTGAAGAAGAAAATGTACTTGTTTACAAAGTTTTATAACAGAAACAAAGAAAAAATAAATAAAAACCCCAGTGGCAATCAAATACCACCAATAGAAAGCTATATTTGTGGAAACAAAATTATAAAAATGGTGTTTAGGTAAAATTTTGCAGTATTTGTCATTCAAACTGGCACATCGCTGAAAGCTGAAAATTGGCCTGGGTGGTTAAAGTGGATGTAAACCCACTCTCATCCTCTGTTTCTTTTTTTTTTATTCTTTCTTTTTTTTACATGGTAGAACATGCGGAAACACAGAAAGCCCAACAGGACATAATACAATGACAATACAATCTGGACATCTCTACATTTATTTTGTTTACATTCTTGGGAGCGCAATCTGTGAATTCTTCTAGGAGTCCCCCGTATCCCGCATGACCCCTATAATTTTTCGGCATGAGACGTATTTTAAAGGAATAGGTAAGGGAATGGAGCCGGATCACACCGACCCCAACGTGACAATATCCGCTGTGTAAACATAGGATAGGACCAGAAGGAGAAACAGAAGCAAAAAAAAGTTGAAGCGAAAAAAAAGGTCAAAAAGAGATTGGAGTGAGAGAGGGGAATAGGGCGGTGGAGGATAGAAGGGGGAAACCAAGAAGAAGAGGGGGGAAAAAAGAGGGGGAGAAGGCAAAATATTCCCGCCCAGTCACAACCAATCCCCCAGGGAGATTTTGCACTTAAGCCCTTTCAAGGGGTCAGTTCATTAGCTGTCTGTATTCCTCGGAGTAGATAAACTCGTGCCAGAAATACAATTTTTTTGAGAATTTCTCATTTAAACCGTGGCCACCAAGTCCTCCATAGCGTGTATGTCCTCCACCCTTTTCAACCAAGCGGCCACCGTCGGGGGTTGGGTCCGTTTCCAATACAGTGGGAAGCAACTTTTAGCTGCTGTGAGCAAGAATGGCAGTATAGATTTACTGTAGTTCTTGGTTGGGATCCTATGATGATGATGCAGAAGGAAGAATTCAGGGGAGTCCGGCAACACCCGATCCATGAACTTTTGGACTATACGTGCACCTACTTCCAGAAGGGCTGTATCAACCTGCATGACCAGAAAACATGACTCCTCTCCACATCTCCAACACAGGAACATTTTATGAATCCTTGCTGGCATATAATACCAACGCGACATCACTTTGTATCCAGTTTCTTGGTGTTTTGCACACATGGAAGTCTTGTGAGAAAAAAGGATAATCCGGTCAACATGTTTATCTGTGAATTTCAGTCCCAGATCGTGTTCCCACTTGGCAATGTAGGGGGGTCTCATCCTTTCTAAACTACTGCCATAGTGGTTATCTGTAAGGATATAGATGTCTCCTGCATGTATCCTTACCTGTCAAATGTCTCCCCTCTGTCTGTTATAAGAACTGAAAAACAGATTATGTGGGTGGGTCGGTTGTCTGGAGCTTGGTGGGTGGAGTCGTGATGTCAGTAGACTCCCCGCCCACCTCTAAACTCCCCTTGTCAACATGCATTTTCTCCTATGAATTTTTTACACTAAATTCTGCTATGATCACTTATATCCAGTCAAAATCCAAAAAAAGTAACCACATGACTTCAGAAAAGGAGTTGGGGTTGGGAATTAAAAAATAATGCCTGTCTCAGGCTAGTGCATGAGATATGTAAACAACTTGTCATTCACAGCAAGGGGGAAGAACGGACAAAAGTTTTCTCCTGTTTGTCCGTTTATCTCACTGAAAAAAGAAAAGAGGATTTCTCAGATCTGGATTAACTCTTTGTGGCAAGACTGGGCACAGATGATAGGAAATCTTATACTATACATTGTGACAGCAAAAAAATAAAAAATTAATTTTGGGTTTACATAAACTTTAAGTGCCCTGTATTGAAGTGGTTAAAATGGTTTTAAACCTTGGACATGATGAAAAAAGCATACAGTAAATGCTTTAATGGAGTATGGATTGCCTGATGGAAGTTTAGGTTAGAGTATAACTAAAGTCAAAACTTTTTCTTTGAATAGGATAAAGGTGGGTAATAATCCCTATCAGTGTTTTTACCATCTGTGTCCCATTAGAGAGATGTCTCTTTACTTCCTGCCCCACAGCCAAAACAGGAAGTGACAGGAAATGCTTGGTTGTCACCGGAACTAATGTTCCCAATTGCAAGATTTCGCCTCTATTCCTGTTCTGGCGACATTTTCATTCACTTTTAGTAATAATGGTAAACATGACAGAGGGTGAACCGCCCTAATGGGGGCACAAATAGTAAAATTGTGTTCTCTCCACTCTATCCAAAACTAAGTATTTTTCCTTTAGTTATTTTTTATGATTTCATTGGATTTAATGGACTATGAATGCAAATGACAAACGTACTTTTCACATTAATGATGTCTGAATCCAATGACCTACTTTATGTCTCTATGTATCTATTAAAGCTTATCTAAATCCCATCGGATAGTAACAGGAGCTCAAACGGCGCTCGTGTCCTAGCAGTAGGACGTGCGGCTCATAGCTCCAGGCAGGTCCGCCAGGTACAGATCTACCAGGCACCTTTGGACGAGTGTCATCCCCTTCCACCGCTGGCTTTTCCTCTGTCGCCACCACCTCCTTCCGCAGGCCTCCCCGCCCGACAGCCCCAAGGTAAGGCTGCTCTCCCCACCTCCATCCGCCTCCTTTGGAAAAGTTTGCGGCTGTCCTTTTCAGGATAAGCCGCGGCTGTGGCCCAAATTCGATCGTGGCGCCCGCTGCAGCCCCACACCTCCCCCCGCTACTCCCAAGCAATTCCCCCAGTGGTTTCGCGGCAGCTGCGACTAGGAAACTCTCTGGCTTCAGTCGGGGCCTAGCCGCGCGCCGCGCATATACCATTCAAACCCCCCCGAAACCATCATCAAACCCGACAATCCCCCACATTGACCCCTAACCTTCTCCTTCTGTGCCCCAGGAGGACCTCCATCACCCCACCTCGTACCCCCAAAAACCTCAGCCTCCTGGCCCGGGCCTAGTCCCTGACCGGCGGCCATCTTGCTTCACCCAAACAACATTGATAATCATTCCAAGTATCACACTCACCCTCCTCAGCCCTATTGCTGGTGGTGTGTTTACCCCGGTCCCCCTCCCCCATTAGTTCTTGCTGCCCATAAATCGAGGGACGCAACCACCCATTACTTGATCCAGGCTTGCTCGATCGCCCTTGAGGGGTCGGGAAGGAATTTTTCCCCTCACCGTTGCAGATTGGCACAGCAGGGTTTTTCGCCTTCTCTGGATCAACAGGGAGGGAAGGTTTAGCGAGTGTAGGTCACTGGAAAATCTTCCTCCCATCAACCACCAATTACCCCCCCCCGATCAATATTATTGTTTCGGAGTATCCGCGAGTATGGCTAATCTGACATACACCGCAGAAACCATCCGGGTTCTAAAACCATTTGCCTCAATACTACCAGAGGTTACCAAAAAAGCTCTAAGGAGTCTGCAACTGTTAAGAATCTCCATTTACCCCAGCCCAAGCGCATATCATGCGCTCTGATTAACACAAGATTGGCAGTAAAGCACTGACAAGAAATCTATGGGCCAGATCCACATCTACTGATACGCCGGTGTACTTTGAAAGTTCCCGCGTCGTATCTTTAGTTTGAATCCTCAAACCAAGATACAACGGCTTCTGGGTTAGATCCGACAGGTATACGTCCTCGTACGCCTTTCGTATCTAAGATGCAATACTTCGGCGTCCGCTGGGTGGCGTTCACATCGTTTTCTGCGTCGGGTATGCAAATTAGCTAGTTCCGACGATCCACGAACATACACGCGTCTGTCACATTCTCTTACGTCGTCTCTAGTCGGCTTTTTACCGGCGTATAGTAAAAGCTGGTATTTTTTTTTTAAAGTGTATTTTGTGCGTGTACTCGAGAGAGGAGCCGGACTGCAGGAGTTGGGAGTAGGTAGACCTCCCCCAGAGGCAATCTGCCGACTTTCTCCATGCCCCTGGGTGGCAATGGCGGGTGTGAGGGGGTCCTCCCACACAGCCCGCCCTACCTGCTCCGCTTTGAAGCCCAACGGGCCAGAGGGACTCCCCTATGAGGGAGTGAGAGGATCTAGCCCGCTCAGCCAGCCCTGTTAGTCCTTTGCCTCTCTTTTTTAGAGACCGCGTGGCCAAAGTGAGTGCATGTTAACCCAATTTCGAGTGCGTGTAAGTGTGGTGTTTTGTGGGAGGGGGGTGGGCGTACTAAGCGCAGGCTTACCTCGCATAGCGCACCCACTGGGAGCCGGGCTGAGACCACCAAACTCAATTCACATGCAGCCGAGACCGGGATCCGAACCCTTAGCTGCAGTGGTGAACGGCTTGTCAGCGCAGTGCCAATCGCGTTGAGCCACCGCAGCTCTCCTAAAAGCTGGTTAAAGCTGGTATTTTGCGGCATATAGATAGACTTGCCATGTTAAGTATGGCCGTCGTTCCCACGTCGAAATTAGAATTTTTATTTTTGTTTGCGTAAGTCGTCCGTGAATAGGGATGTACGTAACTCACGTCTACGTAAAAAAATGACGTTTAAAGCAATGCATGGCGGGAAATTTAGAAACGGAGCATGCGCAGTTCATTCGGTGCAGGGACGCGCTTCATTTAAATGATCACCGATTTGAATTCTACCGCCAGAGATAGACGACGCCGCCGTAACTTTCGGCGCGCAATCTTTCAGGATTCGAAATTACACCAGGTAAGGTACGGCGGCGTAGTGTATCTATTATCTCTCAATTGTATGTGGATCTGGCCCTATGATTTCATCCTACAATACGACTCAGGCTGCGTACACACGATCAAATTTATCTGCTGAAACCGGTCCGACGGACCGTTTCAGCAGACAAATCCGATCGTGTGTACGGGCGAGCAGGCAGGTTTGTCCGCTACAAACCTGTCCGTCGGATCTGTCCGCTGGTTAGTACACTAACCAGCGGACAGAACTGTCTGCGCATGCGTCGAATGGATTTGACGCATGCGCGGAAGCATTTTATTTCCGGGTTTGGTGACGTGACGTTGACGCCGCCACGTCACCAAACCCGGAAATAAAATGCTTCCGCGCATGCGTCGAATCCATCGTCGAGGGGATTTTTATCCGATGGTGTGTACACATCATCGGACGAAAATCCGGAGGAGACATGTCCGCTGGAAACGGTCCGTCGGACATGTTTCAGTGGACATGTCCCTCCATGCGGCCTTAAACTGCCTTTTCATTACAGAAAGCTGGCTCACAGCCGACTGTAACATCATTCTAGGAGAATTGGTGCCAGCAAATTACCGTATTCAAGCGCAAAACAGAGTGGGGCAAAGAGGGGGAGGCCTGGCAGTGATCCACAAGATTCACCTCTCGATCACTAAACCAGTCCTTTAAAACTCCCTTCCATTTCTGGAAACCCTCACTCTGCAACTGCAAACAAATCCCCAAGATACTGTCCATATTCTAATCTGCTATAGACCACCAGGTCCAAAAACGCGGAGTTCATCGCCACCTATACCCTAAACATCAAACACCTCTTCATGCTTGGGGATTTCAACCTGTGGGCAAACTCCACAGTGGAACCCGTCGCCGACGCCTGCATCGACTATCTGGAAGGATTAGGTCTGCAGCAACTAATACATGGGCCCACTCATATCTCAGGTCATACGCTTGATCTCATTTTCAAACACGATGTCAAAATAGACGTCGTGGAAAATGAGCCACAACCATGAACAGATCACCATGCGATCAAATTCACCATTACCAAAAACGCCCCCCCCCCCCAAAAAAAAACGGTAATACCGGTGACAACTCACTGGACTAGATCTCAGAAGAAGCTCCATTCGGAACTCTTCAAAACAACACTAGGGAACAAAATAAAAACTATCCAACAACAGGAAACAGCCACATAAACCCTGTACGCCATTAACAAAGCTCTACTACAGTCAGCAGACTTAGTAGCACCAAAACGCAAAACTTGCATCCGGAAAAACAACGACGGCTGGTTTAATGACCAGTTGTCGTTGTTAAAGAAAGAGCGCAGAAGAGCCGAAGCTGCTTGGAAAAGAAGCCCCTCGGAGGTAAACCACACCATTTATAAGATAATTACTAAGAAATACCACAAAGAAATCTTCGTGGCCAAAAAAAAACATATCTCGAATATCATCACAAATGCCAAAAAAACGCCCCCGGGAACTCTTCAAGCTGGTCACTCAGACCATGAACCCAGCTTTTTTAGAGGCCCCCAATTCCAACTCACAAGAATTCTGTAATGATTTATCGGATTATTTCATTGTTAAAATTGAAAAAATCTGTGAAATTATTCAGCAAAAAAGACCCCTCATCAATCCCTCCCCAAAGCTCAAACCAAATACCCACAGAAAACCGCCACAATCAACAAATTTCTCCCTGAAACCCATTACCATTAAGGCCACTAAAAATATCATCGGCACTCTGTGCAATAGCACAGCGCCCAATGATATCATCCCCACCAAACTGCTGAAAGAATGTGCCGATATACTGGCACTAGCTATCTCGCAGCTCTTAAACCAATCATTCAAGGAGGGCGCGGTGCCCACCTTGTTGAAACAAGGTATAATAAAACCAATTCTAAAAAAAACTACCCTGGACCCTAAAGATCCTAAAAACTGTTGGCCCATAACAGCCCTAATGTCTTCTCCAAGATAATGGAGAAGGGAGTTGTACAACAGTTACAACAGCATTTAGACACTCATAAATTACTCGATCCTTTTCAATCGGGTTTTCGTCCTGGTCACGGAACACAAACAGCACTCCTCAAAATATGGGATGACGCCCTCGAGGCAGCGGACGAAGAAGAATCTTGTCTCCTGGTACTGTTGGACCTAAGCGCTGCATTTGACACTGTAGACCACGGATTACTTCTGACTCGGCTAGCTGAAGTAGCCAGAGTCGCGGAATGTGATTTAGCTTGGTTCTCCTCCTTCTTGGAAAACCGATCACGATCTGTTCAATATTTGTCTCCGCCCTCTTTTTGAAATCATCAGTAACCAGAAGTTACTTTACCATTCGTATGCAGATGATACACAGTTGTATTTTTGCATTTACAACAAAAAGAATCACTCTCTTGGACTAGAGAAATGCCTTTCCTTAATAGAAAACTGGATGTCAAAGAGTTATCTCAAACTCAACGGCTCTAAAACAGAACTTCTCCTGTTCCACGCCAACCGGAAAAATCAGCCCGCAATAAGATGGACACCCCCGCCCATTCTGGGAAAAACTTTCACCCCTAGCACCAAAGTCAAATATCTCTGAGTCATTTTTGACACCAACATGACAATGGATGCACAAATAGGGTCAGTAGTCAGTGGATCGCATCATCTGCTGCGCCTACTATAAAGACTCACTCCCTTTATTCCGAAAGAGGACATTGCAGTCGTGGTCGGAACAATTATTAATTCCAGACTTGACTATGCAAATGCGCTATAGATTCCCAATTGAGGGATGGGGCATGGGACTGTACGAATGCAAATTGGGTGTATCGTATTGGAAAAATGGATAAAAAATAATAGTGTTGACCCTGGAACCGCAGGGGTCATCCAATACAGACAAAGTTTGTATATATAAAAAATATATTTTAATAAATTATCACATTACATACAAACAAAGTAAAAGAATTTGATCATATGAGAGATTGTATTTCACCGTATTGGTGTATATATGAGGTCCGACATGTTTCGCCTATTCAGGCTTCCTCAGGGACAAATATATATATATACAATAATCTACGAAAATAAGAAAACATATGTGAATATCATAGGATACAAAATAAGCAAAGCAAACTGTATTAGAGACAATATTATCATTATCTCATGAGCTTAGCATGCCTACATAAATATCGCAGATACAATATGACAGTATCACAAAAGGTATGCAGTTACAAAAGAAAGAGATTTTTTTTTAAAAATATTATGTGACCAAAGGTGTACATTTAAGTTTGTCCAAATCCGTTGCCACTCCCCACCTAAGCATATAATCAGAGTACAACATCGTACCTCTACAATGAACGCAGGCAGTGGCCACAGTATCGTCAGACCAGCCAAGATGTATGGCATGGTGTGGCTATGCAGCTCTCCCTCTCTGCATTCCATCTGGGATTGGTGAGCCTTCCACGATCCTTCCCTATGGGGACCCCATTAGAGGTACTTTTTTCATCTACATGTGCACCTCTACATATTCCTCTCCATTTTCTGACTATAGTGCAAAGTGCACCAAGTATATCCCCATATACCCTACTTTAAATATTTTTTACACACCCTGTTTTAGATCGCCAACTGGGTATAAGTTTCTGCTGTCAAGCAGTACATTGCTGTGCGTATTTATCCTGTAGAAGCCCCTGCTAGCCATATTCATGTAACAGAAACTATTATATGTAAGTACCTATACGATATATCTTTTTTTCTTGTATGGTTAATATCTGACATGTTCTGCTTGTCATTATAATTTCCATTATCCATTGCAATACAACTAGGGCTGATCCCTGCTATTATTGCTTTTTCTGAATTGACTTTATCACTAGTAAGCATATAGGCTACATTATATTAATACACACTCTATTATTGTTTGATCAAGATTAATATCTTTATTAATATTTTAATTCTCAACATCATTCATATTTTTGCTAGTCTTATAAATCCTGAACTAGCTCCTTAATTCCCTCCTATTATTATTTTATTAAATAATATATGATATTTACTTGAACTAGTGTCATACTATTTATGTGTAATCATCTTACTATAACCACTCTTGCTCTCATATGCTCCGCGGTAGGACACACGGTCTTCGCAGGATCCTCGCACCACCCCCCTCTGACCCAGCCACACCATGCCATACATCTTGGCTGGTCTGTGACGATGCTGTGGCCCCTGCCTGCGTTCATTGTAGAGGTACGATGTTGTACTCTGATTATATGCTTAGGTGGGGAGTGGCAACAGATTTGGACAAACTTGAATGTACACCTTTGGTCACATAATATATTTAAAAAAAAATTCTCTTTCTTTTGTAACTGCATACCTTTTGTGATACTGTCATATTGTATCTGTGATATTTATGTAGGCATGCTAAGCTCATGAGATGATGATAATATTGTCTCTAATACAGTTTGCTTTGCTTATTTTGTATCCTATGATATTCACATATATGTTTTCTTATTTTCGTAGATTATTGTATATATATATATTTGTCCCTGAGGAAGCCTGAATAGGTGAAACATGTCGGACCTCATATATACACCAATACGGTGAAATACAATCTCTCATTTGATCAAATTCTTTTACTTTGCATGTAATGTGATAATTTATTAAAATATATTTTTTAGATATACAAACTTTGTCTTTAGTGGATGACCCCTGCGGTTCCAGAGTCAACACTATCATTTTTTATCCATTTTTCCAATACAATACACCCAATTTGCATTCGTACAGTCCCATGCCCCATCCCTCAATTGGGAATCTATATCTATTACTTATAGGTATGGTAATGCTGTTGGCTTATTCTTCTACCCCAATTTGTGCTTGCTCCGTATATATATCTTTTCTCTATGCAAATGCACTCTATCTCTGACTCCCCAAATACCAAATCGCTCGTCTGCAAATCGTTTAAAACACGGCCGCTCGATTAGTGACCGGGAAAAAAACATGGGAATCAATCTCACCTTCACTGAGATCCCTTCATTGGCTGCCAGTAAAGGACAGAATCACCTTCAAGACACTCTGTCTAATGCATAAGTGCATCCACGGAAACGTCCCCCAATATCTATGTGAAAAAATAAAAGTACACAACCCCAATCGTATTCTGCGATCCACCAATAAAAGCCTTGTTCAGATACCCAAAGCCAGATACAAATCCAAAGGAGATCGAAGGTTTGCTGTCAACTATGGAACGCGCTGCCACCAACCACCACTCGACTGGAGTTGGACCACCTGGCTTTCAGGAGAGGGATTAAAACCCATCTCTTCTGAGGTCACATGGTCTCACTCACAGTATGGATACAGCGGCCAGAGGCGATTCAGTTCGCATGTGTTGCGCTATATAAGTTTCTCACTCACTCACTCACTCACTCACTCACTCACTCACTCACTCACTCACTCACTCACTCACTCACTCACTAAATGCTTCACCAAGTATGCTATACTGTTTGTTACCCAGTCCTGACCTCTGCACCCTATGTGTTATGTTGTTTAATATATACTCCTGATTCTGAATGAATCCTCTGCACTCTTAACAAACTTTTCATTAAAACAGGTATTTGTATTTCACATACATTGCAATACGTGTTTAAGCTGGCCAACTGCGTCAAAGTAATCCCTTTCTAGCCAGTCCCTACTCTACTCTGCAAAATGCAAACACAAGATGCAGGAGAGCTACGTATGTGTATCTATCTATCTATCTATATATATATCTATATATACAGTATATATATATATATATATACATACAAGGGCTAAAGAAGTGTGACCAAATGTTAACATTTGCACACTGCTAACCCCCTTTTTTTTAGCAAACTTTACATAAAAACAGGGATTTTTAGTTCACATGCATTGCATTGGCTTTATAGAGACAATGGACTTGTCCGGTTGTTGGAAGGTTGTTTCTTTCTTGCAAGAGAGCATATACAAATTACTATCTATTTTCTGTTATCTGTACATAACTGACATCAGCATTTTTATATTAAAATTCTTCAAACCAAAAAAAAAAAAAATTTTTGTTGGCCTGAAATATCGATTTACATTTCTGGCACAAATCCCCTTCTTCCACTAAGCTGCCTGGCTCAACATTAAAGGAACACTAAAGGTTTGTTTTTTATTAGATGCATTGATTGCTGTAAGCTAGAGCATTTAAATATCACTTATCTCGTTTTTCCTTTTGACCTCCAAAATACAGTAATCCAGGTTTGAAAATGCTATTTCCTGTCTCTCCTGTTCTTGCTTTCCACCAGCACCTGAGCTGTTTGGCATGGTGGAAAGCAGAATGTGCTCACCCCCTCCCTATGACTATAGCCCTGCTTGAAGATGCTCTCTTATCCCTCACAGGCATGGAGGTCAAGCCTAATGGGAACTGTAGTTCCCATTAGGCCGTGATGTAGCAAGAATGAATGCGCACCGCAAACCAGGAAGTCAGTGAGAATAACGATTCAGGAGTGACGGAGGTGAACAAAACAGCTCGATTTCAACAGGTATCAAACTAGTTATAATGCAAAACATTACTTTTTACTTTATCAGCTACTGTCAGATTTAAATTTAAGAGGAAAATATTTTTGTCTTTACAACCCCTTTAATCCATTGGTACCGTATAAATATTGGCCGCGTACACACGATCAGTTTGTCTGATGAAAACGATCTGATGGACCGTTTTCATCAGACTAACAGATTGTGTGTGGGCCCCATCGTTTTTTTATCCATCGATTAAAAAACTAGGAACTTATGGTTAACTGACCGATAGAAAAAAACAATTGTCTGTAGGCACGTCCATGCTCAGAATCAAGTCGACGCATGCTCGGAAGCATTGAAATTCATTTTTCACAACACGTTGTTGTGTTTTACATCACCGCGTTCTGACACAATCGTTTTTTTTAACCGATGGTGTGTAGGCACGACTGATCATCAGTCAGCTTCATCGGATAACTGATGAAAACATCCATCTGTCCGTTTTCATCAGATGGACTGATTGTGTGTACAGGGCATTAGGTACTGGTAAATCCTCTAAAGGTTAGCAGGGAGCTGTTATTGCAGCAATTATGGGATTGTCTCTGGCTATCATTGAGTTGATGGTTCAATTCTGTTATAGAGGTGAAGTGATGGCATAGCTCAGTGTGAAAACTGATATGATGGAACAATCTTCTTGAATCTTTCTACCGAAGAACAGAAGTCATGGCTTTGTAGAGACAATGGAATTGTCCGGTAGTTGAAAGGTTGTTTCTTTCCTGCAGGAGAGAAGGGCATATTAAAATTACTATCTATTTTCTGTTATCCGTACATAACAGATATTAGCATTGTTGTATTGAAATTCTTCAAACCAAAAAAAATAAACATTTTTGTTGGCCTGAAATATCTACTTACCTTTTTTATGGAAATCACTTTCTTCCCCTACGCCGCCTGACCAGGCATTATCCCATTGGTATAGAAGAGATAGTGGCCAGCTGCGGAACAGTAAGGTACTGGTAAATCCCCTAAAGGCTAGCAGGGAGCTGTTATTGCAGCAAGGATGGGATTGTCCCTGGCTATCATTGAGTTGATGGTCCACTTCTGTTGTAGAGGTGAAGTGATGACATAGCTCAGTGTAATAACTGGTTTGATGGAACAATCTTCTTGAATCTTTCTACCGAAGAACAGAAGTAATGGCTTTGTAGAGACAATGGAATTGTCCAGATGTTGAAAGGTTGTTTCTTTCCTGCAGGAGAAAAGAGCATATTAAAATTTCTATCTATTTTCTGTTATCCATACATAACAGATATCAGCATTGATATATTGAAATTCTTCAAACCAAAAAAAATAAATAAAACATTTTTGGCCTGAAATATCTACTTACCTTTTTTATGGAAATAACTTTCTTCCCCTATGCCGCCTGACCAGGCTTTATCCAATTGGTATAGAAGAGATATTGGCCAGCTGCGGAACAGTAAGGTACTGGTAAATCCCCTAAAGGCTAGCAGGGAGCTGTTATTGCAGCAAGGATGGGATTGTCCCTGGCTATCATTGAGTTGATGGTCCACTTCTGTTGTAGAGGTGAAGTGATGACATAGCTCAGTGTAATAACTGAAAACTCTTCTTGATCTTTCTACCGAAGAACAGAAGTGGCTTTGTAGAGACAATGGAACAATGTTGAAGGTTGTTTCTTCTGGAAAAAGAGCATATTAAAATTACTTTATTTTCTACCATACATAACAGAAGAATATATTGAAATTCAAACCAAAAAAAATTAATAAAAAATTTTTGAAATATCTACTTACCTTTTTTATGGAAATCTTTCTTCCCCTATGGCTGACCAGGCTTTATCCAATTGTAGAGAGATATTGGCAGCTGCGGAACAGTAAGGTGGATTGTCAGGGAGCGTTATTGAGCAAGGATGTTGTCCCTGGCTAAAGGTTCCACTTCTGTTTAGAGGTGAAGTGATGACTTCAGTGTGAAAACTGATATGATGGAACTCTTCTGGAATCTTTCTAGGAGAGATGGCTTTGTAGAGCATATTGTCCGGATGTTGAAAGGTTGTTTCTTTCCTGCAGGAGAGAAGAGCATATAAAAATTACTATCTATTTTCTGTTATCCGTACATAACAGATATCAGCATTGATATATTGAAATTCTTCAAACCAAACAAATAAATAAAATTGTTGGCCTGAAATATCTACTTACCTTTTTTTATGGAAATCACTTTCTTCCCCTACGCCGCCTGACCAGGCATTATCACATTCGTATAGAATAGATATTGGCCAGCTGCCGAACAGTAAGGTACTGGTAAATCCCTTAAAGGCTAGCAGGGAGTTGCTATTGCAGCAATGATGGGATTGTCCCTGGCTATCATTGAGTTGATGGTCCACTTCTGTTGTAGAGGTGAAGTGATGGCATAGCTCAGTGTGAAAACTGATATGATGGAACAATCTTCTTGAATCTTTCTACCGAAGAACACGAGTCATGGCTTTGTAGAGACAATGGAATTGTCCGGATGTTGAAAGCTTGTTTCTTTCCTGCAGGAGAGAAGAGCATATAAAAATAACTATCTATTTTCTGTTATCCGTACATAACAGATATCAGCATTGATATATTGAAATTCTTCAAACCAAAAAAATAAATAAAATTGTTGGCCTGAAATATCTACTTACCTTTTTTTATGGAAATCACTTTCTTCCCCTACGCCGCCTGACCAGGCATTATCACATTCGTATAGAATAGATATTGGCCAGCTGCCGAACAGTAAGGTACTGGTAAATCCCCTAAAGGCTAGCAGGGAGCTGCTATTGCAGCAATAAAGGGATTGTCTCTGGCTATCATTGAGTTGATGGTCCACTTCTGTTGTAGAGGTGAAGTGATGGCATAGCTCAGTGTGAAAACTGATGTGATGGAACAATCTTCTTGAATCTTTCTACCGAAGAACACGAGTCATGGCTTTGTAGAGACAATGGAATTGTCTGGATGTTGAAAGCTTGTTTCTTTCCTGCAGGAGAGAAGAGCATATAAAAATAACTATCTATTTTCTGTTATCCGTACATAACAGATATCAGCATTGATATATTGAAATTCTTCAAACCAAAAAAATAAATAAAATTGTTGGCCTGAAATATCTACTTACATTTTTTTATGGAAATCACTTTCTTCCCCTACGCCACCTGACCAGGCATTATCACATTTGTATAGAATAGATATTGGCCAGCTGCCGAACAGTAAGGTACTGGTAAATCCCCTAAAGGCTAGCAGGGAGCTGCTATTGCAGCAATGATGGGATTGTCTCTGGCTATCATTGAGTTGATGGTCCACTTCTGTTGTAGAGGTGAAGTGATGGCATAGCTCAGTGTGAAAACTGATATGATGGAACAATCTTCTTGAATCTTTCTACCGAAGAACAGATTTAAATGGCTTTGTAGAGACAATGGAATTGTCCGGATGTTGAAAGGTTGTTTCTTTCCTGCAGGAGAGAAGAGCATATCAAAATTACTATCTATTTTCTGTTATGTGTTCATAACAGATATCAGCATTGTTATATTGAAATTCTTCAAACCAAAAAAAATAAACATTTTTGTTGGCCTGAAATATCTACTTACCTTTTTTATGGAAATAAGTTTCTTCCCCTATGCCATCTGACCAGGCATTATCCCATTGGTATAGAAGAGATATTGTCCAGCTGCGGAACAGTAAGGTACTGGTAAATCCCCTAAAAGCTAGCAGGGAGTTGTTATTGCAGCAATAAAGGGATTGTCTCTGGCTATCATTGAGTTGCTGGTCCACTTCTGTTATAGAGGTCAAGTGATGGCATAGCTCAGTGGGAAAACTGATATGATGGAACAATCTTTTTGAATCTTTCTACCGAAGAACAGTAGTTGTGGCTTTGTAGAGACAATGGAATTGTCCGGTTGTTGAAAGGTTGTTTCTTTCCTGCAGGAGAGAAGAGCGTATACAAATTACTATCTATTTTCTGTTATCCATACATAACAGATATCAACATTGTTATATTGAAATTCCTCAAACCAAAAAATAAACGTTTTTGTTGGCCTGAAATATCTACTTACCTTTTTTATGGAAATCACTTTCCTCCCCTACGCCGCCTGACCAGACATTATCCCATTCGTGTAGACTTGATATTGGCCAGCTGCAGAAACGGTAAGGTAGTGTCCAGTAGTAACAGAGCGAGTGGCGCTCTCCTCCTGATAGATTGGTTGGACAGCAGGTAGATGGTGTGGATTTGCTGCTTCCCAAGATGAAGGCAGGTAGATCACAGCAGGTAGATTGGCGGTTTCATCCTGGAAGACCTGGTGTACAGCAGCTTGATGATGTGGAGCTGTGATTTCCCATCCTGAAGGCCAGTTTTCCACAGTAGGGAGTGCGATACTCTCCTCCTGGAAGACTGAATAGATGGCAGGTTGATGATGTGGAGCTGTTACTTCCCGAGGTGAAGGCCAATTTTCCACATTATAGAGAATGACGCTCTCCTCCTGGAAGACTGGGTGGATAGCAGCTTGATGGTGTGAAGCTGTGGTTTCCGAAGCTGAAGGCCAGTATTCCACAACAGGGAGAGTGGTGGTTTCTTCCTGAAAGACTGGGTGGATGGCAGGTTGATGATGTGGAGTGGCTGCTTCCCAAGGTGAAGGCCAAATTTCCACAGCAGGGAGAGTGGCGCTCTCCTCCTGGAAGATTGGGTACAAAGCAGCTTGATGGTGTGGAGCTGCTGCTTCCAAATGTGAAGGCCAAAAGGCGCTCTCCTCCTGGAAGACTGGATAGATGGCAGCTTGATGGTGTGGAGCTGCTGCTTCCCAAGCTGAAGTCCATTTTTCCACAGCAGGGAGTGTGGTGCTCTCCTCCTGGAAGACTGTGGGGATGGCAAGTTGATGGTGTAGAGCTGCTACTTCCCATGGTGAAGGCCACATTTCCACAGCAGGGACATAGGCGCTCTCCTCCTGGAAGACTGGGTAGAAGGCAGCTTGATGGTATGGAGCTGCTGCTTCCCAAGGTGAAGACCAAGTTACCACAGCAGGTAGATTGGCGCTCTCCTCCAGGACGACTGGATGGATAGCAGCTTGATGGTGTGGAGCTGCGGTTTCCCAAGCTGAAGGCCAATATTCCACACTAGGGAGAGTGGTGCTCTCCTCCTGGAAGACTGGGTGGACAGCAGCTTGATGGTGTGGAGCTGCTGCTTCCCAAGCTGAAGGCCAAATTTCCACAGCAGAGAGAGTGGCATTCTCCTCTTGGAAGACTGGGTAGATGGCAGCTTGATGGTGTGGAGCAGTTGCTTCCCAAGCCAAATTTCCACAGCAGGTAGATAGGCGCTCTCCTCCTGGAAGACTGGGTAGAAGACAGCTTGATGGTATGGAGCTGCTGGTTCCCAAGGTAAAGGCCAAGTTACCACAGCAGGTAGATTGATGCTCTCCTCTTGGATGAATGGGTGGATAGCAGCTTGTTGGTGTGGAGCTGCGATTTCCCAAACTGAAGGACAGTTTTCCACAGCAGAGAGAGCGGCACTCTCCTCTTGGAAGACTGGGTAGACGGCAGCTTGATGGTATGGAGCTGCTGCTTCCCAAGGTGAAGGCCAAGCTTGCACAGCAGAGAGACTGGAATTCTCCTGGAAAATTGGGTGGCCAATGGCTTGATGTTGTGGAGCCGCTATTTCAGAAAGCAATGGTACATTTACAACATCGGGAAGATTGGTGCTGTCGTCCTTGAGTATTAGATCGACAGCAGCTTCATGTTGTAGCGTTGCTGTTTCGGACAGCGATGGTACATTTACATCAGTGGAAAAAATGTCGCTGTCCTCCTGGAGTATTAGATGAACAGCAGCCTCATGTTGTGGATCTGCTTTTTCTGGCAGCGATGGTACATTTAAAACAGCGGAAAGAATGGCGCTGTTCTCCTGGAGTGTTAGATGGACAGAAGCCTCATGTTGTGGAGCTGCTTTTTCGGGCAGCGATGGTACATTTACAACAGTGGAAAGAATAGCTTTGCCCTCCTGGAGTATTAAATGGACAGCAGCTTCATGTTGTGGAGCTGCTGTTTCGGACAGCGATGGTACATTTACAACAGCGGAAAGAATGGCGCTGTCCTCCTGGAAAATTGGGTGGCCAATGGCTTGATGTTGTGAAGCCGCTGTTTCAGAAAGTGATGGTACATTTACAACGGCGGAAAGAATAGCGCTGTCCTCCAGGAGAATTAAATGGACAGCAGCTTCATGTTGTGGAGCTGCTGTTTCGGAGAACAACGGTTCATTTACAACAGCGGAAAGAATGGCACTGTCCTCCTGGAGTATTAAATAGACAGCAGCTTCATGTTTTGGAGCTGCTTTTTCGGGCAGCAATGGTACATTAACAACAGTGGAAAGAATAGCTTTGTCCTCCTGGAGTATTAAATGGACAGCAGCTTCATGTTGTGGAGCTGCTGTTTCGTAAAGCGATGGTGCATTTACAACAGCGGAAAGAATGGCGCTGTCCTCCTGGAAAATTGGGTGGTCAATGGCTTGATGTTGTGGAGCCGCTGTTTCAGAGAGCGATGGTACATTTACAACAGCGGAAAGAATGGCGCTGTCCTCCTGGAGTATTAGATGGACAGCAGCTTCATGTTGTGGAGCTGCTGTTTCGTAAAGAGATGGTGCATTTACAACAGCAGAAAGAATGGCGCTGTCCTCCTGGAAAATTGGGTGGTCAATGGCTTGGTGTTGTGGAGCGGCTGTTTCGTAAAGCGATGGTACATTAACAACAGCGGAAAGAATG
Organism: Rana kukunoris; assembly: GCA_029574335.1. NCBI lineage: Eukaryota > Metazoa > Chordata > Amphibia > Anura > Ranidae > Rana > Rana kukunoris. Next base: position 226,049,249 of record CM056050.1, on the reverse strand, counting down.
GCGCTGTCCTCCTGGAGTATTAAATAGACAGCAGCTTCATGTTGTGGAGCTGCTGTTTCGGACAGTGATGGTACATTTACAACAGCGGAAAGAATGGCGCTGTCCTCCTGGAGTATTAGATGGACAGCAGCTTCATGTTGTGAAGCTGCTGTTTCGTAAAGCGATGGTGCATTTACAACAGCAGAAAGAATGGCGCTGTCCTCCTGCAAAATTGGATGGTCAATGGCTTGATGTTGTGAAGCCGATGTTTCAGAAAGCGATGGTACATTTACAACAGTGGAAAGAATGGCGCTGTCCTTATGGAAAATTGGGTGGTCAATGGCTTGATGTTGTGGTGCCGCTGTTTCAGAGAGCGGTGGTACATTTACAACAGCGGAAAGAATGGCGATGTCCTCCTGGAGTATTAGATGGACAGCAGCTTCATGTTGTGGAGCTGCTGTTTCGGAGAGGGGTGGTACATTTACAACAGCGGAAAGAATGGTGCTGTCCTCCTGGAGTATTAGATGGACAGTAGCTTCTTCATGTTGTGGAGCTGCTGTTTCGTAAAGCGATGGTGCATTTACAACAGCGGAAAGAATGGCGCTGTCCTCCTGGAAAATTGGGTGGTCAATAGCTTGATGTTGTGGGGCCGCTGTTTCAGAGAGCGATGGTACATTTACAACAGCGGAAAGAATGGCGCTGTCCTCCTGGAGTATTAGATGGACAGCAGCTTCATGTTGTGGAGCTGCTGTTTCGTAAAGCGATGGTGCATTTACAACAGCGGAAACAATGGCGCTGTCCTCCAGGAAAATTGGGTGGTCAATGGCTGGTTGTTGTGGAGCCGTTGTTTCGTAAAGCGATGGCACATTTACAACAGCGGAAATAATGGCGCTGTCCTCCTGGAAAATTGGGTGGTCAATGGCTTGGTGTTGTGGAGCGGCTGTTTCATAAAGCGATGGTACATTTACAACAGCGGAAAGAATGGCGCTGTCTTCCTGGAGTATTAAAAAGACAGCAGCTTCATGTTGTGGAGCTGCTGTTTCGGACAGTGATGGTACATTTACAACAGCGGAAAGAATGGCGCTGTCCTCCTGGAGTATTAGATGGACAGCAGCTTCATGTTGTGGAGCTGCTGTTTCATAAAGTGATGGTACATTTACAACAGCAGAAATAATGGCGCTATCCTCCAGGAAAATTGGATGGTCAATGGCTTGATGTTGTGGAGCCACTGTTTCATAAAGCGATGGTACATTTACAACAGTGGAAAGAATGGCGCTGTCCTCCTGGATTATTAGAAGGACAGCAGCTTCATGTTGTGGAGCTGCTGTTTCAGAAAGCGATGGTACATTTACAACAGCATCAATAATTGTGCTATCCTCCTGAAGCATGGAGTTGGTGGTAAATTTCTGTTGTAGAGCTGGTCTTTCAAAGGTTGGAGTGGATAACAAATCTACAACAGCAGAAATAATGGTGCTATCCTCCTGATGTTTTGCATGAACCATAGCTTCATGTTGTGGAGCTGATGGTACAGGTGGAGCTGGTGGATTGGATAGCTGAGTTGTCGGTGTGGGTTTTTGTCCTTGGCTTGATGGTAGTTCTGTGCTGGAGGATAGTTGTTTCTTTCCTGCAGAATCGGATAAAACAAGAGATCAGATACTCAATCTGGAACTGTACAGACACATCTATAAAGATACTGGTTTCATATTCTAAGTACAGTGGAACCTCGCATTGCGAGTAACACGGTTAACTAGCTTTTCGCAATACGAGCACTGTATTTTGAAAAATGATGACTCGATTTGTGAGTGTTGTCTTGCAAAATGAACGAGGATTCAAGCCAAAGCAGTGTGCAGTACAGCGTTCAGCCTGAGGTGGGGGGTGCCGGAGCCGATCGAAGCCGTTCGAGACATTAAAAAATGCTCGGAAAACCTCGGAAATACTATTCCCGAGCCTTTCGAGGTTTTCTGAGTTCAGCAGAGCTGCCCTTGGGCCTTTCCGGGTGTTTCCGAGGCTCTACGGCACCCCCCACCTCTGGCCACATGCGGAATTGCATGCCATTGAAATCAATGCGGAACAAATTATTTGCATTTCCATTGACTTTTATGAGGAAACCCACTTTGATATGCAAGTACTTTGGATTACAAGCATTCTCCTGGAATGAATTATGCTTGTAATCCAAGGTTTCACTGTACTTCTATGTTAAGAAGAATGCGCCCCCTCCTATAAAGTACAAGAATATTAGAGGATGGAAACAATCTAAGCCAATTGTATTAAAACTTAAGGCTGGGTGTATATCACAGAACTCTGAGGTAACTTCTGAGAATATTTTCCTATAAGAATCAACTGATACAATTTTCTTCATGAAAATTCTAATTGGAACAATGATAGTTGTTTTACATTCCTTTTCCTTCATTTCAAGGAAGCATGTGCTGAGACAGTAAAGTAGGTTTTAATTGTGGACATTTGAACATGTCAATTGACGGGCTGTAATATTTGCCCTCTGACATGACAAACAGGCGATTAGCATCTTCATAAGCAGGTCAGCCATAACATCCAACATATTTCCCTCAGCAAAGATTTCCTTTAAGTGAATATCCACTTAGATCTTCCATTCTTCTAGGTTATGGAACTTTAAACTATGGCCCTCCAGTTATTCAGGAACTACAATTTCCCATCATGCCTAGTCATGTCTGTGAATGTCGGTTTTCCAATGCCATAATGGAACATGTAGTTCTGCAATAGCTGGAGGGCTGTAGTTTGAAGATCCCTGTTCTAGGTAGAGGCCCAAATGTAATAATACAATTCAGTTTCAAATGTGATATGATCAGGGCTTTTTTTCTGGGGGAACTTGGTGGAACTCAGTTCCACCACCTTTGGCTCAGACCCTTTGGTGACCGCTCACCACAATCACTTGTGAACACAGAAGTCTGGTTTCTGTGTTTACAAGTGACTGCTTTGTAACCCCCTGAACTCTGCACACTGTATGTAATGCAATTCTGGTATTTAATGCCCCTTTAAGACCCTTCTACTGTTTGTGAAATCTGAACGGGTCGTGGTTGAGTTCCTGCACCTATTTTCTGAGAAAAAAAGCTCTGGATATGATGAGGTCATGCTTACATATCTGCTCTGAGATTTTAATAATGCCCAAAAAAAATGTTTTTAAGTCTAAAATATTTACTTACCTCTCTTGCATGAAGCCCTTTTGGTCTTACGTCGCCTGGTCTTCCCGACACTCATTATTACAGCAAAGATGGTGGCCAACTTCAGGAACAACGTGATGGCATACACCCTGAAGAGGCAGCTGTCATAGCCCAGGCTCCATTGCAGTTCGATGCCGATTAGGTAGAGAATCAACATCCTTGTATTGCCAGAATTTATCAGAAACCAGAACAGGTAGATTGATAACAGCAAAATATGTGCTGGAGCCAAATCTACGGATGCCAACGAGGTGGCAGTAAGGCCTCTGTTGGATATTTCTGGCAGTTTGTATGAAATCAGAACCTTTGTATGAAATCCTTGAAAACCCTGCAGCACGTTCATTGTTAGTACCAGCACGTGCGTCAAATCAAGGTAGTTCTGATTTGTGACCCTTTCTCTGTACGGCGTTGTTGTGGCGACAGGTTGATAAGGATACACAGCAGGGCAGATGGTAGGGCAGGTCTGTGCCAGAGCCGGTTCCGGTGGTGAATATTTGGTGGTGTTAAATATTTCCAGTATATTCACAGTTGTCTTCATGGTCTCTGCATATTGCAGGATCCATCTGGAAGACATGTTTGGGGTTGTGGATGTTATTCCAACCACCATTGTCTTCATGGTCTCAGGAACATTCAGGATCTCAGTGGTGTCATTCTGAGATGGAACATTACTGATGTTCACTATTCCTGAGAAGAGCAGCAATAGTATGGCTACCAGCATTCTAGTCATTCTGTGGGATAGAGAGAAAAGAGACAAGATTAATAATGTGACTTTACACCATGTGAAATTATAACATAAAAGGAAAATCAAGAGGTTTTTAGTGTGTTACAAAATTAGATTTTTCCTAATTAAGGGGCTTAATAAATTCCAACATAATTACCTAATTAATAACTATAAGTATATTCATATTTAATTGTAATTAATAATAATGAATATTTATTAGGAATGCACCGATACCAGTTTTTTAAGACCAAGTACGAGTATCGATACTTTTTCTCAAGTACTCACCAATACCAATTATCGATAATTATTTTTAGTGTCATGTGACAGTATATTTTAGAGCTTGTTCGCATCATACCTGCATGAAAACTGATGGGAAAGCCGCACAGATTTCACTTGCAGAGATATCAGTTTTCATGTGAGTTTTTACAGCATGGTCACATATGTACGGGCTGTCCGCAGTGCAATTTTGAAAAAGAGTCCTGTGCGATTTCAGTCCGGTTCAGGTGTAATTTTTTTTAATGTCATACACTACAATTCGCATTGTAATCGCACCTGAACCGCTGAATGAAATCGCACCGGACCGGGCTTTAAAATCAAAGCGGCCCGCAGATATGTGAACCAAGTCTGAGGGTTTCCATTTCAGTATCAGAGCATTTGCACGGGTACAATGAAATCTTGCCCCAAAGAGGATCCCTATGGCATTTTTTGTGTAAAAACGGACAAAACAGTGCTCTGAAATTGCCCATGTACGCAATTAATATTTAAAGATGACTTAATTATAATTAAATATGTATAATAATTCGAATTAATAATTAGGTAAAGAAGTAAATCAAATATAAATTCCATTTAAATATCCATAATATGAATTAATAAATAGGTAAAAAATATTCAATATTACAATTAAATATGTATAATATTTCTAACTAATAATTAGGTAAATAATACTTAAGAGTGAATCAATTATTAATTACAATTAAAAATGAAAATAATTCTAACTAATAATTGGGTAAATAATACTTAAGAGTGAATCAATTATTAATTACAGTTAAATATGAAAATAATTCTAATTATTAATAAGGTAAATAATACTTAGGAGTGAATTAAATATTAATTACATTTAAATATCCATAATTTTAATTAATAATTAGGTAAAACATATTTAAGTGTGAATCAATTATTAATAATAATAATTCTAATTAATAAATTGGGTGAATTAATACTTTGGGGTGAATAAATTCATTCTTAATGCTGATTGGGGGCTATAAATAGGCGTTAGCACAGGAACCTTTCTTTTAGCCAGATGACAGTTATTTTTGAATCTCATGAGTCATCAGCTGACTCTGTCTGTCTATGGAGGAGCCGTTATGTTATAACCCCCCCCCCCATGTTTCTATACTAATATCCCAGATTATACTGAAGTCTTATATAACAACTGAGTCCTGCTCTCCCTGCACCTTCTTATATCACCATGGCAACCTAACTGCCAGTAAGCTCTCACTGTTTTCATCAATGTTAGTGACAGTTAGTAAAAGCACACTCCATTCAAATCTATGCACTAAAGCAGGATGTAAGTCTGTCTATGGAGCAGCTATAATGTTATGATGTCCCCCCCCCCTTCCCCCATGTTTCTGAACCCTTATTAAAAACCCAGCTTACTCTGGATCATTAAAATCACGATAGACTTCATTAGGAAATCCTTAATATAGGAATAAAGATTTTTGCTCATTTCAAATCTCATTGGATATAACTGTCACTTTGATGCCCCCTGTATATTGTGGGAGTGTGATTGGGGTTGATGAGCAGCCAGGCAGATGAGATGTCTGAGTATATTTCGTGTGAAAAGGACCAAAAAAGTGAAAAAAAAATCATAAAAATGATATAGAAAGATGAAAAAATACTTACTTGAATGAATAGAATGAATGAAGATCAGAATAAGAAACGATCGGTTTATAAAAACGCAATCCAAATCGCACTTTCTGCAGCAGAAAGCATAGAGCAGTGTACATCAACCGAAGTCAGATAACACAATGATCTCTGCTCTCCCCGGAGTTGTTTAAATTTTTTATGTGCTCTTGCATTTAGGGCTAGTTCACAGCACATGCAGTCCAGTGCGTTTCTTTTCTACATCAAAAATGCATGGAAAGTAGATTAGATGGTTTTCAATGGCAAAGTTCACACCAGTACTTTCAGTTCCAGTGCGTTCGAGTTCCAGAAAAAAAAGTAGAACATGCTGCATTTTTCCTGCACTGGACTGTATGGAACACTTTAAAATGGATCAAAAACACACTGGAACTTGCATGTTCTTATTTTAGGCTAAGAAAAAAGAGGTAGAGCGGATGCACTTAACTGCATCAAAAACACATAAAAAAACGCATCAAAAACACGCATGCAGAAAAGCATGGGTCCGCCCATTTTTTTTTATATGTTTGATCCCCTGCTGATTTTGTATGACAAAGAAATGATCAGTCTATGATTTTAATGGTCAGTTTATTTTAACAGTGAGACAGAATAACAACACAAATATCCATTTAAAAAAAGTTAGAAATTGAGTTGCATTTTAATGAGTGCAATACGTTTTTGACCCCTTCTGGGCAATCACAGAGGTCAGACATTTCTTGTAGTTGCCCACCAGGTTTGCACATCTCAGGAGGAATTTTGCCCCACTCCTCTTTGCAGATTCTCATTAAGGTTTTGAGGTGGATGTTTAACCACTTCAGCCCCGGAAGGATTTACCCCCTTCCTGACCAGAGCTTTTTTGTGATTCGGCACTGCGTCGCTTTAACTGACAATTGCGCGGTCGTGCGATGTGGCTCCCAAACAAAATTGGCGTCCTTTTTTTCCTACAAATAGAGCTTTCTTTTGGTGGTATTTTTTTTTTTTTTTTTTCCACTTCAGACTTAACCACAACTTGAGACCTGCTCATGGTTATATTCAATGATTATGTCTCGACAAAACCTCGAGACTTTATGTCTCGAGGTTTTGCATCATATGTGGAGAATATATGTATATATAAATATATATATATATATATTTTTTTTCCCCCCCCCCTCCCACCTCATCCCCAACTCCCCCCCTTCCCTCTTCTCCCAACCTCCCACCGGTCCTCTTACTAGGCCTCTATCGTCTCTTCCATTTAATAATTTCCTCTCCTCTTTATTGCTTAAGCTTCCATCATTTCTGCATATTCCATCTTAACCTTATATTTTTTCCAGGGATCCCATTTATCTTCGAAATCTGCCCAAGTTTCCTCCTCTCTGTATCTTAAATAATCATTGTAATAAATTTCATCGACCTTTTTCCCCCATTCTCTTAATGTAGGACTCTCTTCTCGTTTCCAGTTACTCGAGATCTGGCTTTTTGCGGCGTTGAGAAAATCTGGAATTAGGGTCTTTAGATATCTTTTAGTTGGCATTCGTGCCCCATGCAAGACACAAACCCAAAAGTCCTCCTGTATATTTATGTTTATTATTTCTTTAATTTTTTGTCTAATTTTTGACCAAAAGTTTTTTACTTTTGGGCAAGACCACCAGATATGTGTCATTGTACCCACCTCTCTACATCCTCTCCAACAGAAACACGAATCATTTCCTAAAGATGAGTGTAATTTATCTGGTGTAAGATACCATCTTACCAAACATTTATAATTCTGTTCCATTACTTTGTTGTTTGTAGAAGTGACATGGACCCTGTTTATTATCTGTCTTATTTCAAATTCATTTATTGATGAGCCTGTTTCTTCTTCCCATTTTTTGATGAATGGGGGTACGCTCTGTTTTTTTAAGGCATTCAAAGTTTCATATATCATCGAGATTATTCCCTTATCAAGTTTCTTTGTACAAAGTCTTTCGAATGGCCGTAAATTTGTTTCAGATCTTATAGGCTGTGGGAGACTTTAAAAAAAATGTCTTATTTGAGCGTATCTCCATTCATCAATCACCACAATATCTCTCTTACCTTCCATCTCCTGCAATGATAATAGTCTATTTTGCTCCATAAAATCTTTTAATTGGGTGTCTTCTTTCTTAATCCAGTTACCAAACACAGAAGTTTCTCCCGGAGGGAAAAATTTTGTGTTCTTTAAGGGTATAAATAGTGAATTAAAACTCCATCTTTCTTTCCTATGAATCTGGTCCCAAAGTGCTAAAGCGTGTTTTGTAATGTCGTGAACTTCAGGGCTTAGACCTCTATATTGTGGTGGGATCCAGATTATTTTCCCAAGTGCAGTTTTACTTAATTTATTTTCCATAGCTACCCATCTTTTTTCTACATTATTTTTTGCCCATTCTATAACTCGTGATAAAATAATTGAATAACAATAATTTTTGAAATCCGGTGCTCCCAGCCCCCCTTGTGTCTTATCTTTTGTCAAAAGTGTTAACTTAATTCGTGGTTTTTTCCCCCTCCATATAAATTTAAGAAACATTGCTTGTAGTTTTTTAAAAAAAGCTTGCGGGATCCGAATTGGGAGCATCTGAATTTTGTAAATAATTTTTGGTAATATTATCATTTTAAAGATATTTATTCTCCCCGTCCATGATAATTGTCCTGGTGCTATTCTATTAAGGTCTTCTTTAATATTATTCAGTAATGGTATAAAGTTGGATTTATACAGGGTCTCTTTAGAATTTCCTAAACTAATTCCAAGGTAATTTAAGTTTTTTTTCCAGCAAAATGGGAAATCTTTCTGCAAGGCCTTCTCTTCTTTTTTAGAAAAATTAATATTCAATATTTCAGATTTAATTGGGTTCATCTTAAAGCCAGACAGCATACCATATTCTTTTATTGTTTTAATTACACTCGGCAAGCTTGTCCTAGGATTTGATATATAAAATAGAATATCGTCGGCATATGCTGCCACTTTATGTTCCTCCCCTCCCAACATTATCCCCCTGATGTTCACGTTTCGCCTTATTTTATTCAGAAGGGGTTCTAATACCAGCGTGAAGAGCAGCGGGGACAATGGGCATCCCTGTCGAGTCCCATTTCTTAGTTCGAAAGGATCTGATATCTTCCCGTTGATTTTAATTCTTGCCATCGGTTTGTTGTACAGAGCTCCTATCCATTGCCTCATTCTAGGTCCAATTTCTAGTTCTTCTAGAGTATTCTGCATAAAACCCCAGTCCACTCGGTCAAAAGCTTTTTCTGCGTCTACAGACATTAACAAGCCTGGGGTCCCCCTTCTTCTGATTTCCTCGATAATCATAAGCGAACGAATTCCGTTATCTCTCCCTTCTCTTCCTGTGATAAACCCCACCTGATCTATATGTATTACATCTGGCATGATGTTTTTCAGCCTATTAGCAAGAATTTTTGAAAACATTTTTAGATCTATATTGAGGAGCGAGATCGGTCTATAACTGGAACATAGACTATTATCTTTGCCTTCTTTAGGTATTACGATTATTAAGGATTCTAAACTCTCCTTCCTCATTCCCCATTTATCTCCAATTCCATTATAATAACTACATAATTTTGGAGTCAATACGTCGGACAATACTTTGTGGTGGTATTTGATCATCTCTGCGGTTTTTATTTTTTGCCCTATAAACAAAAATAGAGCCACTATTTTGAAAAAAATGCAATATTTTTTACATTTTGCTATAATAAATATCCCCAAAAAATATCTAAAAAAAAAAATGTTTTCCTCAGTTTAGGCCGATACGTATTCTTCTACATATTTTTCGTAAAAAACGCAATTAGCGTTTATTGATTGGTTTGCGCAAAATTTATAGCGTTTACAAAAAAGGGGGTAGTTTTATGGCATTTTTATTAATATTTTTTCTTACTAGTATTGGCACCTTTTTTTTTCGGTACTGCGATATTATGGTGGACACATCGGACAATTTTGACACATTTTTGGGACCATTGGCATTTTTATAGCGATCAATGCTATAAAAATGCATTGGATTACTATAAAAATGCCATTGGCAGTGAAGGGGTTAACACTAGGGGGGCACGCGCGGGGGTGCGGGGTGCGCGCGTGCCCCCGGCGGCGCACGCGCGCCCCCTAGCGCCCGCAAAAGATAGGACGTAGAGCTACGTGCTCTCGAACCTTCAGCTCCCTCCACATAATTTCAATGGGATTAAGGTCTGGAGACTGGCTAGGCCACTCCAGGACCTTAATCAGTTATCGACTGCACTATAGTCAAATGACGGCTACAGCGTGGCTCGATAACTCTGGGATGGCATACATTGGCCTCCTCTCAGAATCGTGCTCCCACGGGCACCCTGGGGAGCGCACACGGGACCATCTGAGCTTGCAACATGGATAACGGTAAAGGGCCAATCACAGTAGCCCTTTACCACGTGATCACTTCATCCAATTCAATGTTCTCCTCTTTTCACAACGATACAGCGTGAGAGGAGAGGAGAGCAATCAAGTGCAAAACAATAAGTTTCTTGATTTATAACTGTGCTCAGCAGTGCCCATCAGTGCCCAACAGTGCTACATCAGTGCTACACTGTCAGCTGTGCCACCTCTGTGCCAACTGTGCCATCTGTGCCACCTAAGTGCCACATCAGTTAAACTCAGCACCACCAGAGCCACACCGGTGCAACCAGAGCCACACCAGTGCCACTTCAGTGCTTATCTGTGGCACAGGTGGCACACCAGTGCCACCTGTGCCCAGCAGTGTCATCTATGCCCATCAGTGCCACCTATGCCACTACAGTGCCACATCAGTGTCACCAGTGTCACCTGTGCCAATAAGTGCCACCTGTGCATCAGTGCCACCACAGTGCTCATCTGTACCACTACAGGACAATCAGTTCCACTACAGTGCCAATTGGTGCCACTATCATGCCATCAATGCATGGCCCATCCTAGCAGCATTCCCACTCTTGACTCCTCTGTAGGCTTCCCTCCAGAGACTACAGACATGATAGAGGAGATGATCAGAGACTGCAGACATGATACAGGAGATGGTCAGAAACTGTGCGGCCATAATACAGGAGATGGTCTGAAACTGTGCAGTCATGATACAGGAGATGGTCAGAGACTGCAGATGTGATATAGAAGATGGACAGAGACTGCAGACATGATATAGGAGATGGTCAGAAACTGCAGACATGATACAAGAGATGATCAGAGACTGCAGACATGATATAGGAGATGGTCAGAGACTGTAGACATGATACAAGAGATGTTCAGAGACTGCAGACATGATACAAGAGATGATCAGAGAAGGCAGACATGATACAGGAGATGTTCAGAGACTGTGCAGACATGATATAGAAGATGGTCAGAGACTGCAGACATAATACTAGAGATGGTCAGAGACTGTGCGGCCATAATACAAGAGACGGTCAGAGACTGTGCAGACATGAAACAAGAGATGGTCTTATGCAGGGCCGTCTTATTAGCATCATGGGCCCCGGGAATAAAGTAATGCTCTGGGACCCCTACAATGGAGACAGTGCAGGTAAACAGACATCAAGTAGGTAGGAGGCAGACAAGTGGAGCATCCCCTTTTGGGTGGAGCTCCACATTAACTACATGAACAGTCATTCTGTAAAGCAAAGAATCAGTGGGAAAATACTACATACATAAAAGTAACAAAGCTGTCCTGTGCATATAATATATCTGCTAGATTGATGCCTCCCCAGCACTCTGACCACTCTACACCCCAGATATCCCGCCAGCACTCTGACCCCTCTACATCCCAGATATCCCCCCAGCACTCTAACCCTCTATACCCCAGATATCTCCCCAGCACTCTGACCCCTCTACACCCCAGATATCCCCCCAGCACTCTGACCCCTCTACATCCTAGATATTCCCCCCCAGCACTGTAACCATATACCATAAGATACCCCTTGAATTGTGACCCCACTACATCCCTGATACCCCCTACACTGTGGCCTCTCTACATCCCTTCCTTCAAGTCCCGAGCATTCAAGCTGCATGGTGCGGGGTCAGAGCATCACTAGTGCTCCGGCCCTGCCCCTCCCTGCTGGCTGTGAACTAATAGGTATCATTCTGCACAGAACGGTGCACAGCTGCCAGCCAGCCTTCCCTGTGTTTCCATCACTCTCAGTGCCATCACGGGGCTCCAAATTTCGGGGCAGTGTGGGCTCAAGGACCAGCTGCTTTGGGAAAAGTGCAGGGGCCCCCATTGAGTGGGGGGCCCCTGGGCAGTGCCCAGATGTGCCCTCTCATTAAGACAGCCCTGGTCTTATGGTAATGACAAGCCACAGCCAGGGTGCAGACTATTACAAGCGGGAGAAGCAGACACATTTGCTTTGAGTGCCCTGCAGTGCATTCTGGGAGGTGTAGTCTATGCAGAGCACAGGCAGCGGCTAGTGTGTTGTGTGAAGAACTACAACTCCTGCCTTGCAATGTGGTACCGGCTTTGGGAAAAGGCTAGGATGGTGGTAGAGCCTGCTATTGGCTGCAGCTGATGAGATATTCTCTGTGTTGGGGGTGGAGGGGGTGTTACAGCTGTCTGTAACCTCCATGCCATGGCCCTCCATTACCCCAGTACGTGCTGCCCCACTCACCCTGCCAGCCTGGGGACAGGTCTTTAATTTTGATTGGACCCTGGGCCCCCACCCCTAGAAATTTTGCTCTCCACCCCAACATCCCAAAAAACAAACACGCACATAGACTTATCTAAAAAAAGTATCTTTAACAATTTAAACATAAAGATCTGGTTTACACTAACTGACTGCTCCAAGCTCACTGATTGGATCCTAGAGGTTACCTAACATCATTCACACTCACTGATTGGTTGCTAGAGGTTACTGCACATCATTACCGCTCACCCATTGGTTGTTAGAGGTAACTGCACAATATTACCACACAATGATTGGTTGCTAGAGGTTACTGCACATCATAACCTTTGACTGGGTGACAGGGCAGTATTGTAGTATGTGATGCAACTGTTATGGTATAGTTGGTTGGATGACAGGATGCAGTTTGGGGTGATGGTGGCAGCAGAGGCTGAAATCCTATCTCCCCTATAATAATTGGGAGCAGGGTGATATGATGCCAGAGGTGGGGTAGAGGAAGGGTGAGGATGATAATGACAGGAGGCAAGGTGATAGGATGCCAGAGGTGGGGTAGAGAGGGATGATGGGAATGTTGATGACAATGAGTGGGGTGGTAGGATGTCAGCAGAAAGGGGTGATGACAGTGGGCGGGGTTGTGGGAAGCTGGCAGTGGGGTACAGAGAGGGTGAAGATAAGGATGATGATGATAGGGGTTGGGTGGTTGGATGCTAGAGGTGAGGTATGGGATTATGATGATGATAGTGGATGGGGTGGTAGGAAGCTGGTAATGGGGTACAGGTGGCATGATGATGATGGGGGGTGGTGGTGGTAGAAAGCTGTAAGTGGGGTACAGGAGGATGAATATGACAAGGGGTGAGGTGGTAGGAAGCTGGCAGATGGGTGCAGGGGGAGGAAGGTGACAGGGGGTGGGGTGGTTGAATGCCAGGCACAGGGGGTCTATGAGGAGGATGGAGATTATGGTGATAGGGGGTCTGGTGGCAGGATGCCATGCACAGGGGGATTATGATGAGGATGGAGGTGATGGTGACAAAGGGTGGGGTGGTGGGATGGCAGGAGCAGGGGGAAGATGATAAGGATGGAGATGATGGTGACAAGGGGTGGAGTGGTGGGATGCCAGGAACAGGGGGATGGTGATAAGGATGGAGATGATGGTGATAGGGGATGGAGTGGTGGGATGCCAGGCACAGTGAGTCTATGATGATGATGATGATAAGGATGGTTACAGGGGGTAGGGTGGTGGGATGCCAGGAATAGGGGGATGGTGATAAGGATGGAGATGATGGGGACATGGGGTGGGGTGGTGGGATGCCAGGAACAGGGGGATGATGGGGGATGGAGATTTCGGTGACAGGGGGTGGGGTGTTGGGATGCCAGGAACAGGGGGATGAAGATAAGGATGGAGATGATGGTGACAGGGGTGGGATGCCAGGAACAGGGGGATAACGAGGAGGATAATAAGGTCACAGGCAGCTGGCAGCCGTCATTTTCGGGCAGCAGGACTTTTTTTTTAGGTTTGACTGTTGTGTTCCTTTAATAAAATATAACTATTGTACATATGCAGTCTTATGCAAGGCAGAAAAGCTGGACTGTAACAGGCCGATGGAACAAGCCTCATCCACTGTACTACAGAGAAAAGGAACAAAAGACTATTATCCCCTCTGGCTCCTTCCTGGGCAGACACTTTTGTGCAAGGCATACACTGACCGCTGTCATCCTGGTACTCTGGCCGACTGGCTCCTCGATGATTGTGGCACCAGCTCTGGCAGGTGAAAGGTCCATCCTGGAAAGGAGATTAGGGAGCTGCACGCTCGTTACACCTGCAGAGATTATCCGTGCTCTGCACATGGCAGAGATCCATGGAGTATGGCAGAAGAGGAGGAGCCGGATGAAGGGAGTACCTAGAGCCACCCACTGACCCAGGAAGTGCTCAGGTGTTCAGCCCATCCCTGGTCAGGAAATACTATGCACAGGCACCGCGGGTGGGTCCTGTGTTAAGGACGGCCCTGGGAACGCCTACCAGGGGACATTCCTTGACACTGCTACACATGTGTAAGGCAGATTAGGTGGCCCCTGGGACTGCGAGGCTTTAGGCGACTGCCTAGTCTGCCTAATTAAAGAGCCGCCTCTGCTAATACATCCGCGGCACAAAAAGTTTTCTACAGGTCCAGGTATGAGGTTTTCTCTAATAATACCCTTTCTAAAGTTGGCAGAACTTGCCCGCCGTGATGGATAAAGCTGAATCAACTTTTGGTAGCTTTCCTGCATTGCGGATCAGGTGAAAACAATTGGCTCAAGTGTGGTGGCATGACGTTGCCATCATCCCTTAATCCATGGAAATTTAAATACCTCTAAATGAGTGTGATTTTCTAGGCAACAGTAATAGGTGGTGACAACTAGGTCACAAAAATACTGATTTATTACAAAAAACAATTGCATAGACTGAATATTACGCTTGAACAATATCAAAATGTTTTATTTAAAACCATGCTTATGGAGAAATGCTGTATATCATCCCATGCCCCAGGACAAGGCTAAGGGCAGGGACGATTTTCCAACGCGTTTCAAATTTGTCTTCATCAGGGAAAGTTGTACAGTTATTTTCTCTACAACAACAAAACACAAAAATAAGTATAAAAACAAACAAACAAAACAGAATAAAGGGTTACATAATCATACATATGGGTACAATGTGGATACATACATCGGACAATTGGGGCAAAGATAGAAGAAGGAGTGCAAAAAGAAAACCTCAAAAAAGGGGGGGGGAAAGGGAGAGAACCTAATTATGAACTCACCCTTTTCACACATCACTTGATTTACCCCATCCGTGCCATCCGATTCTGCTGCCGCGGCTGTTTTAGGACACTTATGTCTTTCTTGGGGTAAATCAAGGAGTGATGTGTGAAAAGGGTGAGTTCATATTTAGGTTCTCTCCCTCTTCCCCCCCCTTTTTTGGAGGTTTTATTTTTGCACTCCTTCTTCTATCTTTGCCCCAATTGTCCGATGTATGTATCCACATTGTACCCATATGTATGATTATGTAACCCTTTATTCTGTTTTGTTTGTTTGTTTTTATACTTATTTTTGTGTTTTGTTGTTATAGAGAAAATAACTGTACAACTTTCCCTGATGAAGACAAATTTGAAACACGTTGGAAAAATCGTCCCTGCCCTTAGCCTTGTCCTGGGGCATGGGATGATATACAGCATTTCTCCATAAGCATGGTTTTAAATACATTTTTTTATATTGTTCAAGCGTAATATTCAGCGTATGTAATTATTTTTTGTAATAAATCAGTATTTTTATGACCTAGTTGTCACCACCTATTACTGTTGCCTAGAAAATCCCACTCATTTAGAGGCATTGTTGGTCAGGTAAGAAGGAGTAGTGGGTGAGTGAGTGAGTTAGTGAAAAATGTATATAGCGCAACACATGCGAACTGAAACGCCTCAGTGCGCTTAGTATCCATTCCCTACTGTATTTTTGCCTTCAGAATAGATGGGTTTTGAGTCTATTCCTGAAGGCCTGGTGATTCACCTCCATTCGGATGCTAGTTGGTAGTCCGTTCCATAGTCTAGGTCCTTGGACTGCAAATCTTCGTTCTCCTTTGGACTTGTATCTGGCCTTGGGTATCTGAAGTAGTTTTTGGTTGGTGGATCGGAGAACGCGATGGGGGTTTTGGCATTTTATTTTTTCGCATAGATATTGGGGGGCACTTCCTTGAACACACTTATGCATCAGACAAAGTGCCTTAAATGTAATTCTGTCTTTTACTGGTAACCAGTGAAGAGATCTTAGGGAGGGTGAGATTAATTCTCAAGGTTTTTTCCCAGTCATAAGTCGTGTCGGTAAAGGGCATTTGCATAGTCGAGTCTGGAGTTAATTATTGTTCCTACCACGATGTCTTTCCTGGTTTTCACCACTGGAGGGAGTAAGTGCAACTGGTGTTTTCTTACATAGCCTTCCAGGATAAACATCCTCAGTGAAGTCGATCATAATAACACCACTCACCTCCTTCTGCTGCAGGCTCTGCCACGATACGCATACAGATGCCCCCCAGTAACTGTCCCCCCGCTTCCTCATCTTCTAGGTGCCGCCATGACAGCATGCACACGTGTAAATGTTCGCATGCCAGAAACAATCATTTTGTCAGTATGGAGACATGGATAGGGGAGGGCCCAAAGTGGTTGTTAGTGCCTGTGCGCAATGCAGGACACCTATGTGCAGGTGCCAATAGGCTGGTTCAAAAGCCCAGCACGCCAGAGCCTTCTGTATGCGGCATGGACACAGAGCTGTGGGTTGTAAGCATCCCGTTGGATTGAACCAGGCAAACCTAGGACTCCTACTCTGCATCAGATTGTGCAGTAAGCTAATATACTGTATGTGTATTGTAAGACTATAACACAACATTGATTGCATTTATATCTGTGGATAGTACCTTTGCTTTACAGTAAGGATTATGTCCCCGAGAATGGTGGCAAGGGCTGGTAAAGAAGCATCAGAAGATCCCGGCTTATGGCTAAGGATTCTAAGCTTGCCTGCAGTCTACCTTCCCCCGCTGTCAGCCTGATAGCAGCCTCAGATGGTGAGCCCCTATCTGTTTTTTGCAGCTTCTTCTATGGCAGCTCCTGTATACGTCACTGAGGAAGTTTTTAAATAAAGTTGCTTTGGATTGCCTAAAGAAAGGATTGCTACTATTATCTCAACTTCCTTAAATGATAGCATAAAACAGGGTAGATCCCCTTCATCTTCTCTGGATCTCTCATCAGAAGAGCCTTCTGAGGGTGAAAAATCCCTCTCTGTAGATAAGGGTCAAGTGCAGTCCTGAGGACTCAGAGGATGAGAGGATTCCTGCTACTTCTCAGTAGTTAAGACGCAGGTGCAGAATTATGTGGTGCATGCCACTTACAGATTGCCGGCTCCTGTGGAAGCTTCTATGTCCTCTGTTTCCTCTTTGGGATTGGAAGTCCCCGCAGGCTGCATGCCCCTTTTCCAGTTCATCCCTTGCTGGATAAACTGTTTCTCCTCCTAAACAGTTCGGCCCGGATTCACAAAGCACTTAAGCCGACGTAAATTACTTTACGCCGACGTAGAGCGGGAAAGATAGAAGTTGCTTCTCCCTCAGAGTCCTGCTGCCTTGGAGGAGGAGGAGGACCAAGTCACCAAGGTGAGGAGCAGAAGGTGGTCTATTATATAAAACTATATATATAATATATATATATATATATATATATAAAAAAAAGAAACTACAATAGTGCACCCCAGGTTAAATACCATGTTATCTCTACAATCTGCATGGGCTATTATGAATTCTGTTGGAGGAGTGTGTTTCTTCATTCATGACATTCATGACAAGTGCTTCTTTTCTCAAATAAATAATTTTAATTGGTCTCATAATCATTGTCTGTACCTTGTCACAGTGGCAACATTTGATGGGCACAGTGGCAGCGTTTGATGGGCACAGTGGCTGCATTTGATGGCATGGTGGCTGCATTTGATGGCATGGTGGCTGCATTTGATGGCACGGTGGCTGCGTTTGGTGGGCACGGTGGCAGCATTTGATGGGCACGGTGGCAGCGTTTGATGGCACAGTGGCAGCGTTTGTTGGCACAGTGGCTGCGTTTGATGGCACGTTGGCTGCATTTGATGGGCACGGTGGCTGCAATTAATGGGCACAGTGGCTGTGTTTGATGGACACGGTGACTGCAGTTGATGAGCACAATGGCTGCGTTTGATGGGCACAGTGGCTGTGTTTGATGGGCATGGTGGCTGCGTTTGATGGGCCACGGTGGCTGCAATTGATGGGCACAGTGGCTGCAATTGATGGCACAGTGCCTGTGATTGATGGCACAGTGCCTGTGATTGATGTGCACAGTGGCAGCATTTGATGGCACAGTGACTGCGTTTGATTGCACGTTGGCTGCATTTGATGGGCACGGTGGCTGCAATTTATGGGCACAGTGGCTGTGTTTGATGGACACGGTGACTGCAATTGATGAGCACAATGGCTGCGTTTGATGGGCACAGTGGCTGTGTTTGATGGGCATGGTGGCTGTGTTTGATGGGCCACGGTGGCTGCAATTGATGGGCACAGTGGCTGCAATTGATGGCACAGTGCCTGTGATTGATGTGCACAGTGGCAGCATTTGATGGCACAGTGACTGTGTTTGATGGGCACGGTGGCTGCAATTGATGGCCACAGTGGCTGCGTTTGATGGGCACAGTGGCTGCGTTTGATGGGCAGTGAGGCTGCAATTGATGTCTTTTTTTTTTCAGTTTGTTTGCACCCCCCAAATAAATTGGAGCACTAGCCACCACTGTATGGGATCATCATTGTGCACTTCTCCTTACTTGTTGAATGACAGGCTGAGGGCATGTACATTCCAGTTGAATGCCATTGAATGAGGCTGGCTGTTCAAACTGGAGGGCTTATTTTATTTTAATTTAATTATTAATTATTCTTGCTGCGGTTCTGCTTTCAAAATTTACCCCAAGCGAACATCTATTCACACACATATTCACACACGTATGTGAAATGTTTCCTCTACCAAAAGATTTATGATTCTGTGCAGCTATTTGTGTGATTCATATTCATCTGCCAGACAGTACACCCAGAATGGTGTACCAGTACCACCTTCTATATTACAGTTAAGTAATACAGAAGTGTTCTTTACCCTCTCACTAAGCCTGCTGATCATGAAGAAGCATTACACTGATAAGTTATCAATTATGCTCATTCTGTTGTTGTTATGGTCGCGCAGTCTCTGACCATTGCCTGTATTATTGTCCGCACACAGTATCTGACCGTCTGACCGTCTCATTGTCTGCACAGTCTCTGACCGTCCCCTGTATCATTGCCTGCACAGTCTCTGACCGTCTTCTGTATTATTGTCCGCACAGTCTCTGACCGTCTCCTGTATCATTGTCCGCACAGTCTCTGACCGTCTCCTGTATCATTGTCTGCACAGTCTCTGACCGTCTCCTGTACCATTGTCGCACAGTCTCTGACCGTCTCCTGTATCATTGTCCGCACAGTCTCTGACCATCTCCTGTATCATTGTCCGCACAGTCTCTGACCATCTCCTGTATCATTGTCTGCACAGTCTCTGACCGTCTCCTGCATCTTTGTGGCGTGATTGTCTGTCAGCACCCTGTCTGTGGCTCCAACTTTTCATACCGTGTTAGCCAGGTAAGAGTTTGCTTGTCATTACTATAATAAAATCATCTCCTGTATCATGGCCATTTGGCCACACAGTCTGACCGTCTCCTGTATCATGGCCACACAGTCTGACTATCTCCTGTATCATGGCTACACAGTCTGACCATCTCCTGTATCATGGCCACACAGTCTGACCGTCTCCTGTATCATTGTCCGCACAGTCTCTGACTGTCTCCTGCATCTTTGTGGCGTGATTGTCTGTCAGCACCCAGTCTGTGGCTCCAACTTTTCTTTTTTTTTTTTTTTTTTTTTTTAATCAGTAAATTTTTATTCAGGTTTTCATATTACATGACAGATAAACATTTAGTCACGCAAAGAGTCGCGACGTATGGATAGAAATAATACAGCAGTGGTGTGGCAGTCAAACAATGCCTCAAATAAAACAATAGTGAATAATAATGCGCAGTAGGTACACTAGTTCCAAAGCATACACAGGTATTGAACCAAGGGATCTAAAAGGTATATTTGCCAGAGGGTCTTCTCCACCTCCGGTCGCCCCCAACTGGGTTCAAGGCTGCGACCGGGAGCGGAGTCGGCCCCCCTTAGCTGGAGCAGCCCAGGCATTTCAAGGTAAAACAAGTGGAGACATGCAGTTCCGTTTATACCAAGTGGACCAATCGCGCCACTTCCTAGCGACGCTAGCTTTATTCACGTCCCTGAGTGCTAATGTCGTCTCGTAGGTGTAATGTAGTTGGGTAGTCTGTATAACGTCTCCTACAGTAGGTGGCAGGGGGCGTTTCCAGTTCCTCGTTATGCATAGTCTAGCCCAGGAGTCTCCAAACTACGGCCCTCCAGGTGTTCAGGAACTACAATTCCCATCATGCCTAGTCATGTCTACGAATGTCAGAGTTTTACAATGCCTCATGGGAAGTGTAGTTCCACAGCAGCTGGAGGGCCGTAGTTTGGAGATCCCTGGTCTAGCCTATAAGAGAATGTGCAAGATAGTGTGTTTCGACTCAGCAGGGCATCCCTCCATATCTAGTGACAAAAGTGCCAGTCCAGGCTGGGGGTGAGCTACAAAGTGCGAGGCCTCAGAGATCACCCGGAAGACCGATGTCCAAAAGTGGGTTATTTTGGGGCAGTCCCAGAATATATGGAGCAGAGTCCCCTGAGATCCACAGTGTCTCCAACACCTATCACTCTGCCCCTCACCGAATTTAGATAGCCGTGCCGGGGTCAAGTACCATCTCAGTGAAATTTTTGTAGAGAGTTCCCAAAGGGTAGAGCAACTAGTGACTGTATAGACTGATTTGCAGGCTTTGGCCCATTGTTGTGTAGTGTAGGAGCAACCTAGGTCTGATTCCCATTTAAGTAGGGGGGTCGTTTTTGCAAACAAAGTCTTTTTTTGGAGAACATTATAAAAGAGCGATATACCTTTCTGGGAAGAGGAGGGGTTGTTGAGGAAGAGCCACGTAGGTAAGGGTATGCAGAGATCCCATTGGGGGGAAGTAGTCAGGAAGTGTTTAGTCCTAGAGTGTAGGTACAGATCCTTGTCAGGCAGGTTGTATGCAAGTTGTAAGTCGGAGAAGGATTTGGGGCGACCTTTATCTAAAATATCATTTAGAAATAGTATGCCGTGGTCATGCCATTGTTTATAAGATATCATAGGTATGTGGTGTTGTAAGGTCTCAATCGGGATCTTCAGAGCTGTATTGTCAGGATATCCATGGCAGAGGTGGACGAATTTATTCCACGTCTTGACCGTGGCTACCATAGTGGGGGACACAGAAGAGGGGATTTTAGTGGAGACGTGGTGGAAGACAGCAACCATGGGGCTAGGTCTGTGCTAGGCGCGAGGTTGGATTCCAACCGCCCCCACGCGGTGCACGGTGTGGCTGTAAACCACTCCCTGGATTTGGGTAAGGACGGATGCCATGTAATAGTGTTGGAAATCAACGTATCCAGTGCCACCTGCCCTGCGAGTTTTAATAAGGGTGGAGTGAGCGCACCTAGCTCTCTTACCCTGCCAGATATAGGAGGATAAGATAGACTGGAGTGATTTAAAGTAGTTGGCAGGGACAGGAATGGGTAGGGTCCTGAAGAGGTAGAGGAGCCGGGCAGATGAAACATTTTGAATGCCGCCAAACGACCTGTCCAGGACAGTTCCTGGGACGCTAGTTTGTGGAGATCAGATTGAAGCTTGGTGCGAAAAGGGATATAGTTGTGGTGGAACAGGTGATTGGGAGCTTTGGTTAATTGTATGCCCAGATATGTTATGCGTGTATCAGTCCATGTATATGGAAACGATGTTGTAGTAGCAAAGTTGCAGGGGTATTCACGCCTAAATTTAAAATATGGCATTTGGAATCGTTAATCTTGTAATAGGACACTCTACTAAAGCGGGCTAGCGTCTCTTGAAAACACCGGAAGTGAGGAGGATGGGTCAGACAGCATGAGTATGACATCATCAGCGAATAGGCTGATTTTTTGTTCGTATCCTCCTGCTGAGATTCCAGTGACAAGCGGATTCGATCGTATGGACTGGGCTAGTGTTTCCATTAATAAGTTGAAAATTAGGGGGGAAAGGGGGCACCCTTGTCTAGTTCCATTGGTAATTTTGAAGGGAGATGACAGAGAATCTGCCGAGTAAACGTGGGCCGAGGGGTTAGAGTAAAGGGCCATGATTGCGTTTATGTATCTGTCCTGTGAATCCAAACTTCAAAAGAACTGAGGATAGGAACCCCCAGTGTACCCTGTCAAATGCTTTTTCAGCATCTAGAGACAGGAGCACAGAGGGGGTCCCGGAGAGTGTTGCTTGGTGAATGACGTTCACCATTCTTCTTGTGGCGTCCGACGCCTGCCGGCCTTTAGTGAAACCTGACTGATCTAAGTGGATAAGTGTAGGGAGGATGTCGGTCAATCTGTTGGCTATTAATTTGGCATACAGCTTGGTATCTACATTTAGTAGGGAAATGGGCGGAAGTTTTGAGGTAAGGATGGGTCTTTGCCTGGTTTCGGGAGAGTAACTATTATGGCATTCAGCATGTCTGGTGGGAAGGAAGAGACCGTTGCAGCCGAGTTGAACACATCGCAAAGGGTGGGGCTTAGGATCTGACTGAATCTCTTATAAATTCCCCTCTGTGAACCCATCGGGCCCCGGTGATTTAGCGTTGGGAAGGTTAGTAATAGCGCGGTTAAGTTCAGTGTGGGTAAAGGGGGCGTTAAGGATCTCTAGTTGCTCGGAAGATAGGGAGGGGAGGCTAACAGTCCCCAGAAATGAGTCTATGTCGTGACAGGACGGTTGATGGGTGGATTTTGTCATCTTTTATATTGTATAAATCAGCGTAGTACGCACTGAAGGCATTAGATATGTCATCGGGTTTCATTAATTTGGCTTTGGTGTGAGTGAAATAGATAAGGTATTTTCGCTTTAAGTCTATGGCCCCTTATTTTGGACGCTAACATTTTACCTGCTTTGTTTCCCGTAGCGTAGAATGTGGCCCTAACTCTCGTACAGGCCCTCTCAAAGGATTCTAGTAGTAAAGAACGCAGCTCATGTCGTAAGTCAAAGATCTTGGCCTGAAGAGAGGGAGAGGAACATAGTTTGTTTTGGTAGTCTGCGGAGTCAAGTTCAGCTGTGAGCTGATCAATCTTTTTAGCCCTGGATCTTTTGGCTCTAGCACCTAGCTGTATAAATACGCCCCGAATGACGGCTTTATGGGCGGCCCACACGACCACCGGGGTCGGACACAGAATGAGAGTTTATGGAGAAGTATTCCTCCAGGCGTTGTTGTATAATGTTGGCAGTGGATGGGTCTCTGATCAGGGAATAGTTAGCTCTCCAGAGATAGGAGTTAGTCTGTGGGGACTTAGAGTCAATAGTGATGCTAATCGGGGCATGGTCCGACCAGGTGGTGGGGTGAATCACCGAGTCCGAAATTCTGTGGAGCAACGATCGGTCAGATAAAAACAGGTCTATGCGCGAGTAGGTGTTGTATCGCGGGGAAAGGTAAGTATAATCGCGTTCGCTCGTGTGACAACACCTCCACACGTCAAACAAATCGTTAGTAGAAATAAAAATTTTCAAGGGGGATATGTGCCTTTTTGCACATGCTGTGGAGTCCAGATCCTGATCCGGAACAAGATTAACCACTTCCATACCAGGCACTTACGCACCTTCCCGCCCAAGCCAATTTTCAGCTTTCAGCACTGTCGCAATTTGAATGACAATTGCGCGGTCATGCTACACTGCACCCAAACAAAATTGGCGTCCTTTTTTCCCCACAAATAGAGCTTTCTTTTGGTGGTATTTGATCACCTCTGCGTTTTTTTTTTTTTTGCGCAACAACTAAAAATAGAGCGAAGATTTTGAAAAAAAAAAAAGTTTTTATTTTTTTCTGTTAATTTTTTTGTAAATGAGTATGTTTTCTCTTTCAATTACGGGCACTGATATGGTGGCACTGATGGGCACCGATGAGGTGGCACTGATGGGCACCGATGAGGTAGTTCTGATGGGCACCGATTAGGTAGCACTGATGGGCACTGATAGGCGGCGCTGGTATGGGGCACTCATGGGCGGCACTGATGGGCACTCATGGGCGGCACTGATGGGCACTCATAGGCAGCACTGGGCACTCATAGGCAGCACAGATGGGCACTCATAGGCGGCACAGGGTGGGCACTCATAGGCGCACAGGTGGGCACTCATAGGCGGCACAGTGGGCACTGATAGGCGGCACAGGTGGGCACTCATAGGCGGCACAGGTGGGCACTGATAGGCGGCACAGGTGGGCACTGATAGGCGGCACAGGTGGGCACTGATAGGCGGCACAGGTGGGCACTGATAGGCGGCACAGGTGGGCACTGATAGGCGGCACAGGTGGGCACTGATAGGTGGGCACTGGGCATGGATTGGCACTGTGGGGTGGCACTGACAGACACTGGGGTGGCACTGATGATCACTGAGGGGGGGCACTGATGGATCAATGTTGCCAATCAGTGCCCATGTGTGGGCACTGATTGGCATCTTTTTTTTTACTGCCCCCTTTTTTTTTTTTTTTTTGCTGACTTATTTTTTTTGTCATTTTTTTGTATTTTTTTGCCCTTTTTTTTGTATTTTTTTAGTTCCCTGGTGGTCTAGTGTGGCGATCCGAGGGGGGGCTGCGCTGATAAACAATCAGCGCGAACCCCCCCTGTCAGGAGAGCCGCTGATCGGCTCTCCTCAACACGCGTCTGTCAGACGCGAGTGAGGAAGAGCCGTCGGCGGCTCTTCCTGTTTACATCGTGATCAGCCGTGATTGGACACGGCTGATCACGTGGTAACGAGGCTCCGCCGGAGACTCGTTACCGAGATCGGAGGTGCACCCCGCATCACCGATCGCCGCGCTGCGCGCCCGCACGGGCGCGTGCGGCATGAAATCGTGCAGGCCGTTTGAGAACGGCCTGTCACGATTTCATAACCACTTCCCGGCCGTAAATCGGCTATTGGCCGGGCGGGAAGTGGTTAAAGTCTCCGCAGATCAGAAGGTTCCCCTTTTGGGAGCTCTTGATTGTTTTCAAGACAGATTTAAGAAAGGACATTTGTCTTTGGTTTGGGGCATAGATAGAGGCCAATGTGTATTGGATGCTGTTGATCATGCATACTAGAATAACATACCGGCCTTCTGGGTCAGAGATACACTTCTGTAGTTGAAAGGAAACCGTGTCTCTGATAGCAATTAGCACTCCTCTTTGCTTTTTCGAGTAGCATGAGTTGAAGATGTGAGGAAATTGTTGGTTTTGGCAACGTGGGTGCAGATCTTGGAGGAAGTGAGTCTCTTGGACGCAGAGGATGTCGCACTTAAGTGAAACAGCCGTCTTCCACATAGACGAGCGTTTAACTGGGTGGTTTAGTCCCTTTGCGTTTAAGGACAAGATGGTGAAAGACATGGTGCTGGAACAGAGGTGTAAAGTGCAAGGACTAGACTTACAGTTAGAAGAGGAAGTGCAGCCGATCTCGGATCTCCTGGAGTTGTAGTAATAGGTCGTGCGATGAGAGGGAGCACCCAGGGAACGAATTTTATCAGATGGCTGTAGTGGTCAGATCTTGGGTGTGCAGAAGAATCCCAGCGGCGTGTTAGGAACTACTGTGCGGCGATGAGAGGTAGAAGATAAAGTTAACGGAAAAAAAAAAAAAAAAAAGAGAAAATTAAAACAAGTAACAATTCTCAGCAGGTCAGGGTGAATCTTGAGCTGAGTAAATTCGGGGTAAAGTTCAGGCTCTAGGAGCAAACGTAACGATAACAATAATAAATCGAGCAACATAGCGAACTGCCGGCCGGCATAGCATTTGTGGTGCCCTAAGCCTTGTATGGGTTTAGGCAATCAATGCGAATTGGCGGAGGAGCGAGCCTCGTGGCGGGGTTGTTTTTGAGATGAGGAGGATCTCCTGGTGGATCAGCGTAGTCTTTCGGAGGTTCCGGGATGATGCCCCATGAAAGTAGCAATTTTGTGCCCCCTTGTACTGTGGATATGGTATGTGGAATGCCGTTGTGGGTCACCAAAATCGTGGCAGGGTGACGCCATTTGTAAATGATCTTGTGGTTCGCCAGAGCTTTGGTCACGGTTTTCAGTTGCCTCCGCAACTGAAGAGTGTGTTGGGATAAGTCCGCGTACATTTGAACCTCAGCATACGGGGCAGGGAGCGACTGGATAGTGCGGGCCTTGTACAGGATTTGTTCTTTTGCTTGATAAAAATGGATGCGCATAAGGACATCCCTCGGGACCGTGTCAGCGAGGTGGCGTGGTTTGGGAATCCTGTGAATGCGGTCTATAGTCAGTTCAATAGGGACAAGACAAGTCGGGCAATAGAGTGGAGAACAGGTTAGTTGCAAAGGCGCGCAGGTCCGCAGGAAGGACAGTTTCTGGGACCAGTTTCTACCCCCTCATTTTTATATTATTGCGCCTGGATCTGTCCTCGAGGTCCGCTAATTTCATTTTAACCCATTCAGTGTCATCCCTGTGGGCCTCATTGGCATCGACTAGGTCATTTACAATGTCGGTACATTCCTCCATCTTTTCCTCCATATATGTCACCCTGTCTCCCATATGCTGCAAATCTGTGGAGAATCCCTGCATTAGAGAGGACAGATTGGTCATCAGAGAGGATTTGCAGGAGCAGCAGCATATCCTTCATGGTTGTGTCCAACACAGGCTGCCCCGATGTGGGGAATGCTGCAATGGAAGACTGCAATGAGGCAATGGCGTCAGCGTTGTGCAGGGGGTTACTCACGGTTCCGGCCTGGAGTGCGGTGTCCAAGCGCATCCGCGCTTTCGCTGGGCTCCGGGTATCCGGGGACAGTGGAGGGGCATTTGGACGTGGTGGACATGGTGGGGATGCCAGACCCCCTTCTGAATCTCCCGGATCACTACTAGGAAGGTCCGTGTAGGCCGAGGATGTTCGCCGTGAGGTGCCGTCGGCGCCATCTTGGGCAGGGCCACGCCGTGCTTTGCTGGAATGAGAAAGCAGAGAGCTTTTTGTATATACCGTTCCTCCTTTCGCTTGCGGGACATCGTCGCTCCGAGTTCCAGAGGGTGTCCCACGGCAGTTTAGGTAGTCGATGGAGCGGGCAATCCGCCTTTTCGTCGTCGCTTCAGAGCCGGCTAGCAGGAGCTCAGGACTTAGGCTGCCATACTGCTCGCGTGCAAGCCACGCCCCTCCTGGCTCCAACTTTTCATACCGTGTTAGCCAGGTAAGAGTTTGCTTGTCATTACCATAATAAAACCGTCTCCTGTATCATTGTCTGCACAGTCTCTGAACGTCTCCTGTATCATTGTCCGTGCAGTCTCTGACCGTCTCTTGTATCATTGGCTGCACAGTCTATGACCGTCTCCTGTAACATGGCCAATTGGCCACACAGTCTGACCGTCTCCTGTATCATGGCCACACAGTCTGACCGTCTCCTGTATCATGGCCACACAGTCTGACCGTCTCCTGTATCAAGTCTGACCATCTCCTGTATCATTGGCTGCACAGTCTATGACCGTCTCCTGTATCATTGGCTGCACAGTCTATGACCGTCTCCTGTATCATTGGCTGCACAGTCTATGACCGTCTCCTGTAACATGGCCATTTGGCCACACAGAATGACCGTCTCCTGTATCATGGCCACACAGTCTGACAGTCTTCAACATCCAGTAGAGAACTTATTGCCCTTCTTATCTTAGTATCGTCCGCAAATACAGAGATTGAGCTGTTTATCCCATCCTCCAGGTCGTTTATGAATAAATTAAATAGGATTGGTCCCAGGACAGAACCCTAGGGAACCTCACTTTCCACCCCAGACAATTCTAAGTACTCCCCATTTATTACTACCCTCTAAACTCGTCCCTGTAGCCAGTTTTCAATCCATGTACTCACCCTATAGTCCATGCCAATGGACCTTACTTTGTACAGTAAACATTTACGGGGAACTGTATCAAATGCTTTTGAAAAATTGAGATACACCATGTCTACAGGCCTTCCTTTATCTAGATGGCAGCTCATCTCCTCATAGAAGGTTAATAGATTGGTTTGACAATAACGATTCTTCATGAATCCATGCTGATTACTGCTAATGATACAGTTGTCATTACTAAAATCTTGTATATAGTCTCTTATTTTCCCCTCCAAGAGCTTGCATACAATTGATGTTAGACTAACTGGTCTGTAATTCCCAGGGACATATCTTGGCCCTTTTTTTAAATATTGGCGCTACATTGGCTTGTCTCCATTGGCCTGGCAATTACTTGACTGAGTTCATTAAGGACCCTCAGATGAAAGCCCGGTCCCGGTGCCTTTTTAATGTTAAGTTTTTCAATTCTAATTTTGTCCTCTGTTAGCCATGAGGGTGCTTCCTGTGACATGTCATGAGGATAAACATTGCAGTATTGGTTACTGAAGCCCACGATTCCCTCGTGAAGACTGAGGAGAAGAAAAAAAATGCAATACCTTCGCCATCTCTCCATCCTAAGTAACCAAATTCCCTACATCATTCTTTATGGGACCAATATGATCTAGCCTCCCTTTCTTACTATTTATGTACCTAAAGAATTTCTTGGGATTTTTTTTTCCTTAGCTATGTGCCTTTTTGTAATCTATCTTAGCCACCCCGATTGCACCCCTATGTTTCTTGTTGCATTTTTTGTAAAGTTGGAATGCTGATGATGATTCCTCAGCCTTGTATTTTTTTAAGGCATTCTCCTTTGCTTTTATATGCATTTTTATGTTGGAGTTAAGCCACCCAGGACCTTTTTTAGCTCCCCATGCTCTCTATGTTGCAGATAGAGAAAGAAACTGTGTGTTAGTAGGCGTCCTAACTCTCCTGTAGTGCAAGGGAGGGGGGCGAGCATGACACTCCACACTGTTTGGAGTTACAGACAGAAGAAGAAGAAGAAATAAGGACATTTAAAAGAAACATCAAAGGATGAGGTAAGAGAAGGGGGACTGCACTTTACAACCCCTTTAATGTCCTCTGTAGGGAGCTATTGAGACAAGTTTGGCTCTATAAAGAACTAAAGGTGGTACATTAAAAAATATTAAACAAAGTGCTAGCACAACATGCTGTATATTGTTCTGTTATTTTTATTTTTTCATATTTTATTTAGTGGCCTTCTTGTTTTCCCTCAAATTCTTAGCGAGCACAGTACCGTGAGCTAAATGCATGTGCTGCATGTTCACACCAGTACTGAACACAGAAAAAATCTGTACATCCAATTAGATATACACAATTTCTGTTTCCTGTGGCTACATCCGAATATCCTCTGCCCTGTATTGCTGTGTAAGAATGTAGTTGGCAAGATATAGCTATTCACCAATAAATGTTTCAAAAGATCAACATCAAACCGTCAGTCATCTGAGACATGCAATAATTGGAAGATACAACAGCTCAAACTACTGGCTTATCCTATACAAACATGTCTCCTGCCTTGCTGCCCACATCACTCGAAAAACATAATGGTGAACCTAGCTATTGTGCTGTCAGATTTGTTTGTCTCTGATCTGCACTAAATAACCAAATGACATCAATTGGTTGCATCAAACATCGCCGATTCAGGAAAATAAGGAATTAGACAAAAATAGGAAATGAAATAAAATCAATGAGTTTAAGATGAAATATTTCACAAAAAGCGAATCATGAAACATGCATGGTTAAGGAATGAGTATATGCATTTAATCAATGCTGTCAATATAAAATTCTATTTGAAATTGTATTTGAAAGGTTTAGTTAGAGCACACATCATTGCTTATCACGTTAAAGCAGATGTAGCTACATCTGTATTGCTGTTATAGGAAATTCTTCAGCTGTTGAACTGTTCATGCCTCATATTATGGCAACGAAGAAAGCAAATTCAATTTTTTTGTTTTGAACAAAATATACTTTAGTATGTTTGCCATATCCTCTTTGAAAAATTGTTCAGATTTTTATTTCTTTTTTTATCTGTAAGTACCTAAAGCAGATACAAGAGGAAGATATCGCTCAGTTTTTTCCTTTGGACTTTATGCAAGCCTTTTGCAAACCCTCAATCCATCTAACTAGAGCACCCTAAGTGGCCACTGAGGCTCTCTAGTAGGATGATTGGTGCTACTGCAGGACAGGTCAGATCTTCAAAATCCTCATATATAAAAAGCAGTGCAGCGCTGTAAAAATGTATAAACTAAAATTCATAAACAAGTCCAAAAGAATAATGTGTTGAGGCCAGAGGGTGTTGATAGTGAAGAACAAAAGAGGAAGAGAACTCCTTAGGCAGTGAACAGGGTGCTTGAAACAATTATTATTATTATTATTACAGGATTTATATAGCGCCAACAGTTTGCGCAGCGCTTTACAACAGGGAAGACAGTACAGTCACAATACAATTCAATACAGGAGGGATCAGAGGGCCCTGCTCGTTAGAGCTTACAATCTAGAAGGGAGGGTCAAGTGGAACAAAGGGTAGTAGCTGTGGGGGATGATCAGATGGACTCAAATGCAAATACAGTTGTTAGGTGTGGAAGGGGTAGGCTTCTCTGAAGAGGAGGGTTTTCAGGGATCCTCTAAAAGCCAATAGAGAAGGAGATAGGTGGATAGATTGGGGTAAGGAGTTCCATAGGCTTGGAGAGGCTCTGGAAAAGTCCTGGAGGCGAGCATGGGAGCAGGTGATGAGAGAGCTAGAGAGTAGGAGGTCTTGAGAAGAACAAAGAGAGCGATTAGGTTGGTATTTAGAGACTAGGTCAGTGATGTAACTGGGGGCAGAGTTGTGGATGGCTTTGTAGGTAATTGTTAGTAGTTTGAATTTAATTTGTTGGGTGAGCGGAGGCCAGTGGAGGGATTGGCAGAGAGGAGCAGCAGGGACAGAACGCTTGGTAAGGTGGATGAGTCTGGCAGCAGCTTTCATGATGGACTGAAGGGGGGTTAGAGTATGCTGAGGTAAGCCAATGCTGAGGTAAGCCAATGAGGAGGGAATTGCACAATCACTGTGCATCCATATAAGTGTCTCCTTCACCGGAGGTGCAGGCCTTTTACCTTAACGAATGGACCTCTGAGCAAACAGAAGGTCATTCACGCAGTCCCTTAACTAGGGTAATTGTAAAGATGAGAGGTAACGTCTTCACATATGGTCCTTCACTCAGACTCCTCAATCAATTGATGGCCTCCAAACTGACTTGTATGTATACATTGGATCATGTAAAAATGCAAAGAAAATACATAGTGCTTTCCATTTGCATAAACAACACTGATTTATTAAAAAAGATGAACAACTCACAAACACGGCACTGTATCCCAGTGCACAGATTGAAGTCATGTAAAATAAAAGAACCAGGTGGGTAGCTGTCCTGACATCACAAAACCCCCTGCACACCTTTTCCATTGATGGTTAAGGACTTGCCCAGCGAATATAAACTTTATGGGCCAGATTCAGGTAGGAGAGCGGATCTTTATGTTGGAGTAACGTTTGTCATTTATGTTACACCGCCGAAATTTTAGGAGCAAGTACGGTTATTCACATAGCACTTGCTCCTAAAGTTGCGGCGGCGTAGCAAAAATGAGCGAGCGGAATTCAAATTGGGCGGGTAGGGGACGTGTATTATTTAAACTAGGCGCGATCCCGCGGCGAACTTACTGCGCATGCGTCGACTGTCAGTGCGCATGCTCCAAATTCTGTCAGTGAACGTGAATGACGTCAATCCCCATTCACGGACGTTTTACGCAAACG
Organism: Rana kukunoris; assembly: GCA_029574335.1. Classification (NCBI taxonomy): domain Eukaryota; kingdom Metazoa; phylum Chordata; class Amphibia; order Anura; family Ranidae; genus Rana; species Rana kukunoris. Next base: position 226,017,472 of record CM056050.1, on the reverse strand, counting down.
ATGCTAAACTTTTTAAATTCGACGCAATGACGACGGCCATACTTAACATAGGATACTCCACCTAGGGGGCATGTTTTTCTTTACGCCGCGTATCGCTTACGAAAACGTCGGAAAGTCACTGCATCGGGCCAGCGTACGATCGTGAATTTCCGTCTCTCGCTGATTTACATATTCTTGGCGTAAATCAGCGGGAACGCCCCGAGTGCCCATTTTCAAATTGCAGTTCCGATATGATGGCGAAATTCAATTACGCCGCTCGTATCTGAACTCAATCCCGGCGTATCTTGTTTTCTGACTAGATAAGCCGGCTCAAAGTGTGAGTTATGCTGGCGAATCACTGATACTCCAGCGTAACTCTACCTGAATCTGGCCCTATGTGTATTTTACATGACTTCAATATGTGCACTGGGATACAGTGCCATTCACAAAGCACACTGAAGAGAAGGTAGGAGTAAAATAAGCCCCGTTGTTGCAGTAATAGTAACCCCCGGCATTGATATCAATAGACGTACAAATGTAATTTTTGTATGTGTGTGCTGTAATCTATTCTGTACTGTTTGTTGGTCTCATAGCAGCACCATCTTAAATGTAAACACATGTCCGCTAGCCCATACACACAATCGGATTTGTCTGCTGAACTGGTCCGTCGGACCAGTTTGAGAGGACAAATTTGATCGTGTGTACGTGGCCATAGAGGTTTGTTGCCCATGGTTGAGACTCAGGATCTTTCATTCTATTACTAGTGTAGAACCCAGTGATAATGTGGTACTTTGGCGCAGTAAGTGGGATTAGTACTATATGACCATATAGTGTGACCAAAATCCCCATTTTTTTTTTATTTTTTTTTTTAAATAGCCTTTCAGGATTTAAATGCCATTTTTGTATGTGTGGGCTATAATCTATTTTGCCCTGTATACAATGACACTGCCGTAACAAGGCAAAAATGCTAAACTGCTACCCCCTCCCAGGTTTATTACAAGTTAGTATTTAAAACATTATATATAAATTTGTTTTAATTAATTCACTCATTCATTTAAAATAATTCACTCATACTCACACTTTAACTGTATTTATTTTAGTGGTTCCCAAAACAGTAAAGCACAGTTTAACAAAACGGTGGGCGAACTGCCCACCATTTTGTTTAACAATGCTCTACTTTTTTGGGTGCATAATATGCTGTAAAATGTCAATTTTGCTGTATCTTTTTCCATAAAGAGAAGGTAGGAGTAAATAAGACTTGTTGTTGCAGTATTAGTCATTCCCAGTAGACGTACAAATAACTCCAGCATTGATGTCAGTGGACATACAAATAACTCCAACTCAGTGGCAGCAATAACCTCATGAATTGGTGCCAGTTACTGCAATAACATCTCCCAGCATTGGTGCCAGTTTACCCTATAATAGCCCTCGCCAGCATTGGTGCCTGTTTCTGCAAAAAAATCCTCCAGCTTTGGTGCCAGTTTACTCAATAACAACCCCCAGCATTGGTGCCAGTTTCTGCAAAAATAAACCACAGCATTGGTGCCAGTTTGTGCAAAAATAACACACCACTTTGGTGCCACTATACACAAAAATAACCCCCAGCACCAGTATTGTGCCAGCTTCCACAATAACCCCTCCCCGTCTCGCATTGGTGACAGTTTACTGAAGAACAACCCCCAACATTGCATCCAATTTACTGAATAATAACCTCCAACATAGGTGCCAGTTTTCTAAATAATAACCTGAAACACGGGTACCAGTTTATGCAATGTTAACCCTTGCAACCGAGGACTTGGTGAGAGTACACATACCCATATACTGCTTATACTTATGAATGCATATGGCCTGCTCCTTCTATAACCTCCCCCGCAGGTGTTCCTATGATGCACATGTGCACTACTTAAATAAGCCGATAAGTGTATAGCCAAACTGCACCAAATCAAGTGGTTGATCTAAATTGCACAGATCTGTTCAAACCTTATATGTGACACCTTATGGATCTCTCGATCTGAAGCGCTCCTGTCACCATTACTTGGAATTGGAATTACTATTCCCTATTGATGTTAGGATAGTCATACCCTCGCGCATCTACCCAACAAACATCCATGTTCAGAAGCAATCTCCAATGATCATTAGCACATACAGCCCACTGGAAACCTCACCCTTTTTTACAAGACTGTATTGACCATATACTACAGTTATTTTTCTGCCTATTTGGTTCAGTTTTTTTTTTGCTCTGTGCTTTATTAACCATGACTATATACGGCCGCAGGGTGGTTCTAAATCTCTGAGTTGCCGTCTTTTTACGGCCTCCACTCCTCCGGGCCACTGAGATGCCGATACGCGTGCCTAGTGGCCGCGATGTCCGCAAGGCACCCACGATCGGCGGTTACAGAGACAAGGACGTGGATCTGTGTATGTAAACACACAGATCCACATCCTGTCAGGGAGAGAGAAGACCCTTGTACATAGGGACACAGATGGTCACCTCCCCCAGTCACCCCCCACAGTTAGAACACTATGCAGGGTTACACATTTAACCCCTCCCTCACCCCCTAGTGTTAACTCCTTCAATGCCAGTCACATTTATACAGTAATTAGTGCATATTTATAGCACTGATCGCAGTATAAATGTGAATGGTGGCAAAAATGTGTCAAAAGTGTCCGATGTGTCCGCCATAATGTCGCAGTCCCAATAAAAATCGCAGATCGTCTCCATTACTAGTAAAAAAATAATAATAATTCTGTCCCCTATTTTGTAGGCGCTATAACTTTTGTGCAAACCAGTCGCTTATTGCGATTTTTTTTTTTTTTTTAACAAAAATATGTAGAATACATATTGGCCGAGACTGAGAATTTTTATTTTATTTTTAAAATTGGTCTATTTATTGCAGCAACAAGTAAAAAAAAATATATTTTTTTCAAAATTGTCGCTCTATTTTTGTTTATAGCGCAAAAAATAAAAACCACAATTTTGTTTGGGAGCCACGTCACACGACCGCGCAATTGTCAGTTAAAGCGACGCAGTGCCGGAAGCTGAAATTTCACCTGGGCAGGAGGGGGGTATATGTGCCCAGTAAGCAAGTGGTTAATATCAGTACCTGAACCTGTTGATTGTGATGAGTGGGTTATGAATGCGGTATGCACAGCTGCGATTCCCCTTGTTTTTAATTAATCAGACAACGTTGTCTCTTTTTTAAATTGTATAACCACCTTATCAATCGGCTACCCCCCCCCCCTTTTCAACTTATTGTTGTGTGTTTTTTCTACAATTAAAGTTCATTGTACCATTCACAGTGTTCGGTTTTGGTCCTCTTTGAGAGAACTATATTCTCTTATTTTCTTGCATTAGTGGCCAGCAGCACTGTTTATTAACCTCTTATTACAGTATTACTGGTCAGTTACAATTAACCCCTTCACTTCCCCGGGGAGTTAACTAGTTCACTGTAAAAATCTGGTGTAAATGAGTAAACTGACTCCATTGCATTAAAGTGGCTCTAATTTCTAATGGGTTTTTACCTCACGGCATTCTTGACATAAAGGTAAAAAAAACTTCCAATACTTGGTACCCCCCCAACAGTTACCCGAGTCCTCTATCAATCCAGTGCTGTGCCTGGCTGTAAGCCCCCCCCCCTCCTCCCTCTGGGCTTTTCCGAGAGCAGCAGGAACCTGCTATCAGTGAGATGGATGCACATATGTCGGTTCAGGAGAGACCTCGGATGTGGACCCCATAGCAAGCAGCTTGCTATGGGGGCACACACAGAGGAGGAAAAATATACAGCACTAATAGGGGACCCTAGAAGAGGAGGTACGTGTAAATCTCTTTTTTAATTTTAATTAAAAAAAAGGGGGGTTTGCAATCACTTTAAATACTATCCTCAGCCTGCTGATACTCCAGTAGTGTATTTAATTACCTACCTTACATCCATACTGCTGCCACACAGTACCACTCTCTCTTCCTGGCCTGGGACTGACGTCATGTCGGAGGAACAGGCCAGGACAAACCTTTCACATGAGAAAAAAAAGATAAAAATGTAATTTCCCTCAGCTCTTGGAACCCCGTTGTCAATCTACAAGATGCTATGCTGCTAAAGTCTGCTCTAATTTTATAAACCTATAATCAAAAGTGAAGTGCTACCTCACCAATTGATGTATCTTATAATGACGTGCCCAAGTGTTTAAACAGTTCACTGGTAACAGTGACCTCCTGATGGAGTCTCAATTACCTGCAAAAATCCCGTGCAGCAATACATGTACAGTATAATCAAACTATAATAGTGTCCATAAAAAACTACTAGCATGAAATAAAATTTTCAAAACATAATTTGTCCAGTCAGGGCCGATCCCAGGGTCACAGACGCCTGGGTGCAGAAATATTTCCGGCGCCCCACGTGGGCGTGGTCATCTTACTAACCCCTCCCCTTTACACATGTTTCTATGGCTACGACTCAAACACAGAGATGTACCCCTTAGAAGTGTTCATTGGTGTCCCTCATCAAAGTCCCCCCAGCAGGTGTCCCCCATCAGAGTCCCCCCAGCAGGTTTCCCCTATCAGAGTCCCCCACAGCAGGTGTCCCCCATCAAAGCCTCCCACATCAGGTGTCCCCATAGATCAGTACTTGTCCATTAGATCCATGTAGCTCACGCGCGCTGGGAGCAGAAGCACATTACAGGGTGCCCCAATCAGTGCCCCCACAGCAGGTGTCCCCATCAGTGCCCCCCCACAGCAGGTGTCCCCCATCAGTGCCCCCCCACAGCAGGTGTCCCCCATCAGAGCCCCCCACAGCAGGTGTCCCCATCAGAGCCCCCCATATCAGAGCCCCCCACAGCAGGTGTCCCCATAGATCAGTACTTGTCCATTAGATCCATGTAGATCAGGCGCGCTGGGAGCAGAAGCACATTACAGGGGGCGGGGCATACCTGGCATCTTTGGTTACTTGGAGGGTGGCACTCAGAGAGAATTTGTGGGAGTGCACGGGATGATTGGCAGCAGCTCCGGCCAACCCAGAAGTCTCTCATTACACTGCCTATAGGAGATGAGCCGACCAACGCAGAGGGGGCGGGGCAGACAGGAGAATGTGTTCCAGTACTAGGATCCATTGTGGTACCCAGCCCGGATTGGGGGCGGGAGGTTTGCGCTCTTGTCAGTTGCCAGCGGAGAGATCAAGCGGGATGGGGAACCGCAGCACCTGCTACATGCACTCTGCCTCTGGACACAGACAAGGAGGAGGAAGGGGAGCACTTTGGAGCTTCGGCGCCCCCACCTCTGTGGCGCCTGGGTGCGGAGCACCCCGTGCACCCTGCCTGGGACCGGCCCTGCGTCCAGTTTATATTGTGCATTCATCTGAATACATTGTGCAATCCTTAAAGTGTCCAATCATGGGTAATCAATAATGGTAGTGAACTTCTATGTACACTTCCCCCCAGGGGGCCGAACTTGTAATGTCATAGCGTATGATAGGTTTATTTGAATTCTCAGTGGGAACACAGTTGGTGCTGAGCAGCAACCTCTTTTCTCGTTTTTTTTTTTCATTATATTGTTTTAGTATATCTTTTATACTGTTTGTTCGCTTATATAGGAGATCACACATAGTAGCGCAGAAGTAACCAATATTTCTCTGCACTAATGTTATATTGGGCATCATCAGGGCAACATTTAGAAGCAATTTGGTAGCAGCAGCACTGAATTATCACTTCTAACAGGCACATTATTATTTGTTTTGGTAAAAGTGCATTCCAGAAATACAATGAACACATTTTAATTAATATAATTAAAAATATTATTCAACCCGCATGTTCTTAGTGATTCATGTGGAATGTTTATAGAAACATAAAGTGAAGAGAAAAAAGACTAAACGACTGCACATTTTCACTTTACAGATTTTCAAATAAGCCTGGACCTTTTCATAGGCTTCCCTAACAATAAACATGACCCAGTGGTGTTGGATTAGGCAGCTAATACTATTGCTTCTGACAGAACAATTCCTAGAAAATGACAATGTGAACAGGATGTTTTTCATTAAGATTAGAAGAGGATTATGCATTTTAGTCAAGCTGCCAATGACTCATCTTCATTCGCTGCCTCAAAGAAAGCTGCAATTTGCCAGAACTTGAATGAACTTGTAGTGATCACATACAAGAAGCAACATAAAAAGCCTTGTTACTTTTGTTTTCTGTCTAAATAATCCAACAAGACGACACTTAATAAGCATAGAAATAAAAGTTTCTCACAGTCATGGGGTTAACATTTGACCTTTAGTAGTGACTTGGAGATGCTGACTCAGTAAAACATGTATTGCCTTGTGATGTACAAATGCAACATATTTTTAAGACTGTCTATACTTATACATGACCAGGACATTTTTTGCTATTCAGCACTGCACTACTTTAACTGGGAATTGCGCGGTCATGCAACACTATGCAGATCACATGTCTATCTTTTTTTTCCCACACAAACAAAGCTTTCTTTGGTGTTATTTAATCACCGCTGTTTTACCTATCTATCTATCTATCTATCTATCTATCTATTTATCTATCTATCTATCTATATATAAATTCTTAGATGTAGGCCAAAATGTAGTCTGCTATATTTCTTTGGTAAGAATAACCCAAATTGGTGTATATTATTTAGCCTGTATGAAAGTTATAGAGTCTTCAAACTATGATTTGAAAATTGATCAATCATGATGCTCTGACTTCCTAATCCTCATTACTTGAGGCCCTAAAATGCCAGGACAGTACAAAACTTTTTGGAAAGTAGACAATTCAAGGTATTTAGTAAGAGTTCTGAAGTTGAAATTTTTTGTCACAATATTTTGGAAAATTAAATTAAATATATATATATATTTTCACATTTTTCTTTGTCATACTGTCACCAGTGCAGTACAGCATCAGATCATCAAGGATACTGATTGGTGACAGTATGTAAAAAAATAATATTTTTGTGGGGGGGGGGGGAGTGATCAGGGATTTTACACAATTATTGCTTATAACAGTAATGATCACCGTTATAAGTAATAGTTTTAGCTGTCATGAATGGCTTTCACTCATGACAGCTTGCTTACTATTGTGATCTGTGATTGGCTACAGCTAATTACATAGTATTGGGTGCTGTGACTGGCTCAGGTACCATGTGATAGCTGAGGGCCAATCACAGCGTCACAATATTAAGAAAAACTGTCATGAATGGAAGCTATTCATGACGATTATTTTTACAATGTAATAATATGATTAGTATAAGGTGACCAGCTTTTTAAATTAAATCTGGGGTCATATTTTTTATTTTTTTGCTAGTAATGGCGACTATCAGTGACTCACCCACCTCACAGCCTGTCAAAAATTACTCTCTAGGCCCCAGCTACTACTAGGTAGGGGGCAGAGGAAGATCAGTCCACCAGGGAAGGCAAGAGGATAGGCAGGCGGCAGGACGGGAATTCATTTTTTTTATTCTGCACTGACTGTCTTTGAAATTGCCTCAGCCCCTGTTCATATCCAATCTGGGGACCAATCTGGGGACAGACTTGGTCTGGGTACAGTGTCCTCAATCTGGGGACTGTCCCCGGAAACCGGGGATGTCTGGTCACCCTACAGTATGACCAATCATAGCGATCACATGATACTCCAACCACTCGCTGTGGTCATGAGATTGTGCCACTGCATGCCCCAGGGGGAGGGTCAGTGCCCATGTGCATCTGCCGTCCATTTGCAGTAAAAGTACTGTGGGTGGGTTGGCAAATGGTTAATAACAGTACATACAGTATATCCAATGTACAAACATTTTTTTTCAGCACAGGGCCCAAAAAGAGTCTTGTTGGAATTGTGTACATATACTTAGGTATACTGTATATAGCAATTAATAAAGCTACATTCAGATGAATGATGCAGGACAGCCCATTTGCAGGGTCCCCAGAGGATGATCATGATGTGGCATTTGTCTTGGAGATTTGAAGACAAGATCTGTAGTGATGGGGAGACACTTCAACCATTGCCTACCCATGCCTGGCAAGCAGCCTTTTATGGACAGGAACTGGCACTCAGAGTCAGCCTATATACTCTGCACTTTAGTTCCTCCCTAGAACATCAACTGAACCTCTAACTACCAGACATGGCCTAACCTGACTCTAGCCTATGATGACTAACAAGCTCTAATCTAAAACTAGCTATAGAATCCCAAACCAGAAGGGATAACTAAAATAACTATAATAGTGCTGTACAGTACAGCAGGCCCGGACTGGCCATAGGGCAAACCGGGCAAATGCCCGGTGGGCCGCGGCGGCCCGCGGGCCACAAACGTCCCTTAGCGGCCCGCGGTCCGCGAACGGCCCTTGGCGGCCCCAGCCTGTGATTGGCCCTCGGCGGCCCGCATGGCATGTCTCCCAAGGGGTGGCAGGTCGAGAGGGGACGCCAAGTTTTGCTAATAGCAGAGATTCCCCAACACAGCGCCAGATAGAGAGCTCCAGATAAAGAGAGATGAGCTGGGCGTATCACAGCCAGCTCTGACATTTCTCCCCCTCCCCTTGCTGCCAGCAGGACCAGTTAGAGGAGAGGAGCTGCTCTACTCCTCCGCCTCCTCTCGTCCTCTCCTCCTGTCTGTGTTCTTTCTTTCTATCTTTATCTATCTTTCTTCCTTTCTATCTATTTTTCTTCCCTTCTTTCTTTCTATGGTTATCTATCTTCCTTCCTTCCCTTCTTTCTTTATATCTTTATCTTTCTTTATCTATCTTCCTTCCCTTCTATCTACCTATCTATCTATCTATCTATCTATCTATCTATCTATCTTTCTTTCTTTCTTTCTTTCTTTCTTTCTTTCTTTCTTACGTTATCTATCTTCCTTCCTTTCTATCTATATATATCTTCTTTCCTTCCCTTCTTTCTATCTTTATCTATCTATCTTTCTTTCTTTATCTATCTTCCTTCCCATCTATCTTCCTTCCCATCTATCTATCTATCTATCTATCTATCTATCTATCTATCTATCTATCTATCTATCTATCTATCTATCTATCTTCCTTCCCTTCTTTCTTTCTATCTTTATCTATCTTTTTCTATCTTCATTCCCTTTCTTTCTATCTTTATCTATCTTTCTTTATCTTCCTACCTTCCTTCCCTTGTTTCGTTATCTATATTCCTTCCTTCCCTTCTTTCTTGCTATCTTCATCTATCTTCCTTCCCTTCTTTCTTTCTATATTTATCTACCTATCTATGTATCTATGTATCTATCTATCTATCTATCTATCTTCCTTTCTTTCTATCTCTATCTATCTATCTTTCTTTCTTTCTTTCTTTCTTTCTTTCTTTCTTTCTTTCTTTCTATCTATCTATCTATCTATCTATCTATCTATCTATCTATCTATCTATCTATATCTGTCTTGCTTCCCTTTTTTCTATCTTTATCTTTTTTTCTTTCTTTATCTATCTTCCTTTCTATCTATCTATATCTATTTTCCTTCCTTCCCTTCTTTCTTTCTCTATCTATCTATCTATCTATCTATCTATCTATCTATCTATCTATCTATCTATCTATCTATCTACCTATCTATCTATCCACCTTCCTTTCTTTCTATCTTTATCTTTCTATCTATATCTATCTTTCTTTGTATCTATCTTTTTTTCTCTCTCTCTGTCTGTCTATCTATATTTCTTTATCTCACCCCACATTCCATCATTAACCCCCGCAGTGCCCCCCCCCCCCCCGGGCTGCTCAGTCTAAAATGCCCGGGCCTATTTTTTGTCCCAGTCCGGGCCTGCAGTACAGTATATAACCTGTATTGCAATAGAGCCACTACCCAGATACAGTAGCACAGACCATGCTATCTGGAACTGTGCATGTGAGATAATAACAATAGGACAGATACTTTGTTTGTCAAAAAGGATTCCGATACATACTCAGCAGCGCAACATAGGATTATTGCATAATTATTTCTTCTGGCTTGGGTTAAGAAGTATTGATAGGACTGGACATTCTCTCCCCTTCTCCACTTCCTTTTTCTGGGGTTTTGAAAGCCAGCCTCCATGAGACAGGAAGTGCTAATACATAAATATACATAAAACACATGTTAGCAGCTGACAGTAGATCACAGCTGATCCCTGCACAAATAAATTGATAGTTTCAGAAATACATGTACAGATTATCTTTAGAGAAAGTGTGTTTATGAGATTTCTGATAATACCTGTGATGGAAGATACAATTTATCGCAAGGGCACATCAAAATGTGTTTAGCGTCCTGAAAGTTTTCTTCAACTGTGTACTGGTGCTGGCATCTGCCTTGACTGTCTAACTCTTTCATATTTGGCCCTAACCAGGGCTTTTTTTCTGGGGGAACTTGGTGGAACTCAGTTCCACCACCTTTGGCTCAGACCCTTTGGTGCCCGCTCACCACAATCACTTGTGAACACAGAAGTCTGGTTTCTGTGTTTACAAGTGACTGCTTTGTAACCCCCTGAACTCTGCACACTGTATGTAATGCAATTCTGGTATTTAATGCCCCTTTAAGACCCTTCTACTGTTTGTGAAATCTGAACGGGTCGTGGTTGAGTTCCTGCACCTATTTTCTGAGAAAAAAAGCTCTGGCCCTAACCATGTCAAATCTGTTCTGTAATGAGCAAATAAGCACAGAGAAGAAAAAAATATTCTTGAGGAACCTGATTTGTAAATGCATAAAATTATACTTTACATGTGTAGCGCTCACCCCCGAAGAAGCCGCTGGTTGTTGTTTGGGATCGGCGTATTAAGTTACTGTAACGGAATGAACCGTGACAACCAGAGACTTTGGAAGGATGAGAGATACTCCTGTGCCAGGGACACTAATAATTCCTGGGTCTAAGTCCACCCTGTGCCCTTTGGGCGTAGGGTGGCTAATAAAATCATACTTCGTGTATTACATGAGATGGGACATTATTGATACTTCATATGGCAGAATACTGAGATATTAAGGTGTTCCTACTAGACATCTGCTTTTAAAATGCTAAGTGACCCGGCTTGTCAAAGACATTTCATTGTGTAGAGGTGTTAATCCAGGTCTGCTCCAAACACCTTTTCATTGTGTGATAAAACTGTTTAAAGCCCTGTGTTAACGTCTCTCTTCAGATGTATTGATAGAGGAATGTGATAGATCTCGTCAGTATCGGTGCCGAAATGTCTGCTAGAGAATTAGCCCCAGTGTATGAATAGGGGGGTGGAGATTGCATTGTCCTGTGATTAACTTTAACATGCTGTACTAGATATATAAGCAAGCTAAGAAACCAATAAAGCGTTCATTCATTTGGAAACAAGTACAGAGCTTGTGTCTCGTCTTGATTATGGGAAATGGCATGGATCATGTCTGCTGGATTGTGGAGTGTCGGATAAGCTTGTCATGGGTGGATGGAAGGTCGTAAACGGTGGTGACCGTTACAGTTACCTTGTAGTGTGTCTAGGGGTAGTAGCAGCGAATAGTAGCAGTGAGCAAATGTCCAGTCATCAAATGGACCTTTAAATGCTTTATTCCAGGGCCCAACAAAGGCCAACATCAACAGTAGACAGGAAAGGCTGATAAAGCAATAGAGAACAGTGCGGTATCAGGCCTGGGTATGAAATAGAGCAGTTTCGCTCTCAGTAGTAGTAGATACAGTTCATCGCCACTCCCGTCAGAGTGGGTAAAGTGCCTCCGGACAGACCCCTGCCATAAGCCCGGCAGCCGGAATGTGACTTTTAAGTTGCTGGGAGGAACAGGTCTCTATGACAGACCTGGCTCGGGCCTCCCCCACAGGCCTAGTACTTTAGTACTCAAGAGAACAATTCGGATTGAGCAAATCCTCCCAGTAAATGCAATGAAAGGAGTCACCAGTTGACAGCTGACATGTACCTGTCAATTCCAGTAACCAGATCCCCGATGGTTCATTCAAGCCCTTTTGGATAACCTGCCTCTGGGTTCTCCTCAAGCTGATCCCCCACCGAACGGCACACAGCCTGGGATCTTCTCAGTAAGTTTGGGGACCCAGTAAGTCACAGGGCCCCCCATCGACATCCGGATGGGTCTCCATGGAACAGGGGGTTCTGGCCAGATGGGCCATGCGAGTGGTGTCCGTGGATGCGCGCACTTTGAAGGTGGATGCCGCACCTGGAACGTGGACCCCGCGCAGAGAAGAAGAATCGACCACCGACCCAGAACACGCAGCAGCTGCTACAGATATACCCCTCCCCAGCATGCCCAGCGAGGGAAGAACTCCTCTAATTGGCTGTTGGGGAAAAGTGGCTCCGTCAGAACCCCTCTAGCGCCAACTGTCGCCCAGGGGTGTAATCACACCCCTGGGTCGCAGATCGGCCCACAGGACAGTTCCGAAACAGCAGCAGCCTGCAATTTGACAAATTAGGAATGGGAGCAAAGTAACTCTCCCATTCACCCATTAACGTTAGTGTAGTGCCCGTACTGAAAGTAAGGGGGCGCTACACATGCATCAACAAGCCAAGAAAAGCTTTAAAGTGGTTTTAAACCCTTTACAACCACTTTAGTCTACAGGTAAGCCTAGATTAAGGCTTACCTGTAGGTGCATGAGCCAGAGTTAGAAAGGGCATGCTGTGCTGTTTCTATCTCGGGTCATGTCGTTAAAGGCGGCTGCTGCGCGCATTCGTGGGAGTGACGTCACGCGACTCCGGCCAGTCACAGTGACGGAGTTCGCGCTAAGGAAGGAAGAGGGGTGAAGAATGGCCGCCGCTCGCTAGTAGCGAGGAAGACGGGGACATCGTGGGCTTCTCCTGCAGGTAAGTGTTACATAATGGGCTACTATGTGATGCATTGTCGCCCATTATGTTTTACCTTTAAAGGGAAACAAAAAGGAAGTAACACCCATCAGGGTTTACTTCCTATTTTACATGTTATAATCTGATACTTTGCAATTTAATATATGTGTACATGACTCTGCATCACACCAACTTCATGTCATGTCACCAAAAAATGTAAATGACCTACTGTTTATCAAGAGGAACTTATGTGCACAAAATATATAAGGGGGTGTAGGTCTCCCTATGATTTCTATATGTGATGGTGCCATAATCATTAAATTACTTGGGAACAAGCAAAAATGAGATATAGTTCTGGTTCACAGTGTTTACTAAGAGACCATTAGGATGGATTTCAAGGTGCATATTATGAGATGTACCAGATCACTAATGGCCAATGACTGGAAAAAGGATTTTATGCAAATACACGCCCTGATTTACTAAAGAAGTTGAACTGGAACTGGATGGACTATTGTCTTTATTCAACCTTACCTACTATCAAACATCAGAAGAAGAAGGAATACAATAGGCAAAACAAAGTCTCAGGTTATTATCCAAAGGTTAAATGTACTATCCACCATCATCAAGAAATAAAACAAGAAGACATATTCCTGAGCAATAATGGGTCTGCGAGTAAACATTTCTTATCAGTAACCAGGAATGCAACAATGCATGATGGAGAGCAGGAACAAAGGCATGGTATGGGTGAACAGATTGGGGGTGGAAGCAAAATAATGGAAAAGGAGTAGCGGGGAGACCCCTGATACTAATCCCTAAGACTATCATTGGGCATGCATCTGTTTAAGGCCCTAAAGACAACGAAATATACCTTAAATGTATATAAGGGAGAAAGGGGGAAAAGAAAGAGAAGAAGCAGAGAAAAAAAAAGGGGGGGGGGGCAGGAGAAAGAAATAGAGAAGAAGAAGCAGGTCAACCCAGAGTCTATTGGGATTTGGATCCCATATCTTATCAAACTTTTTTGAATTGTTGGGAGGTATATAAGTGTATATAAGTGAGCTTGTCATTAACCATAATCCAATTGAGTTCACTCTTGATGTAATCAAGGGGAGTAACCGGTCCTATTTTTTTTAAATAAATACATATTTAATACCTGGCCTGAGCTGTACCTATGTACTAATATTACAGTCAACTCAGTTGCAATCCCAAAGAAACATTCAAAAATACCTTTCATTATTCTGCCCACATTTTATTTATAGGGACAAATACAGTATATAACCAGTTTATTTCAATTAAATTTATGATCAAGTTCAAACTGTAGTTGGAATCCTTAATTATTATATAAAACGGGTATTAGATGAGTATGTTTAGAAAAATAATCAAACAAAGCCAAAATTCTATTAAAACGAAGATCACTGTAGAAATGCTTGCCATTTTTAATCTGGCTAAGTTATTATTGTGACAGTTCTTATAATACTCAGGACAGCGAAAAAGATGAGAAAATCAGAAGCAAGGATAGCTCTTCTGGATCAGTGGTTTGACTACTTGATGCTTGCTCAGTTAAAAAACAGCATGATGTTTTTCTTCTAGCATTTCTAATACGGGTCCTTTTCCAATAAAGAGTTTGTAAGAGAAAATATGTAGGGCTATCAGCATAATAAACAGTCATTTTACTTGCTGGTCACATATTTTCACACATCGAGACCTGATCTTCCACCATGAAATATTGTATAAATAATTTATTGAGTAGCTTTCTTTAGTATAGAGAACCCTACAGGGCCACTAAAGGAAAACATTTTTTTGCTGAAATTACTGTTTACAGGGTATAGAGACATAATAGTTAACTGATTCCTTTTAAAAACGATTAAAAACAGATAAGAATCAATCATATAATGTGCCTCTAGTTTCACTTTCGTTTTGGCATCTAGCTTAGTTTTTGCATGTAATTTAATGCCTCTGTGCTGGACAGTGCCATAGAGAGTGATGGTTAGGAAAACAAAACTAGAATCTCCCAGTACTGTGGTCATCAGGAAACAGACAACCAGGAAGTGTCCAGAACAGAGCAGAATTACAGCAACATCAGAGCAAAAAACGAACAATGAGGACATGAAATCAGAACTGCAGTAAGGTAAAGGAAGCTATTTAGCTAAAAAAAAAATCCCTTTAGTGACCCTTTAAGGCAATTCAACAGGTTCTTTTCAATGGAGACCCTACCAATGGCATATAGTCACCTCCACTTCACTCCCCCTCATTCCACTGTGCTGCTGGAGGTGAAAAAAATACTCAGTGCTTCTGCATGGAAGCACGCAATTCAAATTTTTCTTGCTATCTTACAGTGCTGGTGCTTCTTGATTGCCTAGTCAGACACCAAGCACTTTTCTGGTGGGCAAACATAGCAATAGAGAAATAAATAATCCTGTTACTTTACTCTGCATGTGCACAGTGCAAGTTCACTTTTAAGTGAAAATAGAGAAAACATGCAACAAAAATACTTAAAAATGTAGACCTCAGGTATGCTTTTGGCAGGTTTTATTTGGAAATAAAAATTAGAGTGTATTACCTTTGAGATAAAAACCACAAATATTTGAGAGGCAGGATAGAACCAGGAGCACCAGCATAAGCACAATGCAGGATTTACATTACCAAAAACATGAGAAATTATGCACTTAAGGTCGAGACTTGGAAACACTGTGAGGCACCTTTACAGTGCCTGAGCACCGAGAGAGGCTGCAAACTTTGAGGTACAAGGCATAATTTGCTGTAGAGCAATCATTACAATTTTTGCAGCTAAGGTGGAGCTGTGTAAACATTGTGTAGTACTTTTACTATTTGCAACACCTGAACATATTCAGCAAATAAGCAAAAAATATGGGGATTTGGTCACACCATATGGCCGTATGTTGCTTAAAGTGTTACTAAACCTAGTAATATGAAAATAGTTCAATAGATGTCTATTGAAATCACACCTGAAATCACCAAGTAGTATAGAAACTACTTTTGGAAATCGGTGCGACATTGCGCTGATTCGGACGGTTCCATTACGGCAGTAGCTGCCAATTTGGCATGCGATTTGACATGTCCCCCATTATCAGTGAGTCCTATATTATTCATAGAATGAAATATCCTGCTTCTCAACCATGGGATAAATATACTTCTTTTTATGGGAGAACTAAAAGGACTCCTCCTATAACACAGGTAGACATTAATTAGGGGTAATAGGGGGTTTTGGTTGTGCTCCAGCTCAAAGATATTTAGATATTTGTGAATGTATACTCACTTTATATGACAAATGTTCTAACTAGGGATTAGACCATTGTGATATGCATGTACAGTGTATTATGCTTGGAGTGGAGAGAAAAAGGTTCAATGTTTTTTTAATGTCACATTAGGCATTACTTATAATTAGTAGTTAAGACATGTATGCATGCCACATGTTGGGAGACTGGAAATCTGATGCTTATCAAGAACTTAATTCCTAAACCTAAAGAGGAGTCTCTAGGACAGGGATGGTTGCAAAGATTAACAATGAAAGTATGCCATATAAATCCTCCAACAGTGTCAGAAAAAAATTGAGGGGGGACCAGGGTTTTCTTTATGGAGCCTTTCTAATGGTAATGGAAATATATGTATTCCTTTGAAAAAATAAAATAAAAGAATAAATAAAAAATAAAAACATAATTCAGCTTGGAATATTTATATTTGGTTTTGGAGTCAGATGCACAAGTGCGGCCTACCCGGATGTGTCAGAGCTTTGCCTGTCATTCAGGCAAGGCAGGTTTTGAAAGCTGATCCATGTATGTGCAGCAACCTTTGAGTGCCTGCACGTTTACCCATTAGTAGCTTTTTGTTTTCTAAAGTGGCAGAATCCCTATAAATGCTAATGTTTTTTGTTTTGTTTTTTATATACTGCAATGCTATTTGCACTATGATAATGCCTTTTAATACTGAGGTAGCCTAAACAAAGCAATTTAAATATGTCTATCTGTAGATTGCAGGAGCATAAAGATTTTAATGCATGAATAGGGAGAAAGTGAGTTTTGAAAATGGAAGAAAAAAAGACACCTGTATATTGGGCTAGAATGACTCAACGACGAAACACAGGAACCATGCATCAATAATAGAATTTTATGCTTACTGGTAAAGTTAAGTAATCTTCCAATGAACAAGTAGATTGACATAGTTTTAAAAAAGAACCTTGTAATGCTTTATAAGATCTTAACTGTGTATTTTTTTGTTTTTGTTAAGTTCTATGTGATTGCATATGTGGAAGATAAACAATAACGTAACAGTACTAATGCTATGCAGTAAACACTGTAGCAAAACTACAGATGTCTCTGTAGTCTACTGTAGCAAGGTTTCACAGACCATCTAACAATTTCAGTCGACTGTATTTCTTGGAGCCTGATGATGTGTAAGGTCCTTTTTCTTTCTTCCCTGCAAAAGCAATCATAATCAAACTAACCAACTAATCAAGGCCAACTTGAATCTGATTGGTGACTGTGGTGACTTCTAAAGCTGGCTGTAGATATTTTTTTTTTTCACTTTCTGACAGTTTATGGGCAGGGCCTACTTGCCCTGCACATAGGGGTACCTCTTCTTGTGTACATGCTTACTAATGCCTGGGACCAGGCGAAGCCACAGTCATGTGAACTCAACATTAAGGCAGAACCCCAGCTTAGAAATGAGCAGCTGTGTATAACACACAGATTCCTACTGTGAATTACTCTGTTCCATATCGATGCACACCTTGTCCTCTGAATGTAGCATTTAGAAGGGGACCGCTCAACCAGTCCATCACTCCCAGTGACAGAAAGGGGTCTCACCAAATATTTGGGGAGTTAACTCTTTGTGGTGGCCTTCTGTTCCTTCCTCTTCACCCCGTATGTGCTTTAAAAGCCCCGTTCTTTCAATATGCTATATATCTCTGTACACCCATTTGAATAACATCAGACCATGTATGAAACGATTGAAAAGGCGCTACTGTACAACTTGACAATACAGTCCAATGTGCAATGACAGTTCCTTTCTAGCTACCTAGACCAAGGCTGCCCATTACGCACCTTCCCCAAAGGTGAGAGTCCATAAGAGGTGGAGTCCTGGCTCAGGAAGTTAGACATGTGCACAACAAAAAAATTTGTATTTTTTCGTTCCGTTTCGTCTCGTTCCGTAGATTCCTAAAGATTCGTAATTTCGTAAGACTCAAGTTTTCCTATTCGGACCCATTCGTTATTTATAAAACACAAGTTTTCCTATTCGGATCCGCTCGTATTTTTGTAACAGTTTTATTTTCGTTTATACTGAATGATTCGTAATTCTGTCTAATTTATTTTCGTTGATTCGAAATTCGTAATTTTGTTAGATAATAATTTTCGTTTAATGGATTCGTAATTTTGTACTTTCGTAAACTAGGGCTGCAACGGATCAGAAAACGCATGGTTCGGATCATTCCTCGGATCAGGAGTCACGGATCGGATCATTTTTCGGATCAACAAAAAAAAAATCTCCCCACTGTAATATCCACATCTCCCCCCCCCCACTGTAATATCCACATCTCCCTCCCCCCCCCACTGCAGTGGTGTCACTCGGTGCAAAAAAATAATAAAAATGGTGTCACCCCCCCCACCCACTATGGTCCCCCCCTCAGTACAGACCCCTCCCCTCAGTACAGACACCCCATAGTAGTGCAGACCTCAGACGGTAACCCCCCCAATAGTGCAGACCTCAGACGGTAACCCCCCCAATAGTGCAGACCTCAGACGGTAACCCCCCCAGTAGTGCATACCTCAGACAGCAACCCCCACAGTAGTGCAGACCTCAGTCAGTAACCCCCACAGTGGTGCAGACCTCAGACAGTAACCCCCACAATAGTGCAGACCTCAGACAGTAACCCCCACAGTAGTGCAGACCTCAGACAGTAACCCCCACAGTAGTGCAGACCTCAGATAGTAACCCACACACTAGTGCAGACCTCAGACAGTAACCCCCACAATAGTGCAGACCTCAGACAGTAACCACCACAATAGTGCAGACCTCAGACAGTAACCCCCACAGTAGTGCAGACCTCAGACAGTAACCCCCACAGTAGTGCAGACCTCAGACAGTAACCCCCACAATAGTGCAGACCTCAGATAGTAACCCCCACAATAGTGCAGACCTCAGACAGTAACCCCCACAATAGTGCAGACCTCAGACAGTAACCCCCACAATAGTGCAGACCTCAGACAGTAACCCCCACAGTAGTGCAGACCTCAGACAGCGGCGTGTGTTTCCCTCGAGCGCGGGCTCCTCATTCTCTGTGGGTGTGAACAGAGAGGAGGGCCGCGGCTGGGTGTACCAAGATGGGCGCTGCTCCGGAGCTAGGCCAAAGCCAGGGACTTTCCTAGTCCGAGGCTCCGGAGCAATCCGCGGATCGCGGGGTGTGTCGATCTGAACGGGGTGACCCGTTCGGATCACAGATCGGTGATGATCCGTT
This sequence comes from Rana kukunoris, assembly GCA_029574335.1. NCBI lineage: Eukaryota > Metazoa > Chordata > Amphibia > Anura > Ranidae > Rana > Rana kukunoris. The sequence continues at coordinate 225,998,303 of CM056050.1, read as the reverse complement.
GCACCCCTAATAGCAACACGTGGCTAATCCATATTAAGATATACTTTCCGATAAGCCCCGTACACACGGTCTGACTTTTTGCCAACAAACGTCAAAATGAGCGTTTTCCAAAAAATCCGACCTTGTGTATGCTCTATCGGACAAACTTTTTCGGTTTCAAAAGTCTGGCCAACTCCCTTCAGACAAAAATCCACGGAAAAGTTTGTTTGAAGTCCGATCATGTGTAAGAGGATTTACACTGTACAATGTGACTCAGCACTAAAGAGATAAGCTGATTGGCTAAGATATTACGTAAGATACATCACTCACTAACTATGGTGCCCAGTGCCCATTCAAAAGAACGATACGAGTACACAAATTTACGAACAGACAAAGAAACGGATTTACAAAACACACACATGAAAATACGAACACAGGATTTAAAATACGAAATGCAAATCGTTTGTTATAGATGTAATTTTCGTTCTTTTGTTTTACAGTGTTTCGTATTTTAGTAACATTGTCCAATCATACGTATTTTCGCTTGTTCGTTTTTTTGCTTATTTGTAATTCCGTAAATTTTTTATTCTGCACTGACTGTCTTTGAAATTGCCTCAGCCCCTGTTCATATCCAATCTGGGGACCAATCTGGGGACAGACTTGGTCTGGGTACAGTGTCCTCAATCTGGGGACTGTCCCCGGAAACCGGGGATGTCTGGTCACCCTACAGTATGACCAATCATAGCGATCACATGATACTCCAACCACTCGCTGTGGTCATGAGATTGTGCCACTGCATGCCCCAGGGGGAGGGTCAGTGCCCATGTGCATCTGCCGTCCATTTGCAGTAAAAGTACTGTGGGTGGGTTGGCAAATGGTTAATAACAGTACATACAGTATATCCAATGTACAAACATTTTTTTTCAGCACAGGGCCCAAAAAGAGTCTTGTTGGAATTGTGTACATATACTTAGGTATACTGTATATAGCAATTAATAAAGCTACATTCAGATGAATGATGCAGGACAGCCCATTTGCAGGGTCCCCAGAGGATGATCATGATGTGGCATTTGTCTTGGAGATTTGAAGACAAGATCTGTAGTGATGGGGAGACACTTCAACCATTGCCTACCCATGCCTGGCAAGCAGCCTTTTATGGACAGGAACTGGCACTCAGAGTCAGCCTATATACTCTGCACTTTAGTTCCTCCCTAGAACATCAACTGAACCTCTAACTACCAGACATGGCCTAACCTGACTCTAGCCTATGATGACTAACAAGCTCTAATCTAAAACTAGCTATAGAATCCCAAACCAGAAGGGATAACTAAAATAACTATAATAGTGCTGTACAGTACAGCAGGCCCGGACTGGCCATAGGGCAAACCGGGCAAATGCCCGGTGGGCCGCGGCGGCCCGCGGGCCACAAACGTCCCTTAGCGGCCCGCGGTCCGCGAACGGCCCTTGGCGGCCCCAGCCTGTGATTGGCCCTCGGCGGCCCGCATGGCATGTCTCCCAAGGGGTGGCAGGTCGAGAGGGGACGCCAAGTTTTGCTAATAGCAGAGATTCCCCAACACAGCGCCAGATAGAGAGCTCCAGATAAAGAGAGATGAGCTGGGCGTATCACAGCCAGCTCTGACATTTCTCCCCCTCCCCTTGCTGCCAGCAGGACCAGTTAGAGGAGAGGAGCTGCTCTACTCCTCCGCCTCCTCTCGTCCTCTCCTCCTGTCTGTGTTCTTTCTTTCTATCTTTATCTATCTTTCTTCCTTTCTATCTATTTTTCTTCCCTTCTTTCTTTCTATGGTTATCTATCTTCCTTCCTTCCCTTCTTTCTTTATATCTTTATCTTTCTTTATCTATCTTCCTTCCCTTCTATCTACCTATCTATCTATCTATCTATCTATCTATCTATCTATCTATCTTTCTTTCTTTCTTTCTTTCTTTCTTTCTTTCTTTCTTTCTTACGTTATCTATCTTCCTTCCTTTCTATCTATATATATCTTCTTTCCTTCCCTTCTTTCTATCTTTATCTATCTATCTTTCTTTCTTTATCTATCTTCCTTCCCATCTATCTTCCTTCCCATCTATCTATCTATCTATCTATCTATCTATCTATCTATCTATCTATCTATCTATCTATCTATCTATCTTCCTTCCCTTCTTTCTTTCTATCTTTATCTATCTTTTTCTATCTTCATTCCCTTTCTTTCTATCTTTATCTATCTTTCTTTATCTTCCTACCTTCCTTCCCTTGTTTCGTTATCTATATTCCTTCCTTCCCTTCTTTCTTGCTATCTTCATCTATCTTCCTTCCCTTCTTTCTTTCTATATTTATCTACCTATCTATGTATCTATGTATCTATCTATCTATCTATCTATCTTCCTTTCTTTCTATCTCTATCTATCTTTCTTTCTCTTTCTTTCTTTCTTTCTTTCTTTCTTTCTTTCTTTCTTTCTTTCTATCTATCTATCTATCTATCTATCTATCTATCTATCTATCTATCTATCTATCTATATCTGTCTTGCTTCCCTTTTTTCTATCTTTATCTTTTTTTCTTTCTTTATCTATCTTCCTTTCTATCTATCTATATCTATTTTCCTTCCTTCCCTTCTTTCTTTCTCTATCTATCTATCTATCTATCTATCTATCTATCTATCTATCTATCTATCTATCTATCTATCTATCTATCTATCTATCTATCTATCTATCTATCCACCTTCCTTTCTTTCTATCTTTATCTTTCTATCTATATCTATCTTTCTTTGTATCTATCTTTTTTTCTCTCTCTCTGTCTGTCTATCTATATTTCTTTATCTCACCCCACATTCCATCATTAACCCCCGCAGTGCCCCCCCCCCCCCCCCCGGGCTGCTCAGTCTAAAATGCCCGGGCCTATTTTTTGTCCCAGTCCGGGCCTGCAGTACAGTATATAACCTGTATTGCAATAGAGCCACTACCCAGATACAGTAGCACAGACCATGCTATCTGGAACTGTGCATGTGAGATAATAACAATAGGACAGATACTTTGTTTGTCAAAAAGGATTCCGATACATACTCAGCAGCGCAACATAGGATTATTGCATAATTATTTCTTCTGGCTTGGGTTAAGAAGTATTGATAGGACTGGACATTCTCTCCCCTTCTCCACTTCCTTTTTCTGGGGTTTTGAAAGCCAGCCTCCATGAGACAGGAAGTGCTAATACATAAATATACATAAAACACATGTTAGCAGCTGACAGTAGATCACAGCTGATCCCTGCACAAATAAATTGATAGTTTCAGAAATACATGTACAGATTATCTTTAGAGAAAGTGTGTTTATGAGATTTCTGATAATACCTGTGATGGAAGATACAATTTATCGCAAGGGCACATCAAAATGTGTTTAGCGTCCTGAAAGTTTTCTTCAACTGTGTACTGGTGCTGGCATCTGCCTTGACTGTCTAACTCTTTCATATTTGGCCCTAACCAGGGCTTTTTTTCTGGGGGAACTTGGTGGAACTCAGTTCCACCACCTTTGGCTCAGACCCTTTGGTGCCCGCTCACCACAATCACTTGTGAACACAGAAGTCTGGTTTCTGTGTTTACAAGTGACTGCTTTGTAACCCCCTGAACTCTGCACACTGTATGTAATGCAATTCTGGTATTTAATGCCCCTTTAAGACCCTTCTACTGTTTGTGAAATCTGAACGGGTCGTGGTTGAGTTCCTGCACCTATTTTCTGAGAAAAAAAGCTCTGGCCCTAACCATGTCAAATCTGTTCTGTAATGAGCAAATAAGCACAGAGAAGAAAAAAATATTCTTGAGGAACCTGATTTGTAAATGCATAAAATTATACTTTACATGTGTAGCGCTCACCCCGAAGAAGCCGCTGGTTGTTGTTTGGGATCGGCGTATTAAGTTACTGTAACGGAATGAACCGTGACAACCAGAGACTTTGGAAGGATGAGAGATACTCCTGTGCCAGGGACACTAATAATTCCTGGGTCTAAGTCCACCCTGTGCCCTTTGGGCGTAGGGTGGCTAATAAAATCATACTTCGTGTATTACATGAGATGGGACATTATTGATACTTCATATGGCAGAATACTGAGATATTAAGGTGTTCCTACTAGACATCTGCTTTTAAAATGCTAAGTGACCCGGCTTGTCAAAGACATTTCATTGTGTAGAGGTGTTAATCCAGGTCTGCTCCAAACACCTTTTCATTGTGTGATAAAACTGTTTAAAGCCCTGTGTTAACGTCTCTCTTCAGATGTATTGATAGAGGAATGTGATAGATCTCGTCAGTATCGGTGCCGAAATGTCTGCTAGAGAATTAGCCCCAGTGTATGAATAGGGGGGTGGAGATTGCATTGTCCTGTGATTAACTTTAACATGCTGTACTAGATATATAAGCAAGCTAAGAAACCAATAAAGCGTTCATTCATTTGGAAACAAGTACAGAGCTTGTGTCTCGTCTTGATTATGGGAAATGGCATGGATCATGTCTGCTGGATTGTGGAGTGTCGGATAAGCTTGTCATGGGTGGATGGAAGGTCGTAAACGGTGGTGACCGTTACAGTTACCTTGTAGTGTGTCTAGGGGTAGTAGCAGCGAATAGTAGCAGTGAGCAAATGTCCAGTCATCAAATGGACCTTTAAATGCTTTATTCCAGGGCCCAACAAAGGCCAACATCAACAGTAGACAGGAAAGGCTGATAAAGCAATAGAGAACAGTGCGGTATCAGGCCTGGGTATGAAATAGAGCAGTTTCGCTCTCAGTAGTAGTAGATACAGTTCATCGCCACTCCCGTCAGAGTGGGTAAAGTGCCTCCGGACAGACCCCTGCCATAAGCCCGGCAGCCGGAATGTGACTTTTAAGTTGCTGGGAGGAACAGGTCTCTATGACAGACCTGGCTCGGGCCTCCCCCACAGGCCTAGTACTTTAGTACTCAAGAGAACAATTCGGATTGAGCAAATCCTCCCAGTAAATGCAATGAAAGGAGTCACCAGTTGACAGCTGACATGTACCTGTCAATTCCAGTAACCAGATCCCCGATGGTTCATTCAAGCCCTTTTGGATAACCTGCCTCTGGGTTCTCCTCAAGCTGATCCCCCACCGAACGGCACACAGCCTGGGATCTTCTCAGTAAGTTTGGGGACCCAGTAAGTCACAGGGCCCCCCATCGACATCCGGATGGGTCTCCATGGAACAGGGGGTTCTGGCCAGATGGGCCATGCGAGTGGTGTCCGTGGATGCGCGCACTTTGAAGGTGGATGCCGCACCTGGAACGTGGACCCCGCGCAGAGAAGAAGAATCGACCACCGACCCAGAACACGCAGCAGCTGCTACAGATATACCCCTCCCCAGCATGCCCAGCGAGGGAAGAACTCCTCTAATTGGCTGTTGGGGAAAAGTGGCTCCGTCAGAACCCCTCTAGCGCCAACTGTCGCCCAGGGGTGTAATCACACCCCTGGGTCGCAGATCGGCCCACAGGACAGTTCCGAAACAGCAGCAGCCTGCAATTTGACAAATTAGGAATGGGAGCAAAGTAACTCTCCCATTCACCCATTAACGTTAGTGTAGTGCCCGTACTGAAAGTAAGGGGGCGCTACACATGCATCAACAAGCCAAGAAAAGCTTTAAAGTGGTTTTAAACCCTTTACAACCACTTTAGTCTACAGGTAAGCCTAGATTAAGGCTTACCTGTAGGTGCATGAGCCAGAGTTAGAAAGGGCATGCTGTGCTGTTTCTATCTCGGGTCATGTCGTTAAAGGCGGCTGCTGCGCGCATTCGTGGGAGTGACGTCACGCGACTCCGGCCAGTCACAGTGACGGAGTTCGCGCTAAGGAAGGAAGAGGGGTGAAGAATGGCCGCTCGCTAGTAGCGAGGAAGACGGGGACATCGTGGGCTTCTCCTGCAGGTAAGTGTTACATAATGGGCTACTATGTGATGCATTGTCGCCCATTATGTTTTACCTTTAAAGGGAAACAAAAAGGAAGTAACACCCATCAGGGTTTACTTCCTATTTTACATGTTATAATCTGATACTTTGCAATTTAATATATGTGTACATGACTCTGCATCACACCAACTTCATGTCATGTCACCAAAAAATGTAAATGACCTACTGTTTATCAAGAGGAACTTATGTGCACAAAATATATAAGGGGGTGTAGGTCTCCCTATGATTTCTATATGTGATGGTGCCATAATCATTAAATTACTTGGGAACAAGCAAAAATGAGATATAGTTCTGGTTCACAGTGTTTACTAAGAGACCATTAGGATGGATTTCAAGGTGCATATTATGAGATGTACCAGATCACTAATGGCCAATGACTGGAAAAAGGATTTTATGCAAATACACGCCCTGATTTACTAAAGAAGTTGAACTGGAACTGGATGGACTATTGTCTTTATTCAACCTTACCTACTATCAAACATCAGAAGAAGAAGGAATACAATAGGCAAAACAAAGTCTCAGGTTATTATCCAAAGGTTAAATGTACTATCCACCATCATCAAGAAATAAAACAAGAAGACATATTCCTGAGCAATAATGGGTCTGCGAGTAAACATTTCTTATCAGTAACCAGGAATGCAACAATGCATGATGGAGAGCAGGAACAAAGGCATGGTATGGGTGAACAGATTGGGGGTGGAAGCAAAATAATGGAAAAGGAGTAGCGGGGAGACCCCTGATACTAATCCCTAAGACTATCATTGGGCATGCATCTGTTTAAGGCCCTAAAGACAACGAAATATACCTTAAATGTATATAAGGGAGAAAGGGGGAAAAGAAAGAGAAGAAGCAGAGAAAAAAAAGGGGGGGGGGGGCAGGAGAAAGAAATAGAGAAGAAGAAGCAGGTCAACCCAGAGTCTATTGGGATTTGGATCCCATATCTTATCAAACTTTTTTGAATTGTTGGGAGGTATATAAGTGTATATAAGTGAGCTTGTCATTAACCATAATCCAATTGAGTTCACTCTTGATGTAATCAAGGGGAGTAACCGGTCCTATTTTTTTTAAATAAATACATATTTAATACCTGGCCTGAGCTGTACCTATGTACTAATATTACAGTCAACTCAGTTGCAATCCCAAAGAAACATTCAAAAATACCTTTCATTATTCTGCCCACATTTTATTTATAGGGACAAATACAGTATATAACCAGTTTATTTCAATTAAATTTATGATCAAGTTCAAACTGTAGTTGGAATCCTTAATTATTATATAAAACGGGTATTAGATGAGTATGTTTAGAAAAATAATCAAACAAAGCCAAAATTCTATTAAAACGAAGATCACTGTAGAAATGCTTGCCATTTTTAATCTGGCTAAGTTATTATTGTGACAGTTCTTATAATACTCAGGACAGCGAAAAAGATGAGAAAATCAGAAGCAAGGATAGCTCTTCTGGATCAGTGGTTTGACTACTTGATGCTTGCTCAGTTAAAAAACAGCATGATGTTTTTCTTCTAGCATTTCTAATACGGGTCCTTTTCCAATAAAGAGTTTGTAAGAGAAAATATGTAGGGCTATCAGCATAATAAACAGTCATTTTACTTGCTGGTCACATATTTTCACACATCGAGACCTGATCTTCCACCATGAAATATTGTATAAATAATTTATTGAGTAGCTTTCTTTAGTATAGAGAACCCTACAGGGCCACTAAAGGAAAACATTTTTTTGCTGAAATTACTGTTTACAGGGTATAGAGACATAATAGTTAACTGATTCCTTTTAAAAACGATTAAAAACAGATAAGAATCAATCATATAATGTGCCTCTAGTTTCACTTTCGTTTTGGCATCTAGCTTAGTTTTTGCATGTAATTTAATGCCTCTGTGCTGGACAGTGCCATAGAGAGTGATGGTTAGGAAAACAAAACTAGAATCTCCCAGTACTGTGGTCATCAGGAAACAGACAACCAGGAAGTGTCCAGAACAGAGCAGAATTACAGCAACATCAGAGCAAAAAACGAACAATGAGGACATGAAATCAGAACTGCAGTAAGGTAAAGGAAGCTATTTAGCTAAAAAAAAAATCCCTTTAGTGACCCTTTAAGGCAATTCAACAGGTTCTTTTCAATGGAGACCCTACCAATGGCATATAGTCACCTCCACTTCACTCCCCCTCATTCCACTGTGCTGCTGGAGGTGAAAAAAATACTCAGTGCTTCTGCATGGAAGCACGCAATTCAAATTTTTCTTGCTATCTTACAGTGCTGGTGCTTCTTGATTGCCTAGTCAGACACCAAGCACTTTTCTGGTGGGCAAACATAGCAATAGAGAAATAAATAATCCTGTTACTTTACTCTGCATGTGCACAGTGCAAGTTCACTTTTAAGTGAAAATAGAGAAAACATGCAACAAAAATACTTAAAAATGTAGACCTCAGGTATGCTTTTGGCAGGTTTTATTTGGAAATAAAAATTAGAGTGTATTACCTTTGAGATAAAAACCACAAATATTTGAGAGGCAGGATAGAACCAGGAGCACCAGCATAAGCACAATGCAGGATTTACATTACCAAAAACATGAGAAATTATGCACTTAAGGTCGAGACTTGGAAACACTGTGAGGCACCTTTACAGTGCCTGAGCACCGAGAGAGGCTGCAAACTTTGAGGTACAAGGCATAATTTGCTGTAGAGCAATCATTACAATTTTTGCAGCTAAGGTGGAGCTGTGTAAACATTGTGTAGTACTTTTACTATTTGCAACACCTGAACATATTCAGCAAATAAGCAAAAAATATGGGGATTTGGTCACACCATATGGCCGTATGTTGCTTAAAGTGTTACTAAACCTAGTAATATGAAAATAGTTCAATAGATGTCTATTGAAATCACACCTGAAATCACCAAGTAGTATAGAAACTACTTTTGGAAATCGGTGCGACATTGCGCTGATTCGGACGGTTCCATTACGGCAGTAGCTGCCAATTTGGCATGCGATTTGACATGTCCCCCATTATCAGTGAGTCCTATATTATTCATAGAATGAAATATCCTGCTTCTCAACCATGGGATAAATATACTTCTTTTTATGGGAGAACTAAAAGGACTCCTCCTATAACACAGGTAGACATTAATTAGGGGTAATAGGGGGTTTTGGTTGTGCTCCAGCTCAAAGATATTTAGATATTTGTGAATGTATACTCACTTTATATGACAAATGTTCTAACTAGGGATTAGACCATTGTGATATGCATGTACAGTGTATTATGCTTGGAGTGGAGAGAAAAAGGTTCAATGTTTTTTTAATGTCACATTAGGCATTACTTATAATTAGTAGTTAAGACATGTATGCATGCCACATGTTGGGAGACTGGAAATCTGATGCTTATCAAGAACTTAATTCCTAAACCTAAAGAGGAGTCTCTAGGACAGGGATGGTTGCAAAGATTAACAATGAAAGTATGCCATATAAATCCTCCAACAGTGTCAGAAAAAAATTGAGGGGGGACCAGGGTTTTCTTTATGGAGCCTTTCTAATGGTAATGGAAATATATGTATTCCTTTGAAAAAATAAAATAAAAGAATAAATAAAAAATAAAAACATAATTCAGCTTGGAATATTTATATTTGGTTTTGGAGTCAGATGCACAAGTGCGGCCTACCCGGATGTGTCAGAGCTTTGCCTGTCATTCAGGCAAGGCAGGTTTTGAAAGCTGATCCATGTATGTGCAGCAACCTTTGAGTGCCTGCACGTTTACCCATTAGTAGCTTTTTGTTTTCTAAAGTGGCAGAATCCCTATAAATGCTAATGTTTTTTGTTTTGTTTTTTATATACTGCAATGCTATTTGCACTATGATAATGCCTTTTAATACTGAGGTAGCCTAAACAAAGCAATTTAAATATGTCTATCTGTAGATTGCAGGAGCATAAAGATTTTAATGCATGAATAGGGAGAAAGTGAGTTTTGAAAATGGAAGAAAAAAAGACACCTGTATATTGGGCTAGAATGACTCAACGACGAAACACAGGAACCATGCATCAATAATAGAATTTTATGCTTACTGGTAAAGTTAAGTAATCTTCCAATGAACAAGTAGATTGACATAGTTTTAAAAAAGAACCTTGTAATGCTTTATAAGATCTTAACTGTGTATTTTTTATTTTTTTGTTAAGTTCTATGTGATTGCATATGTGGAAGATAAACAATAACGTAACAGTACTAATGCTATGCAGTAAACACTGTAGCAAAACTACAGATGTCTCTGTAGTCTACTGTAGCAAGGTTTCACAGACCATCTAACAATTTCAGTCGATGAGCAGGACTGTATTTCTTGGAGCCTGATGATGTGTAAGGTCCTTTTTCTTTCTTCCCTGCAAAAGCAATCATAATCAAACTAACCAACTAATCAAGGCCAACTTGAATCTGATTGGTGACTGTGGTGACTTCTAAAGCTGGCTGTAGATATTTTTTTTTTTCACTTTCTGACAGTTTATGGGCAGGGCCTACTTGCCCTGCACATAGGGGTACCTCTTCTTGTGTACATGCTTACTAATGCCTGGGACCAGGCGAAGCCACAGTCATGTGAACTCAACATTAAGGCAGAACCCCAGCTTAGAAATGAGCAGCTGTGTATAACACACAGATTCCTACTGTGAATTACTCTGTTCCATATCGATGCACACCTTGTCCTCTGAATGTAGCATTTAGAAGGGGACCGCTCAACCAGTCCATCACTCCCAGTGACAGAAAGGGGTCTCACCAAATATTTGGGGAGTTAACTCTTTGTGGTGGCCTTCTGTTCCTTCCTCTTCACCCCGTATGTGCTTTAAAAGCCCCGTTCTTTCAATATGCTATATATCTCTGTACACCCATTTGAATAACATCAGACCATGTATGAAACGATTGAAAAGGCGCTACTGTACAACTTGACAATACAGTCCAATGTGCAATGACAGTTCCTTTCTAGCTACCTAGACCAAGGCTGCCCATTACGCACCTTCCCCAAAGGTGAGAGTCCATAAGAGGTGGAGTCCTGGCTCAGGAAGTTAGACATGTGCACAACAAAAAAATTTGTATTTTTTCGTTCCGTTTCGTCTCGTTCCGTAGATTCCTAAAGATTCGTAATTTCGTAAGACTCAAGTTTTCCTATTCGGACCCATTCGTTATTTATAAAACACAAGTTTTCCTATTCGGATCCGCTCGTATTTTTGTAACAGTTTTATTTTCGTTTATACTGAATGATTCGTAATTCTGTCTAATTTATTTTCGTTGATTCGAAATTCGTAATTTTGTTAGATAATAATTTTCGTTTAATGGATTCGTAATTTTGTACTTTCGTAAACTAGGGCTGCAACGGATCAGAAAACGCATGGTTCGGATCATTCCTCGGATCAGGAGTCACGGATCGGATCATTTTTCGGATCAACAAAAAAAAAATCTCCCCACTGTAATATCCACATCTCCCCCCCCCCACTGTAATATCCACATCTCCCTCCCCCCCCCACTGCAGTGGTGTCACTCGGTGCAAAAAAATAATAAAAATGGTGTCACCCCCCCCCACCCACTATGGTCCCCCCCTCAGTACAGACCCCTCCCCTCAGTACAGACACCCCATAGTAGTGCAGACCTCAGACGGTAACCCCCCCAATAGTGCAGACCTCAGACGGTAACCCCCCCAATAGTGCAGACCTCAGACGGTAACCCCCCCAGTAGTGCATACCTCAGACAGCAACCCCCACAGTAGTGCAGACCTCAGTCAGTAACCCCCACAGTAGTGCAGACCTCACACAGTAACCCCCACAGTGGTGCAGACCTCAGACAGTAACCCCCACAATAGTGCAGACCTCAGACAGTAACCCCCACAGTAGTGCAGACCTCAGACAGTAACCCCCACAGTAGTGCAGACCTCAGATAGTAACCCACACACTAGTGCAGACCTCAGACAGTAACCCCCACAATAGTGCAGACCTCAGACAGTAACCACCCAATAGTGCAGACCTCAGTGCAGTAACCCCCACAGTAGTGCAGACCTCAGACAGTAACCCCCACAGTAGTGCAGACCTCAGACAGTAACCCCCACAGTGCAGACCTCAGACAGTAACCCCCACAATAGTGCAGACCTCAGACAGTAGTAACCCCCACAATAGTGCAGACCTCAGACAGTAACCCCCACAATAGTGCAGACCTCAGACAGTAACCCCCACAATAGTGCAGACCTCAGACAGTAACCCCCACAGTAGTGCAGACCTCAGACAGCGGCGTGTGTTTCCCTCGAGCGCGGGCTCCTCATTCTCTGTGGGTGTGAACAGAGAGGAGGGCCGCGGCTGGGTGTACCAAGATGGGCGCTGCTCCGGAGCTAGGCCAAAGCCAGGGACTTTCCTAGTCCGAGGCTCCGGAGCAATCCGCGGATCGCGGGGTGTGTCGATCTGAACGGGGTGACCCGTTCGGATCACAGATCGGTGATGATCCGTTGCACCCCTAATAGCAACACGTGGCTAATCCATATTAAGATATACTTTCCGATAAGCCCCGTACACACGGTCTGACTTTTTGCCAACAAACGTCAAAATGAGCGTTTTCCAAAAAATCCGACCTTGTGTATGCTCTATCGGACAAACTTTTTCGGTTTCAAAAGTCTGGCCAACTCCCTTCAGACAAAAATCCACGGAAAAGTTTGTTTGAAGTCCGATCATGTGTAAGAGGATTTACACTGTACAATGTGACTCAGCACTAAAGAGATAAGCTGATTGGCTAAGATATTACGTAAGATACATCACTCACTAACTATGGTGCCCAGTGCCCATTCAAAAGAACGATACGAGTACACAAATTTACGAACAGACAAAGAAACGGATTTACAAAACACACACATGAAAATACGAACATACGAATGAAAATACGAATAGACACAGGATTTAAAATACGAAATGCAAATCGTTTGTTATAGATGTAATTTTCGTTCTTTTGTTTTACAGTGTTTCGTATTTTAGTAACATTGTCCAATCATACGTATTTTCGCTTGTTCGTTTTTTTGCTTATTTGTAATTCCGTAAATTTCGTATTTTGGGTCTTTCAGCTTTTTGGATGTTCGAATTGATACGAATGTACGAATACTAACAAATTTGTACGAAAATCCATTCGTTACGAACGGTAACGCACAGGTCTACAGGAAGTCTTTCTTTGAAAGTGCACCTCAGATGTTGCTGGCGGCTACATCCTCATGCTTAACTTCCTGATATTTCCAGGCCACAGACACGAGCCACCCTAATTTTTATTTACAGCACAGGGTTGATGGCAGAGCCCAGAAATGCCCGGGAAAATAGAGAGAATGGTTTATTTCCTTTCCACTTGGACAGCCTGGATAATTAACAAAATTAACAGTTTCCTCCATCCACACAAACAAGTAGGATGGAGGAATCCCTCCCTCCAACTACTGTAAGAATACAAGGACACACAATCATCCAATTTCCATCAGCAGAAGGCCAGCTTTAGACTGCCATAAAGTAGATCTAAATCTTAATAAATTTATATAGTTTTCAAAAGCCCTTTGTAACACTTGTTGTACAATGCTACTCAAACCAGCCTATGCAGCATGTGTTGGTATGGCTATCTACAGTGCCTTGAAAAAATATTCATACCCCTTGAAATTTTACACATTTTGTCATGTTACAACCAAAAACATAAGTGTATTTTATTGGGATTTAATATGATAGAACAGGGGTCTCCAAACTTTTCAAACAAAGGGCCACTTTATTGCCCTTCAGACTTTAGGAGGGCCGGATTGGGGCCAGCAAGGGAAGAAAATGTCACGGGCACGGCATTAGTGATAAAAAATATGGCCTCAAGGTTGGTGGTCAATAGGAAGAGGAGAATTCCCCCTATTAGTAGGAGGAATAGTATCCCATCATTGGTATCAGTGGATAATATATTACCTCATTGTTGGTGTCAATGGGAGGAATAGTGCCTCATGTCATTGAGAGGAATTGTGCCCCAAGGGCCAGATAAAGGCTAGCAAAGGGCCACATCTGGACCTCGGGCCGCAGTTTGGAGACCCCTTTGATAAGAAGGTAAGAAGAGAGCCATTGTTGAATAAAAGGCATAAGAAGTCCCATTTTCAGTTTGTAAGAAGCCATATGGGGGACACAGCAAACATGTGGAAGAAGGTGCTCTGGTCAGATGAGAAAAAATTTAACTTTTTGGCCTAAAAGCAAAATGCTTTGTGTGGTGGAAAACTAATACTACACATCACCATGAAACATAGTAGTGGCAGTATCATGTTGTGAGGATGCTTTTCTTCAGCATGGATAGGGAAGCTGATCATAGTTGATGTGAAGATGGATGGAGCCAAATACAGGGCAAAAAAACTATTATGCCCCGTACACACGATCGGACATTCTGACATCAAAACCGTGATTTTTTTTCCGATGGACTGTTCGCTTAAACTTGTCTTGCATACATACGGTCACACAAATGTTGTTGAAAAATCTGAACGTCAAGAACGCGGTCACATACAACACTACGACAAGCCGAGAAAAATGAAGTTCAATGATTCCGAACATGCGTCGGATTCCGAGCATGCGTAGGATTTTTGTGCGTCGGAATTACCAACAATAACTTTTGTTGTTGGAAAAATTGAGAACCAGCTCTCAAACATTTGTTGTTGGAAATTCCAACAGCAAATGTCTGATGAAGCATACACACTGTCGGATTTTCTGACAACAAGCTCACATCAAACATTTGTTGTTGGAAATTCTGACCGTGTGTACGCGGCATTAGAGTCTGCAAATTACTTAAGACTGGGGTGGAGGTTTACGTTCCAGCAGGACAATGACCCTAAACATACAGCCAGAACTACAATGGAATAGCTAAAATCAAAGCATATTTATGTGTTAGAATGCCCTAGTCAAAATCCAGACCAAAATCCAATTGGGAATCTGAGGCAAGACTTACTGTTTATAGACACTCTCCATCCAATTTGACAGAGCTTGAGCTATTTTGCAAAGAAGGATGGGCAACAATTTCACTCTCTAGATGTGCAAAGCTGGTAGAGACATACCCAAAAAGACTTGCAGCTGTAATTGCAGAGAAAGGTGGTTTTACAAAGTATTGACCTGGGGGGGGCTGATCACAAATGAATGCCACGTTTTTCACATATTTGTTTGTAAAAAAATAAAATAAAACCATTTATCATTTTCCTTCCACTTCACAATTATGTGCCACTTTGTGTTGGTCTATCACATAAAATCCCAATAAAATACCTTTACGTTGTTAGTTGTAACATGTCAAAATGTGGAAAATTTCAAGGGGTATGTATACCTTTTCAAGGCACTGTAAGTGTGCTCCTGTATTATTATTAATATTTTATAGGTTTTATATAGCACCAGGTATTGTCAACATATCACAATATTAGTATTTGTGTCCTTTAAATAATGTTGCCATAGAGGTGAAGGCAGATCAAATGTGGTTAAATGGATCTGCTAGATGGATGGGGAACGAATCCGGAATCCATTCGGGGTCATGTACCCACACCCACACGGATGTCAGATTGGGAACAGCAGCTATGCTTGTGCAGCCGTTGCATCCCAATTTACAGAAATGGGACTGCCTGTACTGGGATGCATGGAACACCTGTGCATTCCTGTGTGGGTAAACATGGCCCCCCATGGGCATACACTTTAGTATGCCACATGTGAACAAAGCTTTAATACTAATTTAGCAGGAATTTTGTAAGTTGCGTTGTGTTTATGTGCAATATTAACGATTTTAGTGTATTTTCAGTGTAATTATTGCAGGGTCCAAAAAATTTGTAGCGCTTTTGTTTATTCTACGGGTCATGTGCTTGTAGAAAATGTCTAGTTTGAGGGGTCATTTTAAATTCTGAAAGCTGTAAGTAAAAACTGAAAACTTCCAGATTTTTTGTGAAATTTTTGGGTACGTTAGATTTTTCACTATTTCGCAAAAAGGCAAATTTTAAAATTTACAAATATTTGTTATTTATTAATTCAATACAGGTTAAGCTTTTATATTTAGTAGAGATTTAGCAGGAATTTTGTAAAATTAGCTATATTTTTATCTGCTAATAATGTATTCTTTTGCGAATATATTGGTTTGATAAACATTTGCGCAAATACCACGGGGTGTAAAAAATCAGAAGCACCTTCTTTTTAGTTTAGAGATTATATGCTTTCATAAAATATATGGTTTTGGGGGTCTTCCACAAATTCTGAAAGCTTTAAGGGAAAAATGAAAACCTTCAGATTTTTAGAGGAATTTGGATATTTACATTTTTGGATATGTTTGATTTTCACCATTTTGCAAAAAGGCGCAATTTAAATTTTTTAACTTTTTGTTATTTATTAACTCCATACAGGTTAAGCTTTTATATTTAGTAGGGATTTAGCAGGAATTTTGACAAATGTGCAGTGTTTTTATCTGCTAATAATGGTTTTAGTGTATTTTTTGCCAATATTTTAGTTTGATAAACATTTGCGCAAATACCGAAGAGTCTAAAAAATCAGTAGCATCTTATTTTTATTCTAGAGGTTAAATGCTTTCATAAAATATATGGTTTTGGGGGTCTTTAACAAATTATGAAATCTGTAAGGGAAAAATGAATACCTTCAGATTTTTGGAGAAATTTGGATATTTACAATTTTGCATCTGTTCAATTGTCACCATTTTGCAAAAAAAGTTAAGGTTAAGGTTAAGTTTTTATATTTAGTAGGAATGTGCTGTATTTGTATCTGCTAATAATGGTTTTAGTGTATTTTTTGCAAATATATTGGTTTGATAAACAATTGCATAATATCGCGGGGTCTAAAAAATCATTCTTTTTATTCTATTGATCATGTGCTTTTTAGAAAATATATGGTTTGGGGGTCTGAAAGTGAAAAATAAAAAACAAAGGAAAAATTGCAAAAATGGTCTGGCCACCTGAGTGTACAAAATGGAGCACAGGGCATGGCAGCTAAAGGGTTAATAAATGAACCATTGTATGTCTAGACATTTCAGGCAGAAACTGATATAGTAAAAATTCCACAAACATCCTCTTGGTGGCAACACAGTCAATAAAGTCTGCCAGAATTCACTGACGGCATCACGCAAGGCAGACAACATTCTCAAAAGTAATATTATAACAATTAATGTTTTGTCTGTGGCTCTCCAGTGAAAACACATAGTTCATGTTACCCAGTTCTGAATTGTTTGGTTGTTAATATCGTAGTGGTGCCAGTCTGGCTCATTTGGCTACATGGATATAAAGTTTACTTTAATATCTAATCCATAGACAGAAAGACTCCTGAGTTATAAGAAAACCAATGACATAAAAGCATTGGAAGAGAGATCATGACAGCACTGTGTGTTTGTATGGGTGTATGGAAAGTGGTAAGGAAAGAGGGGGAGGTGTAAAGTGAATAACATGTTTAATTTGCTGAATAAATTCAATTACTACACTCTTGCCTGGAGACATAAAAAAACAGCATAGTGGCACACTGTACAGAACAGCATCGTAATCTTTGGGAATACGCAGTGACAATTTGTTCCATGGTATATGCTTTCAGTAGACTTCATGAATGTGTTACAAGTAGTTTTCTGTGTGTGTCTGCTCCCCACCCTACAGAATTCTGGAAATCGGTCAAATGAACAAGCATCACCTTTCACATAAGTACTCACGTAGTTATCTCAATGGTAGATGCTAGAAATAACAAAATGTAGCTTTAACACTTTCTTTTACTTCTCCTGAGTTTTTTCTTCTCCTCTTGATATTATAAGAAACAAATGGGGACTATAATATATATGGCAGTAAACTGCTGCAGAATGTAAAATGTACTGAAGATTAGAACCCCTAAACCTGTATAAGAAAGGCCCGAGACCTATTGGCACAAGAGGACTGTTGCATATGCAGGACGTGTATTAGCATTAGCATGCGCACGTAAAGGTATTAGCGTGCACACAGAGCCGCGCATGCACACATGCACACTTGGCACTAGTGTTGGTGCCAAACAGCCTTTTTAAGCTAGATTATGCCATGAAGAGATTGCTGAATGGTCTTCAGATAATTCCTGCTTACCTGTCACCTGATCCATTATATTTTCCTTAACGTGTATGTACCAGCTTTCCTCTGACCTGTCTCTGGATCCTTGCCTACCCGTTGTGACCTCAGCTTGTGTTCGGACTCTCCTCTTGCTTTACATTCCTGTACCTGGCTGCCCCGCTATATACTGATCCCAGCTTGTATCCTGACTCTGTCTCTGCCCAATGTTCCTGTACCTCACTGTCTGGCAGTTGATGACCTTATTATTATCATTAAAATAATACAGGATTTATATAGCGCCAACAGTTTGCACAGCACTTTACAACATGAGGCCAGACAGTACAGTTACAATACAATTAACTACAGGAGGGATCAGAGGGCTCTGCTCGTGAGAGCTTACAGTCTAGAAGGGAGGGTCAAGTGAAACAAAAGGTAATAACTGTGGGGGGTGAGCTGATAGAAAAAATATACATATATGTAGATTATGTTAGGTGTGGGTACAGTATATAAACATACAGTTGGTGGGTACAGTTGGTAGGTGTGGGTAGGAAGTTCTTATGAGTGTAGGCAGGATGTAGGCTGCATTATATTCACATGTAACACTGCCATTTTTTCACACTGGCAGTAGACAATTGAAGACTAATCTGTCCTCTGTTAGGGGCTCCAGGTTGCCATCTTTTGGAGGACAGCATCTCCTATTGGATTCCTGAATCCCACAAGACTTGGGCAGTCATCTTAACACAGGAGTTCTGAAATAGGAGATGATGCACCATTCAATTTGCTGTAGTATGGGAGTAAGATATGGACAGAGTACTGCTGGTTAGGTAGTGAGTCGGAGTAACATTAGGGAGAGACCAACACAAAGTGGCACATAATTGTGAAGTGGAAGGAAAATGATAAATGGATTTCAAAATGTTTTACAAATAAATATCTGAAAAGTGGGTGCTTTGGCCAATTAGGGCTCAGGGCTTTAGCACACGCCCCACACTATAAAAGGCTGCCTCCTGGACGGCCTCGTGTAGTGTGTTCCGGCTTGCTTTCAGAGAGAGAAGTCAGACAGACAGTGAGTTAGAGAGAGATAGATAGATAGAGACACAGGCCCAGATTCAGAGAGAATTGGATTCTCGTAGCGTATCAGAAATACACTACGCCGCCGTTTTTTACCTGGCTCTACGTGGAATCCAGGTAGATTTTGTCCACTAAACGACGGCGGCGTAGTGTATTTCTCCCGTCGCAATCCATCTACACGAGTAGGGGGCGTGAAGGATTTAAAATAGGCGCGTTCCCGTGGCGATCGAACTGTGCATGCTCCGTTCGCAAATTTCCCGCCGTGCATTGTGCGAAATCACGTCGTTACGTCATTCGTTGTTTGAGTAGCGTCGTTTACAGACATTTCTATTCCCGAACGAGTTACGCAAAAAAATAAAAAATTAAATTTGACGTGGGAACGACGGCCATACTTAACATGGGCTACGCACCGTTAGACCAGCAAAAAGCTGGTCTAACAGTACGTAAAAAAAAACAGACGTAAGCGATTGCGAAGACCGCTCGTATCTTCGTGGATCGCCGTAAAAACACATTTGCATATCCCGACGCATCAAAACGACGCGAACTCCTCCCAGCGGCCGCAAAAATATCGCAGCGTAGATCCGAAGGCTTACGAAGACGTAAGCCTCTCGGATCGAAGCCCGAAGCCGCCGTATCATGGTTTGAGGATTCAAACTAGTGATACGGCGCGCAAAATTTGAAATTACTCCTGTCTAACACCAGTTAGACAGTCGTAATTGCTCTGTGAATCTGGGCCACAGTGTCTTTTCAGATAAATAGATAGATAGATAGATAGATAGATAGATAGATAGATAGATAGATAGATAGATAGATAGATAGATAGATAGATAGATAGATAGAGCAGGGAGGCTAGTAGTCAGTATAGTTAAATTTACAATTTGTAGATAATATATTGACATCCCTAGGAGTTGTCAATATATTTATAAACTGTATAGCTTAGCTAGATCTGCTATTAGTATCTGTCAGGCAGGAGATAGTGCTTGATGCAGTGCTCTAACATGTTGTATTGCCTGCATTAGGGTTTACCTTAAACATAGTACTCCGCGTTAGTCAACGTGTGCTAGTTAATTGCACATAGACGCATTACCTGTTACTGCAAGTGTGCTATTTATTTGCACATAAACGCAGTTGCAGTTAATGCAAGTGGGCTATTGAATTGCACAGAAACGCAGTCGCTCTGACTGTGCGTGTGCTGTTTAATACCACCTAAATGCAGTTGGTGTCACTGCGTGTGTGCTATTACATAGCACCTGAATGCAGTTGGTCTCACTGCGCGTGTGCTGTTACATAGCACCTGAACGCAGTTGGTGTCACTGCACGTTTGCTGTTACATACCACCTGAGCGCAGTTGGTGTCACTGCACGTTTGCTGTTACATACCACCTGAGCGCAGTTAGTGTCACTGCACGTTTGCTGTTACATACCACCTGAGCACATTTGGTGTCACTGCGCTTGTGCTGTTTCATACCACCTGAACGCAGTTGGTGTCACTGCACTTGTGCTGTTACATAGCACCTAAATGCAGTTGGTGTCACTGCACGTTTGCTGTTACATACCACCTGAGCGCATTTGGTGTCACTTCACGTGTGCTGTTACATACCACCTGAGCGAATTGGTGTCACTGCGCTTGTGCTGTTACATACCACATGAGCGCAGTTAGTGTCACTGCACGTTTGCTGTTACATACCACCTGAGCGCATTTGGTGTCACTGCACGTTTGCTGTTACATACCACCTGACGCAGTTGGTGTCACTGCGCTTGTGCTGTTACATAGCACCTGAACGCAGTTGGTGTCACTGCGCTTGTGCTGTTACATAGCACCTGAACGCAGTTGGTGTCACTGCACGTTTGCTGTTACATACCACCTGAGCGCAGTCGGTGTCACTGCACATTTGCTGTTACATACCACCTGAGCACATTTGGTGTCACTGCACGTTTGCTGTTACATACCACCTGAGCGCAGTTGGTGTCACTGCACGTGTGCTGTTACATACCACCTGAACTCATTTGGTGTCACTGCGCTTGTGCTGTTACATACAACCTGAACACACTTGGTGTCACTGCGCTTGTGCTGTTACATACCACCTGAGCTCAGTTAGTGTCACTGCACATTTGCTGTTCCATACCACCTTAGCGCAGTTAGTGTCACTGCACGTTTGCTGTTACATACCACCTGAGCGCATTTGGTGTCACTGCACGTGTGCTGTTACATACCACCTGAACGCAGTTGGTGTCACTGCGCGTTTGCTGTTACATACCACCTGAGCGCATTTGGTGTCACTGCACGTGTGCTGTTACACACCACCTGAACGTAGTTGGTGTCACTGCACTTGTGCTGTTACATAGCACCTGAACGCAGTTGGTGTCACTGCACGTTTGCTGTTACATACCACCTGAGCGCATTTGGTGTCACTGAATGTTTGCTGTTACATACCACCTGAGCGCATTTGGTGTCACTGCACATGTGCTGTTACATACCACCTGAGCGCAGTTGGTGTCACTGCGCTTGTGCTGTTACATACCACCTGAACGCATAAATATGTCTGGAAGGACAACAAAGAGAGGCAGAGAGTCACGAGGGCAAGAAGGCTCTGCATCTTGAGGTAATGCTGGTGGTGGATGTGGTGCATCCTCTTCAGCACGTAGCCGTGGCCGTGGCCACTCATCCTCCTTTTCGGGAGCTGGCCGTGTTGAGTCTCAACATGAAGAGAAATCAGTAGATTGGATGACCAAGCCATCCTCATCCTCCTCATCCTCTCTCACACAGACTGATCTAAGTTTGTCTGGCAAAGCAGCTGCCAAGGCGTCCTCTTCCCTCTGCACAATGGCTTCACACAATCCTTCCCTAGTCCTACCATGTCCTCCTGAGGAGTCCCCCGAACTGTTTCAACACAGTGTTGGGTACATGCTGCGGGAAGATGCACAGCGTTTTGAAGACTCCGATGACAGAACACAGATAGAGGAAGGCATTGATGTTAGCCCAGGGAGAGGGGGTGGCCGAGAGGGACAGCAATCTGGGAGTGATGTTCCCCCAGCTGGAGCATACTGCCAGGTTTTCGACAGTGATGATGAGGAGGGAGGGGATGATGAGGTCACTGACTCTACCTGGGTGCCTGATAGGAGAGAGGAGGAGGAGGAGGAGGAAGAGGACGAGGCACAGGCACATCTCCAAAGAGGCAGGATGCCCTCCAGGGGTCAGCTTAAGAGCAGCACACCAACTGCATTACGTGCCACATCTTCGCATGGCACTGCGGTGTCTCAACGGTACAGCAAAAGTTCTTTGGTGTGGGCCTTTTTTGAAACATGTCCATCAGATCGTACCTTTGCTGTTTGCAACATATGTCTCAAGCGTATCTCGCGTGGCCAAAACATCACCCGCTTGGGCACCACATGCTTGTCAAGACATATGTCGACCTGCCATGCAACTCATTGGCAAGCATACCAGAAAGACCCACACCAAAGACCAAAGCGGACCTCCCCTTGCCCTTTTGTGACCTCCAACCCCACTAGACCCCCAGTCCTCTCTGAAGCCTGCACTGAAGTTGTAGAAATAGGTGTGTCACAACCTAGTAGTGGTAGTACATGCGGGCAATCTAATGATAGTACCAGACAAATTTCCCTGCCCCAGCTGCTGCAGTGCCGAAAGAAGTACACTCCCAGCCATCCACATGCCCAGCGGTTGAATGCTAGCTTAGCGAAATTGCTAGCACTTCATCTGCTACCTTTTCAGTTGGTAGATTCTGCCCCCTTCCGTGAGTTTGTGGAATGTGCAGTACCTCAGTGGCAAGTACCAAAACGCCACTTTTTCTCACTGAAGGCGATTCTGGCTCTCTACCAGCATGTGGAAGGCAATGTCCATGCCTCGCTGGACAGGGCAGTCAGTGGTAAGGTGCATCTTACCGCTGACTCATGGTCCAGCAGGCATGGACAGGGACGTTACCTGTCTTTTACGACCCATTGGGTGACTCTGCTGGCAGCTGGGAAGGACGCAGGGCAAGGTACAGTAGTTTTGGAGGTTGTTCCGCCACCACGCCTCCAAAACACTACGACTGCTTGTGACACACCTCTCTCCTCCACCCCCTCCTATTCGTCTTTCTCTGTGGCCTCTTCCTGTGCTGATGTTTCCTCAGAACCAGCCGTGCTCCGTAGGCGTACGAGAGGCTACGCAGGAATGCAGGCCAAGAGATGCCATGCGGTGCTAGAGCTGGTGTGCTTGGGAGACAGGAGCCACACTGGGGAAGAGGTTCTTTCAGCTCTGCAGGGGCAGGCTCAGAGGTGGTTGACGCCACGCCAGCTGAAGCCTGGAATGGTGGTCAGCGATAATGGCACCAACCTCCTTTCTGCCCTGCGACAGGGAAAACTCACCCACGTGCCCTGTTTTGTGCATGTCCTGAATTTGGTGGTGCAGCAGTTCTTGGGCAGGTACCCGGGCTTACAGGATGTCCTGAAGCAGGCCAGGAAAGTCTGTGTGCATTTCCGGGGGTCATATAATGCCACTACTTGGCTGACTGACCTCCAAAGGGAATACAACCTGCCCAAGAACCACCTAATTTGTGACATGCTCACCAGATGGAACTCTACATTGGCCATGCTGCAGCGGCTGCACACGCAGCAGCGGGCCATCAATGAGTACCTGTGGCAATATGGCAGCAGAACTGGGTCAGGGCAGCTAGGTTTTTTTCCCCACGCCAGTGGGCCTTGATCAGGGATGCATGCACTGTCCTGTCACCATTTGAGGAGGCCACGAGGATGGTGAGCAGTGACAGTGCATGCATCAGTGAGACTGTCCCTCTTATTCACATGTTGGAGCACATGCTACGTGGAATAATGGACAGGGCCCTTGAGGCAGAACAGAGGGAGGAAGAGGAGGACTTCCTCACCTCTCAAGGCCCCCTTTTACCCAGACAGTGGGCCTGCTTGCCCACCTAGCACACAGGAAGAGGAGGAGGAGGAGGAGGAGGATTGTATCAGCAGCATGGAGGTGGAGCCTAGCACTCAGCATCAGCAGCAGCAGTCTTCAAGGGATCATTTACAGTCCCAAGGAACACGTGGACTTTAACGTGGCTGGGATGAGGTGCCTGTGGATCCTGTCGTCCTCAGTGACCCAGAGGACTGTGCCCCGAATGCCTCTGCAAACCTACGCTGCATGGCCTCCCTGATCCTGCAAAGCCTGCGTAAGGATCCTCATGTACGTGCTATCAAGGAGACGGATTATTACTGGCTGGCAACTCTCCTTGATCCACGTTACAAGAGTAAGGTTGCGGACCTTATGTTGCCATCGCAGAGGGAGCAGAAAATTAAACTTCTGCGGGAGGCCTTGCAGAAGGGTCTGTGCAATGCGTTCCCAGAACTGGGGGGATTACCAAAACCTGGCTCTGGACGACGTCTTGCTGAGGCTTCGGTGAATCACAGAAGGAGCGGTGGAGAAGGTGGCCGTCTGACCGATGCCTTCAGACAGTTTTTTAGTCCGCAGCCCCAAGGTCTGACCGGTTCCAGCAACCATCGCCAGCGTCTGGTTTACATGGTCCGGGAATACCTAGGGGCAAGATCCGACTTGGACTCCTTCCCCACCGAAAATCCTTATAATGGTGGCACCAAGATCTCACAGCAGGAAGATCAGATTAGAGAAATATGTTTTTGTTAGGCTGCATTCACACCTGTACCGCTATTTGCGGCGACAAAACACCACGACTTTAACCCCCATTTAACCCCCAGGTCCACATCTCATATGCCGAACGCCGAAGCCGCCTGAAAAAAAGGGTCCGGGACTTGTTTTGAGCTTCAGGCGTTTGGCGTTTTGGCGTTCGGCGTGGACATGTGAAGCATCTCCATAGAGGGCAATGGTATTTCTCCCCTCCAGCGTATTGAGCGTCGGGCGTCGGGTGTAAATACGCCTAGTTGTGAATGGAGCCTTAATGCTTATTAAAGATGAATTTGTAAGCCTTATATGCCCATATTGTAATCACTGTATACACTTTGGCAGGTAAATTTATAGTACATTCTGTAATTATGTCATAGCAGTAAAATATTTGACCACTCTAGCAGCATAGATAGATTTTTGCACAGATATTAATGCATGTAACTCTGCTTTCAGCTTCAGTTCAGCAAAATGTTTCCTCTTTCTATGTGATTTATAGACCTTATTTCCCAGTTACATTAACCTTTTTGCTCTTCTAGGTCAGGTGCTAATAGATATACTGACTCTACAGCAGTACATTGTTTAATCATGTTGGATAAAATTAATTAGTAACCAAGAATTCTAGACATGATTTTGTCTAAACACTTTTATATATGATACATGTTTTTTATATATAAAATATGAACTTGAAGTCTAAAAGAAGCAATGGTAGTTTTACATTTATAGTGTGTACTGGTAGTGAATGTAAATGACCCTGCTTTATGACACCCATTTATCAAAGCCAGCATTGAAGATAGTATATATTAATATGAATCGGGTAATCTTAGTAAATATATCCAGCATTTTAATAGAATAGATTAAATCCTATTTTAACCAATGTCCATCTAAAGCACATCTGCTTAGATGTGAAAGAAAGAGGAATGAATCTGCGCCACAGACAACTTAAATAAGTGATGAACTAGTGAAGTAATGAAATGATAGGTGATTAAATTATTGTAGTGGCAGCCCCTGCATAAAAAACCCACCTAGGTGGGGATAGATGATTAGGTATAAATAGCAGGTGATGGCGCCTACTAAGATTAAAATATAGGTGCAAAAAAGGTGTAGCCAAAAACAGTGTAAGTACTGTGGCCAAAAATAATGTGCTGAAAAGTGCAAATCCTTATAGTGATGCCAGTAGTTTTGATATTACATATAAAAAACAATATGTGAAAAATAAATTGATAATAATAATAATACATATAGTCCAATCAAGTCCAATTCCCAGTCTTACTATGTGCAGTAAAATATTTTAAAAATTATTCCATATAAATAAATGATAAGTTCTTCAAAATAAATTGATGATAATAATAATCCAAGAAAAGTCAAATTTTCACTCTTGTTAATGCAAAAAAATTATTTTCAAGATTGCTTCATACAAAATAAAGTGATAAGTGCTTCATGCAGGTATAGCCGTCAGTGGATCACTCAGTGCTCTCCCCCAATGGTCCCGCAACTCACCGGATCCAATCACCCCTGCAGGGGTAACAGGCTCTCACAACAAGTGTCCAAACTTCTATATCTGTCTGGTTTTCTCACATGGGATCTGTCCAACCGTTCATAGAGAAGACAAACGAAAGTGCCCAATAGCGTGATACCGTTTCACAAATAGTAAAGTTTATTTCTGACAAACAATGGGTACTCACAATTTACATGTCGTTTTAAAACCCTTGAGAAATGAGTGCTGTAGCTCTGAGGAACGAACGCTCTACTGGTTTCGTCGTACTGATGTCATCTGGAGCGTGCCTCTGAGCTTTCAGCACTTCCTTATTTATGTTACAATCGACGTTGTCTCGGAAAGAACGGACGTTGCGTCGGAAAAAACTCAGTCTTTCGGGCGTCCTCCATGTTGGAGATTTTTGCAGAGAAGTCCTGACACTAGAGGCTCTGTATTAGATGTCTGCTCTAGTAGGAGAGGAAAGATTATTTCCTGAGACTAATAATTAAAGCTGAAGTCTTGTCTGTTAAAATCATAATTTTAACAGTTCACCGATAGACCCACCAAGAAGCTGGCAGAATTTTTTTTTGATTAGAAAGCCACATTTAGAAGCTTAATCTTATTTTAGACCCAGGGACAGCTTCACTGGGTCTCTTGAATCCCCTAGGGATAGAGGGAGGCACCAGCAGGGTGCTGTGCATGTTTTGCTGAATATGTCCGCCCAGAGTGCACATTTCAGGATCCCTCAGCACTGGTGTATTCAGTGGGCTGGCTCTAGGAGGGGTTTTGCAAATTCCACTGCTATTTGGTAAGTGGGCTAGTGGATGACTGCATTGGTGGTGACAGAGGAACGGAGAGGAGTGGAGAACTTCCTTCTCTTCACTGACACATGAAACTGTGGAGCACCCCTGTTTAGTAAAGGTGCCAGCGCTGTACAGGCATACCCCACTTTTAAGTACACAATGGGATTTATTTACTAAAGCTGGAAAGCGCAAAATCAGGTTCACTTCTACATAAAACTAATGAGCTTCCAGGTTTTATTACCAAAGCTTAATTGAACAAGCTGGGGTTAGAAGCTCATTGGTTTCTATGCAGAAGTGAGCCTGATTTTGCGCTTTCCAGCTTTAGTAAATAAACATCATTGTGTACTTAAAAGTGGGGTATGCCTGTAATTGTGATTTTACAGCATGGGCAGTCTTACTTATTATTTAGGTAAGTATATATACTTGAATTTGCTCTTTCCTTTTTATCTGCATGACACTGCATCTATTAAATTTATTATGACATGCAATACTGGTGTAGGGCTGCTGCAAGTGATTTGGCTGTTATTCAGTTATCTAAAAGGGACAAGCTGCTGGCAGATTATCCTACCCAGAAGTGAGGCAACACCTACAGAGCTATATGCTACTTCTGTTGGACGAGGTTAGATGTTCAGTGTGTACAAACATGAGAATGGCTGGACCCTAATCAGACGAGAAAGCTGATTAAAAAGCAACTGAACTCTGCACGCTGTGTCCAAAAAAGACAGGCAAAGAAATTGGAACTAGTCACTGATATTACAATTGGTCTCCTAGCAGCTGATCATTCCCTTTTGCTTACCAGGGTTCTGTACTGTGTCTCTGTGTGGTGGAATCCCTCGTTTTAGAGGCAGGGCTTTGCTTCCTGTGAAATAATCCAACAAGGAGCATAGTGGGCAACACAGTAATGAAATCACCAAATCTCCCTTCAAATATCCTGAGGCTAGCAGTCAGAGGCAGCAGTGCCTATGATTTCACACAGTAGCTATACAGCTATGAGGCTGCGGACACAAGTGGGGCTTGGCACCTACCACACGTCAGAAACTGCACTACTATTTTTCAGAAGGAATTCCAGACAAATAGATCAAAATATTCTCATGTATAATAACAAATCTTTACTTTTTAAATTTAAGTTTCCTTTTAATGAGTGAAGATGATAACATACCTCCCAATGTAAAAACCTGAACAATTGTAAAAACTATGCGGAATATTGGATGTATCTTAACATAGTCTGAGCCTACTCGCGTATAGGCCACACACATATGCCTCTGTCATTGTACTCACAAAATATTCCTTTAGGTGATATTAAACCCAAAAAATGCAAACATTTATTATATTGCAGCTTGCCAAATCTGAAACCTCGTACACACGATCAGACTTCCAGTGGACTTTTCCATGGATTTTGGTCCAAAGGATATTGGCCATGAACTTGTTCTGCATACACACGGCCCAACATTTTCAGCCAACATTCACCAAACCACGTGTTTTTTCAGCCCTTTACCGCCACCCTTTGGGCAACATCTGCTATTGTTGTCTGATGTTTAGCATTGGTTCCGAGCATGCATGTTTGTACCGACGAAACAGATTTATTGCCGGACAGTCGGTGAGCATAAACAGCCAACATTTGTTGTTGTTAATTCAACCAACAATTGTCTGATGGAGCATACACACGGTCAGATTAACTGACACAACACGTCCATCAGACAATTATGGCCATAAAATTGGATCGTGTATACAAGGCTTTAGATGTGATGGCTGCATTTGTTTTTGCTTTTTTAGGTTTTCTTTCTTCTATTTTTACCTGGTGATCAAACCAGTAAGTCTTTTGTTTTTCAAAAGAACAACCTGTCTTGCAGATAGTACCAGTTACAAGGATGACACAAACTAATAAACACTGGTAGGGGTGCTCACCAGGGCCATCTTAATAGCATCATGAGCAATGCACTGGGGCCCCATATCAGCTGGGCCCAAATTATGCACCTACCCCCAAGAATCAAAGTATAATTAGTTGATAGAATTAAACATATTTATTAGTACATTCATTAAAAAACGATTTTAAACAATAAGAAAGCATTTCATAACTCAAAGACTAATCAACACAAAGGGTACAGTACAGGTTCTAGGACCCTTCTCAGGACACCGCCATCCTGGGACAGCTTAGAAAAAAGCATGACTGGCACGGAAAATCTGGGACAGTTGGCAAGAATGATGTAATGCAAGACTATTATGGGGCCCCCATGTACTTGAGGCCCCTGGGCAGTGCCCAGGGATTCCTGTGCATTAAAGCGGAGGCTCACCCACAATCTGAACTTTATATCACTAGGAACTGCAGCCTTAGTACATGTATAATCAACGTTTTTTTTTTAAGAGGTCAATGATTACCTTGATTCAGAAGATTTTATCACGCTTCCGAGTATTGTTTCCCCGCGGGAGTGGGTGTGTCGCTCCTTTTCCCTGGCGGCCCAGTGTGTCATGGGAGCTGGAGGCAATGTCTCGTGGACGTTATGTTTCTTGCATATAATTGAGTTCCAACGGGGCGGACTTCACCCATTGTCATAGCAATTAAGAAGCGATGACGGCGAAGCTCGCACTGCTCGCCGTCAACACAGCGCATGCACGATTGGAGCATCGCATCACCGCTTCCAGGAAGTCTTTGCTTGTGGGCTTCACAATGCCCACAAGCAAGATGGAAAATGCCTGTTGTTCTTTATCACGGGAAAACAAAGCAATTCTCTTGGATGCGGCTAGCCAGTGAGTGTTACATTTACATGTGTGTTACTATGTATTGCACCTGAAACAAAAAAATCGAGAATCCGCGGAACCTCCGCTTTAATATAGCCCTGGTTGTCACAATGATCAGCTTTTGTTTTTTTTATATTCCCAAAAGGAAAAAAAATAACTTTTTGCTGTAACCGCTTTTAAAGTGTTAGTTGGAGTTTGGCTTCAATTTGTTATGGTATTTAAATCTACTGCTGCTGCTGTCCAATGTGCCCCCTGTGCTCAGTTATCCAGAGTGGGGTCACTCTAATACAGGAGGTGTGTTTTACAAAATATATAAACCTTAGCACAAATATTAATTTTTAAAACTGAAACTCTTTCATTACAAACATTTTTTCAGCAGAATTTATTCAGACAGCTAATACTTTGATCCAACCTAAAGAAGAACTTCATTAAAACCCTTTTCAGACAACAAAAGTCACTGGAAAAGCATAATAGTTTGGTACCCAAAATTTCAGGGAGTGAGTAATGGCAAACCACATATTTTTGCTCAGGAAAGGTATACTTTAATGCACATTAGTGAACGTTTCAGTATTACATACAGTAGACATATATGTGCGGATGAAGAGAAAGGATTTTATCAGCACCACATCCCTGTAAGTAGTAGTACAAACATAGACATTGAACAGGCATACTGTAACTGTTAGGCTTCATTTCCACTGGCGTTTTTACAGCCACTTTTCTGAGCGTTTTTTACAGCTTAAAAACGCCTGTCCATGTTTATTTTAGAACATTTTTTTTTTTGGAGCTGGAGCTTTAAAAACACTGCGGCAGCGTTTTTGAGTGTTTTTGAGCGTTTTTTAATGTCTGGCGTTTTTATAGCTCTATTGCTGGAGCTTCAGAACGCACTGGTCCCGCGTTTTTTTTTGCAGCTTACGTCTCAGCCATCTACAGCTCAAAAACGTCAGGTGGGCATGAGGCCATAGACTAACATGGACAGGCATTTTTAAGCTGCAAAAAACGCTCAGAAAAGTGGCTGTAAAAACGCCAGTGGAAATGAGCCCTTAAAATTGATAGCATTTATTATTATAATTCATGTTAAAATCCAAAATGAGTTACAAAAAAGGATATATTGCATCATCCTTTGGAATTAATGGTGTTATTAGGGTCCTTTATGCATGTTCTTCTACATAATTCAGCACTTTGCTTCTTCAGGAAATATGCATAATATAAGTATATACTAGTAAAATATACAGCTTAAAGGAGTAGTAAAGGATTTTTTTTTTTTGTTGCTGAAATTACTGTTTACAGGGTATAGAGATATAATAGTTAACTGATTAAATTATTAAAAACAGATAAAAATCAATCATATAATGTGCCTGCAGTTTAGTTTCGTTTTTAGACTAGTTTCAGTTTGTTCTGTGTGTACAGAGACACACAGAACAAAAACAAACAAACATAGGGCAGTGTTTGTTTTTTAAAATGAATCTGATTGGTTCTGAGGAGTTTTAGACACATAGTAATCACATCTTCTTGATCATGGACCACAATGAGAAGCTACCATGAGTTTTTTCATAAGGAGCCAGACAAGCAGGAAGTGTGGAGTTCAGCAAGGGATTACAGCAACGTCTAAGCAAAAACGGACATGGAGGACATGAAAGCAGGACTGCTATGAGGTAAAGCAAGCTATTTAGCATTCATTTTTTTTTCTTTACTGATCCTTTAACTGAAAATAAATAAATCACATGGGGAGATCAAAGACCTACGCATATATGGACCATCCACCTTAACGTACCAAAGGACCGCAGCTGGAATAGACAAGCTTTGCCATAGGCCAGAGGGAAATATAGAGCAGAAAATATAGAAAACACAGTTGTTGTGTTTTAAAGCAAATGAGGTAAAATAATCCATTAGATTCAAGTGTTACTCAACTCCAAATTACATGTTACCTGTTTCATGTATAATTTTCTCCCTAAAATTAAGCATGACACTTAACTTTCTCCACAGTTCCGTGGCAGCTGGAGCTCCGTTCCTTTTTGCTCCTGCCCTGGGATGTGGTTGAGCACTTTAGCTTCATCACATACAATGCAGAACCAGCTGTGGCCTGCATTGTACATGATGACATTGGCAAGATAAGTGGCAACATGCCCAATTGGAGACAAGCAAGAAGAGAACTTTGTGTGTCTGGTTGTCATTACTGGAACACGAGTTTGGGTCCATGAAATAGGGTAAGCTTTACTCAGTGTGATATCAGTCACTGGAAGAAAATAGCATTATGTTCTGCATAGGCTGGGGAAGAAACAATTATAATCATTTTTAACTGCCCAGAGTAGAGATGGGATTTAAGTGCATACATGTCTCATTATTTAGAACCGTGGCACTACATTTAAGCATGTTTTCAATCTATGTCCATGCAGGTGTTAGCAAAAGAGTGATTACAAGTTCTTCCATTTGTTATAAGAACGATCACATGCACAAAATAAATGTGTATTAACAAATTAAAAGCATTTCTAAAATAATATGCATCCAAAGCCAGTATACTTTCCTATATTAAAACTGTAATGATCAAAGTTGTTGTTGTCATATGCCCCCCAACAGCTGTTCCGCAAGAATATTGATTGGACTGTCTGATGTAATGTCTTGCACACATGACCAGTTTTCACGATGAGAAAACTGCTATTTTTTATAGTGATCGTGAAAACCGGTCATGTGTATGCTCTCTAGCAGTTTTCTCGATGAAAAAACTGCCCGCCAAAAAAAAAAACAGCTCTTTTTTTCTCGTTGTGTTTCCCATCAGTCTTTTTCTCGTCACGAAAAACGGTTGTGTGTATGCTTTTCCGAGGGGAAAAAAACGCACATGCTCCGAGGGGAGCGCTTGTTCTGGTAAAACTAGCATCCGTAATGGAGATAGCACATTCGTCACAATGTAACGGACTGAAAAGCACGAGGCTAAAAAGCGCAAAACGTCTCTCACCAAACTTTTACTAACACGAGGATCAGCAAAAGCAGCTCAAAGGGTGGCACCATTTGAAAGGAACTTCCCCTTTATAGTCACCTCGTACGTGTTGTACATCACCGCGCTTTGGTCGGACAGTTTTTTGCATGAACGTGTGTATGCAAGTCAGGCTGGAGAGGAATCACGTCGGGAAAAACAACAGCTTTTTGCATGTCAGAAAAAACGATGGTGTGTACAAGGCATAAGGATAACCAGTAGAAGGAGCATATAAGATGATGAATGTAAACGCAAATAAATATGTTAGTGACATCTTATAATAAATGTGTCCTCCCTATAATATTTGAAAGTTGTCCTCTTTTTTTCAACAAACATTCTAATAACATCAATTGCATCATTATAAAATGTTAGAGTTTTTGATAAGCAAAAATTAATAATAGTTAAATCAGCAGAGTCATCCACATGGAATATTGAGACAGTGGGGTTGATTTACTAAAGGCGAATAGACTGTGCACTTTGCAAAGTGCAGTTGCACTCTACAAGTATAGTTGCTGCAAAGCTTAGTAAATGAGGTAAAGCTTCACATTGTAAAGAATACCCAATCACATGCAAGAAAAAAAAAAAAAAAAAAACAGCATTTTTGTTTGCACATGATTGGATGATGGAACTCAACAGAGCTTCTTCTCATTTACTAAGCTTTGGAGCAATTGCTCTTGCACTTTTCAAAGTGCACAGTCTATTTGCCTTTATTAATTCAATCCCAAAGCCTAGTAATTAGACCATTTTAACCAAAGCAGTTTAGCGTGGTTCATTGGGTATTTTCATACACACATGTCTGTCTGCTTTGTTTATCTTGCCATCACACTAAAAGGATTTCCAGGGATAGAAAGTACAGCACCATTCTATTACACACAACCTTTACCTAGCCAATTCCTGGAAGGAGCATAAGAGGATTATATCTAATTTTGTCTTTTCAGACTCTTGTGTGACTAAAATAAAAAAAAACAAAAAAAAACAAATGAAGCTTGGTTTAGGCTTGCTGACTTTACCCAACAAGAATCGCTGATGTCATTTACTTTCATTAAGTCGCATAATTTATCTATTCGAGGTGTAATCGCTTTCCCATGTAAACCATAATTACCAATCTGTTTCTGGTCATGAAGATCAATATTTTATTTTGCATTTCTAAACTATAGCCTAAAATGTATTCAAAACACATTATGGCTCATGTATTATGGCAAAAAAAACACAATGCACAATGTGCAAAAAACCCTAATAGCAAAACAGCAATCAATGTACTTTAGCTTTTGTTATAAGTTAATGCAAGCTGCAATGTTTTTGGTTGCAGAGGGTTATTGTACATGTTATCATAAGTGCTATCACTCATAATAAAATTCAAGTTATCTTTAATAACAGAACAGAGCTAGGCAGTTGTCCCTAATAACCATTCAGATTTCAGCTTGCAGCAGTTATTTGTAGTGAGATCTATGATAGAAATGTTCACAGTGATTCCATGCATTTACCACTCCACTCTTTCCACAAAGTTCCCATGACTTCCAGTCTGCAATTAAAATCTCTTCATTGATGACACAGACTACACTAAAAACCTGACAGTCATGTTAACTCTCCCCTATTCTATTAAAAATAAAAGAAAGTTCCAGCTGCAGCTGGGCTTTAACCCCTTCAATACAGAGCTTTTATACCCACCTTAATACCTGGCCTATTCTGGCACTTCTCTCCTACATGTACAAATCATCATTATTTTGCTAGAAAATTACTCAGGACCCCCAAACATTATATATATATATATATTTTTTAGCAGACACCCTAGGGAATAAAATGGTGGTCATTGCAACTTTTTATCTTGCACAGTATTTGCGCAAACATTTTTTAAACGCCTTTGGTTTCATTAATTAAAAAATAACAAAACAGTAAAGTTAGCATGATTTTTTTGTAAAATATGACAGATGATGTTACGCAGAGTAAATAGATACCTAACATGTCATGCTTTAAAATTGTGCATACTCATGAAATGGTGCCAAACTTCGTTACTTTAACATCTTCATAGGCGACGCTTTGAAAACATTTACAGGTTACCAGTTTAGAGTTACAGAGGAGGTCTAGTGCTAGAATTGTTGCACACGCTCTAACGCACGCAGCGATACCTCACATATGTGGTTTGAATTTACATACGTGGGCGGGACTTATGTGTGCGTTTGCTTCTGAGCGTGAGCTACTGGGACAGGGAGGTTTTATTTATTTATTTTTTTGACTTTATTTATTTTTTACTCTTTTTTTACATTTTTTTTGTAAACATCCCTTGTAATAGGAAAGGTGTGTGACAGGTCCTCTTCAAGGAGAGATGCAAGGTCAATAAGACCCCACATCTCTCCTCCAGGCTGGAAAGCATGAGATCGGGAAAAAATATTCACCGATCTCATGCTTACTAGCCGCAATTGCGGCTTTGTTTACATTCCGGTACCCGGGCGAGACATCATCACATCGCGCCCGGGCCTCCATCTGGTCACCAGTCATCTTTATGCTTCCTATCCGGCACTGGCCGATTCTTTCTCCAGGCCCCCGATGGCACGGTAGAGGCCCGGAGAAACACTGGATGGCAGCGGGAGGGGGGATGTCCCCTTTCCCCGCCTATAAGAATGATCAAGTGGCTGAACGCCGCTATGATCATTCTTATGGTGCGTAGGATTGCCGCTCTAGCTGCAGGCATCATTCAGATATCACCGCACAAAGTATAGGACGTCATATGACATCCACCCGGGATAGGAAATTCCCTTTGTGGACATCATATGTCTATGTGCGGTATTGAAGTGGTTAATTTTGTTAAAAAATCTGACAGGCAGTTTATAGATATGTCTTACAGGAAGATCTTTAGGCTCAAGGACCTAGCTTGAAATTTACATCACTAAAGCTGTCACAGGATGATGTCATCAAAGCTGAAATTATGACCGAACCATGCATGTGTCACAGCTAAATATAACTGCACTTTTCTCACCTGAAGAATCCCTTCTTGCAAGCTTAGTAATTTTATCCATGCTATTTTTTAGCCAAAGAAAAGGAGAAGCAACAACATTAATTTCTTAAAGGAGTTCTATGGTCACAGTATAAACTTTCACTTTATAACATCAGCAATGTAATAACAATGGAAACAATTTATTATAATAATGTTGATAATAACAATAGGTATTATTGATAATCCAATATAAGTTTGCTTGCAAAAATCTACTTTTATGATGTGAGTTCTGTCTGTTTGGTGGCCATATCTCTCCAAAAATGTCTGGGTTCCCCGAATTCTTTGCCGCTTTTCCGCTGCTGTTTACTTTCAATTAATAAGGACTACATAGCCCATGGTACATTGATGCCTCTAAACAGTGATTCCTGTATTGATTCTGCCTTCTAAAACTCCTCCTCTCAGCACCTCTGTAGGTCAGGTTAGCCGAATCGGAGCATTTTCACTAGTACCGATACTCGTGAAAATGCCTAGTATTGGTATCGGTGCATCCCTAGTAGAAATCAATACTAAATTGATTAACCACTTCCTGACCGCCGCATGTACATATATGTCCACAAAAGGGCACGTACAGTCAGATGGGCGTATATTTACGTCCCAGCCTTTGCGCGGGTCGGGGGTCCGATCGAAACCCCCCCGCTATATGCAGGGTTGGAAACCTGTGGGGAGCGATCCGGGAAGAGGCTATTCGTTTCTAGCCGCCCCCTCATGATCACTCCCCGGAGCTGAAGAACGGGGAGAGCCATATGTAAACATGGCTTCCCCGTGCTTCACTGTGGCGGCTGCATCGATCGAGTGATCCCTTTTATAGGGAGACTCGATCGATGATGTCAGACCTACAGCCACACCCCCCTACAGTTGTAAACACACACAAAGCATACAGCGCCCCCTGTGGTTAACTCCCAAACTGCAACTGTCATTTTCACAATAAACAATGCAATTTAAATGCATTTTTTGCTGTGAAAATGACAATGGTCCCAAAAATGTGTCAAAATTGTCCGAAGTGTCCGCCTTAATGTCGCAGTCGTGAAAAAAATCGCTGATCGGCGCCATTAGTAGTAAAAAAAAAAAAATATTAAAAATGCAATAAAACTATCCCCTATTTTGTAAACACTATAAATTTTGCGCAAACCAATCGAAAAACGCTTATTGAGATTATTTTTACCAAAAATAGGTAGAAGAATACGTATCGGCCTAAACTGAAAAAAAAAATTATATATGTTTTTGGGGGATATTTATTATAGCAAAAAGTAAAAAATATTATTTTTTTTTTAAAATTGTCGCTTTATTTTTGTTTTTAGCGCAAAAAATAAAAACCACAGAGGTGATCAAATACCACCAAAAGAAAGCTCTATTTGTGGGGAAAAAAGGACGCCAATTTTGTTTGGGAGCCACGTCGTACGTTTGCGCAATTGTCTGTTAAAGCGACGCAGTGCCGAATTGTAAAAACGCCTTTGGGCATTTAGCAGCATATTGGTCCGGGGCTTCAGTGGTTAAACCGTGTTCTCCTTGCGTAATAAAGTGCAAACATGCAAAAGTGATTTCAACTGAGCACCATAACATATTAGTATGATAATATGTGTATAAAAAGTCTAAACACAAAATAAGTTCAGTAGTGTAAATAGTGAATATTCAAACAATGTATCACAGTCTTCAAAGTATCAAATTCTTCAGATAGTGTACACAATCTTCAAATCCCTGCTGGACAGTAGGTCAATTTGACTGAAATATCTTCCACCACCATCACCTGTCACACATTCTACTCACCAGACTTCCATGACCCCTATTACAGGTAGTCATAAAGCACATATGGGTATATCCAGCAGGAGTTGTGCATTTAGTTGTGCATTTAACTAACCTCTAGGACACACACACCAAAGTGAATCCACTTTCTCAGGAAAAAACGATTTGAAGGGAGTTGTCCGATGGTTAGTGGGAAAAATTCAAAAGAAAGGTCTTCCATAGTGAAGTATGTCACAGTTTTATTCCAAAAATCTGATAAAAACAGCAAATGCAGCTTTAAAATCCATGTGCATGGAAACACTGTGATGCGTTCCAGCTGCTCTTCAAAAACTGAAATGACGTATCACAATCAAGCACCCTACCGGTTTTGTTGGTGCACAAATGTGGAGAGTGCACAGTCTATTTGTCTTTATTAAATCAAACCCTTTTATAGAAAAAAAAACAAGACTTTACAATCACTTTAAGGAAGAAAAAATGTGGGGATCCTCATAAAGTAGGTTTACAAATATCAAGATAATTCAGATTAATAGGAGTAGGCTCAGGGATAATTAAAATACAATGTGGAAACTAAGGCCTCTTACACACAGATCAGTTTTTCTTCAGGTTTTTCTTTTCAGTTTACCAAAACTATGTAGTACAAGGGCCTGCCTGATTGCATACAAATTGAGACTCTTGAGGTTTGACCTCATATTAGATGGATTTGGTAAACTGAAAAGAAAAACCTGAAGAAAAACTGATCTGTGTGTAAGAGGCCTAATACAGTGCATCTATAATGTATTCAGTCCCCCTTCACTTTTTTAAATGTTGTATTTTTTCAACCTGATACTACTGTTGCTCAAATTGATTTGCTTCTCATTATTCTACACGCAGTACCCCATAATGACAAAGTGAAAATGTAAATTTTAGGAATGTTTTCAAACGTATGAAAAGGGAAAACTGAAATATCACATTGACATAAGTAATCAGACCCTTTGCAACAACACTTTAAATTTAGCTCAGGTGCCTCCCATTTCTCTTGATTGTTGCTGAGATGTTTCTACACCTTGATTGGAGTCTGTCTGTGGAAAATTAAATTGATTGGACATGATTTGGAACGACACAAACCTCTCTATATAAGGCATCACAGCTGACAATACATACTGTATTAGATCAAAAACAATTAGGTCAAAGGAACTGCCTGCAGAGCTCAGAGAAAGGATTATTGCAAAGCACAGATCTGGGAAAGGCTACAAAAGATCTTCACTGAAGGCTTCCAAGATCACAGTGGCCTCCATAATTCTCAAACGGAAGAAGTTTGGCACAACTTGGACTCTTCAAAGAGCTGGTCGCCAAATCAAACAGCAATTTTGGGAGACCAGCTATAGTAAGAGAGGTAACAAAGGTCACTCTGACTGAGCTCCAGAGATCTTGTGTTCACACATAAAAATCCTGCTTGGGGTTTGCTAAAAACCACCTGTAGGACTTTCAGACTGTGAGGAACAAGATTCTCTGGTCTAATGAAACCCATGATTGAACAGTTTGGCCTTTATTTTAAATGTTATATCTTGAGGAAACCAGGCACTGCTCACCACCTGCTCAATACCATTTCAACAGTTGAACATGGTGGTGGCAGCATTATGCTGTGGGGGTGTTTTTGAGCAGCAAGCGCCGGGAAGCCTATTTAAGGTTGAGGGAAAGCCTAAGTGAACAAAGTAAAGAGATATCATCAATAAAAAACCTATTCCACAGTGTCCAGACCTCAGACTGGGTTCACATTCCAACATGACAATGATCCTCAACACACAGCCAAGACAACACAGGAGTGGCTTAGGGACAATGCTGTGAATGTTCTAGAGTGGTCCAGCCAAAGCCCTCAACAAGAACATTGAAAATGGGTCATGGATGTATCTTTCAGCATGACAATGACCCAAAACATACTGCCAAGGCAACAAAGGAGTGGCTCAAGAAGAAGCACATTAAGGTCATGGAGTGGCCTAGTCAGTCTCAAGACCTTAATCCTATAGACAATTTACAATTTATAGAGGGAGCTGAAACTTCAAGTTGCCAAATGACAGCCAAGAAACCATAAGGATTTGGAGAAGATATGTAAAAAAAGAGACAGCCAAGAAACCTTACAGTGGATGTAAACCCTCACATACACCCAGTGAAGTGAACAGCTTCAGATGATACACAGGGATGAAACAAATCTCCCTACACAAGTTTTACATGTATATCTGCTGTCTTTTGCATTATATACTGTTTAGAATGTGCACATTGTGTTAGGAGATTTTCTCTTCTTGTCCAAGACTGCAGTGAAGCCTGGGCATACAGCCAGCTGATTGGAGAAAAGGCACACACCCCCTCTCCTCATAGGTAGAGACTTTCAGCTCTATTCATTGAATTATTCAGGGCTCTGCTAATCTATTTAGAGCATCCAACCCAAAACAAAACTCAGGCCTCATACACACGACCATTTTCCTTGACAGACTCCATCAAGAAACTTGGTGGCAGAGATTTTTTAATGAGGAAAACGGTTGTGTGTATGCTTTTCATCGAGAAAACTGACGTGGAACCCGACGAGAAAAAAAAAGAACAAGTTCCCTTTTTCCTCGTCGGGAGTCTCAATTTCCTCGTCGTGTTCCTCGTCGGGCTGGTTTTCGATGAGAAACACGTTTGTGTGTATGCTTAGAAACCCGGGCATGCTCAGAATAAAGTATGAGACGGGAGCGCACCTTCGGTAAAAGTAGCGTTTGTAATGGAGATAGAACATTTGTCACGCTGTAACAGACTGAAAAGTGCAAACCGTCTCTCACCAAACTTTTACT
The DNA here is from genome assembly GCA_029574335.1 of Rana kukunoris. Classification (NCBI taxonomy): domain Eukaryota; kingdom Metazoa; phylum Chordata; class Amphibia; order Anura; family Ranidae; genus Rana; species Rana kukunoris. The sequence continues at coordinate 225,958,110 of CM056050.1, read as the reverse complement.
TAACATGCAGTAACATGAGATTTGAAAAAGCAGCCCCAAGGGTTGTGCCAGTGGAACGAACTTCGCCTGCTGTCGTATGTGTTGTACGTCACCACGTTTAAGAACGAGGAGATTTGGTCTTGACTGTGTGTACGTAAATAAAACTTGTCAAGTTGACAAGGATTTTGTTGAGGAAAACAATGTGTCTTTTACGACGAGTTCCTCAGTCGTGTGTACGAGGCCTCAGGCTGCTTTTATCACAGTTAAAGGAGAACTTGTCAGGAGTTATCAGGCTGATAACAGAAGAATGGAGCATGAGACAGCTACGGGATATAGTGCTTTGAAGAGAGATAAGAAAAAACTGCAGATATATGTGCCCAGCTTAAAGTTAATGAATCGGGTTTACATCCACTTTAAGGATTTAGAGGAAATCTGTAAAGAAGAGTGGACTAAAATCCCTCCTAAAATGTGTACAAACCTGCTAACCAACTACAAGAAACGTCTTACCTCTGTGCTTGCCAACAAATCATGCTTTGCTTGGGGATCAAATACTTGTTTTACTTACTGAACTGCAACGTAATTTATAGCATTTATTTTAAGTGTTTTTTTTTTTAGGATTTTTGGTTGATATTCTGCCTCTATCATTTAAAATACACCTATTATAAAAAAAAGTATAGACCCTTCATATTTCTTTGTAGGTGGGTAAACCAACAAAATCTACAGGGGATCAAATAATTATTTCCTCCACTGTACAAAACATTTACTCATTACTTTTTTAGTTGAGAGAACCTACATAAATGATTGTGTTAAAATGCTGATGAGTAGAAAGTATTGTAGGTTTTCTACCATGACCATTTCTCTGCTGTGAATTTAATAGATACATGCTGGCTGTTTTTTTTTTTCCTGTGCAGCCATGGATGTAATAATTATCTCAATGAAGTCATAGCAGCTCCCTGTCACCTTAGTAAGCTAAAGACAAAAAATAAGTAATGAAAAATAAAAAAAAACATAAATAATACACACATACATTTACCATTAGGATGCACAAATCTACATACATCCCATAAGCTACACATACTACATATCGTTGTATTTATTTTAGTCTTTAATATACTTTTTTTTTCATAAATTGTGCATTCTCCTTCAGTTCACCATTACTATTTGGTGCAAGGACCTTCTTAACTAGGGTTGCCACCTCATCCCTTTAAACCATAACACATATTAAATACTCAGGTTCTGTGGCTGATTAAGGTGGTAATAAAACTCACTTGGTGCCTTATTTGCATTTAATTAGCCTCATAACCTGTGTAATTCAAAGGTGTTCAGGTTTAAAGGGATAAGGTGGCAACCCTATTCTTAATCGCTTCTTGCCAAGTGGACACATATACACAGCGTCATGGAAGTGGGTCAGTGGGGCCGTACATACAGTATGTATTGCTGCAATTGTGCTGACAGCATGCTGCACAGAACACTACTAGCACAGAGAGAGCTGTCACCGAGATTGGCAGATCGGTCACTGTACAGCCTGCCGCTGTGTTTTTTCCTCTTGGATGAATAAAATGATACATTGTATATTTGTCTCCTTGCTAGAGGAAAAAAGTGTAAATAATGAAAGTCGTGTGTAAATAAACATACAATATCTAAATCAGGGTTTTATCTAGGTGTAGTGTTAGGCTGCATTCACACCTGAGCGTTTTGTCGCCTGAAGCGCGACGCTATAATACGCTAGAGGGGTCAGTTTGGGCGTATTCAAGCATTTCCATTTCCCATAGAAAGTAATGGAAACGCTCGATTCAAGCGACTAGCGCGACAACGAGCGTTTGTTACGGGCGTTTCGTCGCTTTAATCAATAGAACTTTTCCCCCAGGCAGAAGATAAAAAAAATCTACCAACATAGCAACAAGTGATGAATAGATGATCATTTTTCCTATTGGCTAAAATAAAAAACGTCAAAGTTCAAAAACGTCTGAAGACGCTGTATGCAAACGCTTAAATACACGTGAATACGCGCGAAAAAACGACGGGAAAAACGCTGGAAAAAAAACAATGCAAATCGCCTACGCTTAGGTGTGAATGCAGCCTTAGAGCTAGGGTAAAGGTTAGGATGAAAGATCATGATAGGAGTCAAATTTCGAGGTCAAAGGTCAGGGTCAAATGTCAGAGTCAGTGTATTTTAGGTAAGATAAAAAAAAGTAATTTAGTATTAGTGTCAGTTAGGAGGTAGGATTAAAAAAAGCAAAATGCACCCTATTGCTTCGGGCCTTAATATGGGTACAAACAACAAATAATATACACATGTGTGGTATCTCAGGTTGTTCTTTGGTGGTAGGTTATGGTAATGTGTAAAATAGACTTTTTAAAAACAATTACATTTTTTTTGTATTTTGTGCTAGGTTTTCTATAGTAATATAAAAAAGCAGAGATATCCATTACCATATGCCAAGAAATTTAAGTCGAATTTGTCGTGAAAAACAAAACAAAACAAGGTATAATTCACCTGGATTGCGATGATATGTACAGCTACAATAACACATATCAAAGTTGCAAAACTGTGTTCAGGCGTAAAGATTTGTTTTACCTTCCGTCATGAAGGGGTTAACAATCAATTTAGTTTGTATCTAATAAACATAAACACTACATAATTGTTGCTTGATCTAATGGAAACTTTACAGATTTGTTTTTGTTTACAAAAGTTTTTTATTGGAAGATCTATCATAGAAAAATGGTACAGAGCAAATGATAAGGATCAATAATATGATGTTGTACAAAAAATGTCACATTAAAAGTGTGTTATGAGTAATTGCTAAAATAGAGTACTATAGACTAAATCATATTACTAGGCATTCTCAAATGAAGATTACCGTGATATATAAAAATAAATACTATATGGACCTGAGAAGTAGATCAGAAGTTGGAGAAACCTGAATGATTAAGGCAGGTCCCAATATGACCATTGTTTGTTAAAAATGTACATATTATCTTGAAGGGTGTGATGAATTCTTTCAGTAAGTTTCATAATTTCCATCTTAGACAGAACCTGCACTGATAAAAAGGATTTTGTTGGCTTGTAATTTTTACATAAACCTTTTATAATTTTCAACATAAAAATAAATGTTAATTAATTTACTTTGATATTTTAAGTACCTTACTTCATTTTAATTTGTTCTTAAAACTCACCTTTTACATTTACGAAAATAATGTATAATATTGAGTAATCTAGACAAAACTTTTAAGGTATTTGCATTTCCATATTCTACATTTACTTAAAAAAAAAAGATCTTTTCATTTGATTAAAATTGCGGGAGGCATGTTTGCCAAACATGGAATTGCATGAGTTTTGATGCTGTATATTTTAAAGAGTTTGACATCTTTTGGAACTTTGAAAACCTGCACAAGGCAGTTCCCATACGTTTGAGGACCATCAAGACAAAAGAGCACCACCAGTGACAAGAACTTTTCCAAGTCACTACAAAGCCATGCAATGCCACTAAAAATTATCTTTCACATGCTTTAAATGTTGCAGATTAATATATTTATAATAAAATGGCATACGTCTGTTGTATACAGCTATTGAGACAACTCACTTGTGCACACGCAAAGTTTGTGCTTACTGCATTCTGCAGAACACAACCAAGATCCGCGAGTGTGAGGGACCACCAGCTGTTAGGCCGCGTACACACGATCAAATCTGTCTGCTGGAAACGGTCTGCTAGACCGTCCCAGCAGACAGATTTGATCGTGTGTACGGGCGAGCCGACGGATTTGGCCACCCGACAGATTTCAAAGCATGCTTTGAAATCTATCGGGTGGGAACCCGTCCGCCCGACATGTCTGCTGGTTAGTACACTTTACACTTACCTGTATTCACAAAGCACTTGCTCCTAAAGTTGCGGCGGCGTAGCGAAAATGAGCCGACGGAATTCAAATTGGGCGTGTATTATTTAAACTAGGCGCGATCCCGCGGCGAACGTACTGCGCATGCGTCGACTGTCAATGCGCATGCTCCAAATTCTGTCAGTGAACGTCAATGACGTCAATCCCTATTCACGGACGTTTTACGCAAACGACGATAACATTTTTAAATTTGACGCGATGACGACGGACATACTTAACATAGGATACTTAACTAGGGGGCTGGTTTTTCTTTACACCGCGTATCTCTTACGGAAACGTCGGAAAGTCACTGCGTCGGGCCCGAATATGATCGTGAATTGCCGATTCTCGCTGATTAACATATTCTCGGCGTTAATCAGCGGGAACGCCCCGAGCGCCATTTTTAAAATTGCAGTTCCGATACGACGGCGAAATACAATTACGCCGCTCGTATAGGAACTCCAACCCAGCGTTTCTTGTTTTCTGCTTACAGAAAACAGAAACGCCGGCTCAAACGCCGGATCACTGATACTCCAGCCTAACTCTACCTGAATCTGGCCCTATGGTCTATAAACTGAAAAAAATTGAGTTGTCTTTACTTAAATCAACTAAGTTGAAAACATGAAAAGTCTAATGAGTCAGACAAAAATAAGATTAGTTAACAGTACTTAATAAGCTGATGCAAATAGTTGCCCTTTTTTATTTAAGAAGAACAATATTTTTTACAGTGTGCGGCCAGGAGATTATTTGGTCTCCAGTTATATGCAATCATCCATTGGATGGAAGTAAACAGTGGGTGTTCTAGTCTGTTGCACAATGCAGGAATATTTGGTATAGAGTCAGGCCTCCTACACACGACCGGTTTATTCGGCAGAATCCAGCAAGAAACTTGTTGGGAGACGTGTTTTGCCGAGGAAACCGGTCGTGTGTAAATTTTTTGACGAGGAAACTGTCGAGAAACTCGACGAGCCAAAAAGAGAGCATGTTCTCTTTTTCCTCGATGGGAATGGAGAAAATTGGCTCATTGAGTTCCTCGACAGCCGAACAAGGAACTCGACGAGGAAAACGACAGCTTCGCCCCCGACGAGTTCCTCGGTCTTGTGTATGAGGCCTAAGGTGACCAGATTTTCAAAATGAAATCCGGGGACATATTTTGTTATTGGCAAATGGGAAACTATTTAAGAAATATATTTTTTGCAAATGATAATATGAGAGAGTAAAAGCGATAACATCAAATTTAACACACCTGTTCCCCATTCATACCAGAGACCTTTTTTTTTTATTTCAGGCTACCCAGCCTATAGATGAGATGTGGGGTCCTATTGACCCCATATCTCACTGTAAAGTGGGCCGATCATGCTATATTCCTATTACAAGGAATGTTTACATTCCTTGTAATAGAAATAAAAGTGATTAAAAGTTTTTTTTTTTTAAAGTGTCAAACTTAAAATTTTAACGTAGAATTAACAATAATAAAAAAAAATTCAAAGTGCCCCTGTCCCCGTGTTCTCGCACGCAGAAGCGAATGCGTATGTAAGTCCCGCCCACAATGAAAATTGTGTTTAAACCACACATGTGAGGGGTCATTGCAAACGTTAGAGTGAGAGAAATAATTTTAGCCCTAGACCTCCTCAGTAACTTAAAACATGCAACCAGTAAAAAAACAATAAATCGCCGCCTATGGGGATTTTTAAGTACAGACGTTTGGCTCCATTCCACGAGCGTGTGAAATTTTGAAGCATGACATGTTAGGTATCTATTTACTCGGCGTAACTTCATCTTTTACATTATGCAAAAAAATTGGGCTAACTTTACTGTTTTGTTTTTTTAAAGCATGAAACTGTATTTCTTCCCCAAAAAATGCGTTTGAAAAATTGGAATGACCGCTATTGTATTTGTTGGGGTTCCTGCTACAAAAAAAATAATAATGTTTGGAGGTTCTATGTAGTTTTCTAGCAAAACAAATATGATTTTTACATGTAGGAGAGAAATGGCAGAATTGGCCTGGTTGGCAAGTGGTTAATAGTACATGGCTGAAATAGTTGCTGAAATAGTTTTTTTAGTGTAATTGCAAACTTTTGCATGCTTGGCTGATTTACCAAAGAAGTTAAGTATCTCATCTCACTAAAAACATTGTGTGAATTTTCACTTCCATTGTCAAATCATGCGAAAAGCAAATTACTGTTAACTCTGCAAACTCTACATACCCAATCGGGTGATGCTGAGCTATATACCCTGATCTGTGTCATGCTGAACTATATACCCTGATATCCTGATCTGTGTCATGCTGAACTATATACCCTGATCTGTAATTCTGAGCTGCATACCCTGATCTGTGTCATGCTGAACTATATATCATTATCTGTCTCATGCTGAGCTATATACCCTGATCTGTGTCATGCTGAGCTGTATACCCTGATCTGTAATGCTGAGCTGTATACCCTGATCTGTAATGCTGAGCTGTATACCCTGATCTGTAATGCTGAGCTGTATACTCTGATCTGAGTCATGCTGAGCTATATACCCTGATCTATGTCATACTGAGCTATATACCCTGATCTGTGTCATGCTGAACTTTATACCAATTATCTGTGTCATGCTGAGCTATATAGACTGATCTGTGTCATGCTGAGCGATATATCCTGATCTGTGAGGCTGAGCTATATACCCTGATCTGTGAGGCTGAGCTATATACTCTATCCTGGGATTCTGGGGCTGTATACTCTGTCCTGTGATGCTGGGGCTGTATACTCCTGATACTATGGGTGGAAGGAGGTGGAATACAGGGGATGGAGTGGGTGGATTCTATAAGGGGTGGGGCTTATGATAAGTGAGATGGGTCTGTAATCTCAAGATTTTAGGGAAACAGACGGACTGTCATCAAATCAGTCCTGTCTCATGCCACATTAGAGCCATTTACCTGTGCTATTTGAAATTTGAATATAGTCCTGATTTACACTGTTATAGAACTGAGTTTTGCTATCTTTAACTACTGGGTTACATTCTTATTGTGTTTTTGATTGTGGAAAGTCTCCCAGTAAATAAATGTTCTGGTTAACTATAGTTTGTGTCTCTTATTGGTGGTGTTTGCACTAACATTATTGCCAGGTGTGCAAGGGGGGGCTTGAGAGGCAGAGTACAGACTACAGAGTACAGTATACTTAAGCAGCTCCTCCGGGGGAAGCGCTACATAGTCTAATGGTTTTTATTAAACGATGAACATGGCCTTCCGTAGTAGTGGTATAGTGGCAGAATAGGTGGGAGCTGTGCCCTTGATTGTTTGCCCCTGTAATACAGCTTTACGTTTACCCAGTCTTTGCACAGAGTCTGTTGAGCAGAGAGATGCCATCCAATCCCTTGGTCAAGTCATCACTAATATCATTTGCAGGGATGAAATGGGAAAGCATTGCTGCCCTCTGAGCTGCTTAACTCATCTAAATGGCAAACTAAAGTTTAACGCTCTCTGTTACAAAAAAAATAAGTTATATGGAAAGTGCTGTCCTCCCAGGCACAATGGCCCCGACAATATTGTAACCATTGTGACAGTAACTGCTGAAATTGCTGTACGTATGCAAGCATGAACAGATTTAGCTAGAAAAGCCATTGTCAACCTAGATTTATTTACAGGGTTACAACCTTCTATACCTTTTGAAAGAAATATATACATTAAAGCAAAATTGATAAATCATTATATATACGAGGTGCATATTTCAATTTGTCTTGACACTGGGTAACTTTAACACTGAGCTACATAGAGCTACTTGTGAATTAAGCCTTCATTTTCTATAACAAATAGTTAGCAAGTGCTTAATGTTCCATTTAGCTTCAATATATATATTTTAGACTGACAGCTGGTTTTTTCCCTTATCCTACCTATGTATTTTTCAAAAAGAGAAAATCAATAGCATCAACACTGTGCTGTAATTTACTGGGAAATAATCTGTTAAAACATAAGACTTTTCCATGTCTCTACCATACATAACATGCGCAATAGCAAACAAATGGACATAAAGGAAGCCATTGCGAGCTTAGCACATAACCTCTCAGGACAACAGGATGGAGTGTTTAATGGAATTCAATAAAGCACAATTTCACACAGATGGCCACATTTACTAAATTGCCAGGATCAATTTACTGTGAGGATTTACTAGGGATAAAATCTATCTAGTGTTTCATAAACTGTGTGGCTTTCTCTACAACTGTAACAAGACATCCCTACCTTACCGACTTACATATAACAAGCCACAGTGAACAAGCCACATTGTTCACAATTACATGACTTGCCAAAACATTCAGCAGCAGCATATAATGATCTCATGTACTGTTGTAATTATAGGCAGCTGGTGAAATAAAAAGTGGCCCCTTGGTACATTTACAATGAACCAAAGAAACAGAGTGTTCTTATGCTAAGTGGTAGCAGTTAATATCTATGCAAATAAATACAAATTTGTTTGCACTCAAAACAGGATGACACAACCTAAAATGGTTACACGGTTAATTATACCTGCTACATGGAAAATCTGGAAAACAGTCTCTGACGACAGAAAAAAAGATTAATTATGAGATAATGAAGGAAGGCAGAGGCTCAATGTCTAAATTTTTTATTTGGTACTTTACGTCAGTGACAAACAAATTAAACTTAACAGTCTCTAAAAGCAGAGTGAGAAAACATTACAGGACAGCGAAACCGACTCGGTATATTCCCTGTGAAATGGAAAGCCTATAAACAGGGTTGGCAGTTGATGTATAAAATGTTCCTAAAATGATCACTAAAATATTAATAGTATTGACCAGCTCCCAAATCTATGGGCCAGATTCATAAAGCCACGCGCAAAGTTGTGGCGGTGTAACTTTTCTTATTTACGTTAAGCCGCCGCAACTTAACACGCAAGTGCTGTATTTTTACGAAGTCTCAGCGGCGTAGCGTAAATTGGGTGGCCTAATTCAAAATAGGCGGGTAGGGGGCGTCTCCTATTTAAATTAGGCGTGTCCACACGCCGAATGTACTACGCATGCGCCGACCTTAGAAAAATCCCAGTGCGCATGCTCTGAATTATTGTGACAGTGTTTTTGACGTGAGCGTAATCAACGTAAATCCCCATTCACGGACGAGTTACGCAGACGATGTTAAAATTTTCAAATTTCCCGCGGTCACGACATTCATACTTAACATAGGATGCGCCTGCTTTGGGCAGCTTTATCTTTACCCTGGGAAAACCCTTACATAAACGGCGTAAAATGACTGCGTCGGGCCCGCGTACGTTCGTGAATTGGGGTATATCACTGATTTACATATTCTCTGCGTAAATCAGTGAGAATAAAGATAAAAAAAAAAAAATGTGTAGAAAGTGATCACATGTAAAACCAGCCTGCTGGATTTTACATGTGATTATTGCTAGCGGATGTTTAGTCGCTAAAAACAATCGCTGTATTCTCCTGGCAGCGGCAGCTTCCTGTGTCCCGGAGAACACAATGGTTTCGCAGGAGGGAAGCCCCTGTCAACACTGACTGTGTTGATAGGGGAATCAAGCTTTTTTCTTTCCTGCACTCCGTCACTTAAGTCTGTGTGTACCCAAATTTTTTTTTAAAGATGGCCCTGACTACAGCAACCTTACGCTTTCACAGGGATTCCCCAAAAACCCATACTAACTATAATGATGCAAAAATCTTTACCTGGAGTTCAGCTTTAAATTCATGATTGTGACATATAAATGTATTGTGTACAGTGTTTTTTTCCATAATTCTTTATTTTCTATATATTTCTTTACATTACATACATGTATACAGAACATCCACTGACCAGGGACAAATATATAACATTTATAAATAAAAACCAAACAGATACAACAAACAAACAAAACAAAAGGGGGGGGACAGAGGGAAAGGGAGAGAGCAATACTTCTTCCCTCCCCTTCCTCCCTCCCTCCCCCCCCCCCAAAGATCATACCAAAATTACTCCCCATAAGGGGATTCCCTCTTTATATTTATTGTGCACTTATCGTGTTTGTGTATTCCTATTTTAGAGCGTGAATATCCCTATTATTTAAAAAAAAAGAGAGAGAGTTTTTATTTTATTTTAGGCCCATTTCAGGTTTATTTTATTTGTACTATCTGTATGTTTGTGTTTATTTTATGTGTGTTAGTGTCGGCGTGTGTCTCTGGTGTTTGTTAGATTCCTTTATATTTCCCTTTGTGAATTATATACATTGACAAAAAAAAACAAAAAAAACCTTTCCCTTCCTCTTTCAGTCTCCATTTCCTTCTCCCTCCCTTCCTATGGAGAGAAAGCAGAGCGGTACTGTGTACAGTGTTCATTTGTCTACAAATGTCTACTTACAAGCATGTATAGATTTGTGATGTGGGACCTTGGCAGAGTGCATTTAAATGGTTTTAGAATAGCAGGTTTTATAGCAAATAAAGAGTGGTTTTGATTGTGTAGCCAGGAGCTGGTTATTATGCCTGTAATTCAGAGGCATTATTTTGCTATGTTATTAGTGGGGGTTGGCTCCCTCTAGTGTTTGCTGGACTATATATGTAATTCCTATTTATTATGACAAAATTCAGAGCAAAACATCGTGGGATATATAGTTCAGAATGCTGAATTTTCAATGCCAGCAGAACTGATTCAAACTACAATTAACAGAATGCTGGGTGGGCAGAACAGACTGCTGGGAAAGGATATAAAAAGGGCTGGTGTGGCCTAGATCAGTCTCTTGGGACACCGTTTGACACTGCCAGCAGGTCTGTGTGACAGTGAGCTGCTGTTGATTTGCGGCCTACACAGCGGACCGGAGGGTGTTCATCCAAAGACACCTGCACTTTAGATCTAAGTATACCACAATGTGGAGCAGCAGGCACCATTTCCTAGGGCCAGGATACAGAGAGAGTTCCTTCATCACTTTCATCATTGCCAGCTGTATCTGAGTTCCAGAGTGGTGAGCGGGCATAGCCCATCTTGTTGTTAAAGACACTGCTTTCAAACATCATTCACACAGTTCAGCTGGTGGTACTTGTAGTTCCAGCAGAAGTCAGTCCTTATTCTATAACACTGAAAACAGACACCTATGCCCAGTTCACATTTTTGATCTTTGTAATTATACTGGATAACACCATTAAGATCATATCAGAGGAAGTTACAATACAGCAATGATACCTTAAAGTTCTGTCAAACTTGCTATTCCCTGTTATCAAGGATTACCTTAGTTACAATACAACAAGGCTAGCTGAAGACATCTGGATTTTAAGGAATACCCCTTCACCCTTTTGCTATACGTTTCCCTCATTTGCTCTAATTGCATTGGACTTCATTTAAAGGGCGCCAGCCAATTTGAATATAATAGTCTGCATATTGTTTTCATATTGAGCAAGGTTAAATGGCCTGTGGGTTGGGGAGGCAGATGGGAGGAGCCTGACCCAGAAGATATAGTGCCAGCTCTCTACCCTCCTGTTAACCTGTCCACATAGGTTTCTTTGATTGAGTTAATATCTATGTCTGGAACTTTGTGTCATTATATTTCCCTTTTCATAAGTATAGATAAAGTCTGTAAGAGTGTTTTTGTATTATCTTACAGTATTGAGATATACTTATTTTTGTGTTCTAACTAATACATTAAACATACGTGAACTGTTTCTTTAAAAAAAAAAAAAGTGAATAGATGTCCCAGGAGCTGTACATTAAATCAAGACCTGCTGTATGATAGTGAAAGGCACTCTCAGCCTGGACCCCCACCAGGCCATGTCCCTAATATGGTATCACTCCGCCCACCGGAGCTTACTCGTGGGGAACCATGTTTGCTTCTGAGTCCTTTTTATATTTTCCTTGTCAAATATCTTTATTGAGATGATAATGAGTTATAAGTTCAGTAAATAGGAAAGTTACAGATAAAAGAAAGTTTCTTTACATGTAATCGTGGTTATTTCACATCAGACGAGGTGTTCATTTCAATTGGTCTATTTATGCATGTGAATATGATAATGCTCAATTGACCACTTGTCACTGGTCTATTTTGAGATACCTTGTTTAACCTGAGTAGCCCTAGATAAGTTTGGGCTATAGTTTATACAGATGTGCTATTGTGTAAATCTAGGAGTTTCAACGATATTTAACCATGTAACAATGTAAACAGTACATTTCAAAACTAAAATCCAAAGAGGGGGGATGGGAGAAGGGTAGAAAAAAAGGGGAGGGAGGTGGGGCGTCTGCAGGAGTGGTCCGGTTTTCGCTATCAGTATTTAAGATAAGCGGAAGTCTGTTAAATTTGGCTGGGCTACCATGGTAACATTACAACATCAGTATTTGCATTAGGTACAGCGTAATCAAACCAAGGTTTCCAGGTTCTTTCAAATCCGGCGGTCGCGTCCAGGTCTATTGCCATCATCTTGGCGTGAGTCATTGCTATATTCATTCTGTTTATTACTTCGTTGAGAGGTAAATTAGGGGATTTCCACACTTTAGCCAGCGTTTGTTTCGCCGCTGTGAAAAGCTGTATAATTCATTTAAATTGTTTGCTTGAGACATTTTCTGGTTTTAGATTTAATAATGCCATTTTGGGATCTAATGGAACACTCTTTCCCGTGAGTAGGCCAATTATTTTAAAGATTTCTGGCCAAAATGATTGCGCTTTAGGGCACGACCACCAGACATGAAAGAACGTTCCTGGAGATGAACAGCCCCTGAAACAATGATCAGGGTAATTTGGCATATATTTCGCAATTCTGGTAGGAACTAGATACCACCTTGTGAGTACTTTGTAGTTAGTTTGCTTGCTATTACATTTAATGAAGCGGATTTGGTGTTATTCCAAATTTGATTCCATTCTGATGTTTCCAGTTCAAGATCAAGGTCTTTTTTCCACTTGCTTACATAGGGGAGTTTTCTAGATATGGAATTAAGCAATAACTGAGAGTATATTGTTGTGATCATTCCCCTGGTGGGGGGGGGGTAATTTTTACAGAGCTTTTCGAAGGCAGATAAACGAGGAGGGTGGGGTGCGGAGTCTGCATATGGTTTGAATTTTTTTTTAATTTGCAGATATTTAAATAATTTGGTTTGTGATATGTTATAAGTATCACAAATGCTGGGGAAGGACTTAAATGTGGATGAATCCATAAATTTGTACAGACATGTACAGCCCTTCCTCGCCCATTCTTTAAATGTTTTGGGATATATCCAAGCTGGGTAAAATGCAGGATTTTTGTAGAATGATAAGAGTGGAATATGAGGGGATAGTAGGTTGTTTTTGGTCTTCAATTTGTCCCATAAGGAGAGAGAATGTTTAGTGATAGGGTTGTGAATGAATTTACGTGATTTGGAGGGATCCATAAAATGTTGGAAATTGAAATGGGGTCGCATTCCACTGCTTCGATCGATACCCAGAGGGGAGGGTCACATGCGGCATTATATTTAACTAGTTCAGCTAATTGTGCTGCTCTATAGTAGTTCATAAAAATTGGGTAGCCCCAGTCCACCATTAACTTTGGGAAGATGTAAGATTTGGTGTTTTATTCTTGGTCTAATGGATTCCTTTATAAAGTTGGATACTCTTTTTTGTACCATCCTTAAGTAATATGATGGTATTGGAACTGGGAGTACTCTGAAGAAGTAAAGGAATTTTGGTAGAATTGACATTTTGGCTGCATTGATTCTTCCTATCCACGACAAAGGTAAGTGAGCCCAAGATTTTAGGAGGTTTGTAATCTGTTTCAAGAGAGAAGGGTAGTTAGCTGAAAATGTGTCTGTAAAAGAGGCTGTCAGGTGGATTCCTAAGTATGGGATGCTTTTGTCTGACCATAAGAAGGGTAGTCCAGATTTAGCTGCGTTTAGTTCCGTGGATGAGAGTGATATATTGAGTGCTGAGCATTTTTTGGGATTTATAACTAGTCCTGAAAAAGATGCAAATTGGTTTAGTAACGACATTAGGTTTGGGCCTGTTACTTGGGGAGACACGAGAAAAAGAAGAATTTCGTCGGAAAACAAGCATAGCTTGTGTTTATGGCCACCTACTTCTATGCCTAATTTTGGAGTCCAACCAAATCTTTTGTGCAAGCGGTTCTATGAGGAGGGCAAACAAAAGAGGGGAAAGTGGGCATCCCTGTCTTGTGTACCTTTCAATGGAAAATGAGTCCGACCTTTGACACAAGCTTTCGGATTATTATATAGTTTCATTATCCATGTCATAAAGTTGGGTCCAAAGCCCCATTTTTGTAATGCATAATTTAGGTAGGACCAGGATAGTGAATCAAATGCTTGCTTTATGTCCAGAGAGAGAAAGCACGCAGGGATTCACATTATTTTGGCAATATGTGCCAGCAAGTTTGCACTTCTTATGTTATCTCCCTCCTGGCGATTAGGTATAAAGCCTACCTGATTGTGATGGATCAGGGAACCAATTATTTTGTTTAAGCGGGTCGCCAAGATTTTTCCAAGAATTTTGATATCTGTATTCAGCATTGAAATGGGGCGAAAGTTTTCACACAGGGTATTGTCGGCTTGTGGTTTCGGGATCATACAGATTGTGGCCAGAAGTGACTCTTGTCGGAATGATTTTTGATTTAGTAGGTCATTAAAAGCATCGGCTAGTCTCGGTGAAAGAAGTTCGGTGAGTGTCTTGTAGTATTTGACTGTGAATCCGTCGGGCCCTGGCCTTTTATTTAATTTGAGTTCTTTTATCGCATCGCTTACTTCTTTTTGTGAGACCAGTGAATCTAACTGCGATCTTTGGGGATCAGACATTTGGGGTAAATGAAGATGTGAGTAGAAGGAGTCTGCATCCTTTTAGCTGAATGTATTTGTTTTCGAATATAGCTTTTTCAGGTGGGCGCTACATTTTTGTACAATTTCAAGGGGATTACTAGAGATCATGTTGTTTGCCAATTTTAATTTTATGGGGGTGTAGGATTTATTAATAGAATTAAGTGTTCTTGCTAGGTATGCCCCCGGTTTGTTAGCAGATTTGTAGTAAGTGTGTTTGGATCTATTTAAGCATTTGTTGGCTGACTCTGTGAGAAATAGGTTGTATTCTAGGCGTGCTTTATCTAGGCGGTCTTTGGTTCTGGGCGAGTAATCGTTTTGGAAGTCTGAGTATGCTAGGTTGAATTCTGTTTCCAGTTTTATCGCCATTTGTTTCCGTTCTTTTTTGAGGATCCCTATTTGTCTCTGGAAAGTCCCTTTTAGGACCGGTTTATGGGCTTCCCATAAGGTGAGGGCAGATATGTCTGGGCTCATGTTGTGAATTAAGTAGTCTCTCAGGGATTGTTCGATTTAGTAACTAGTGTTGAGCAGAATATGCCATATTCGATTTGGCGATATATCTCGAATATATAGTCGAATATTCAAGATATATTCGTTAAATGCGAATATTTGCGATATTTTTTGGAAATGAAATGATTGCGAAATTTCGCTATTGCGAATGCGAATGCGAATGCGAATGAAATTTCGAGAAATGCGGAAGGAGCACTCTGATTGGCTCAGAATATTCATGATATTTTATAATACAAAATAATTGCGAAATTTCGAGAAATACGGAATGGAGCACTCTGATTGGCTCAGAATATTCGTGATATATTACAATACAAAATAATTGCGAATATTCGGCAAATGCGGAAGGAGCACTCTGATTGGCTCAGAATATTCGTGATATTTTATAATACAAAATAATTGCGAAATTTCGAGAAATGCGGAATGGAACACTCTGATTGGCTCAGAATATTCGTGATATATTACAATACAAAATAATTGCGAATATTCGGCAAATGCGGAAGGAGCACTCTGATTGGCTCAGAATATTCGTGATATATTACAATACAAAATAATTGCGAATATTCGGCAAATGCGGAAGGAGCACTCTGATTGGCTCAGAATATTCGTGATATTTTATCGTAATTTCGCAAAAATGCGAATGAGAAATTGATTGCAGAATTTCGACAGTAACACTCTGAAATCGAATATATGTGTTATTTTAGCTAAAAACAATATTGCGAATTTCTCGAAAATAATCGCACGATATCGCTATTGCCGAATAATCGCATTGCGATTTTTCGGCAATATAAAATGATCGCTGCAGCTACTCGGCCCAAGGTCTCTAATCTAACCAGCAATGCTTTTAGACGTCGATGGGGATCTCTAGGATGTGATCTGTTCTAAAAAAAAAATGAAAAAATACGAATATTCGAAATAGCGAATATTCACCGCGAAATTCGGAATATATCGCGAATACTCGAATATGCCATATTCAAGCTGAATATTCGCAATACGAATATTCGTGAGCAACACTATTACTAAACTATGAGAAGGGTAATTGAGTAATATTTCTGGCATGTACCAGGACCGGTCTTGTTTTTTTGGGATGGTTGATGCTATAGATGTAAGTACTGTGTTGTGGTCTGACCATGGAATGGGGACTATAACGGAGTTGAGGATTTCAGGTAGCATTCCAGTTGTTAAAAGTATGTGATCTATTCTACTAAATGATTGGTGTGGGTTAGAAAAATATGTATAATTGCGTCTTGTGGGGTTCATTTCTCTCCAGGAGTCTACTAGGTTGTATTTTGAGAGAAGATTGGGAAGATTCCATTTGGGTTGCTGCTTCTGTTGTATATAAGGAGACCTGTCTAAAAATGGGAGAAGAACTTGGTTTGAGTCTCCGCATATCAGAAGGGAACCTATTTTATGTGCATTAATGGTTTGAAGGAGGTGAGACATAAATGGCATAGGGTTAAGATTAGGGGCGTAGTATGAAACAATCGTGACTGCTGTGTCTAAAATGTAACCTGTTAAGATCAGGTATCTCCCTTCTGGATCTTTAAGTTCTGAGTTCAATGTGAATGGGGTAGAACGATGAATAGCTACTGTATAAGTGTACCTCTCTTCTTTACTGGGCCGGACGCCATGTATATTTGTGGGTAAGCTGTGTGGAAATATTTAGGGGTCGTGTTCAGGGGGGAAATGCGTTTCTTGCAGACATACTATGTGGGCCTTTTTTGATTGGAAGAGCCTAAATGCTTTCGAAAGCTTCTGTGGTACATTCATACCTTGTACATTGAGTGACAATAGGTTCAGAGGCGCCATGGTAGCCAAACCAGAGTTTTCGTCTTACCGTGCTTCCGCGTGTGGCAATTACCCGGACCACTCCGTGCAGACAGGATAGGGGATTAGGCTGGGAAGGAACTTGGGTAGGCGGTCTCAAAAAGAAAATAAAAGACAACATAGGTTAGTGTATCATCATGTAACAATTCATAGGGTAAATATTCAGGATACATCCATGGCTGGGGAGCTAGGTCCCCACTAGGGATGAGCTTCGCGTTCAAAACGAACGTATGTTCGACTCGAACATAGTCCGTTCGATCGTTCGACGAATTTCGAACAAAAACGATCGTTCGCGGTAAATTCGAGTGAAACGAAACGACCGTTTTTTTTTAAACATCAAAGTTTAATAAAAATATAAGAAAGGCCAGAGAACAATACAAGCAGACAACACAGTAGGTAATTAGATAAGTAATGCAACCATAGCCTGTAGCGTAAACTAACGTCAACATACGTGACAACAAGATAAATCTTACAGTGGTACTAAGGAAAGAGCCAAAGGGGGTTTCCCTTCATATGGGGTATGCTAAACTGGTAAGCTCAAACAGTCCATAATGCGGGAAGAAGCAACAAACAGTGGTAAAGAGCAGACTATAGTAGGCCAATCATAGCAATTACAAATTGTTTGCTGGGTTGTCTGTGTACAGTCAAACATAATTACTTGAAACATATGAAGCCAGAATAAGAACATTAGAGAGAAAGAGAGGAGATAGGAATAAGGAAAAGAGGAGAGAAAGAGAAAAAAGAGAAAGAAAAAGATAAGGGGGGGGGAGGCAGGGAAGGAAGGGTGGAGAGGGGTAAGGGTTGTTCTTCAGTGGTGACAAGGCCCAGAGGGCAGTGTTACGTGTCACAGATGTTAAACCATCTCGGAGTATGTTCTGGATGTTTTAAAAAGGAACCAAGGGGACCAAGTCTCATGGAAACGATCGGTCCTGTCTAAGGATTGTGCCACTGACTCTTCCATATAATAGGTATCATTGATCTTTCTGAGCCAGTCTTTGATGGACGGTGCCTTAGTAGATTTCCATGCAAGCGGGATTAAAGAGTTGGCTGCATTTAACAAATGCTTAGTCAAGGATTGTTTGTATCTTTTGACGGACACATTAGAAACATGTAAAAGACAGCAGGCCACATCTAGGACTATGTTGGTCTCTGTAATAAGTTTCACTACCTCTCTCACTCTTCCCCAGAACTCAGTTAACACCGGCCAATCCCACCAGATGTGAATGAGACTGCCCAACTCAGCCTTGCAGCGCCAACAGCGGTCAGAGGTGTGAGGGTACCACTTCTTAAGTTTAACTGGCGTGGTCAGGAGTTTGTAGGAAGTCTCCTGCGCCTTAGTGTTAATCGAACCTTGATGGGCCAGTACACAAGCTGTTTTCCATTGTTTATCAGAGAATTCTGTGTGTAAGGCGCTGGACCATGCCTGTCGGAATCTGTCGTCTGGTATCGTCATTTCTTCTTGAAGCCACGCGTAGGTCACCGAAGTCGTCTTTGCGACAGGAGAACCACTCGCGCATAATTTTTCCAGATCCGTTAATTGCCGAATGAAGGAGAGCTTCCGTGGGTTCTTCGTCGCATAGTCACGCAGTTGGAAGTACTGCCACCAAGATAGGTCAGGAAGTCCAGTACTGGATTTCAGTGCTGTAAGAGTTTTGAATGATCCCTTAAGGAAGCAATCCTTCATCGCCAGTGGCGGGCTGGAATCTAACGTCCTAAACGTGTGGTCGTCGACCCCCGGAGGAAAATCAGGGTTGTCGGCAACCGGTGTGAGCGGGCCAGTAATGGAGGTCAGATTGGTTTTGGAGGCCACTAAGTCAAACAGCAGTAGTGTGGTGCCTGTCAGGGGGCGTTTTTTGATGGTGTCTGGTTGGCAATGCCAGGGGACCCAAGGGGCGAGTTGGAGGGGACTTCCAGTCAGCATGCGTTCCAGGCCGACCCATGCCTTCGAAGAGCTGTGGCAGTGCCAGTCAAGCACCCTAGTAAGGTGTGAGGCCAGATAATAATTATGAAAATTAGATAAGCCTATCCCTCCCTTCTCTTTAGGCCTAGCTAGGGTTGAAAGTTTTATCCTTGGTTTGTTGCCACTCCAGAGAAATCTAGTGAGAATGGAACTTAAGGATTTAAAACACGCCTGAGGGATTTTGATTGGAAGGTTCCGTAGGAGATATAAAAATCTCGGTAGGACTACCATTTTTATTATCGCCGCCCTCCCGAACCACGAAAAGTATCGGGAGTTCCACGTCTGTAGGTCTTTTTGTAGGTCTCGTAAAAGGGCTGGAAAGTTACGTTCGTAGATCGATCCTAAATCAGGAGTCAGCCAGGTCCCCAGATATTTAAGAGCCCCGGTGACCCATCTAAAAGGGCAGGTGGTACGAGTCTCTTGTAGGGCGTCAGCTTTCAGTGAAATATTCATCGCTTCGGATTTGGAAAAATGTATCTTGAAATTGGATATGTACCCAAAAGTAGAGAACTTGTCCATCAGGCTGGGCACAGTGGTGCGGGGCTTTGTCAGGAAGAACAAGAGATCATCAGCATAAGCTGCAATTTTGTACTCTATACCATTGATTTCAAAGCCAGCCACTGACGCGTCTCTGTTAACCAGCCTGATAAACGGCTCTAAGGACAAAATAAAAAGAAGGGGGGACAGGGGGCATCCTTGTCTAGTTCTGTTAGAAATCTTAACTTCCCCTGACAGTGAGCCGTTGATTTTAAGTCTAGCCGTCGGGTTATCGTACAGGGCAGATATCCAAGACATCATGCGCGGGCCCAGTCCCACATGCTCGCACGTGGCAAACATGTAGTCCCAGGCGACTCTATCGAAGGCCTTCTCCGCGTCTGTGGACAGGAGAAGGCCCTCGAAGGCACTGTCACGGGCCCTATGTGTCAAAAGTAAGGCCTTAATCACGTTATCCCTAGCTTCCCTATTGGGCATGAATCCAACTTGTTCGGGACCAATTAAGGAGGAGAGCAGGGGTCTCAATGTGTTAGCCATTATTTTTGCAAGAATTTTAAGATCAAGGTTTAACAGAGATATCGGCCTATAGCTAGAGCACTCCACGAGATCCTTTCCTGGCTTGGGGATCAAGGAGATATGGGCTGACAGAAACTCAGTCAGAATAGATCTGGGGGCAGACAGAGAGTTCAGGGCCCTCGTCAGGGGGGCCGACAGAATGTCTTTAAATGTCTTAAAGTAGATCGATGTGAACCCATCTGGTCCAGGGCTTTTGCCCGCCTTAAGATCCGAGATTACCGACTGAGTCTCTTCTAGCTTAATAGGGTCCTCAAGGAGTTTTAGTTGAGAGTCTAACAGTCTAGGGAGGCCGCTTTCCCTCAGGAAGTTCGAGATTTCGGTGGCTCTAGGACCCGCCAGGCCTGGGGGTTTGTGAGGTGTCTGTAGGTTGTACAGATTGGTGTAGAACTTTTGAACTTGTGCCGCAATCGCATCTGTAGCAATCTCTAAAGAGCCCTCACTGTTTCTCACCTGAGGGATGTGATTGGCAGTAGAGGCTTCCTTCAAAGCCCTTGCTAGAAACCGCCCTGATTTGTTGGCTGCTTCGTAATACATTTTCTTCCTGAAGAAGAGCATTCTCCTGGCCTTGTTATCAAAGAGGTCTTGTAGAGCCTTACGGGTTTCAAAGAGCTCCTCTGCCGATTGTTTGGACAAAGACTGTTTATGGAGGCATTCCAGGTTCCGAATTCGGTCTACTAATTCCTCCACCCAACAGTTCAGTTGTCTTTTCTTTAGGGCCCCTAACCTGATCAGCTCCCCCCCTTATTGAGCACTTGTGTGCGAGCCAGATAGAAAGTGGGTCTACGCCAGGGGTGACATTGAGCTGGAAGTATTCTGTCAATGAAGAGGTAATGGTAGGCAGAAGAGAATGGTCTGTCAGCAGGGAGGCGTTAAGCCTCCAGGTATTCGGTCTAGGAGCACATGCACCGAAATCCACCATGAGGAAGACGAGTGCATGGTCCGACAGCGATCTAATGCCAATCTTGGCCTCAGTCACAAAGTGTAGGTCTCTTTGAGTGACAAATAAGTAGTCTATGCGGGAATAACGGTTGTGAGGTGCCGAGTGGAAGGTAAAGTCTTTTGCATCAGGGTGGAGAAATCTCCATGTATCGATGAGTTGAAGGGAGTTCAGCATGGATTTCAGTTTTTTAAGAGCACAGTAGGGAATGCATGATGTCCCGGACGAGGAGTCCACCTCGGGATTCAGGGGAACGTTAAAGTCTCCTCCAGCAATTAGCAGGCCAGAGGTAAAGCCCATCAGCTGTCTAGTAAGGGAGTGGCAGAAGGTGTTGTGTGCTGTGTTGGGGAAATAAACGTTGGCCAAGGTCAACGTCCTGCCATTATAGGAGCCCTTCAGGAAAATATAGTGTCCCTCTGGGTCTATAAGGCTATCTAGTAACGTGAAGGGTGCGTTTTTGGCTATCAAGATGGACACCCCTTTTGTTTTGGCATTATCATTTGTGGCATGATACGCACTTCCAAAGTAAGCATCAGTCAGCTTCTGTACATGGCCCGTCCGAAAATGAGTCTCCTGTAAAAAGACAAAGTGTGGCTTACCCTTGCGGAGTTCCCTAAGAAGTGATACCCTCTTTTCTGGTATGTTTAGACCTCTCACATTTAACGTTATCATGGTGGGGGATTTCCCCAATGACGAGAAAGCCATCGGAACAGTTATGGATGATCTATGTGGTGCAGGCCGGGAAGAGACTAAGAGCGACAATGAGCAATTTAAAACAGCAAGGCAATCAGTAGGCACAGAACACACTGGTTGAGTCAGCTGTCATTAGGTTACCAATACCGAGGGGGGGAGGGGGAGATAGGGATGAGGGTAGGAGGGAGCAGATAAAGAGAAGGTTGAAGGTAGAGCTGGAGTAGGTGAAAGAAAAATAAGAAAAGTAGAAAATAGAGCGAAGGTTTAAGCGTGTGGGGACAGAGCCCAACACAGGACAGGGAGAGTTCAAAACACTTTAGTTAAAGAATACTCCCACCAAAGTAGGAAACTAGTGCGGTCAGATGAAGAAATCTTCTTCTGGCCACACTTTGTGGGTAACGTGGGGTGTCTGCAGCCAGAATATTCAGAGACCAGATGACATTAACAGCTGCGGATACTAGCAACACAGTTAAAAATGTGTGAGAAAAAAAAAAGAAAAAAGAAAATGTATACAATAAACGAGCATCAAGAAGAAAAGACACAGCCTCTTGGAGCAAAAACAGATCAGGTCAGGATCAACGATAAGGCCACTGTCCGGCTAGAGCCCTGTGGCAAGGATTAGCACATGGTGTTGATAATGGTTCAGTTAACACAGGGACGGACCAGGAAGTGATGTCTTCCTAACAGTCATAGACACATAAGATGAAAACAAAAATGCGTGTCTAGGGCCGTCTCGATCAGAAAGAAGAAAAATAAAAATAAAAAAGGTTGCCATCGTAGGGTCCAGTGACTAGTCAGCACAGTACCTTCAGCGACTGCCAGACCATTAGTCCATCGCACGACCTCTAGCAGGGGTGGAACGTGGGGCCGGGGTACCAGCCTGCGAGCCTCCTCCACGTCCATGTTTCTGTCTCTTAGATCTCTGCTTGTCTGGAGTAGAGCATGGCGAATCCGGTGGGCTCCTGGGCAACGGTGGCAGGGCAAACTCCCGGTACCAGTCGGTCAGGTCTGGCATGTCCAGGTGCAGGTCTTCGCAGAAACTTGGGAGATCAGCCGGTGAGCGCAGCACGTGTTGTTTGCCGGCCATTGTGACAACCAAAGCGAAGGGGAAGCGCCACGTGTCCCTTATGCTCTTCCTTTGCAGTTGCTCCAGCAGAGGGCGTAACGCCCTACGATTGCGTAATGTGATCTGCGAGAGGTCCTGAAAAAGCATGATGTGCTCGCCATTGAAGATAATGTGGTCGTTGCCGCGGGCCTTCCGCATTATATCTTCTTTTAGTTGGAAACTTTGGAGACAGCAAATAATGTCTCTGGGAGGAGCATCATCAGGACCTCTTGCCCGCAGTGCTCTATGAGCTCTTACAAAATCAATTATCGTGTCCTCCTGCCGTTCCAGCAGGCTATTAAATACTCTTTGCAGGGCAGGTACGATCTGATCAGCCTCCACAGACTCAGGGATCCCCCTTACCCTTATGTAACACCTGCGACCCCTGTTGTCTAAATCCTCCAAATGGCGATTCATGTCAATAAAATGCATAGCGTGGGTGTCTGCTACATTCTCTAGTCTACGCAAGGCCTTGTCCCTGTGTTTCCCCTTGACCTCTACTGCCTCCATCTTGTCCGAGAGGACCAACAGGTTGGACTTCAGGTCCGTTATGGCTGCGGAGAACGTGGCCTTGATGTCAGCAGCAAACACTGACATGTCTGCAAACGTCAGTGGTTTGTTGGAGCGGGAGCGGCTCCTACCTGCGTCCTCCGCTGTATACTGTGAGTCCTCGCTGAACTCGTCCTCGTCCGGCTGGGACCGCGCCATCTTGGAGCCTGTCACGCTGCTCCCTGAGGCCTTGAAAAGCTCTGTGATACTCCGGGACGAGGAGGTGGCCGAACTGCTGCGGAGTCTGGAGCGGGAGGTTTGGTGGTTCACTCTGCCCATATCGAATGTCCAGTGAGCGGGGATAGGAGCTGTCGGCTGTGTCTTCTCACGGAGCTCCGTCAATGTGCGGCCATTCCGGTCACCAGTCAAACCACGCCCCCAACGACCGTTTTTAAAACTTTTTTTCCATTGATACATGTTCCCTGGGGCAAGACCCGGGTTCTGAAAGACGTTTTCCAACAATAACTTGAGAATTGGTCTTTAAAACGACCATTTTTAAAACTTTTTTTCCATTGATACTACTATCAATGGAAAAAAAAGTCGTAAAAATGATTGTTTTTTCAGGAGTCCTGCTCCTGAAAAAACGACAGTTTTTTAGACTTTTTTCCATTGATACAAGTTCCCTGGGGCAAGACCCGGGTTATGAAAGACGTTTTCCAACAATAACTTGAAAATTGGTCTTTAAAACTACCGTTTTTGAATTTGAACGTTCGAGTCCCATAGACTTCAATGGGGTTCTAAATGTTCGTGTGAACGATTGGACCGTTCGACGGTTCTGGTGCGAACCGAACGCGGGGGTGTTCGGCTCATCCCTAGTCCCCACCAAGGAAAAGGGAGTCTTCATCAGATCCCCACATATTAGTTTGGGGACCTGAGGTGAACCAAATGGGGCACATGTTTTCCCACAGGACAGAGTGCCGCTTTCTGTAGCGTACAAAGAAAAGGTGAAAATGCTGGGAAAATAGATTATATTTAATTATGTTGAACACTGAAAGGGGAGAGAAAGAGGAACATGCCTTTCTTGGGGTGTTAGATGTTGCCTAGTTGGAATATGTAGCACTTGGATTAGGTGAGATTACTCAAGTGCTAAGGCGCTAAGCTGGGAGGATAAATATGGGGTGGGATTTGAAATAAAGTGTGGGTTACCAGGGAGTTTGATGTGATAGTGGGATTAATTATACGTGATAGTCATCCTGGTGTAATAGATAGATTGACTAACGTGAAAGGGGAGTGCCAGGTACACTATTATCTTATGGTATGTGCGTCTGTCGGTTTGAAGGAGGGTGAGAGCAAGTTTATACCAGACTAAATGAGACTGTTATAGTGATATGCACTTGCTCTCTCCAAATTTACCCATGTTTCAGATTATAGAGCTACGTGGGGTATATGCTTCATGAAAGGAAAAGGGTAGAGTGGAATGGGTTTCAATGGAGTTTGTGGAATATTGAGTGTAAGTGGTAGTCTCAATGCCACTAGTTCAAGCAGAATCAGAATTCATCAAGAGAAGAGAAAGAAACGTTCGGGAGTAGGATAGTCGGTTCAAATACAAGTGACCTGAGGTCCAACCTAGAATGGGAGAGAAAATTGGTTAGTAGTGTTAGATGGTCAGTCCATTGTGTCTTCTCTTTCAGGGGGTTGTGGAACAAATCTGCCGCGCTTGCTTGATTGACGGATATATTCATTTTGATCCTGCTGTGTAGCATGGTTGTTGGTAGGGGATGAAGTCAATCTTCTGCGTGTGGTTGAAGTAGTAGAGGGTCGTTCTATTAGTTTGAAGTCCACAAGGGCTTGGTGCAATTGATCAGGCGACCTTCAAATTATTTTCGTTCCTTGTAGCATGAAACGGAGGGAGAAAGGGAAACCCCATTGGTATTTTATGTTGCGTTGTTGTAATTCAATTAGGAGGGGTTTCATAGCTCTTCTTTTTGTGATAGTTAATTGCGAGATGTCGGCAAAAATTTGGAATTTATAGCTTTGGAACGACATATTGTTTTTTTCTCTTGCTGCCATCAGAATTTTTTCTTTGGTCTTATAGAAGTGGAACTTGGCGATTATGTCCCTGGGGGGGGGGCCATCTGCCTTTTTAGGGGTAAGTGCCCTGTGAATTCTGTCCATTTATAGACGTTCCACAGGAATGCCTGGGAGTAATTCCTGACACAGTGCAAAATGGTGGATTGAAGGTCTACTACAGACTCTGGAATGCCCCTAAATCTAAGGTTTGACCTCTTTTCACGATTCTCGAAGTCCTCCAATCTATTCTGAAGGGTTAAGTTTTCTTCTTTAAGTGTGTCTATGTTTGACAAACATTCTTGTGTGTAAACTTCAATTTCCTCCACCTTGGATTCCAGGGCGTCTGTGCGGCATCCCACTTCCCTTATTTCTTTGGTGAGGCTTGACCTCTCTGTCACCATTGTCCGTTTGTAATGCTATATTAGAGTCCTCTTCCTCACTATCTGAGGTGTTGTTAGTCAGAGCAGCCATAGGATTAACCGTTTTGGCAGCTTTAGCCGTCGTTTGTTTCCTTTGCTTCCCTGAGGGGAGCTGCTCTGAGGCGAGCAGCGCTTTCTTAGTGGTGCCTTTATTCAGCTGAGCGCCGCTTGGGGGGGTTCATTTTTGTCTTGTTTCTTGAGCCTCCCAGCACCATTATATGGTTTTTGTAGTCCCCTCACCTTCCAGCAGCTATGGCACAGGTTTTTGTTGATACGTGGCGGGTAATGAGTCGGGATATCCGCGACTATTCTATCCTGTGTAGCGGAGCTCTAGACAGGCATGTCCGCAATGCTAGAGCCTGCGCATGCGCCGACCGAGTCCTTTTTATATTTTCATTATTTTACTCTTAATTCTTTTATCAATTAACTCTGCTTGGGATCCATATAATGGTAAAATCTATGGGCCGGATTCAGAAAGACCGGCGTAACTTTGTGCGGGTGTAGCGTATCTTGTTTACGCTACGCCGCCGCAACTTAGAGAGGCAAGTGCTGTATTCACAAAGCACTTGCGTCCTAAGTTACGGCGGCGTATCGTAAATGTGCCGGCGTAAGTGTGTGTAATTCAAATTAGGCAGGTAGGGGGCGTGTTGTATTAAAATAATCTGTGACCCCACATAAATGACGCCCCTAATGAACTGCACATGCGCTGCCCGTGGACGTATCCCAGTGCACATGCTCAAAATTACGCCGCAAATACTCATTCGTTTCGACGTGAATGTAACTTACGTAAAGCCCTATTCGCGAATGACTTACGCATACGACGTAAACAATGGAAAATTCTTCGCTGTCCCGACGTCCATACTTAACATTGGCTACGCCTCCTATAGCAGGGGTAACTTTACGCCGGAAAAAGCCTTACGCAACGACATAAAAAAATGCGCTGGGCACACGTACGTTTTTGAATCGGCGTATCTAGCTCATTACCAAGCGCCACCTAGCGGCCAGTGTAAATATGCAACTTAGATACGACGGCATAAGAGACTAAGCAAAATTCCGGCGTATCTTGCTTTCTGAATACAGAAAAAAGATACGCCGGCGCTTCCTAGAACTTACCCGGCGTATCTACAGATACGCCGACGTAAGTTCTTTCTGAATCCGGCCCTATGTATTTATTTTTTATTCAATTGATAAAAGTTTTCATCTTATCCATAAGAAATCAAAAATGGAAACACATAGATACACAGTTATTATCAAACGGGGAGCATTAAGCTCCACGAGTTTATTGAACATATATTCACATGCAGTATTATTGTAGGAAGCCACATATGGGTAATTGTACCTGTTTTCCGAATAATATATGTGCAAGTCTTCCATTTAGTTATGGACACTTAGTGGATAGTATCTACCGTGTTAGGGGTTGTTTTGCTGGGAGTAATTTCTTGAAATAATTACATATACAAAAGAACCAAAGAAAATTATTAGTAACTATTCATTTAAAAAAAAGTCTATTTATTTAAAGTAAAATATAAATTATTGTATAGTACAATAAGGATGTTGCGTCCACATAGGCTATTCAGGATTTGTTGTAAGTGTTGTTCTTGTATGCCAGCTTTCGCTGTTAACATCTCTTACTATTTCAGTAGGAGATGAATGGGTGAAATGCTTCTATGCCAATGTGTAAAATGGCTAACTCAACTGTAAGGTCCACAATTCGACCTGTGAGCTCAGAGACAAGTTTGGAGACATCATTCTAATACTGTATGATTTCAGAGATTTACATTTCAAAAACATATGTACTAGGGAACCTATAAGACCACATTGTCTCCAACAAAGTGGAGATTACGTGCTAGCAAATTCTGACACATGGTAGGGCATAATCTACCACCTGTGGATGATTTTCTGAAAACATTGTGCATGGGTGGTACAATGGGACACTTTAGAAGTAGTATTCATGGAAATTAGCCACTGGGTTGTTATCTCCTCCTTGGAAGCCAATATGACTATTAAAATAATGGGACATTTTATTCTGGTTTCTGCATGTGAGACTGTTTCCAAGATCCTGATGTTTGAGATCAATTTTAGTGAGAATAGATAGATATTGATGCAATAAATGTCTTTTTGGCATTAGCATTTCTTTCAGGGATGCAGTTGAGATATTTTGTTCAGTTATTGGGAAGTTCTCTATAGGACAACAGGTAAGAAGCTGCTCTTTTGCAGTGATTTTGCTGCTCTCTGGATCTGGCTGCTCACATCCTCCTCTGTTTCAGCTTGACAAAGCTGTGTTGTCTGGGGGAGTCAGGGTAGAACTCACTATGATTATTGAGTGCACCTGGAGAACCATCCCATCTGGTGTGGATTCAGTTCTTTGTAGGTTGCCCCTGCTGTTGCTGCTAAAAGGAACAGAGTTGGCACCATCTAGGTCCATCTAGGTCAAGGGTGTCAAACTCAATTTCATTGTGGCCGCATTAGCATAATGATTTCCCCCAAAGTTGTATCTGTAAGATTAGATGTCCAGCGCATCCCCTCCCCTTTCATTATATGTCAAGAGCCACCCCACCATCAGAAGTTGAGTACCCCACTCTCCCTTACATCACAGTGCACCCACTTGCCTTATGCTGCTGCTGGGAAGAAGCTGGATGCATTGCTTGAAAGCAAAAAGTAAGGGTCTGGAGGAGGACCAGATGAGGACCAGAAGAGGGCTGGAGCTCTCCTGCATCTGCAGGAGAGGTGCGAGGGCCACATGAAATGGCCTGGGGGGGCGGATTCGGCCCGTGGGCCTTGAGTTTGACACCTGCGATCTAGGGGACCTCTCAGTTGTATAGTCAGGTAAAAGTGGGTGAGTATCTGTGACCCCCATTTGTTTCTGCTGTCTTTCTTCATATATTCTCAGGATGTCTTCATGTGTCTCCAGATGATTAAACAAGGGTGATTGTGAAGACAAAACTGTCAGTGGCTGTGAAGTCACTCAGGGGGTCACTGTGTGGGAGAGCTCATAACTTTTGCAGCCATCACGGTTGGTTGCTAAGCATACCACACTAGACATGTGCAGAATTGAAAAAAAAAATGTTTCGGATAGATTCTTTATCTTACTAACCTTGTTTTGTTGACTCGTGTTGGATTTAGTTTAGTTTTGTGTCATGTTTGTTAAATTGTTGTGCATATAAATTTTCTAACAAATTCCAAATTTTTAGAACAATTTGAATTTGGACCGCATGAAAAATGATTGACTGATTTGAATTCTGTGTTAAGAATAGCTAGTTGTTAAGCAGCGGGCTGGGAAGCCGGCCGTCGCGTCCTTGACAACTGATGACTCAGCAGCTGTCAGCGGTCATCCCCACTGACAGTTAAAATGTAAACAGAAGAATGCTGGCAATAGAACATTCTGAGAGCAAACAGTGTGGGGTCCCCCAATCCATACCAGGCCCTTTGGGTCTGTAGTGGATTTTAAGAGAACACTATGCCAAAAAAATGACATGGGGTCTCCCCAAGAATCCATACCAAACCCTTATACAAGCATGCAGCCTCCCTCATAAGCACCTCACCCCCTTCTGAACCATACCAGGCCACATGCTCTCAACCTGGGGGGTGCTTTGGGGTGCTCTGCCACCCCGCCTCAAAGAACCTTGTCTTCATGTTGATGGGGACAAGGGCCTCTTCCCCACAACCCTAGGAGGTGGTTGTTGGGGTCTGTGGGAAGAGGGCCACCAGATCCCACCTTCCCCTCTATGTGAATGAGTATGGGGTACATAGTACCCCTACCCATTCACCAAAAAAGAGTACAAAGTGAATAAAGACAGTGCACAAGTTTTTGACAATTCCTTTATTAAAAAATAAAAACAATATTCCCTGATGTAGATCCATCGACAATCACAATACCTGCCACACCATGGACCCCATTTGTTTTGGCTGCAGCGGTGCGGCGGGCTTAGTGATTGATGATGGAGCTACATCTGGGGATTTTTTTTTTAATAAAGGACTTGTCAGAAAACTTGTCTAGTGTTTTTATTTATTTTTGACAGTTTTCTTGGTGTATGAGTAGGGGTATAATGAACCCAATACTCATTCAAATGGAATGGAACTGGAATCTGGGGGCTTCCAGATTCTGATAAGCCCCCTGTCCACAGACCCCCACAACCACTGGGCAAGGATTGTGGGGGATGATTCCCTTGTCACAGACCCCAAAGCATCCCAATGTTGAGGGCATGTGGCCTGGTAAGGTTCAAGAGGGGGAGGGGGTTCTCTCGTGGGGTTGCATGCTTGGTTGCCAGGTTGCGTGCTTGGATAAAGGGTCTGGTATGCATTTTTGAGGGGAACTCCACGCCATTTTTTTTATTTGGGGTGTAGTTCCTTAAAACCCATACCAGACTTGAAAGGTCTGGTATTGATATTTGAGGGGAACCCCACGTCATTTTTTTTTAATCTGACGCGGGGTTCCCCTTAATATCCATACCAGACCTGGAGGGCCTGGTAATTGAATTTGGGGGGACCCCCACGCATTTTATATCAATGATCAGGCTCAGAGGTGGTTGATGCCATGCCAGCTTCAGCCAAGAATGGTTGTATGTGACAATGGCACCAACCTTCTCTCCGCCCTCCGACAGGGACATTTGACCCATGTTCCCTGTTTGGCTCACATCCTTAATTTGGTGGTGCAATGGTTCTTGAGCAAGATCTCCTGAGGCAGGTCAGGAAAGTCTGTGGTCATTTCCGCCAGTCATATAATGCCAGTGCTCAGCTGGTTGACCTTCAAAGCAATGAAACCTGCCCAAGAACCACCTTGTTTGTGACATGTCCACCAGGTGGAACTCAACTTTGGCAATGCTGCAGTGGCTGCACACGCAGCAGAGGGCCATCAATGAGTACCTGTGTGAATATGGCACCAGGACAGGGTTAGGTGGCTTGGATTTTCAAGGATGCATGCAGTGTCCTGTCACCATTTGAAGAAGCCACGAGGATGGTAAGCAGTGACAGTGCATGCATCAGTGATACTCTTGTCTTCCTGTTTGAACACACACTTTGTGGAATAATGGACAGCAGAACAGCAGAGGAAGAGGAGGACTTCCTTGCCTCTCAGGGCCCCCTTTATCCAGATAGTATTCCTGCGGGCCCACCGATCGCACAGGAGGAGGAGGATTGTGTCAGCATGGAGGTAGAGCATAACACTCAGCATCAGCAGCAGTCTTCAAGGGATCGTTTTCAGTCACCAGAAACACATGGAGTTGTATGTTGCTGGGAGGAGGTGGCAGCAGATCATGTGATCCTTAGTGAGCCAGAGGACTTCGGATCGAATGCCTCAGAAAACTTACGCTGCATGGCCTCCCTGATCCTGCCAAGCCTGTGAAAGGACTCTAGGATTTGTGGTATCAAGGAGAGGGATCATTACTGGCTGGCAGCCCTTCTTGATCCACATTACACGGTTAAGGTTGCAGAACTGGCTGTTTTAAATATGCTTACCTTTTTATTTTTATTATTAAACAAGTGTGATTTAATTGTACTTCTGTCTCGGTCTGATTCATGGTTTCTGACAGTATCTGTGAGGCTTTACAGTGTTGTGCCACCACCACCACCACCCAAGGCCCAACTGTTCAACAGGGGCATGTAATTACAATTCTTGATATAATATTTAACAGCAGGGACCGTTCCAGCGCCCACCAAGAGTAACTGTGAGGGCTTATATTGTTCTGGTACCGCCATGGATGCCTTCCAGTACACAGCTAATAGTAGAGGCTTCTAACTCAAGTTGAAACATTATGTACTGTTAAGTATGTGCTCTGGTATTGAGGAAATGCAACATTTCAGACAGGTGAAACACATTCTTTTCTAATTTTATAATTCTTGACGTCATAAAAACACTTGACACTGAAAGCTGCTCACTATGTTCTAGAGATTGCTATCTAATCCAGTTTGACATCTTATCTGTACATGTCCTCACCTAGTCTTTATATATTGGAAAATAGAATCCCTAAGTGATAATACTGGAAAAGAGAGTTGGGCTTCTAATGACAAGCTGTGTTCACTTGTACACAATGGAGTTTATTTACTAAAGCTGGAAAGCGCAAAATCAGGCTCACGTCTGCATAGAAACTAGACATGTGCAGACTGGAATATTTCGTTTCATTTTTTCGTTTTCGTTTGGAAAATAAATTCATTTAGTTACTCCCGAAAATCGTTTTGATTAATTTCGTTTTTCGTTGCGGAATAGCTTTCGTCCGAAAATCCAATAATACTTGGTTTCTGTCGAATGGTCAAAAGAATATTAGACGGAACGTTGAATCTTTACGTCGAATCGTACATTTCCGTTCAAATATTCCGCTTACAAGAATTCTAATGTTGTATGACTAGTAATAATGTTGAATCTATTTTCTCATAAATCGAAATCTAATCTCTGTAATGTCAAATCTATTATTTCTATAGTGTCGAATCTTTTCCCTATAATGTCAAATCTCTCTATATCTAATTTTTACCGCAACGAAAATGAAAATAAAGCATTTTTTATGTCGGATCTTTCGGTTTTCGTTTATTAAAACGATAACGAAAAAACCTGATTTTCGGACGAAAATGCATTCTAACGAAAACGAATGCACATGTCTAATAGAAACCAATGAGCTTCTAACCCCAGCTTGTTCAATTAAACTTGGTCATTGTTTTTTATGCAGAAGTGAGCCTGATTTTGCATTTTCCAGCTTTAGTAAATAAACTCCATTGTGTACTTAAAAGTGGGGTATGCCTGTACTTGTTTGTGTTTCCCTGGACACCTATCACACAATTATAATTTTAGGTGATATAAAAAGAGTTGTTGGTTTTCAACTATGTAAAGTCACATATAAATTTTGAGCATTATAAAGTACTTTATAACACATTAAAACTGATCAACATAGTCCACTTAATTACTGTCAC
This sequence comes from Rana kukunoris, assembly GCA_029574335.1. Lineage (NCBI taxonomy): Eukaryota > Metazoa > Chordata > Amphibia > Anura > Ranidae > Rana > Rana kukunoris. The sequence goes on along the minus strand of CM056050.1, from coordinate 225,925,533 downwards.
TACTTTTTTGGGACCTAGGAACACAGGTTCATATTCATGCTTGTCATGTATACAATGTTACTCCGTGATGAGGGGAAAATGTGTCTCTCGCCTGCATAAAAGATATGATATTGCAAAGTTTGAGATTATTAGACAGAGTGGATTTATTAATGTTGAGATATATGTGTGTATATGTACATACTGTAGTAGTAATTCTAGGGGGTCCTTATATTTATAATGTTTTTGATACATTTTTATTTTTGTGATTATAGGCAAATAACTGGATGCTTCGGGAGAGATGTTGGGGGAGGCATCTGTCTTATTAACCATTTCCCTACTAGTAATAATAATCAATAGTTAATTTAATATTTTGATTCCAAATGTATTGAAGTATATTTAAGATGTAGTATGTACTTTGTTTTTTAGATGTGTTCTGATCTGAAAAAGGGTATGAGCTTGTAAGCCCCAAACTGTAATTATGGAATACTTGTACTCGAATTTTCCCTTATCTTAGCGAATGAGGTGAAGCTCTCCTGACTTATAACATCTAATCATGTGCAAATTAACATTTTTTTAAATTCTCATTGAATGCGATTGGGTATTCTTTGAAAAGTGATATTTCCACCACATATACTAAGGTAAGGGAAAATCTCATTGCAACGAAAACAGTTTATTTTCCTTTAAGTGTTTTTAAAGTCAAAATGTTGTTAACTTTAATGTATTCTTTGCGTTAAAGTAAAAAAAATCACCCACTAGCTCTCCTACACACCCCCATTCCTAAACACTGTCTAATCTCACTATTTCCCTCCTTTCTTGGTCTCACAGGAGACACTGTCAGTCAAACTCCTGTAAGAGGAGAGCAAGGGAATGGCTTACAAGGGGTGTGTGTGTGTGTCAATGGCTCAGGAGCGCATGCATACAGGTGCTTCCTTAGCACCCAACTTGTTAAACAGGCACACAGAGGAGGGAGAAGATAACAGCCCTGGCAGGGAACTTCCAGGAGAGGTGGCAAGGAACCACTCTTTGCAATATCATTGCACAGAGCAGGCAAAGATAACTTTTTTATTTTTTATTTTAACCAAAGAAAGTTTATTCTTTACTATCACTTAGGCCTCGTACACACGAGCGGATATGTCCGCTGAAAACGGTCCGATGCACCGTTTCAGCAGACATCTCCGATCGTGTGTATGGGCTAGCGGACAGATTTGTCCACCCGACAGATTTCAAAGCATGCTTTGAAATCTATCGGGTGGGAATGTGTCAGCCCGACATGTCTGCTGGTTAGTACACTTACCAGCAGACATGTCGTCCCGCACCGCCGCCGCGCCGCCGCCGAATGGATTCGGCGCATGCGCGGAAGTGTTTTACTTCCTGGTGCGGTGACGTGGCGGCGTCAACGTCACCGCCACGTCACCGCGCCGTCCGCCGGCGGGGAATTTGATCCGATGGTGTGTACACGCCATCGGACCAAACTCCAGATCGGACATATCCGATGGAAACGGTCCGCGGACCGTTTTCATCGGATATGTCCGATCGTGTGTATGGGGCCTAATAGTAAATCAACTCCATGGTCTATGGTCCTGTTTGGACAATTAAGTCAGTCTAATAACTATATACATGCAAGCCACTGGGGTTGATTTACTAAAGGCAACTAGGTTGTTTACTCTAAAAGAGAAGTTGTATTTGCAAGGAAATTTTAGGTAGCAAAAAAATGTTTTATCCCTGATGTCTGTGTATTTTATTTAGAGCTTTAGAAGTATCATGCACAATGATTGTCTTTCTTCTAAATGCTGCATTTAAAAATGATATAATTTTCCAGAGTTACAAAGGATATAGCTATACTGACAAAGTATATGATGTTACAGCTTTGTTGTTTTACAGCACATTGTATGAACTGAAAATAAGAGAAAAGCATATGAATAACTAAGCAAGGTAAAAAAGCTTAAGGTAATAACACACTGGATGGTGTGATCAATTAATAAGAAGCATGGTGAACTTTTTGAAGTTTTTTTTCCCTTTTCTGTTTTTTTTTTGGAAAATTAAGAAGAAGAATAAAACTAGATTTTTTTTTCTCTATACAAGTGACATTTTAACAAGTTATTTCTTATATTGCTATGTTTACTGACCAGGAAGTACAGACCTGAGGTGCCAGGTGGACATCTTTGGACGGCTTTTGTTTGTATTACCCGTGCGCAGGTAAACACTGTGCCGTCGCATCGCTGGGAAGCCGATGCGTGTGCCTGGCGGCCGCGATGTCCGCGGGTGCATGCGATCGGCAGTCCCAGCAGGTGACAGCAGGGACATGGAGCTCTGTGTGTAAACACAGAGCTCCACGTGCTGTCAGGGAGAGAGGAGACCGATCTGTGTCCCTTGTACATAGGGACACAGCGTCGGTCACCTCCCCCAGTCACCCCCTCCCCCCCACACACCCAGGGAATACATTTAACCCCTTCCTCACCCCCTAGTGTTAACCCCTTCCCTGCCAGTCACATTTATACAGCAATTAGTGCATTTTATAGCACTGATCGCTGTATAAATGTGAATGGTCCCAAAATTGTGTCAAAAATGTCCGATATGTCCGCCGCAATATCGCAGGCCTGACAAAAAAAATCGCAGATCTCCGCCATTACTAGTAAAAAATAAAAAATAAATCATAAATCTATCCCCTATTTTGTAGGGGCTATAACTTTTGCGCAAACCAATCAATAAACGCTTATTGCTATTTTTTAAACAAAAATATGTAGAAAAATATGTATCAGCCTAAACTGAGGGAAAAATATATATTTTTTTAAAAATTGGCATATTATTATAACAAAAAGTAAAAAATATTGTGTTTTTTTTTCAAAATAAAAATTGAAGAGATGATCAAATACCACTAAAAGAAAGCTCTATTTGTGGGGAAAAAATGATAAAAATATAATTGGGGTACAGTGTTGTATGACCGCGCAATTGTCATTCAAAATGCGTCAGCGCTGAAAGCTGAAAATTGGTCTGGGTACGAAGGGGGTTTAAGTGCCCAGTAATGAAGTGGTTAAGAAGTGTGAAAAAGCCGACGCACCAGATCAGATGAAAGGAAGAACTGAGCAAGCACCAAGTATGAAAGTGGGTGAGAAAAAAGAAAGATGTAGCCTGAGTGAGATGATGAAGGAACCATGAGGATAAATAAATAAAGTGCTAAAGGTATTGGATGAAACCTATGGAAATTTACCTTGTTGGATCACATGGAATTTAGGAACCAAGATCATAAGTGAGAGCTTGCATATAAAAGGTGTTGCCAGTAGACATGTGCTTTCGTTTTCGTTAGAATGCATTTTCGTCCGAAAATCTGTTTTTTTCGTTATCGTTTTAACAAACAATAACAAAAGCGCAAGAAACGAAAACCGTAAGATCCGACATAAAAAATGCTTTATTTTCATTTTCGTTGCGGTAAAAATTCGATATAGAGAGATTCGACATTATAGAGAAAAGATTCGACATCATAGAGAAAAGATTCGACACTATAGAAATAATTGATTCGACATTACAGAGAATAGATTTCGATTTATGAGAAAATAGATTTGACATTATAGAGAATAGATTCGACATTATTACTAGTCATACAACATTAGAATTCTTGTAAGCGGAATATTAGACCGGAAATGTACGATTCGGCGTAAAGTTTCGAAGTTCCGTCGAATATTCTTTTGACCATTCGACAGAAACCAAGTATTTTTGGATTTTCGCAGGAAAGCTATTCCCCAACGAAAAACAAAATAAATCAAAACGATTTTCGGGAGTAACGAAATAAATGTATTTTCTAGACGTAAACTAAAAAATGAAACAAAATATTCCAGTCTGCACATGTCTAGTTGCCGGAGAGACACCTAGACACCAAGTGAGGGGAATTTAAATGCTCCCAGCTGAACCAATGTGTCCCACCCAGTGTCATGTGGGCGTGGCAGGGAAGGGGAGGCATCCGTGCCTGAAAGAGTGAATCAACCCATAAAGGCTCAGCGGGAAAATAGAGAGCAGATTCTCTATTTTCCCGTCAGGATTCCCATCTGTTTTCCCTGGCGGGAAAACTGCTAGAAAGCATAGGCGGCGTACACACGGCCGAGGTTCTCGGCAGAAACCAGCGAGAACCTCGCTGGGAGCCGCATTCTGCCGAGAACCTCGGCCGTGTGTACGCTCTCGGTGAGCATCCCGTCGGGAATGCCGTCGAGCAGAAATAGAGAGCATGTTCTCTATTTGGTCGACGGCCCGTCGGGATTAAATGGCTGGTTGCCATTCCCGGAGGGCGGGTCCCCGAATCTGACGGCCGGCAGAGAACCTCGACGGGCGGAACGATGTGTTCTGCCCGTCGAGGTTCTCTGCCGTGTGTACGCGGCTTCACACACGTCTGGTTTTCCTGGGCAAAAGCTCTCTTGACAGTTTTCCTGGCAGAAAACCCGGTCGTGTGTACAGGGCTTAATACTAATAAATAAAAAAATAGTCGTGCCCAAAAAATAATAACCCTGACCTTTGACCTTGACTTAAACACTAGTGGTAGTGACCTAGATCAAACCTTGATCTGATTATTTTTTTTATTTTATTACATTTTGTATACATTTTTTTTTTCACATACTTTTTTTTTTCCTATCTCTGCAAGGAGAAAGAATGATACAATGTATCTTTCTCTTCTATTCACAGATAGATCATTTGATCACTGCGATAGCCAATCAGAGGGTATAACAGCGATCAGATGACCCGTAACCGGCCAATCCCTGTCCCGATCATTAGAACGGGACCCGAGGCTCTCTGTGAGACCCTGTGTGGCATGCTACCAGCACGGCTGGTATACACAAGGTATATACGCAAATATGTGGCCCCACGGAACTAAGCCCTGTTCAGTGGGCCCGCATATTTGCGTTGGGCTAACGTGAAGGGGTTTTATTATAGGTTCCTAATTGGTAGATTATGATTTTCAATGTTTATTAACATTAATTACTCAATGCCTGGGCCCACAGAATATTTTGGTAAATTGAGAGTGAGTGCAATGGTAATGGTATACATTAGTAAGCTTTCACATACTTCTTGAAAGTTAAAGCAAAATCTAATTTTAATCATAATTTACTTATATTATCAAATGTACTGCTAAAAAACACATAATTGTAATTGTTAATTTATGAACAGATAAGGCTTACTATTGCAATTCTTTTTATTTCATGTTTTATTATTGAAAAATAATTTTATTATAAATTATTTATTTTTCAGATAATTTGACCATTGGGACATTCATTGTAAGAATGAATGCTATCTTATTAAAATTGACTTGTATATAGCTAATTAGTTGTCTGCTTATGCAATATAATGTAACAAATTAGTGGTTGTAAAGGTTTAATGTGGATTTATATTGTTAAAAATAAGAATTACCAAGAAAATATGTCCAGAACAAGAACAAACATAAGCAAGAGACCACTAACAACAAAACAACCACTCTAGATTTCAATAATTTGCCATAAAATTAAGTTCAGGAAATAAAACCACCATTACAAACAAGGCAAAATTGATGTTATTTTGGGAAGGGGGAGGGGGTTGCTGCTTTAAAATGTCCACACATAAATGTTTCCATGGTAACTACTGACAGCTGAAAGAATGAAGGAAAATTAGCATTTTGCTTATGGTCAGGCACAAACAAAGCAGGCAAAAATTGTAAACTTGCAGTCTAAGTGATGGATGTATTTGCGTGCCAAGACAGGCCAAAATACTACTATATAACTAGCTTAAGATTATTAATTAATTAATAGAACTCTAAACAATAAATGCACCTGCACTTTTACCGGTGAAACCACTTAAAAAAAAGATTTAATATTTCTGTTTTCTCTTGTTTTTCCAGTATATCACTGATCAAATCATTTACGTCCAGACCATTAGCTAGGTATTTTAATGCATATACACGTTCCCTTATTTTCAAAGAGGTAAAAATAATAAATAATTGGTCTTGTTAGGCTCCATAAATGTAAAGGAACATGAAAGAAAAAAATGTCCTTATATGAAAATGTTCATGTATACCTGGAGATGTGTGTTCCTTCATTAACCATAGAGAGGTTAAAGGGGGTTACAAACTACACTATGAGCAGGAACAATGCCTCCTCAGATCTCAGGACTCAGAGTAGCCTAATTAGAACAATAACTGACTCCACTGATCTTTTGTGTTTGGAAGATAGCAAAATATATGCTCCAACATCTTTTTGAATTTCAAACATGTTTTATATTATTTATAAGACTAAGCTGAGAGCGCTCTATATGTTTCAACTGTTGTCTCTTGCATTTATTTCTACTGCAATAATTACTATAATGACTGTTTATGTTACCGTCCAGCATTATAAAAAGAGGTAAGCACCCTCACTTTACAAGCAGGTCATACATAGATTTTCATATGAATGTTTCTACAAAAAAATCTCAGGAGTTTCATAAAAAAGAACACTCAATTTTGGAATGAGTATAATTTCCCTAACACATACTGTTAGAAATTAATTTGTTTGAGAAAAATTGTCTATTCTGCTGCCTTACATTTTTTGATCACTCTGGTTGAAAACAAACTTTAATTTGACCCCACTAAAGATTCAAAAATCAATTGAATGTTTCAAAAATGAAAACATTTGAATAAAACTCTACTAGTGTATGGCCACCTTAGACTAATTTACACAGGTAGCAGAATTTGTTAGACAGGAAGAGAGCGCACTCACAGCAGACACACTGGAGGGGGTTTACTAAAACTGGTGCAGCTGTGAATTGCAATCAATTAGCTTCTAACTTCAGCTTCTTCAGTTAGACCCGGTTCACACTGGAGCGACTCGTCAGGCGGCTCAGCCGCCTGACGAGTCACCTCCCATTGAATGCAATGGGAGCGTTATAATAGGAGCGACGCAAGTCGCTCCGACTTAGAAAATGCTCCCTGTATGACTTTGGGGGCGACTCGGGGCGACCTCCATTGACTTCTATACAGAAGTCGTTTGGCAGGTCGCCTCTGAAGTCGTCCTCAGGACGACTTGCAGAGTTGCCCCCGGAGTCGGATCGCCCCAGTGTGAACTGACTCTTAGGATCCTTTCACACGGGTGGTCTGCCCGGTGGACTCCGCTTTGTTCTCACTAAACGTTTGCCCCTGGCGTGTATGTAGCTCAACATACAGCTTAAACCTTAAATCCTAAAATAACCAGACAGTCTGTAACTTTGGATCTTTATTAGAATGAACAGGTGGTGGCCATATAAGAATAGGATGTACACGAGCAGTGAAATTAGAAGTAGATAAATGAACATAAACAAATGTCCACTGGTATACAGGTAAACAATCTCTTAGCTTACCAGTGATGCTGCCAGGATTTTCCTTGGAAACAAGTGGTGCAGGCTTAGCTGGCTTCCATGCGGTCTGTCCCAATGGAGAAGATGAAAGAGTTGTAGTAGGAAGTGGAGCTAGTTCCCAGTGATATGACAGGAAATGTGTATTAACCACAGAACACTGCCCATCAGTAGTGTTTTGTTAGAGTTGCATCCAGTGGACAATGTTGGTATTGCCAGTCAGAAGATATTATTTTCCTTGTAGGCCGAAGGCATGACACCGATAAGAAGGCGGATGACAGGTCCGTCTCCGTTCACTGTGCAGAGATGGACCTGTCAGAGCCCCGTTCTCCTCTATGGTGAGATCGGATGAAAACAGATCACCTGTCCATTTTAATCTGATCCAGGGGCGGACTGACAAGTTATAGGGCCCCCCGGGCAATAGAAGATCATGGGGCCCCTGGGCTTACAGAGGGCCACCATGCCAGGAGGCAGTGCAGAGGCGGGGCAGCTAAAATCTCAGGATTTTCACATTAAAAGCATGTCGGTTTCAGACATACTGTATAAGGGACAGATGTAAAAAAAACACAGATTTTTCCATACTGTCCCTGGTTTTACTGAGCCTGGCAACCCTGATGGGGCCCCCTAGTGGCATGGGGCCCTCGGGCAGTGCCCGAGTGCCTCAATGGTCAGTCCGCCCCTGATCCGATCCCATTCAATCTGATCCTCCAGATGGATGGAAAATAGGTTAACCATCTGTCTGGATTTCACGGACAGGATCAGATTGGACAGCAGCGGGTGTAAGCGGAAATGTCACCGCTGACATCGGCCGCTCATAGAAGTGAATGGAGGCCCTGATCGGAAAGCCTGTGAGATTTAACAATACAAACTAGAAGCTGATTGGTTACAATGCACAGCTGAACCAGATTCTGTGTGCACCAGTTTAAGTAAATCTCCAAAACTTTCTTGCATTTTGTTTCAATGTCCAGCACAAGCAAAATGCACATGAGACAATCCATTGTTTTCAGTGAGGTTGATTGCACTACTATGGGATTAAAAAACATTGCTGGAGGCCTGACTATCAGCATTGGCAATACTGATTCACAAGCTTGTAGCTTGTCTGTGAGCACCTGGCCCCACCTAGTCTTGCCTAATGTTTTCTGGATTGACAGCACTGCCTTGTACTATACTGAAACCCTCCCACTGTGAACTGCAGTGTCTGGGAGGGCAGCATGTGAGACACAAATATAGGAGGATTTGGCTCTGTTAGGGAAGGTAAAGAATGTTTTTTTTATTAACTTTGTGAGGCTTCTGTGTTACATAGTAACTGGTTTTGGGACTTGTTTAGACTGGGAAGACTGTGTTGTGGAAAGTTAATGCACCAACTTAAAGCATCCACTGGATCCCTTGTTTAACTTGACGCAAGACAAATTTTAAGGGGCTGACACTGGTTTTTGAGAAGTAATCCAAAGGGTTTACTATCTTTCCTTATTCATGCTGAGTATTTTGTGGGTAGAAAAAACAACTTATAGTTAAATTTGAGGTGGATGTCCTCAATGTGTAGCTTTCAGCAGCAAAAAAAATCTGCTAGTGTTTCCATTTTAGTAAATGAGCCGCCAGGCTCAACCTCGGGTCGCGAGGTGCCTGTTTATAACTGGCCTGCACAGCAGGATGTAAGCAGCGACCCCAGCTTGGAGAGGGTTAACACAGGCCGCAGTCCACGCTCACTTCCCTCTGTGCGACCATGCCTGTGTCTCCTCTCCAGGCTCTCCTGCCCTGCCGACGATGTCTTCTATCAGCAGAGCAGGAGCTGGAGGAGCCGGAGATCTGTACACTAATCCGTGATTGCTAGGCAGCAGGTCGGATCCAATTAAAACAGCGATTGCCGTCCGCACACGCGCTGCGTCACTAGGCGTCACTAGGCAATGGGACACTGCCAAGGGCTACGTTGGTGAAGAAATGGAAACAAATGATGTCAGGAGACCCCAACCACCTAGGCAGATTATGTCCATTCAGCCATCTGATCGGGAGTGCATACAAGGAAAGGAGACACAAGGAAGGAAGGAAAACAGGTAAACAGCAAAAGGCAGTTCAAGTGGAGGACACAAGAAAGTGTAAATTATAAAGATAAATGTGGCAAAAAGAAGATAAGAAAGGGGGAAGAAGAGTGAAAGGAAGGAAGAACGGATATAAAAAAAGGGGGATATATAAAGAGAAAGGGAGAAAAAAGAGACAAAGGAGAGAAAAATAAGAGAAAAATATAAAAAAGAAAAAACATAGAGAATAGTAACAAAAAAAAATGAGTGGAAAAAAAAAAAGTAAACACAATTACTATTAAGTAAGAATAAAAATGTAATTAAAGTTTGAAAAAATGTAAACAATAATAAATATAATAAAAAATACATTTAAAAAAAAAAAAATAATAATAAAAAGTAAAGGAAAAAAGGGAGAAATAAAAAATAATGATAATTAATAAATAATAATAATAAAAATAATAATAATAATAAATAAAGGAGAGAAATGGTGTAGTGATGACAGTGCTTGTGCACACCTTTGGGAGATTGCAGGCGATGGGGTTTTTTCAAAGCCTATGGTCGTGCTGAGGTAGTTAAGTGACCCAGAAAACAATGATTCTGCAGTGTGGGCCTTTTTTTTTGATTTGTTTAGCTGTACTATGCAAGTTACTGTGACACCAGATATGAGTGGCACTGTGCACTGGCAGAAGTTGGCAGAGTAGGCCTGACACAAACGCTTGCATACAACTAACTGATATTCTATTACAGTCAAAATATATATATATATATATATATATATTTTTTTTTTTAAGTAATCTACTATGACCAGATATGAGTGGCACTGGTGACACTGGCAGAGGTTGGCAGAGTAGACGCTGTAGGCCTGACACTTGCAGACAACTAACTGCTATTCTTTTACAGTCAAAATAGTTTTTTGTTTTTTAAATGTAATCTACTGTGACACCAGATATGAGTGGTGGCACTGGGCAAGTGGGCACAGTATACGCTGTGAGCCTGACACACATGCTGGCAGGCAGCTGCAATTAGATTACAGAGAAAAAAAAAGCAGACTGATGTACTAGCCCTAAAAAGGGCTTTTTGGGGTGCTGTCCTTACAGCAGAGATCAGATGAGTCTTTCAGGACTGGAGTAGATACTGAATACACTGGCCTAGCTATCAATTTCCCTATTAAATCAGCAAAAGCTACACTGTCCCTCCTCTCACTAAGTCAGAATGAATCTAAAATGGATGCTGTCCAGGAGGTGGGAGGGTCTGAAAGGGAGGGTATGCTGCTGATTGGCTGGACTGTGTCTGCTGACTGTGAGGTATAGGGTTAAAGTTTGCTCATTGATGACGAATAGGGGGCAGACCGAACATCGCGTATGTTCACCCGCCGCGGCGAATGCGAACAAGCTATGTTCGCTGCGAACTATTCGCCAGCGAATAGTTCGGGACATCTCTATTGGTTGCTTGGTCTAAATTGCCCGGGCCAATTTTTTGTCCCAGTCCGGGCCTGTGTATATATATATATATATTGTAAAAATTATATAGCATGTTAGATTGATAAGCCTCTGTTCCAGGTTCTTTTTCAAACTGCTGTGTTTAAAATGCACTTGTCATGTTGTGAATTTCCTACAGTTGACAAGATTGCTGTCTTTCCTGCTTGTGATACTAAACTGTGGTTTAAGAAGTGTTGAAAGTGAACATAAAATAGAATTTTCCCTAGTGACAGATCAAAGCTTAGTGCTATGTAATTTACAGTAAGCATAGCAAGTCAAGGTCATGTTCTTTCATGTTGAACTTCTGTATTCACTTAGTTCTTGAACATCAGTAGGGGATCCCTACACTGCATGTCAACAGTGATTTAAAGCATTGGAATCATAGCAGAAATCTGATTCCTACTGGTACAGCAGTTTTCAACTAAAATAAGAGATGTACAATGCATTGGCAAAAGTAGGAAAATTCGGACAAACAAATGTTCTCTATAGTATAGTGCTAAAATATATACATTTCAAATATAATATATCAATTTGTGAATACTGTTACAACTGTGGAGCCACCAAAAGCGTTGGCAGCGCAAAATACATTTTTTTTCTAATGTTTATTGTAAAATCATGATAAAGGGTTTATTTTCTGTTCTTTTCTGTTGTGTTCTAAACATGTTAAGAAAAATCAAGGTCTACCATTGCTGACCTCCTAAAAATGTGTGTTGCTTGTGTGTTTTGCTGACCCTCTGGCTTCAGTACTTTTTGGGTCATTGATTTGGAACAAGTGTGCAGATGAGAAAGTCAGTCCATATTCCTGGTCAAATTATTAAAGCAAGGAGGTTAACTTTCACAACCAGGAACCAGCATTTTCAGAGGAAGAAATCAACAATGAGAGCCTTCATGCATCTCTTATTATATATTTATTTTCAAGTGATAATTATCTTCATGGTGATTGGCTAAAAACAAAATAAGTAGCCTGAATAGAACATTGCAAGGCATGGATGAATATTATTTTGACAATTGACACAACAGAGAAAAGTTTCTCCACTACTGTCACCTTTTATAATGGCATGCAACAAGTTGGTAAAGCAATAGCAAAAAAACTGAAAAACTTAAATGCTGGTTCACCAAGATAAAAGGACCAGTGCTTAAAGTGACATTAAAGGATTGATTTTCTTTTTTTTATTATTACAAGCATGTCATACTTACCTGCTCTGTGCAATAGTTTAGCACAGAACAGCCCTGATCCTCCTCTTCTCTGGTCCCCCACCAGAGTTCCTGGCTTCTCAGCCTTAAGCAGTGCTCCTAGATCAAGCTGCTTGCATTGGGGGCACTGGTACATGCTCACTCCAGGGCCCAGCTGTATGTGTCCATAAGACACATAGATCTACGGCTCGGCCCCACCCCCCACTCTCTCACCATTGGCTTACTGGCTGTGATTGACAGTAGTGGGAGCCAATGGCACCCACTTCTGTCTCAGCCAATGAGGGGAGGGAGTCCCGGGCAGCCGAGTCTCTTGTGCACATCACTAGATCAAGACGGGGTTCTGGTGAGTATTATGAGGAGCTGAAGGGATAGAAGCTCACAGAAGGTTTTTTACCTTCATGCATATAAAAAAGTTAAAAAACCTTCAGCCTTTACAATCACTTTAAAGAATGCATATAAGCTTTGCCCATATTTTCTTTACTTTTATTATTCTAAAAATTGTTTTGAACATTTTTTTTATATTTTTAATAGGAAATATAGCATGTTAATATTTAGTATTTTATTTTTTTCAAAGAGCAGTTAGAGCCTTGGTTCCTTTCCACATGTTTTATTCTCTCTGCTGTTAAGATACCATAATGGAGTGTTGTACCCTGAAACATCACATTTTCCTTCTCACTTCACTTCTGTACCTGGGTGTCACAGTGTTTGGTTATTTCTTGATTGATCGTATTTACTTTATTGGGCAGTTTATTAAAGTATCTTGTCTGAGGTCTGTTCTGCATTTTCTATATAATTTATGAAGGTAGTGTTTAGGATGCTACTGTATTCAGATATAGTCCATGTATCACTGATAAACCAATACTGCCTTTACTTTGTACCCTTATGATGTAAAAATGCCCGGAATCAGGTAGAGCGGCGCATCTTTGTGCGGGCGTAGCGTATTTACTTTACGCTACGCCGGCGCAACATTGAGAGACAAGAATATGGGCTCAACGGTGCGCCGGCGTAGCGTATAGTTGTCGACGTAAGCCGACGTAAGTTAAAGTAGATGAAAGTGGGCTGGAAGTGGGTGTGATATATTATAATGAAGTGTGACCCCATGCAAATGATGGCCACAGCTTCAAAAAACGAACTGCGCATGCGTCGTCTCTTGGACGCATCCCAGTGCGCATGCTCACAGTTACGTCTAAATAGCTGCCTAAGATACGTCGAACACTGCCTACGACGTGAACGTAACCTACACACAGCCCTATTCACGTAGTACTACGTAAAGGGCGTACGCAACGTAAAATTCGACAGCGCCGTTCCCTGGCCCATACCTTTGCATTACCTGCGCCTGCTATATGGGGGGTAACTTTACACTGGACGTAAGCCTTACGCAAATCGCATATATGAAGCGGCCGGGCGTTCATCTACGTTCGTGATTTGGCGTATGTTACTCATTTGCATATTTAAAAATGGGAACACCGAATGCGTCCAGCGTAACCATCTGCCCACGATACGCCGGCGTAGGCAAGTTACATCGGGCGGCTGAAGCCTTATTTTACGGCGTATCTAGCTTTGCGTATCTGCGTAACAATACGACGGCGCACATTTGTACTTACAATGGCGTATCTATAGATACACCGGCGTAAAACGTTCATGAATCCGGGCCACCGTGTATAAATGTAAGATGACAAATACAAAAAAAAATGTATGCAGATAACTTTGTAATGTGCTTAGTTATATATATTTTATTGAAGCATTTATTGCACCCACAGTGGGAAACCAGGAGTATGTTACACTATCTATTTGCACAGAGGTAGTTATGATGGTCCCCTGCCAAGATGCTATTGATTCAAATTAAAAAAAGCACACCTGAAAGGTGCAGCTCCAATAGATCAGCCACTCAAAGGCACAGTATTAAAGCAGTTCCCTCTTGAGCACTAGCTTGCTTATATTTTTTATAGCCAATAAATCAGTCATTAGTCAGACATTTGAGTGTTCATAGAAAAGTCAATCAGTTTCCTTTACTTCACTGTATCATCATTCTGATTGATTTTCTTGGCTGTGTTTGCTGCAGCCTGTAAAACAGGCTAGCAAAGACTGCAAAAACCTACATACTAAACCAGTTAAAAACAATGGGGCAGATTCACAAAACAATTACGCCTGTCTAACTGGTGTTAGACAGGAGTAATTTCAAATTTCGCGCGGCGTATCACTAGTTTGAATCCTCAAACCATGATACGCCGGCTTCGGGCTTCGATCCGAGAGGCTTACGTCTTCGTAAGCCTTCGGATCTACGCTGCCATCTATTTGCGGCCGCTGGGAGGAGTTTGCGTCGTTTTGGTGCGTCGGGATATGCAAATGTGTTTTTACGGGGATTCACGAACATACGAGCGGGCGTCGCAATCGTTTTCGTCTATTTTTTACTACGTAATGTTAGAGCAGCTTTTTGCTGCTCTAACTTTACGTAGCCCATGTTAAGTATGGCCGTCGTTCCCGCTTCGAATTTATTTAAATTTTTATTTTGTTTACGTAACTCGTCGGGACGTGGATCGGCCGTAAAGTACGCTACATAAACAACGAATGACGTCACGACGTGATTTCGCGCAATGCACGGCGGGAAATTTGCGAACGGAGCATGCGCAGATCGATCGCCGCGGGAACGCGCCTAATTTAAATGTTTCACGCCCCCTACTCGCGCAGATGGATTGCGACGGGAGAAATACACTACGCCGCCGTCGTTTACTGTAGAAAATCTACCTGAATTCCACGTAGAGCAAGGTAAAAAACGGCGGCGTAGTGTATTTCTGATACGCTACGCTAAGCAAAATGTCTGTGAATCTGCCCCAGTGAGTTAGTGAATAGAGATAGGTCTAATTCTCTACATCTTTTCCTCATTTGATTGTATATTAAAACTTAAAATGTAAAACTGAGCTTCAGGAAAAGTGCCCACACTGCAAGGGTTAAATGGTTGTTTATGTCTAGGGGACAAAAGCAAAAGCAAGTTTGACTTACCCAGTCCTAAACTCCAGTAGGCTCTCTGTTGCTAGACTAGTCCTCAAAGCCTCTACTTCCCTGAACTCTAGCAGTCTAAAGCAGTGGCGGCTGATGTCTGGTGATCGGCTCTGCTGCATCTGTCTTGACCCGGTCTTCTTTCCTTGTTCTGGGTCTTCCCATCCTGGTTAGAAGGAAACCTGGAAGCCACTGGTATTCACTTGTATCATCGCGGGTGGGGGGTTTGGGGAGCAGAGTACTGCGCCCAAGGACAATATGAAAATGGACAATTGGGGCTTAGGAATGTGGTCACGTACCTGTGAGGGGGTGACGGACCTGGTAGAGACCTGTTGGTGGGGCACCCCATAGAGGGCATGGCCACACAGATGGTGCAGGGTGTGGGGGGTGCCCCTTGTGGACCTGCCACCACTGGTCTAAAGTCCTCTGATGTTATCAAACTGGGACGAAAGACAGAAAACCTGGCGATCCTGGCAAAGACCAAAACTCCCTGTGAAGAAAAGTTGGGGTTGTAGCGCTATAAAGCAATAACACATAAGTAAAAGAGTTCGCTGTACAAGCTCTAAGTCCTTGTTAAAATATGGAAAAGTATAAATAAATAATACAAATAAGTAAATAAAACCTGGAGATGATGAGTAGTGATGAGGGGAACAAAGGGAGAACACTGTTCTGTAAAAAGCTGATCGTCCCAAACGCTATTCCGGGGCAAGCCTTCCAGGAGCAGGGGAGACCAGAGCAAAGACTCCAACATGTACAAAAAAAAGAAGAAACAGAGGGCGCCTCCAGGTTAAGCGTTATAGTGCTTTAATAGTATACAGGTAACAGTGTAGACTTACATATAAAATAGTGGAATCCAGTGTAGATTCGATCGGATTGATCCTGAGAAACGGGGGATGTGACGTCCTGCTGAGCAATTTGTTTAGCTGATCGTGCTCCCGGATAGACCTCCTATGTCGACTCATGCTTGAGAAAGGAGCGCACTTAGTCATTGGCAAGCGCCCGCTTTGAAACATCGTTGCACTACAGTGACGTCACCGCGGCTCACGCTGCGCTCCGGGCCTCGTTTCCGACTAGTCCCCCGTACCAGCTGGCTCTACCTGCTACATGGACGGTCGACATAGGAGGTCTATCCGGGAGCACGATCAGCTAAACAACTAGCTTGGCAGGACGTCACATCCCCCGTTTCTCAGGATCAATCCGATCAAATCTACACTGGATTCCACTATTTTATATGTAAGTCTACACTATTACCTGTATACTATTAAAGCACTATAACGCTTAAAGGGGTTGTAAAGGTACACGTTTTTTTACCTTAATGCATCCTATGCATTAAGGTAAAAAAACATCTCACAGCACCGCCCCCCCCCCCCCCCGAGCCCCCGTTGTACTTACCTGACCGTTCGAATCTCCCGGGCGCGTCCACGTCGTCCTCTTCGGTTCCCAGCCTGGCCGTTGATTGGCTAGGCTGGGCGGATTGATAGCAGCGCAGCCATTGGCTAGCGCTGCTGTCAATCAGAGCGGATGACGCGGCGCGCCGGGGGCGGAGCCGAGTGATACAGTCGGCGGCTATGGCCGCCGCTGTATAACGGGAGCGCGCTCGCAAAAACTTTCCTCCATGCGAGCGCCCTCGCATGAAGAGGGAAAGCTTTTGCGAGGAGGAGCCCAGACAGCCGCCGAGGGACCCCAGAAGACAGCTTTCCGGGCCACTCTGTGCAAAACGAACTGCACAGTGGAGGTAAGTATAACATGTTTGTTATTTTTTTTTTTTTAAAAGCCCTGACTTTAGTGTCCCTTTAACCTGGAGGTGCCCTCTGTTTCTTCTTTTTTTTCAAACTCCCTGTGCACTCTGCATTTGCTACACTGTAATCCCAAACAGCGTTATTAGCTCTGCTGAGTTCACTTCTATAGTTAAACCCCCCCAGGTTATTAAAATGGGGAGAAGAAGAGGTGTTCTATAGTCCTAACCCTCTACTTGTCCTTGGGAGCCAACATGGCTCCTCTATAGATCCAGCACAGTAAGTGAGGGTTGTCACCCAAGACAGGAATTACTGTATTTATTGGCGTATAACACTCACTTTTTTACCTTGAAAATAGAGGGTAAACTGTGCCTGCGTGTTATACGCAGGGGGCTGTGAAAAGTTTTTTTCCTAAAATGTCCCTCTTAGTTAGGGTGCGTGTTATACGCCGATAAATATGGTATGTTAATGGAAGGATTACTATGTGAAAATAAAGTAAGAAAAACCAAAATACACACACACACACATATATATATATATATATATATATATATATATATATATATATATATATATATATATATATATATATATATATATATAACATATATATTTTAGTCACATATCTATGAACTGTAGGCTGAAATATTTACAGTATAATGTATAAAAATGTTGTATCTTGGGTTTGGATACACTTGAATTATTCCTAAAAAAAATGGCAGGGGGTTGTACGTTTGTGGGTTTGACATTTCATTAATGTCTTTGTTTAACTGGTACCAATCAGGAAATATTCAAGTAAAGCAGGTATACTAACTTGTATGCAGGGAATAGATTACACAAGGTTGGGCGTCAAGTGTTAAAATAGCTACATTTTACCATATATTCTGCTCTCTTTTTGGATTATGGGAACTCTACAAAAAAATAGTGGATGGGGAATATGAAAGCTGACAAGGATTTCCACATTGAGGATGTAACTAGAGAGTGGACTCTCATGCGGATAGAGGCGTATCTGGTGAAAATGGCGCCTATAGCAAGCACTAAAACTGTGCCCTTATCCAAACATTTGAAACCCATCTTTCATCTAACCAGTGACATGGAGGGACACTGGGGACAGCAAGGAACAGTGAGATGAGGACAGAGAGAGACACTTGGGACAGAGAAGGAAGCCAGGGAAAGGGAGGGACACAGTGTGACAAGGACAGAGAGAGATGCAGTGTTATGAGGATGTAGGGGGATGCAGTGCAGACAGGGGACACAGGGGGATGCAAGGGGGGGACACTGCGCAGGGGTTGGTGACACTGTGGGTTGACCAGGAGAGTATCATGGGGCTTCCTGCATCCTTTTGGAGCCCAGGCCCACTACAGCTATACTGGCTGCCCCCCCACCAAAGGTGGTGGCCCTGGTGTCTCTAGACTCCTGTAAAAAATAAAAAGTACACAGCCTAATGCCTGTAATAATAAGACCTGTCATGGCATGCTGCTGCGCGCCGTCCCCTCCTCTCTTCTCGTCCGTCTCGGGTGATGTAATGTACAGTACAAGCACCTGAGGTGTGCGGGAGGGAAGGAGGGACCGGCAGGGAGCAGTGTGCCATCAGAGGTCCTATTACAGCCGCTGCCCATGTTAGACTGTATGTGTTGCAGTCTTGCAGAGCTTCTTATGGGGCCCCCCTAATGACCCCAAGCCCTTGGGCAGTGCCCGATGGGTCAGCCCTACCCTGATCATTAAACAGTCCACATTCAGTGAAAGTTAACGCACTGCAAAGTTTGCAGTACATAAACTTTCACTGATTGTGGACTGTTCAATGAGCTTGTTGCACAAATCACTTTATTACACTTTATTAATGATATCTATGGCTATGCATATTTATCATTTATTTAATCCATATTGCGCACTATATTTGATGCCTGGCACACACGCACAATCGCACATGATGATGACCAGCAAGTGCGATTGTGCGTGTGTGCCAGGCCCAAGCTTGATGCAGAGGTGGAGGGTTTTCCAAGTTTAAGTTAGAGATATTTTTTACTTAAAGGGGTTGTAAAGGTTCATCTTTTATTTTCTAAATAGGTTCCTTTAAGCTAGTGCATTGTTGGTTCACTTACCTTTTCCTTCCATTTCCCTTCTAAATAGTTTTTCTTTGTTTGAATTTCTCACTTCCTGTTTCTATACAGTAAGCTTTCCACCATCATCCGAGCGGTGGAAAGTCATTTAGAACAGCTTACTGAACACCTTACTGAGGAGGAACAGGAAGTGAGAAATCCAGACAAAGAAAGAAACATTTAGAAGGGAAATTGAAGAAAAAGGTAAGTGAACCAACAATGCACTAGCTTAAAGGAACCTATTTAGAAAATAAAAAATTAACCTTTACAACCCCTTTAAATGTAACTTGTCCTTTAAAGAGAAATATAGTCCAAATGTTTATTTATGGTGTGTTCACAAAGCAGGTTTAAATGCACAATACAGATATTAATAATATATTACAGATTAATAAGAAAAATGAGAGCCATAAAAGCAACTGTTCTACAGAAGTTCCTGTCTAATCCCTTTTAAATTAAATGCAAAAAGGTTGTATGAAAACCATATGAGGTTCTTGTCTATTTCAAGATAAGCATTGTAGCACAAATAAAAAAAAAAGTGGAAATGTGGCAGCAGGTGAACATAAAAGCTGTTTTTGCAGTAATTAAGGTACAAAGTGTTACAGTTAGATGTAGGTTTGTAATTTAAAATGTTCCGCCTCCTCTTGTCTGCTCTAAGTAGTACACAGAGTACCATGAAAGCACAAAGCATGCTTCCTTTTATTATAGGATTATTATCACTGGCTGTTATGCAGGTCAGCAGTGTAGCTCCTCGCTTTATTTTCATGAGTGTTCCTTATCTTCCTGTAAATGTCATAATGCCTCCAAAATGAGACAGAATCAATTCAGCAACTCATAAAATGTATCTGAGACACCGTCATCTGTGTTCTTCTGTGTTTCCTCTATTCCTGCTGCTTTGGCAATTTTAGTAATGCACAGTACATAAGGACAGTCTTTTTTAAAGATGTGAATTTTGCTATTAAAGTAAAGCAGACTGTAGACAGGATTTTTAAACAGGGGACAAGTAAACAACATTACAGTAAATGTAAACCCTAACTGAATGGTAGACTATATTGTCAAAAGTATTGGGACACCTGCCTTTACACACCTTAATGGCACCCCAGTCTTAGTCTGTTGGGTTCAATATTGAGTTGGCCCACCCTTTGCAGTTATAACAGCTCAACTCTTCTAGGAAGGCTGTCCACAAGATTTAGGAGTGTGCCTATGGGAATGTTTGATCATTCTTCCAGAAGTGCATTTGTAAGGTCAGGCACTGATGTGGGACAAAAAGGCCTGGCTCCCACTCTAATTCATCCAAAAGGTATTCTATCGGGTTGAAGTCAGGACTCTGGGCAGGCCAGTCAAGTTCCTCCACCCCAACCTCGATCATCCATGTCTTTATGGACCTTGCTTTGTGCACAGGTCCACATCATTTGGTGGAGGGGATTATGGTGTGGGGCTGTCTTTCAGGGGTCGGACTTGGCCTCTTAGTTCAAGTAAAGGGAACTCTTAAGCTGTCATACCAAGACATTGTGGACAATTTCATGCTCCCGGTTTGGGGATGGCCCCTTCCTGTTCCAACATGACCGCACACCACTGCCCAAAGCAAGGAAGAGACTGGAGTATCTCTACACAAATAGATAAAAAGAACAGATTTATTGTGGTGAAAATATTAGAGGCAACTCACATTCTGGCAGTTAAAATTGGGTTTATTATCTCATCTAAGCTGTCATCTTGCTCAATGTCCAGACTTTCCAAGCTGCAAATTGTAAGAAGAGGCTCCCCATCCCAGGTGCATGAGCTGACCGCTAATGGATT
Organism: Rana kukunoris; assembly: GCA_029574335.1. Classification (NCBI taxonomy): domain Eukaryota; kingdom Metazoa; phylum Chordata; class Amphibia; order Anura; family Ranidae; genus Rana; species Rana kukunoris. The sequence goes on along the minus strand of CM056050.1, from coordinate 225,904,924 downwards.
ACATTTAAAAACGTTCAATTTCCTCCCATGTCAGTTGATTATTTACTAATATTCTTCAGTACAATTAAGGCTGCACCTAGTTTGGTTTCTGTAATGGTTCCCTGTCACACTCTACTTGAGTGCTTTCATCAGTACACTGCTTTCTCCAATCTGGATCCTCAGATATCAAATATTACAGCTAATAAAACACTAAAGCTTCAAAATGCTCTTGTAGCGCCTGTGTACTTTCAGGTACCGGTGCTGTTCGAAATTTAAGGAGGATAAGAGAGTTAGTTGGCTCTTATCCAATTAATCTGTTCAAATTGGGTCTCTGTCTCGGCTCACTCTGTTGTTCCCGGGGTGCTGTTCCCACCCGGGACAATAGGTGGCGGGAATGGACTCGAGATCTGGGTGCTCTCTCTCAGCAGCCAATGGGGAGGGTTGAGCCTCACTTGGCATGTCGGGAGAGGGTATTTAGGAGACAGACGCCTTGGGATCGGGGTTCTTCTGGAAGTGCGTCAACCACCTTTAGGGTGTCTGCACCACGTGCCCCGGCGTTATGGCCTACCAGTCCGGAGTGCGCGTGCCACGCGGTGCTCTCCGTTCTGGGACCACGTTGGTCCGGGACATCTGAGTTGTGGCGGGCCCCAGTGGGTCGAGGTAACCGGACACTGAAAGGCTGGATGTTGGTCGCCTGTCAGTCGGTAACCTAACTACAAACTACCTGAAGTTGATTCAAGCGCAAAGTCTATCGAGGAGGATTGTCTCTGTGATCTAAATTCTAGGGAGGGTCTGTGGCAGAGGCCCTTTTTCCTCAAAGTTCCGAGTGATATTCTGGCTGCCAGGCCTGTGGCAGAGGCCTGTCCAGGTGCACTAAACCCACTCTGGCTGGAGTGGCAAAGATGACAGAGTGTTGTTGGAAGCAGGATTGTTTCCTCGTTGCTACGCCTGAACCTGCTATTTCTTCTTCTAATGCATCTTTACTCTTCACTGCAAGTTTCACTGTTTTACCCTGTTGGGTAAATAAAAGCACAAGAAAGACACCTGCTGTATGGACATTTCATTATGGCGGCTCTCATCAATTACCCTAGACGGCGGAGTCACAGAGGTAATATGCCACCCAAATCTAACCAGCAGCTCCTCTGGGGGTGAGTGCCACACTCTTAAACGCTCCTAAAATGCTGCTTAAGAGCTACTACTAAAAGCCATTACCAGCATTTTTATCCAGCTTTTTTTAGCTAAAAAAAGACTAGTATGCATGGAGCCTCAAGTTCCATGCAATTACAAAAATGTGCATTATTTTGTCTTATTTGTGTATACAAAGGCCCAGATTCACAGAGCGATTACGCCTGCGCAACAGTAGATGCGCGGCGTAAGTCGAAATGTGCACGTGCGTTTCGATGCACAGCATCCCCAGAACAAGATACGCAAAAAATCTACTTTTTTTTGTCACGCGTAATTTCGTTAGATTGGCGCATCCGTCCGCGCAAAAGTGCGCTAGACAGACCATTGATTTGCTAGTCAAATATGCTAATGAGGGACTTACGGGGATCCACAAAAGAACGTTGGGGCAGCGCAGGCGACGCAGTGTGCGCAACAGCAAAATGTCCTGTCTAAAATTAAAGCTGGTCTAAAAAGAGAAAAAAAGTCTACTTGTTAGATAAAGCAACACTGTTAGTGAGGAGCTCAGCAGTCACACGTGTTGCACAACAATCTGTATGCCAACATGCCAGGGGCATCGTCGCACATAGCTATACTACTGACTTTAGATGAACAAAGAAGGATGAGGGCACGGAGGATGGCACGGAGGATGGCACGGGAGAGGATATACCGCACCCGCATAGACCTGTTTGGCATGAGTGATTCTGAGGTGTTTCGCATCTTCAGATTCACCCCTCATGTCATCCTGGAATTAACCACAACCCTGCAGGAGGACATCACCAGCCCAACACACCGCTCACATGCAGTGCAGCCACTGGTCAAGGTCATGGCAACACTCCATTTCCTTGCCAGTGGCTCTTTTCAGCGTACAAGTTGAGTGGTGGCTGGGATGTCACAATCCTCCATGAGCAGATGTGTGCACCAGGTTGTCCCTGCAATCCTCAGATGCATGGCCAACCAAATCATCAAACCCACCACTGAGGACCTGCGGCTGAAGGCAATGACAGATTTCTACAGAATTGCCAGATTCCCACACACTTTGGGGGCCATTGATTGCACACATGTGGCACTCCAGCCCCCCCAGGAGACAGAGCACATGTACCGCAATCGGAAGCATTGGCATTTCATCAACGTACAGGTGATAGTCGATGCCCAAGGCCTCATATGGCACGTCCGTGCCAAACACCCAGGGTACAGCCATGACAGCTACATATACAATCAAAGCCACATCCAAATGGAATTCGATCAGAACGTGTATGGGGACACCTGGCTGGTTGGTGAGTGACATGGGTGGCAGGCATGACTATCCCCTCCCATGATGCACACATCACAAGGGGCACATGCATGACTAACATCCTCCTGTCTTTTCCCTTACAGGTGACTCTGCATATCCACTGGGACCCCATCTCATGACTCCTATCTGGAACCCCCAAACCCCAGGAGAGGAAAGATACAATCAAGCACATGCCCAAACACGAGCAGTGGTGGAGCGCACCTTTGGCCTCCTAAAGTCACGTTTCCGATGCCTGGATAAGTCTGGGGGTACCCTCTTGTATTCCCCAAACTTCGTGTGCCATATCATCGGTGCATGTTGCATGCTGCACAACTTCGCAGAAAGAAAGGGCCTGCAGATTGACCTACGTGATGACCTGACCCCTGAACCAGACAATCCCCCCCTAACCGAGGGTCCCCCGTCTTCTGAGGGAAGAGCAGCCAGGAGACAGCTCACATTGGGCATCTTTGCACGTTAAACACACACATTAATCATGGCACAATGAGAATGCATGCATGCACACCACTGTGGTCCCTAGCACACACACCCCACATCCACATCAAATTGGATTGGCACCAGTCCACCATGCTGGACTTGTGAGCAGCAACGCCACGCCAAGGCTCCAATTATGTCACTGTACATTCATACACCATTCACACGGACCTGGGGATCACTTCTCCCTGGTCCTGGGGAACCCTTCTCCACCAAAATTGAGGGTGACACCCCTTTTCCGGCAGGAATGTCACCCCCACATTCAAACAGCATTCACAACCCCAAAAAAAAAAAATACCCAGCAAAATCAAAAAATTTCCAGCAAAAAAAAAAAAAAAAGAGGGGAAAAAAAAATTATTGCCCTTTACGTGAGCCACGCCTGGGGCGCCCCCGGCCACGGCCCTGGCTCCTCAGGGGAGACTCATGGGGAGGGGGAAAACCGGGGAAGGAGGAGCAGCCCCTGATCTCTGCCCACCTGGCGGCCTGCCCTCCAAGGCCACGGCTATTCTGTCCAGGGCAGCACCAAGTGTTGCCGTGTTGGCCTGGATAGCCTGGGTAAGGGCCCTCACATCCTGCCCAACGCCTGCTGATGTCGTCTGCAGTTCGTTTAGGCAGGTTGTGAAAGCCCGGGAGTGGGAGTCCAGGTTTCCCAGCGTATCCTTGATGGAGGACAGGCTCTCCTCCATCCGCACCAATGTCTGGCTGACCTGTCCCAGATGGCGGGTCTGGAGGAACTGGTCCCTTCTCAGAGTGGCAGGCAGGAGATCGGCCAACCCCCTGGTGTTCTGGGATGAAATCCTGCCTCCAGCTGATGCTTGTGGCCGGGGAGAAGGGGAGGCCCTTGGGAGGGGAGCCATGTTGGGGGAGGAGGGGGGGGGGCTCCCCCTTAGGGAGGGCTGCCTGCTGCCAGCCAGAGGGGAAGAGTCCTCAAAAACCAAACGTCCAGTGCCTGACATGGACTCCTCCTCCTCATGATTCTCCTCCTCCTCTTGAACCTCCTCCTCCTCTTAAACCTCCTCCGCGGACTCCGGTCTTGTTGGGGGGGCCTCATTAGGCTGCTGTCCTGGGGATGGTGCAGTCAGGCCAGATGGCCCTGCACCCTCCTGCACATCTGTGGATGACACAAAACATTCACAGATTGGAGGATCCACACACTTGCCACATATTCCCTTTCACCCCCTCCCCCACACATGCTACACACCTGATATTAAAAAAAAAAACTTACCTGGCACCACGGGCTCCGGACTTGAGTCAAAGCCGGGCAGGCCCTCAACTTCATGCCGATGAAAGGTCAGGGCCACCGCACGCTCCTCCGCTGTCAGCCTAATAGGGCATGATGGGCCCCCTCCTGTGCCCCTGGCATGGGCATGCATTCTGGCCAGCTTCTGTTTGACCAGACGCCGGAGGTCATTGATTTTTTTGTCAATCCCAGACCGGGTCCGTGTCTCCCCCTCCCCCGCTGAATTGACCTGCTCAGTGATCATATCCAAAATCTCCCTCCTCCTGGCCGGGTTGGTGTTGGCACTGTCTGGGCCGTGGAGGAAACGCCCATAATCGCTAATGGCCCGGGCAAGAATTCTTTTTTCCCCCACAGTAAAATTGAGCTTTCTCTTTCTCTCTGTCATACTTCCCAAAAAACTCACTCCCAGTCAGCAAAAATCACTCACAAAAAACAAGCACAACCAATCAAGCAAGAACACACACAAATCTAACACCCAAAAAATCACACAAGCACTCAGCAAGAAACAGTCACAAAAACAAACAGCAAAAAAACAGCAAGAAAACAAACGAACAGAAATATATCAAACAAACAGTCACTCAAACACTTATCAAAAAACACTTTCAAAGATCTACTAACAAACACTTGATCACACAGAACACTACAAAACAACTACAACTGACAACTACAAAACACAACGCAACGAACAACAGGACAAAAGCACTTGGTTACATGGGAAGGGACAAAGGGATGTACTTTTGCAATGCAAGTGCGTTTGTGTCTGTCTATTTATGCTGTTTGCGTAGTTCACAACGTTGCCCTAGTCCATTTCCAATTTCACTGATTGCGCCGCTCCCGAGTTGTGAGCATGCGCACAGCGGAGCTGACCATGGTCTCCTTCAAGCGCGCATGCGCGAGCCAGCCGGCCCTTCATTTGCATGGGGTCACGGCTCATTTCAATGTAACACGCCCACGTCCTTCCCAATTTGTATTACTCCGCCTTACACCTATGAAAAAAAGTTACGCATGCGCAATTTTCTGCGCAAAAGCTACGAGAATAGGGTGATTACGCGGCAAAATTGCGCAAGTCTAACGTAAAGGCGGTGCGCTACGCCGGTCCAATAATGCGCAGATGTACGTGAATCTGGGCCATAGTATTTGCTGTTGCTTTTTGGAGTAAAGTACACCATGTTGCTTATAATGTTACTGGTTTTGTAGGGCAAGTGTACAAGTCTATTTTTCTGGCATGTGACAGACATTCACATATGGTACGTGCATTTATCAACACTTCCTCCTCATCTAAATTCTATCTCCTGGGGTGTTTTGCAAATGACGATGTGATTCTGTAATGCAGATCCCTAGAGTGTTCTCTAGACTATTTCTCTGTGTACGTGGAAATATTTGGCCTGGTAACACGATGTCAGTTCAGTTCATCCAGTCTGTGATGTTTTGAAAGTCTCCAGATATTTCACACCCAGAAAAATAACCTCTTAAGCATAGTGAAGAATGGATTACATACTGTTCTCATGAGTGATACTGCATACTCCAAAACCATAAAGAGAACAAGATCAAATATGTACATTATATCAGGCATCATCATGTGCTAATACTGTTGCAACTGTAAAGTTGTTAAAACATACGTCCATCAACAGGAGAGCCTTTCATTTGTCATTATATGGCAGGTGGAATTGAAAGAATTTTGCATGTGTGTCGAGTTGTTGTTATAAATTAATGGACTTATTTAGGGTATGGAGAAGACTGTTGGTGATTAAAAGTCAACCACCACCGTACCTACCATTAATGTGTTTTTCTTGAAGCTGCTATGCAGGTTTGGATGTTATGTCAAAATAGAGACAACTGACCAAACATTAAAGTGTGTTACTTAGCACGTGTGTTTAAATTTCTGTCCTGCAGAGCTCAGCAGATCAAACTAAGCTAATAAAATGTTCTGTTCCCCTAAATCAATAAGAGCTGTTCTTCATGTGCTTCATGTGTCAGGTGTAATGATATGCTGGTGGAGACTGACAAAAAAATAAGAGCACGCTTCCTACTAACTGTTAGTGGTCTAAAGCAGGAAGGGTACAAAAAGTCAAATATTCTGTGTAAACCAAGAGCTCAAAGCATGTAAAAAAGGAGGATAAAGGAATCATTTATAAATACATAGTTACATAGTAGGTGAGGTTGAAAAAAGACACAAGTCCATCAAGTCCATCCTATGTATGTGATTACATGTTAGTATTACATTGTATATCCCTGTATGTTGTGGTCGTTCATGTGCTTATCTAATATTTTTTTTTAACTATTGATGCCCCCTGCTGGGACCACCGCCTGTGGAAGGGAATTCCACATCCTTGCCAGTAAAGAACCCTCTACGTAGTTTAGGGTAAACCTCTTTTCTTTTAATTTCAATGAGTGGCCAAGTGTCTTGTTAAACTCCCTTCCGCAAAAAAGTGGTAAATAAGCACATATGGGAAATATATTATTACATGCTTTGAAAAATGCAATCCCTCTTACTTTTTTAATTATTTTACTGCTTGCTTATATTACCACACTGTTTATAATTCCCCTTCTGAATAGCAAGTACAGGGCACTTGATTAGGTCACACTCAGATAAGGAACTATGCTCCCTATCTGTGTATGCAGGGGATCATGGTGGGGACATGGGTGAGAAATAAACTAGGGGAGATACAGGCATGCCATGCATTGGTATGGCATCCTGTATCTCCTTACAGCAAGCCTTCGGATGCAAACTGACCAGAGATCCATTTTAATGCGTGCTGTGGTCAGTTTACATCAAATAAAGAGGGTATTGGCTGGATCAACCAGGTACTTCACATGTAAGGTGACAATGAAAGGAATACAAACTATAATGTGAAGTGTGTACATGGACGGACACACACATACATTTTAAGACTGCACTCAAATAGATTTTCACAAATATTGTAAAGCAGTGTCACCTGGAGCTGTATATTTGGGGGGGAGGGTGGCAAATAAGACACCTACTGCCCAACCCCTGATCAGTTGGATGCTCAGTCAAACCCCCCACCCCCCTGTCGTTCGCTCTTCCTCCCACCAGCCCCGCTCTTACCCCATCTAGGTTGCGGGCGGCTTCTGCTCCTTCCTGCGTCTCTTCCTCCTCCTTGGCGGTGGCTTCCTCCTCGGGGGCTTCACCCTGTGTCTCCAGCTTCATGGCGGCTTCCCTCCTCCTTCCCTCGGCGGCCAATACCATTGGTTCTCCTCACAACCAATCAGGTCTTAAGACCCACTTCCTGATTAGCAGGGAGGTGAATCAGTAAGACAATAGTGAATATTAATTCTCTATTGTCACACAACTGGGTGGGCTCAGGGCGCAGTGCTCTGCACCCCAAGCCCAGTCTTTTTTAGCCAATTAGAGCCTCAGGCTCTATTAATGTGCTAAAAAACAACAACATTGAAATCCATGTAGATTAGGGGCCAGATGCATGGGTGGATGGCTGCGCCCCTGCACCCCTAATGGACGGGCCGTCACTATTGTAAAGTCTTGGACATACAGCAAGTACAGCTGTACTTGGAAGGGGGGGGGGTCTAAAAGCCTATATAAAATGCCTTGCTGCACTGTAGTCAAGGGTGGAAAACTCATATACTAAAAGGCATAGAAGAGAGCCAATATAGAGCACTGCATAGTGCAGAAGTTATTACTTTAAGCCATGGATGTCCAATCTACGGCTATCTAGTTGTTGCGGAACTACAAGTCCCATCATGACTCTGCCTTTGGGAGTCATGATTGTAACTATCAGCCTTGCAATGCCTCACGGGACTTGCCCTGCAATGCCGTATGGTACGCTATGGTAAAAAAAAAGTTTTAATTTTTACTATTTTGAGCCAAATATCCATTACATTTTCCATCAAAAGAAAGATCAATTTGTACTGCAAAAAGAAAATAAGGTATTAATTCACCTGGATACACAAAGTAGTTACGATTGATATGTACAGTTTAACTAAGTATTAAAATTGTGTTCAGGCATTAACATTTGTTTTAACCTTAGTCATTAGGAGGTAAAAATAACACAAAATATATAACACACACAAATAAAAAGTGGAAAAGGGGCTCACAGCTCATCTGTGTCCTGGAGGTCTCTGCTACCTGGCAGCTTATGACTTGGGGCTGGCAGCCCAGCGGCTAGAGATAGCAACTATCATGTTGGTTGTCTTTGTCCATCATGGAATCCTGAGTTAATTAGAAAACAATCATGAAGTGTAGACAGCAGGAAATGAGTGTGCTACTTAGTAAATAAATCAAAAACAGCATAGAATGCTATATATATATAGCTCTTCTAATTCTGGATTCTGTGACTGTGCTGCAACCTAAATAGTATTGTGACCTCAGTTAGTTACCAGGCTGATCTTCTAATCAGTCTTTAGCAAGGCACCTTTGATGTGTCCAGGAAGTAGATTCAACAACTGGCAGAAGAGACACTTGGCACTTGTCACCATCTCCAGTTGCCAATGTGTGATATTTTTTTCTAATTATACAGTTGGAATCCTTGTCCCTATGGGTTTTGGTTCAGTGCTCCCCTTAACTACCAAACAGGGCGTATTATTATTATTAATCATGATTTATGGGGTACCAACAGTAGGATCTCCATAAGAGAGTAAGTAAACATACCTGAGCAATCTCACTGGTACCATAGTGCATGTTGTCATAGGGTGATCTTTGTTCATATAGATTCAGTAGTCATCACGGTTTGTGTTGTTTCTGTGTCAGATCCAGTGGTGGCTAGTGCTTAAAATTTTTGGGGGGGCGCAAAAAAGAAAAGAAAAAAATTGCAGCCTCACTGTGCCCATCAAACGCAGTCACTGTGCCATCAATTGTCACCACTGTGCCATGCCATCAAACGCAGCCACTGTGCCATCAAATGTCACCACTCTGCCATGCCATCAAATGCAGTCACTGTGCCATGCCATCAAATGCAGCCACTGTGTCATCAATTGTCACCACTGTGCCATGCCATCAAATGCAGCCACTGTGCCATGCCATCAAACGAAGCCACTGTGCCATTAATTCGCACCATTGTGCCATGCCATCAAACGCAGTCACTGTGCCATGCCATCAAATGCAGTTACTGTGCCATGCCATCAAACGCAGCCACTGTGCCATCAATTGTCACCACTGTGCCATGCCATCAAACACAGTCACTGTGCAATGCCATCAAACGCAGCCACTGTGCCATCAATTCGCACCACTGTGCCATGCCATCAAATGCAGCCACTGTGCCATGCCATCAAACGCAGCCACTGTGTCATGCCATCAAACGCAGCCACTGTGCCATGCCATCAAACACAGCCACTGTGCCATGCAATCAAACGCAGCCACTGTGCCTTGCCATTAAATGCAGCCACTGTGCCATGCCATCAAACGCAGCCACTGTGCCATCAATTCGCACCATTGTGCCATGCCATCAAACGCAGCCACTGTGCCATGCCATCAAACGCAGCCACTGTGCCATGCCATCAAACGCAGTCACTGTGCCATGCCATCAAACGCAGACACTGTGCCATGCCATCAAACGCAGTCACTGTGCCATGCCATCAAACGCAGTCACTGTTCCATGGCATCAAACGCAGTCACTGTGCCATGCCATCAAACGCAATCACTGTTCCATGGCATCAAACGCAGCCACTGTGCCATGCCATCAAACACAGTCACTGTGCCATGCCATCAAACGCAATCACTGTGCCATGCCATCAAATGCAGCCACTGTGCCATGCCATCAAACGCAGCCACTGTGCCATGCCATCAAACGCAGTCACTGTGCCATGCCATCAAACGCAATCACTGTGCCATGCCATCAAACGCAGCCACTGTGCCATGCCATCAAACGCAGCCACTGTGCCATCAAATGTCACCACTCTGCCATGCCATCAAATGCAGTCACTGTGCCATGCCATCAAATGCAGCCACTGTGTCATCAATTGTCACCACTGTGCCATGCCATCAAATGCAGCCACTGTGCCATGCCATCAAACGAAGCCACTGTGCCATTAATTCGCACCATTGTGCCATGCCATCAAACGCAGTCACTGTGCCATGCCATCAAACACAGTTACTGTGCCATGCCATCAAACGCAGCCACTGTGCCATCAATTGGCACCACTGTGCCATGCCATCAAACACAGTCACTGTGCAATGCCATGAAACGCAGCCACTGTGCCATCAATTTGCACCACTGTGCCATGCCATCAAATGCAGCCACTGTGCCATGCCATCAAACGCAGCCACTGTGTCATGCCATCAAACGCAGCCACTGTGCCATGCCATCAAACACAGCCACTGTGCCATGCAATCAAACGCAGCCACTGTGCCTTGCCATCAAATGTAGCCACTGTGCCATGCCATCAAACACAGCCACTGTGCCATCAATTCGCACCATTGTGCCATGCCATCAAACGCAGCCACTGTGCCATGCCATCAAACGCAGCCACTGTGCCATGCCATCAAACGCAGTCACTGTGCCATGCCATCAAACGCAGACACTGTGCCATGCCATCAAATGCAGTCACTGTGCCATGCCATCAAACGCAATCACTGTTCCATGGCATCAAACGCAGTCACTGTGCCATGCCATCAAACGCAATCACTGTTCCATGGCATCAAACGCAGCCACTGTGCCATGCCATCAAACACAGTCACTGTGCCATGCCATCAAACGCAGCCACTGTGCCATGCCATCAAACGCAGTCACTGTGCCATGCCATCAAACGCAGACACTGTGCCATGCCATCAAATGCAGTCACTGTGCCATGCCATCAAACGCAATCACTGTTCCATGGCATCAAACGCAGTCACTGTGCCATGCCATCAAACGCAATCACTGTTCCATGGCATCAAACGCAGCCACTGTGCCATGCCATCAAACACAGTCACTGTGCCATGCCATCAAACGCAATCACTGTGCCATGCCATCAAACGCAGCCACTGTGCCATGCCATTAAACGCAGCCACTGTGCCATGCCATCAAACGCAGTCACTGTGCCATGCCATCAAACGCAATCACTGTGCCATGCCATCAAACGCAGTTACTGTGCCATGCCATCAAACGCAGCCACTGTGCCATCCCATCAAACAAAGTCACTGTGCCATGCCATCAAAGGCAGCCACTGTGCCATGCCATCAAACGCAGCCACTGTGCCCCTCAATTGTCGCCACTGTGCCAATTGTCACCACTGTGCCCTTTACTTGTCACCACTCACTGTGCCCTTTAATTGTCACCACTGTCTGTGCCCATTGTCGCCGCTGTGCCCTGTAAAATGCACTCACCTTACTCCTTCGTCCCTCGATGTCTTCTCCCGCCCTCGATGATGCTTCAGCCAATCAGGTTACCGATAACCAGAACCGGTGACCTGATTGGCTGAGACGGCCGTCAGTCTTATCCAAGAAAGGCACCCTGTACGTTCCCTGGATAAAGCATCCGGGACCATAGGGCTGTACTCGGAAAGCCAATCAGCACTACCCACAGCCAACCAGCGGCCGTTATTCAGGTGGTCGGCGCTCAATGTCCGGCTACCTGAATAGACCAGCGGCAGCTGGTGGAAACAATAACATCCATTCATGCAGACATGAATGGATGTTATTACAGTGGCGTGCGAGAGCCAGAGGGGGCAGTGCCCTCTATGGACGAATAGTAGAAACGACATTTTAAGGAAAAGTATACCTATCCATACCTAATCCATTAATAGGAACATACACTGTTTATATACTGTGGAGAATTATCCATGGTGTTTTCTTTTTCTTTGTGTATATATATATAAATATATATATATATAAATTTGAATTATGACATATTTTCTATCCTATTATATAACACCTGACGTTTACCCACTTACATACAATAAAGGTTATTTACATGTCCAGGTATGTTATATCATGTTTCTACACAAATACCATCCCATTTGTTTTTTAAAACCTTTGGTGGTATAATACAAAATCCACCTCATATTATATTTTTATGGTCGTGGCCCTCTGACTGAGAGTGATGTGGATCACATAAACACGCGACAAGACTTACAACATAAATAGACCTGAAGTGTGCCTTGGTGGTCTGGTCAGTATGCCAAGAAAAGGGGGCATACCCAAAGTAAGTAATGGGTAGTTAATTTAAGAAGGATATGCTAAGAAGTGCCCTGAAAAAGGGAAGGGCGGGAGGGTGTCGAATGCGATTGAATGCGCAGACTCACGGACATGAGGTGAGCTGGGAAGAGTCGGCCCAGTGACATGTAGTACTGCACACTGAACCGACAAAGAGCATGTGTGAGTGGGCTGCTTAAATACCCTCCGGGCTCCTCCCATAAACTCAGGCCACCATACTGGCCTTCTTATTTATGGTCGTGGCCCTCTGACTGAGAGTGATGTGGATCACATAAACACGCGACAAGACTTACAACATAAATAGACCTGAAGTGTGCCTTGGTGGTCTGGTCAGTATGCCAAGAAAAGGGGGCAAAAGACTCAGATAGGGAAATAGCTTATATTGATTTCTTGTATTTATTGAGCCAGCTTGGTAAAGGCTTGTGCCATTCCTTCCTGAGGATTTGGGATGTATGTGGCAAAACAAGGAGACTTCCCATCAGCCTGGTATCTTGATTACGTGGTCTGGTACTCCCTGTTGGGAGGCAGCTCTAATTCGGAAAGAATGTCCTGAGAACAGACTGGCATTTGAAGCCCAAGTTGCTTGGGATTCTGACATGCTTGACAAACTGGCTGCCACTCAGGGAGCTGGTTTAGAAAGGGTAGCATCGAGCTACAATCAGATTGGCTGGGTAGATGAAGCAGTAGTCGGTCAAGCACCGTCACTGGGCGTCAGGCATTGTTAGTCTGAAACAGGTTGATGTCAACCCCCGGGGCTGGTTTGTTGCGTTTGCAGACTGAGAGTGTAGGGGTTCGAAAGCGAGTCGGGTGGCGTTGGAGCAGTGTCTGACTGCCGGAGCCACTGGCTGTAAATTCACTAGGTCGTAGGGAACCGTAGAAGGCCTGGTAGATGGCTGCTAGGATGACTATGCTGGGCAAGGCCCTAAATGGGGAACGAGTAAGGATTTCAGACATGTCCCTAAAAAGGGCACTCTTGAAACATAGGCGCTTGCCACTGACTACAGGTTGGTGCTTCTGTATGCTCTGTAGGAGGGACTTGACTGCATGGGCTCGAGAATACTGACAGTTTACTGGGGTCCTGCAGGGACAGGAAATGCTGGACGCCATCTAGATATGGCGTGATAGTATTGTGAGAAAGGGTCAGCTGCGTGTGGCAATACGATATGAGGGCTAGGACGTGTCTAACGTTGCCTATTGCTGCTCCGAGGCAAGTGGCCAAAAATTAGCAGTTAGTGTTCCAAGCAGTGCGATAGGCCTTCAGTGTGTTGCGTGCCAAGGAGTGGTTAATAAGCTGGGTTGAGTTGGTGAGATGCTACTTCAGTCCATCGTCAGCAATGACCAGGGTGGGACAGGGATGGTTATTGGGTCAGCTCCAGGCTCTTGCTGGAAAAACAAATAAGGTTAGAATGGGACAGAGCATCAGCTGCGATTTTGCATTTGCCTGGAATATGACTACAGAAGATATTAAACTGGTGACGGAGTGACAGCTGCGCGAGCCTGCGCAAGAAGGACGTGATGGGGAGAGGCTTGATCTACCTTAATTGTCGGCTGTGGCCTGATTGTCTGTGGTGAAGAACACTGTCTGTCCAGTTCAAGTGTGGCCCCAAACCTGGGCAGCTGCCACAATGGGGTACAGCACGAGACGTGACGAAAACTGGGTGAAGCAGAAATTTAAGAGAATTTCTGGGGGCCAAGGTTTGGAGAACCAGTGGCGGACGAAAAATGCACGCAAAAGCCTGTGGTGGCTCGGCTGACACTGCCGGGATGAAGATTGAAATGCTGTTCTATCAGGTGGGGAAGTTGTCCCACATAGCTAAGTCTGCTACTGATGCTTGGTCTAGTTTGAGAACTTGGACTGGATCTTGCATTGGTGTGAAAAAATCAAGACAATACACAGGTGCTCAACAAGACGATATACGTGCACTCGCTGACCAACGTGCACTCGCTGACCAACGTGCCCTCGCTGACCAACGTGCACCCGCTGACCAACGTGCACTCGCTGACCAACGTGCACTCGCTGACCAACGTGCACTCGCTGACCAACGTGCACTCGCTGACCAACGTGCACTCGCTGACCAACGTGCACTCGCAGACCAACGTGCACTCGCAGACCAACGTGCACTCGCAGACCAACGTGCACTCGCAGACCAACGTGCACTCGCAGACCAACGTGCACTCGCTGGTGCTGGATGGAAACCTGAACTAAGTGCAGGGAAAAAGACAGGGAAAAGATGAGTGGCCCGCGTGCCACTAAAGATGAATGGCCAACTGGGTGCCACTGTGTTTGTTTGGCTGATTGTCACTGAGGTGTGTTTGCAAGTGTTTGCACGTAGGTGCGTGCTGCAAAGTGTTTTATACTGCTGCAAACAATATTGTGTGGTTGCAAGGGTCTCAGTCTGGTTTGCTGAGACGATATTGCGTGGTTGCAAAGGTCTCGATGATTATGAGGTTTGTTTTGAGATGGCCTTGTGTGGTTGCACGGGTCTCAACAAGTGAGGGGTTGCTGAGACGATGGTGCGTTTGCAATGGTCTCAAGTGAGTGTCGGGCTGCTGAGATGACTATGTATGGCTGCAAAGGTCTGAACGGGTGTCAGGTTGCTGAGATGATATTGCGTTTGCAATGGTGTCAAATGAGTGTCAGTTTGCTAAGACGACTTTGTATGGCTGCAAAGGTCTGAACGGGCGTTGGGTTGCTGAGACGAGATTGTGTGGTTGCAAAGGTCTAGACGAGTGTGAGGTAGCTGAGATGATATTACATTTTGCAAGGGTCTCGTGTCAAGTTGAGTGTCAAGTTGCTGAGACAATATTCCCCCCCCCTTTTTTTTATTTTATAAAAAACGACTGTAAATGAAACGCTGGTAAACATGAGTTACCACATCTGGCTGTGTTTACAAGCTGTTACAGGCATCGGCGTTTTGAATGCCTTTGAACATCCGTCTGAACCCATTTTTTTTTATTAATTTTTTTTTGAGAAGGTTTCTGAACTCAACTGCCTAGAAATTACGATAAATGATCCTGTGTACATGTACTGATAATATAACATAGAGGAGTGATTGGGGATCCTGTGTAGACGTACTGGTAAGATAACATAGAGGAGAGATCAGGGGCGGCTGAAAAACACCCATTTTTCTGGCTGCAAGGGTCTCAATGAATGCCATGTTGCTGGGGCGAGACTGCGTGGTCACAAAGGTCTTTGAGTGGGAGGTTGCTCGAGACGGTATTGCGTGGTTGCAAGGCTCTCGATGAGTGTGGGGCTGCTGAGACGGTATTGCGTTTGCAAGGGTCTCAACAATGGTGTGAGGCTGCCGAGACGGTATTGCGTGGTTGCAAGGGCCTTGATGAATGTGGGGCTGCCGAGACGGTATTGCGTTTGCAAGGGTCTCCACAATGGTGTGAGGCTGCCGAGACGGTATTGCGTGGTTGCAAGGGCCTTGATGAATGTGGGGCTGCTGAGACGGTATTGCGTTTGCAAGGGTCTCAACAATGGTGTGAGGTTGCTGAGACGGTATTGCGTGGTTGCAAGGGCCTTGATGAATGTGGGGCTGCTGAGATGGTATTGCGTTTGCAAGGATCTCAACAAGGGTGTCAAGCTGCTGAGACGGTTTTGCGTGGTTGCAAGGGCCTTGATGAATGTAGGGCTGCTGAGACGATTTTGCGTGGTTGCAATGGTCTCAACAGGTGTCAGGTTGCTGGGCCGAGATTGCGTGGTGGCAACGTTTTTTTTTTTATACATATATATTTTTCCTTTGCGTCAAGGGTGTCAGGCTGCTGAGATGATTTTGTGTGGTTTCAAGGGTCTCGATGAGTGTGGGTCTGCTGAGACGGTATTGCGTTTGCAAGGGTCTCAACAAGGGTGTCAGGCTGCTGAGACGATTTTGCGTGGTTGCAATGGTCTAAACAGGTGTCAGGTTGCTGGGCCGAGATTGTGTGGTGGCAACGTTTTTTATTTATTTTTTGCACTTTAATATTTAATTTTGCTTTTTTTTTTTGCGTTTTTATATATCTTTTTTTTTTTGCCTTTTTTAAGGGTCATGTATTGCAAGGGTCTTAAGGGTGTCAGGCTGCTGAGACGATATACGAGTGGTTGCAAGGATGTCAATGAGTGTGAGGGCTGCTGAGACGATATTGCGTTTGAAAGGGTCTCAACAAGGGTGTCAGGCTGCTGAGACGATTTTGTGTGGTTGCAACGGTCTCAACAGGTGTCAGGTTGCCGAGGGGCTGAGATTGCGTGGTGGCAAAGGTTTTTTTTTTTTTTTTTGCGTTTTTTTATTTATTTATTTATTTTTTTTTTTGCAATTTGTAAAGGTCATGTGTTGAAAGGGTCTTAACAAGGGTGTCAGGCTGCTGAGATGATTTTGCGTGGTTGCACGGATCTCAATCAGTGTGGGGCTGCTGAGACGATATTGCGTTTGCAAGGGTCTCAACAAGGGTGTCAGGCTGCTGAGACGATTTTGCGTGGTTGCAACGGTCTCAACAGGTGTCAGGTTGCCGAGGGGCTGAGATTGCGTGGTGGCAAAGGTTTTTTTTTTTTTTTTTTGCGTTTTATTTTTTTATTTTTGCGTTTTTATATTTATTTATTTTTTATTTTGCGTTTAGTAAAGGTCATGTGTTGCAAGGGTCTTAACAAGGGTATCAGGCTGCTGAGATGATTTGCATGGTTGCAAGCTCTCAATCAATAAGAATTGGGTTACTGAGAAAGGATAGAAACACCTGGTTTGTTTGTACCTTAAGCAAGCAGTATAAGGTAGAAGGACAACGCCTGTTTGAATCGTGGTTCCGTAGGGACCACTAATGAACGATATGGGAGACAACGAATGGTAGCAAATTGATAGGACATAAAGAATGTAATAACATTCTTACTTGCGACAGTGGGCCATGCAAGCGAGTTTGCGGCGGACTGTGGCTGGAGTGAAACATGTCGGGAAGGTGTAGCGTGATGCCGTGCATGGGGCAAAACAATGAGGTTTGGTGTAGAAAATAGAACACGAGAAGTGCGTATCAATGCTTTGTAAGCTCCACTGCGGGAACCAAACATATGGTACGGGTGACACCATGAGTGGCCACGAATTTGACATGACAAACAAGCTAACGAATCCTACCTGGGACAGTGAACGTGCGACTGGGTTTGCTTTGGACTGGAGTGGATGTGCAACACATCCGAAGAGTGTGGTGTGGCGCCATGCATGACGCACAGGCAATAACTTTGGTAAATAAATGAGAGAGAAGAACCATGAACAAACAATTCGTAAGTTCCGCTGCGGGAACTAAAAACACACGGCATGGGGGAACAATGAATGACAACGGTAGAAAGCATGCAATGTATCTGATACAAAACGGTTGTAAAAATGCATGAAACATATTCGATACGAATCGGTAGTAAGGAGTATTGAACGAATCTGATACGATTTGGTTGTAGAGTGTATGCTACCCCTTGCTTTGAAACCGAACACCTACCAACCACCCATCCCCCCAGGCTAATCAAGTGCAGACAAGGCACCATGTGAGTCCAATTACCACCTCAATCTGCCAAAGAACCCATACAAACACATGCTAATCTCCAAATGGATTTACAAATGAATCGTATGTTTGGCAGAAGGAAGTTACAAATGTACTACGCCTGAGCCAAATGATGTTGGAACATGAGCAACAATAACTCAGAGGCAGATTTTTTTCCAAAAGAGATGCAGGATTTGCAAGATTGCACAAGATACGAAAAGGTTTGAATCCTACCTGCGACAGTAAGCGGGAACTGCCGGCGAAGACCATGAAGGGAGAAGCCACAAAGCGATTGCGATGTCGAATGCGATTGAATGCGCAGACTCACGGACATGAGGTGAGCTGGGAAGAGTCGGCCCAGTGACATGTAGTACTGCACACTGAACCGACAAAGAGCATGTGTGAGTGGGCTGCTTAAATACCCTCCGGGCTCCTCCCATAAACTCAGGCCACCATACTGGCCTTCTTATATATCTTATAACACATATGTATCTGGCTATGGTTTGTTCTATTATGATATACATTTAGCATATGCTTTTTTGAATTTAGCAGGTTCGTTAATAATATTAAAATCAAAAAAATGCTGCGCTGCACTGACATATGTATCATAAATCCAATATCAAATGTGACCATTCCTCTTAATGTGAAAAATAAGTGAAACGTGGATATCGTGGCAGATCTAAAGATAACACATTTAAATACAAATAATAATAATCATAAAGTCCATGTGTGTCAAACTTGCACCCGAAGTGTGTTTGAAAAAAGTTCGTAGAGTAAGATCAAACAAAGGGCACCTCCACCTCTAGTAAAATTGCCTGCTTACCGACTCCCAATGATTTTATTGCTAAGATCACGATCGCATGTAGCTCTATGTTTCTATGGTAGGCTTGCTTCTACTGGTCATCTACTGTTCAACTCCATATGTAGGTAAACCATACATCGGTGCATGCCAGATCCCGGAGTGTAGAAAAAATGAGAAGGCCAAAATAGAGGAGTACCGTAGATAAATTCTATGTTTAATATTAATAAAAATACACTCACATGGTAGGTGTACAAGATTAGCGTCTTAAAATAATGTAGCCGGCCGGCTAAAACACTCGCTCGTCCTTCCGGATAGTCGATAGCGGTGACGTCAGCACGCCGCTTTCCCTACGCCGTTTCGTCACAGATGACGTCTTCCAAGGGCACGAGCGGCGCGCTGACTCGCCGCTAATTGTACATTTGCATGGCCAATCGGACCGCCCAGTTCTGACATCCGGGAGTTCACGATCCTCATCTACCATATTGGAGATGGGACATTTGCCCTTACTAGTTGTGACTCGATGACAAAATGGCCATATTGGCATTATATAAGGCCAGATTGAAAAGATTGTATGCACAAAACTTCTAAAGGGACTTAGTATTTGGCCTAAAGTAATAGTAAAGATGACAGAGTAAACCGTTGGTCAGTGAACACTAAATCATCGTCACTGCTATAGAATGAGACGCGCACAGTGTTATAAATTAACCCCATGATGCATGAAACGAATCTAACATCTTCATCACTAGGGGCTCTGTTTGCAACACGTTAACTACTATTGTGCAAGTACGTTCTCAGTTAAATAAAAATTCATATTGTTTTAAAACATTTGGTTGATAAAATAATGTAATAAAAAAATATAATAATTGATCATAAAATAAAGGAAGGTTATGGGCTATTGACAGTCGCATACAACCCGCATTATAAGTCAAGGAACCTCGACTCGCTGATGGCAGCCAGCGAGACAGGAAAAGGAACCCTTAAATATAAACCACATTTGGGTCCCTGTGATCACCCAAAACATTAGATGAGAGCATCCATGCAGGCCCAATTGGCTCCCATAAATCAAACTGGAACCAACGTCAAAAGGGATATTATACCCTGCATACATAAAAATCCCTTTTGACGTTGGTTCCAGTTTGATTTATGGGAGCCAATTGGGCCTGCATGGATGCTCTCATCTAATGTTTTGGGTGATCACAGGGACCCAAATGTGGTTTATATTTAAGGGTTTCTTTTCCTGTCTCGCTGGCTGCCATCAGCGAGTCGAGGTTCCTTCCCTTATAATGCGGGTTGTATGCGACTGTCAATAGCCCATAACCTTCCTTTATTTTATAAATAATTTTTTTTTTTTTTTATTACATTATTTTATCAACCAAATGTTTTAAAACAATATGAATTTTTATTTAACTGAGAACGTACTTGCACAATAGTAGTTAACGTGTTGCAAACAGAGCCCCTAGTGATGAAGATGTTAGATTCGTTTCATGCATCATGGGGTTAATTTATAACACTGTGCACGTCTCATTCTATAGCAGTGACGATGATTTAGTGTTCACTGACCAACGGTTTACTCTGTCATCTTTACTATTACTTTAGGCCAAATACTAAGTCCCTTTAGAAGTTTTGTGCATACAATCTTTTCAATCTGGCCTTATATAATGCCAATATGGCCATTTTGTCATCGAGTCACAACTAGTAAGGGCAAATGTCCCATCTCCAATATGGTGGATGAGGATCGTGAACTCCCGGATGTCAGAACTGGGCGGTCCGATTGGCCATGCAAATGTACAATTAGCGGCGAGTCAGCGCGCCGCACGTGCCCTTGGAAGACGTCATCTGTGACGAAACGGCGTAGGGAAAGCGGCGTGCTGACGTCACCGCTATCGACTATCCGGAAGGACGAGCGAGTGTTTTAGCCAGCTGGCTACATTATTTTAAGACGCTAATCTTGAACACCTACCATGTGAGTGTATTTTTATTAATATTAAACATAGAATTTATCTACGGTACTCCTCTATTTTGGCCTTCTCATTTTTTCTACACTCCGGGATCTGGCATGCACCGATGTATGGTTTACCTACATATGGAGTTGAACAGTAGATGACCAGTAGAAGCAAGCCTACCATAGAAACATAGAGCTACATGCGATCGTGATCTTAGCAATAAGATCATTGGGAGTCGGTAAGCAGGCAATTTTACTAGAGGTGGAGGTGCCCTTTGTTTGATCTTACTCTACGAACTTTTTTCAAACACACTTCGGGTGCAAGTTTGACACACATGGACTTTATGATTATTATTATTTGTATTTAAATGTGTTATCTTTAGATCTGCCACGATATCCACGTTTCACTTATTTTTCACATTAAGAGGAATGGTCACAATTGATATTGGATTTATGATACATATGTCAGTGCAGCGCAGCATTTTTTTGATTTTATAGGTAATTTATGTGTATCGCACATTGTTTTTTTTTTTTTTTAATTTAAATTTAAGTTTATTATAATAAAATAAAGAGCATACAGAGTAATAAATGTAATACAATAAATGCATCAGGAAACATTGTGTTGACAATTATAGTAGTAAACAATAAATTACATTTCTTAACTAGATTTCCCCCTCTCCTCCCTCCCCCCCCCCCAATGTCCCAACTATATACCTGGTAAGTTTAACATGGGAGTGTAAACGTGTATAATCAGGAGGGATGGGAATCAGTAGAGGTAGCGACAACATTTTAGGGCTAAAATTCCCTGTTTACTAAGCAATCTATAAAACTTTTATTATAATCTGAGATCATAAAACTAAAATATATGTAAGGAATAAATCATACCGAACCGTGGAGAGGATAGGTTTCCAGGGGCATCCCCTCCCCCCGACACCCCCACCGGGAGCAATCTGTGTCGAGGAGGGGGGGCAGCCCCCCCCACCCAGCCCCCCCTTGATGACAAAAAAATTGGATCCAAATGTTGTCCAGAGCAACATCTCTCAATCAACTCTTAACTTATAAACCTAAAAGGAGACAAGGAATTTAATACATACATCCAGTTAAACTAAATCAGCACTACCTGAGACCAGTGGAGAATATGATATGTAATGAATATCTCCTGTTCAAGAGAAAAAATAAGAGTAAAGAAAAGAGAGGGGGAGAAGGAGGAAAGAGGAAGGAGAGGAAAGGGAAAGGGAGGGTGGGCCTACCTGCCATAGGATTACATCAGTCTGAGTCCAGAGCCAAAACTAAACTTACATGTTGTGGGAGATTCCCATGTAAATCAACCAAGGTTCCCAAATTTCAGTGAACTGGGTAGAGGTATCTAACATAGAGTTAATTCTTTTTTCCTGTTCCATAATCCATGTAACCTTTCTCTTCATGTGTAAAATGGAAACAGACGGTTTCTTCCATGCAGCCGCTAAAGTGATTCTGGCGCCAGTCAGTATAAATAGAATCAGCTGTCTAATGGCCCTGGAACTCTGTGGTATTAGACCATTCAATAAGGCTTCCGCACATTGTTTATGCAGCAGCAGCAACCAATCACTTTATTGTTTTGTATATTTTGTTAAAGACCTGCGCAGTAATTTTTTCCACAGATCGTTAATAATATTATACCATCACAATTGAATGGTAACGTTTTACTTTAAAATTCTGCCTGTAGCAATATAAAAATTCTCCACTAGATGGCAGAACCACCTGGATACAAATACAGGATGTCTAATTCATCTGAAACAGCTTGAAAAAGGAGTGCGCATTCCCCCTACCAACAGGGTGTGCTAGCCCGGAAACGCGTTGCGAACATGCCAGTGACGCCATCCTACGTTCCAAGCCTCCTTTTTGGCTCTCCTCCACTTCACCTTAATTCGCCGGCCACCAGACAGAGAGTATAGAGCAACAGAGACAGCTTCCCCTGTTTGACCAGCGTCATGGATGCCTCACTGAGCAATCCCCAACCAATGTAACCGTTATTGTAATCTTAAGTGTGGGTTACTATGTAATTTTTTTAATACAATTTATACAGTCTACAGGCGCCTGCATTTGTTTTCTTCTTTAAAAAATTAAGACAGACAGTACAGTTTTAACACAATTCAATCCAAGTGGAATCCTGTTAGTTTGAGCTTACAATCTGAAAGATACATAGATCTGAGTTTTTTCCTCCACTATTAAGCTGTATTTCCAAGGATCCAGGAGCAATGTGCAATTTATGGCAATGAAGATGTTTACTAAGCCTGAAAAGTGGAGGCATACAACAAACAGTTATGCACCAATACAGGCTAGGATGCTTTGACCGTGGATACTACCTTATAGGCAATAAGCAAGACATTTAGTTTTTGTCTATAACTGTACATATTAGCACTCGACTTTTACAAGTACAGTAAAACATTCGATTGCGAGCATAATTCATTCCAGAAACGTGCTCGTAACCCAAAGCACTTGTAAGTCAAAGCAAATTTCCCCATAAGAAATAATGGAAATGCAAATGATTTGTTCCACAACCATTTATTCATAGGTCCTTCAGTCCATATAAAAAGATTATAGCAATATGACCAGGTTGTGCAACCATAAAATTTCCATCCACAAATTGAAGCCTCCACAAGAGGATTAGAAGCAAAATCCAGCAGGAACTACAGATTATAAAAGAGAAAAGAGGCGCCTTTAAGTGTAGCAATATGTTGCTAAATATAGTACCTTCATTAAATGTAACCATATTGCTACATTTAGAGGTGGCTCTCTTCTCTTTTATACTCAGTTGTACATGACCCTACTTGTAAATCAAGACATCGCTTGTATATCAAGTCAAAATTTCTAAAGAGAATGTTGCTTGTCTTGCAAAAAGCTCTCAAACCAAGTTACTCTCAAACCAAGGTTTTACTGTAGTATATTTTATTTATTTTGAACATAATTTCATCACAATTCAACTACTTGCTGCCTACCCACAGTAGACTTAGTACACCTATACGTCACCGGCTTGCTTTTAGGTTTGGGAAGCTCACGCGCACACTCCCTACCGACCTGTGCTGAGATTGGACACAGCAAAAGTTTGGCAGCTGATGTCAGCCAATGATCTTGGCTAAAGTAAGCTGATTGGCTTTGTATGTTGCTGGCTTGGTTCTGAGTTTGGGGCATGCATGCACACACCCCCTACTGACCCATGCTGAAATTGGACACAGCACAAGTTTGGCAGCCGATTTCAGCCAATGATTTTAGCTGGAGTCAGCTATTGTCAGTGTCAGTTAGTGACCCTCAGGCCGTGTACACACGACCGATTTTCTCAGCAGAATCCAGCAAGAACCTCGATGGGAGACGTATTCTGCCGAGAAAACCGGTTGTGTGTACACTTTTTGCCGAGCAGCCCGTTGAGGAACTCGTCGAGCCAAAAAGAGAGCATGTTCTCTATTTCCTCGTTGTTCAATGGGAAAATTTGGCTCGACAAGCTTTTTGACTGCCGAACTAGGAACTCGACGGGCAGAACGATGAGTTTCGCCTGACGAGTTTATCGATCGTGTGTACGCCGCCATACAGATAGTATCTGATAGCATCAGATTGCCCTCCACCCTATCACAGTAACACTGTAGGTCACTGATGACCGCCATTACAGTATGTAATTTATAGCTGCGTAAATTCCAGTACATATACCATAGTTTGTAGAACTATAACTTCCACAGAAACCAATTACTATACATTTATTGTGATTTTATTTTTTTTATCAAAAACATTTGGCAGAATACATTTTAGCCTAAATTTATGAAGACATTTAATTTTTTTATTGGATATGTTTTATATCAGAAAGTAGAAAAAAAAATTCTCAACATTTTAGTGTTTATATAACAAACAAAAAAAAACACAATAGTTATTAAGTAACCCAAAAAAAAACTATATTTGTGTGAAAAAATTATAAAAATTTAGTTTGTGTACAGTTTTGCATCCCCACGCAACTGGCAGTTATGCCCTGTACACACGATCTGTTCACCTGATGAAAACGAACCGATGGATTTTTTCATCAGATATCCGATGAAGCCGACTTTCATCAGTCTTGCCTACACACCGTCGTTTAAAAATCTGATCGTGTCAGAACGCGATGACGTACAGTAAAACACTAGGACGTGCTGAGAAAAATGAAGTTCAATGCTTCGACTTGATTCTGAGCATGCGTGGATTTATGACCGATGGAATTCCCCACAGACGATCGTTTTTTTAACCATACGAAAATTTTAAAACAGGTTCTATTTTTTTTCACCGATGGGGAAAAAACTGATGGGGCCCACACAGGATCGGTTTCTCTGATGAAAACGATCCACTTTCATCAGACGAACCGATCGTGTGTACAGTAGTGCAGTGCTGAATAGCCAAACATCCTCTTGTCATGAAGGGTGTAAAACCTTCCGGAGGCCAAGTGGTTAATAATGAAAGATTTGTTTTTCTCAGTTTATTGATTTGTTACTTTTTACATTTCCCTCACATAACTCAATTATCTTAATATACATTCTACATAACACAATCATCTTATTATACAATAATATACATTTTAGTTTACTTTGTAAATGACTACTTTGAAGCAAAACATTTTCAAACAGCATTAATACAAATGTTTGACACTTTCAATGGCAGATAGAAGCAAAGGATTGAGGGATTTTTATTTGGCTGTGTCTGGTATGGGCCCATCAATTTCCTAGAAGTCTATGTTCTAAGAAAATGAAAGATTCCACTAATACAAACTGGTATTATCTTAACAGGGTTTTAAGGCAAGAAAATGTAATCTATTCGCAGGCTTCATTATAACATATTTGCAAATTATCTTACTGATTACACACTGGTGCAATTTTTAATTTTTTTTTGTAATTATACACACGGCTTTAATAATGACTTGTTAACTAGTCTATTCATTGATTCAATAGAATATCAGTACTAAATGTCTTCTGTCCCTAGTAGAGATGAGCACATTTTTAATACTTTGCTCCAAAAAGCAAATCTTTGCAATCAGCTTCAGTTATTAGATATCAATGTTGTATAAAAATAGATTAAATGTCTGAGCCTAATACCTCTCATGCACTAGTTTTGTAAAGGTAATTGTTATGAATTATTTCTACTTCCATCAGACTGCAAAATGCGGAGAACCCTTTACTTCTCGTTTTACCCTTTTGTAGGTAAAAGGTGACAAATAACCTTTCACAAAAACAAAGTATATGCAGATTCATGAACAAGCTTGTTAGCAAATATATTTTGGAGATTACCAGCTTTTTGATCAGTACACACTCTAGTGGGGGATGTGAATTGTTTAATCATTCAAGAGTTGTATTAAAAAAAAAAATCTGGCATTGTTCCTATTTTATTGCAAAACGACAGCACTGATGAAACAAACATATGGCATTACGGCCTGTCTGAAAAACAGCCCTATATACACATAGTTTGAATTATTTTTAACTTAATGTAAAACAATGATAGAAACATGTTATCCATGATCCCATAGTATCTCTGCATTGTATCAAAACAAAAACAGACGTCATCATTTTATTACATTATTTAATCACTTATCCATAAATGCACCATTTAAACATTTAATCCAAAAGGCAATTCTTGTTTTTGGGTAAGAATCTTGGGGTTTTTATTGTTGTTTGTGTGTCCATTAAGGAGATTCACCCAGCTGTTCTGGTGATCAGAAGAGAAATATAGAGTAAAATCTTCCAACAGAGAAAATAATGAAAAATGTCTAAAAGGGGATTTTCATTTTGGAACAATCTCCCCTATCTTTCTGTTAATATGCACCTGTGTCTATAGCAGCCTTTTTCAACCAGGGTGTTCAGGCACCCTGGGGTGCCTTCAGGGGTGCCTTGGCAACATGCTTAGAAATTGCCCAAAAACTGTATACAAGTCAGCAACCTTCTAGCCACCAGTGTCCTAACAATCAATAATGTTATCGGTTGATAAAGAGGCTGTCGGACACACCTGCCCAGCATCCTTGTTTGCCCATCCCCTGCCCCTTTCTATCAGCACCAGGGTCACATTAGCTGAGTGAGGGGGAGAAACTGAGGGAGGTAGAAGAGAAACATTGGAATACTAATCAGTACCAGTGCGTAAAAGGTGTATTTAGAAGAATAAATCACTGCTAATCACTCCACGCATGTGGATGTTGCTACATTATGTACATATATTCGTTTATTTTTAGAATGGGGTGTCTCGAGATCGTGTGGAATTTTAAAAGATGCCCTGACTGAAAATAGGTTGAGAAACACTGGTCTATAGTTATTATCATTCAATTGAAAGTCTGGATTGGTTGGTCAGATACGTGTGGGTTTTTATTTTATTTTTTTATTTTTATTTTTATTTATTTTTTTTTTTATGTAGCACTCTTTTTCTATCTCCAGATATTTATGTGTGCTTCTCCTGAGGAAGTGAGTTTTACCTCACGAAATGCTTAGAGAGAAAATCAGCACAGATCATTCATATGTGATGAAAGGTTTTAAATTTTAAAACGGAGTTCCACACATTTTAAAGTCAGCAGCTACAAAAAGCTACAAAAAGTAGCTGATGAATTTGAATAAACAGACACTCACCTGTCCCACGGTCCAGCGGTACGGCCACCAGTGTTGCTCATCTTACTTTAAAAAAGTAATTAGTTACAGTTACAAATTACTTATCCGAAAAAATAATTGCGTTAGTGATTTAGTTACTACATTGAAAAAGTAATTAGTTACTCAGCAAAGTAACTGAGCTGGAGTGTGAAGAATCTGATATTGTACAGTATTGCTGGACATGTGGAGTGTACAATATCAGATTCTTCACACTCCACCTCCACATGTCCAGCTATACTGTACAGTACAGTATTGCTGGACATGTGGAGCTGGAGTGTGAAGAATCTGATATTGTACAGTATGGGTGGGTGCCTGTCAAAACTGGGTACCCGCTCCCCCTCCCCCCCAAAGAAAAATGCCATGCCTATTGTTGATCACTATATGTGACAGGATGTTTGTAAATGTATGTAGTAATTCTATTTCATGAATAATAAATTTGTTTGTACATTCTATAGCTTTTGCGGTGTAACTTGTTAAAAGTCCTGTGGGCAATGAATTGTAATTAAGGGGGATGTCTTCCAATGAAGACACTTGTTATGATTAAAAGTGTCTTAACCACTTAAGACCTGGACCAATATTAAGGTAAAGGACCTGGCCCCTTTTTGCGATTCGGCACTGTGTCCCTTTAACTGACAATTGCGTGATCATGCGACATGGCTCCCAAACAAAATTGCTGTCCTTTTTTTCCCACAAATAGAGCTTTCTTTTTTGGTGGTATTTGATCACCTCTGTGGTTTTTATTTTTTGCGCTATAAACAAAAATAGAGCGACAATTTAAAAAAAAACTTTTTGCTATTATAAATATCTCCAAAAAATATATATATTTCCTCAGTTTCAGGCCGATATGTATTCTTCAACATATTTTTGGTTAAAAAAAAATCGCAATAAGAATTTATTGATTGGTTTTTGGATAGAGTAAAGCCTCGTACACATAATGCAATTGTTGGCAGGGGATTGTCTGTTGACAGACTGTTGTCCTAAAATATGACCATTAGTACGCTTCTTTTGACAACTGTCCAACTTTCGGCCAACAAATGTTGGATGACAGGATTTTTGGCGGACAATGGTTTGCTGTCAGATTTTCTGATGGTCAGTGCACAAATTCCGTCACACAAAAGTCAAAAGTATAAACACGCATTCTCAGAATCAATGCTCACCAAACATGAAATTAGCAGAAGGGGCCCAAGGAGTGGCGCTTAAGAGCTGAAATTCCTCGTAGGATGTCAATACGTTTGTGTTTGTTGCATGACAATTGTGTACCGTTAGTATGCAAGACAAGATTCTGGCACAAGCCCTTAAGACCAAAATCAGACGGTCGGTTGGCCAACAATTGTGCCACGTGTACGAGGCTTAAGAGAGGGTTATAATCCCTGAAAAGACAGTAATAATAACACTTGGAAAGCCATAACAACACTTGAAAAAGTGAATCCAACAGGGCCAAAGTAAGCTGAGAAACTGATGCTGGTTTGATGACTGACCTAATAGGAAACTACAAGGGAAGTTATCTGGGGATCCACAATAGACTGGTCTGTTGGTGATGCTAGTGCTCTTTCAGAGTTAGGTCAGCTAGGCCTAGCTGCATCCTCTCAGGGACGTCTAGAGGCTTATGAGCTATCTCATATTGAGGAGGCATGAAGGATGGTAATCCCCTATCTTCTGCGTGCTCCCAGAGTGGCCAACTTGAGGAGATTGGATTGTTCAGACTATTAAAAACGCTGATTCAATCCAGCTCATCTGAACGACTAAAGCAGGAGTGAGAACAGTGCCCACTCTGGTGGACTTTTTGGG
The DNA here is from genome assembly GCA_029574335.1 of Rana kukunoris. Lineage (NCBI taxonomy): Eukaryota > Metazoa > Chordata > Amphibia > Anura > Ranidae > Rana > Rana kukunoris. Next base: position 225,876,033 of record CM056050.1, on the reverse strand, counting down.
TGTAAGTCATGGAACATAAAGACTAGATATGTGCATTCCCGTTCGTACGAATGTTATTTTCGTACGAAAATGTTCATTTTCGTACCCGCAGGATAATGTGTACATACGAAAAAATTAAAGCACCAAAATACGAAAACTACGAGATTACGAATGAGCCGCATAACGAACAACCGCAAATACGAACGAATGATCTGACGAAAAAAAATATGACAAAACGAAAACGGCAAAAGAACAAAAATGACATCTATAACAAAAGATTTACATTCTGTATTTTGTTTGAATCCTTTTTCTGTTTGTTTTCAGTCCTATGTTCATTGTTCATATGACATCTATAACAAAAGATTTGCATGCTGTATTTTGTTTCAATCCTTTTTCTGTTTGTTTTCAGTCCTATGTTTATTGTTCATATGACATCTATAACAAAAGATTTGCATGCTGTATTTTGTTTCAATCCTTTTTCTGTTTGTTTTCAGTCCTATGTTTATTGTTCATATGACATCTATAACAAAAGATTTGCATGCTGTATTTTGTTTCAATCCTTTTTCTGTTTGTTTTCAGTCCTATGTTCATTGTTCATATGACATCTATAACAAAAGATTTGCATGCTGTATTTTGTTTCAATCCTTTTTCTGTTTGTTTTCAGTCCTATGTTCATTGTTCATATGACATCTATAACAAAAGATTTGCATGCTGTATTTTGTTTCAATCCTTTTTCTGTTTTTTTTCAGTCCTATGTTCATTGTTCATATGACATCTATAACAAAAGATTTGCATGCTGTATTTTAAATCCAAAATACGAACAGAAAAAAGGAATTTAAAATACAGAATGCAAATCTTTTGTTATAGATGTCATATGAACATACGACTGAAAATAGCAAAAGAAAAGGGTTTCAAGATACTGCAAATCATTGACGAAAATTCACGAAAATGATTGTCTAACAAGTAACGAACATGAATTAAACAGAATAACGAACCATCCCGCATGTACGAAAATAAAACAGTAACGAAAATACGAAACGATCGGAATACGAAAAAATCGCGTCATACGAAAAACAAACGGGAACAAACAGGAAAACGGGCGTCTTACGAAAAACGAACGAAAACGAAAAAACGGAACAATACGAAACAGAACAAAAAAAAAAGAATTTTTTTTCTGTGCACATGTCTAATAAAGACAAGTAAAGTAGACAAGCATTATGAACAATCTACTAACTGAAACTTCCAGAGAAAATTTCCAGGAATTGGCCCTTAAGCTGTGAAAAGTTCTTAGGGGGTTTTACCTTTTTTTAAAGCATTACAGCACTTAATTTTTCTGCATGCTGCTCCTTGGGTGGATTATTTTTTTGCCTTTAATGATGCAGGCTACATCACTCTGTGTGTATTGATCTTTTTGGTTTACATTAGTGCACAGGCATGATCTCAGAGTTGTGGGGATATACTATGTTTACAGTGATGTAGCCTAACAGTAATTACTTAATTAGAAACCAAACAGTCTCACTTTTCTGCCATGTCACACACTTGAAAGATGGGGTCTGCCTTGTTTATTCCATCTTAAATTGACTTCTATGTAAAAGACATAGATTACGTACAGCAAATATGTATAATTTTTAGATTATGTGCCAGAAAAATAACAATCTAATTTAGGGTTTCTCAACCTTTTTACCTTGGACGAACCGTTGGCAAAACATTTGAGATCTCAGGGAACCCCTAAATAACTGTTCACATCTACAGCTCACTAAACATTGGTGTGATAAGAGCTGTTGATCGAACAACAAATATTTTTAGAAATAGTATTAAATAATAGAATCAATATTACAATGTACCTATTTAATGTGAAACTTTTTATTTTTTTACGCAGATGCTCAATTTTACCTTGAGGCATACAGCTTACAGGGGGAAGCAAGAACAGGAATATAGAAGGGCACAGTACACAGCACACACTAAATGGGGGTCAGCAGGACACATTACATGTAGGAAGCAGGGCACATTACATGGGGGAAGAAGGGCACATTACATGGGGAAGAAGGGCACATTAATTGGTGGCAGTGGAGTATATTATGTGAGAGAAGGGCACATTACTTGAGACTAGAGCACATTACATGTGAGAAGGACCTTCTTTTTTCCATAAAAGATCTGTTTATTAATCAAAAAAGATATAGTACATACAGGAGGAAATTGAGTGAGAAGGACCTTCTACATGAGCAGGGCATATTATACAGGAGCAACACACATTATATGAGAGCAGGACACATTACTTTGGGACATTGTGGGACAGATTCAATGGGATCAAGGCATATTACATATTACATTAAGGGGGAGCAAGGCACATTATGTTGGAGCAGGGCACGTTACTGGGCACAGAGTAGGACACATTACATGGGCAACACAGCAAGGCACATTACGTGGAAGCAAGGCACATTACATGAGAGCAGGGCACATTACTAGTCACACAGCAGGGCATATTAGGGCACACAGCAGGGCACTTTATGGGACACACAGCAGGGCATATTACATGGGGTAGGCAGCAGGACACATTACAGGAGGGTGGGGAACAGTGCACCACAGCTAACACCATCACAGCCCTTAATTTCCTTTGTGTACCCTTCCAAATTCCACGCAGGGTCATTTCAATGATGAAAATGGCAATAAGGACACATGAGAAAATGTTGATATTGCAGGGCAGGGAAAGAAAGGTAGCAAATGCTGCCGCACTTTAATACAAGAACCAATAGTAACTGCTGAAGATAAATTAATTATATTTTAATAAAAATATTCTTTGTTTTTCAATAGACATCTCTTAATATACTAAGCAATGGTATAGCATTTGTCGAATATGCTTTGTTTTAAAGAATATCGTCTTAGCAATTTTGGGAGTGATTAGCTTAAGTTGATCTATATAATGTGCTTTACTTGTCTGGGGCTATTTTTACATGACCAAGCACTATAGTAATCTGTTGGGACTTGAGTAAATTTGGCCTCTTAACCTAAAGGATTAGTGTCACTTTAATATGTGAAATTTGCATTTGATGTAAACAAACACAAAATTAACTTCAAGGCAATTCACTTTTTTGCTCCCATTTCTGTGTGCACTAATGAACCCTAATAAGCAAAGTTAAGTAATAAAAGTTCAGAGAACTTGTTTTTATTTTTATTTTTAGGAGCCATCTGCTACAGTAAACATGCTTGGGTAAGTATACCATGAAAACGTCAACCTTTATAATTTAAAGGAATATCTACGTCCCAGAGAATCCAAAACATTTCTTAATACAGTTAAAAAAACTAAAACCTTAATTGGATTGCAAATGATTTCTCTGGTTTTCCCTTTTAAAACAATGGTTAAAATGTATGTTTCCTATAGATATACCCATTTAGTAATGGAGTGATTTTGGCAGTAGATACCGTTTTCTTTCTATCCCTGAGTATAAATTAAATAGATAAACAACAGTAGCATGATCACATAGTAGAATGATCATGTTCTTCCTGTAACAAATATCTACCCAAAGTATGAGATGACACATACACACACACTTAGTTTTGCATTATTTGTTTAGTATTTTTAATCTCCAGCCACTTGTAAATTTTTGCTTAATCGTTTTTTTAAATTCAAGTTGAAATCAAATTATATATTTTTTCCAGTTGATTGATTTTTTGGTTCTGCAAGCCAGAAAAAGAAAAACGTGAGAATGGAACACAAAAGTTCATTATACAACATATGCTAGAACAATACTAAGGGCCATATTCTCAAAAGAGATACGACGGTGTATCTCCAGATACACCATCGTATCTCTGTTTCTTGCCCTGTGTATCTATGCGGCAGATTCTTAGAATCAGTTACGTATAGATTTGGCGTAGATCCGACTGGTGTAAGTTACTTACACCATCGGATCTTAGATGTAATTCTACGCTGGCCAGAAGGTGGCGTTCCCGTCGATTTCAGTGTTGAATATGCAAATGAGCATGATACGCCGATTCCCAAACAAAGTTGCGCGCCGTTGACGTAGTTTACGTAGTTTGCGTACGCGTAAGTTTACCCCTGCTATATGAGGGGTAACCTTGCGTAGGTCCGGCGTAAGTCATGTTATGTATGGACGTTGGGACAGCGTCGTGTTTTTCCATCGTTTACGTCGTTTGCGTAACTCGTCGCGAATAGGCCTGTACGTTAATTACGTTGCCGTCGAATTCAATGTATTTGCGGCGTACTATGGAGCATGCGCAGTGGGCTACATTTAGGGCCGGCGCATGCGCAGTTCGTTCGGTGCGGGGGCGTGCTTAATTTAAATACAGCACGTCTCCCTCCTTCCCTATTTGAATTACGCGGCCTTAGACCGTCCCCTTTACGATACGCCGCCGCAAATTACGGAGCAAGTGCTTTGAGAATATAGCACTTGCCCGTAAATAGTGCGGAGGCGTAGCGTAAAGGGGATACGCTAAGCAAAAAAGGGCAGATCTATGAGAATCTGGACCTAAATGTTTACCTTCAATGTTTATTGATGGTAGAAAGATGAAATGGGAGCCGACGGTTGAAAGGCAGGGGATGAAAGTTTATGGTGGGAGGCAAAAGTTTAAGGTAGGGCAGGGAAATGGCTAATCCAGGTTGGTTGGAGCTGATGGTAGATGGGGGTGGGAGACATGCTCTTATGGCGGAGGGAATTAAAGGGCATTGAATGGGAATCGATGTAATGGGTAGAATATGCATTGTAGTTTCAGCTTGGTTTTACAGGATGGTAGCTAGAGAGGGTGAATAGAATTTGCACACAGTGCTACAGATTGTAATGATGGGTTGGAAGGGAAGGAGGAAAGATATACAGGATATGAGTCTAAAGCTGGCCATACACTAGTAGAATTTCATTGTAAAATTTTTGTTTTGTTCAATTTTTGAATCATTCGTGGGATCAAATGTTTGTTTTTAGTCACAGTGAGGCGCACATTCGAAGGGATAGGTGGGAAAAATGTTCTCAAACTAATTTCTAACAATGAATGGGGTTTTTGTTTGGAAAAAGGTCTTTCATGAAATCATTGAATGTACCGATGAGAAGTTTTATAACCTACCAGTATATAACCAATTAAAGATCAGAGAAAACTGAGAGTTTGTCTTATCTAGGGTGGATGAAAAAGAGCTAAGAGCAGGAGAGTGATAAAACGACACCAAACACAAATACTTCAATTGACCACGCTTTTATTTTATTTTTGAAAGACAGTTCATTTTAACTCTGTGAAGCTGGCTCATTCACAACAGGTGTGTTGAGCAGGGCTAATATGCATTGATCAACACAGGCTCGACACAAGGGCAGAATGAAAACAGACATTCTCATTGCCTGTTCACATCATACATGTACGATGGGGTGCACTGTGTAAAAATGCAGCTTGTCACAACATATTAACATAAGTTGAATAGATTGTATTTTGTTAACTCTGAATAAAGTAAAAAGACAAAGAAGGTAAACAGTGCAATGTGTTGCCATAAGGCTAGGCATGCAGGATGATGTAAATGGGCCCTTATGGTATTTATGCTGACCTATAAAAAAAAAATGCTCTACTTCTTTAGCAAATTAATCCTACTGTCCGCATCAGGAAACTCAACCTGTAGACAGGAAGTGGCTGCAAAGTTGCTGCAGTAGATTAAAAGTAGCATTGCAAAGGATTCAAAAAGTTTTTGTTTTTTTTAAAGAGGAGTATATTCTTTATGATGCACCATACAAAACTAAATTATTTAGCAAAAAAATTAGGGAATCATTAATGAGGTAAATAAGTTTTAATACGTTCTGAGTCACCAATGCCAAAAAAATAGTGATAAAGAATTCTGACTTACCTCTGACATTTCGTTGCATGCCTTTTCCTGGTTTGTGAGTCTAATGCCACAATGAGGAGGTGGAGACTCGGCTCCTTGCACAGATAGAAAGGGCTGCAAGGGCAGGGACGGTGATAATAATGGGGGATTTTAACTACCCAGAAATTGACTGGAATAATGGAATTTCTGGGACAGTTAAAGGACAAAAATTTAAAAACCTATTGCAGGACAATTTTATGGTCCAGTTTATTGAGGCCCCAACTAGGAATGATGCTCTGTTGGACCTGGTAATCTCAAACCATGCAGAGCTCATTACTAATGTTCAGATAAAGGAACACCTGGGTAGCAGTGATCATAACATGATTTCGTTTAATGTAAACTATAAGCAAGAAATGCATACAGGAAAGATAAAAACACTTAATTTCAAGAGAGCAAATTTTCAAAGCATGAGGACTGCTCTCCAGGGCTTGGACTGGGAGGGAATATTGGCACCGATGAACACAGAACAGAAATGGGAATTCTTCAAAAAGACTCTTTGGAACCTCACTGCAAAGTATATTCCCATGGGCAATAAGTTTAAAAGGCTAAAGATAAAACCTATGTGGCTCACGGTCAAAGTAAAAAAAGCTATAAACAATAAGAAAATAGCTTTTAAAAAATATAAAAATGAAGGAACACTAGTGTCGTTTAAATGTTACAAAGAATATAATAGAATATGTAAAAAGGAAATCAAGGATGCAAAAATTCAAAATGAACGACAGATTGCAAAAGATAGTAGGACAAACCCCAAAAAATTCTTTAAATATATTAATAGTAAAAAGGTCAAGTCTGAGCATGTAGACCCTTTACAAAATAATCTAGAGTGGGTGACTGAGGACATAGAGAAGGCAAATTTATTAAATGCTTTCTTCAGCTCTGTGTATACAATGGAGAATGGGGGAGCTCATGTCGATATAGGGGGTGGGAGTGACACAGCCCCAAATCCACAATGGCTCAAAAGTGATATGGTCCAGAAATTTTTAGACAGAATAAAGGTGGATAAAGCACCTGGACCAGATGGCATCCACCCACGGATCCTAAAAGAATTGAGCTCTGAAATTTCAAAGCCACTGTATCTAATATTTAGGGACTCATTAATGACAGGAATAGTACCACTGGATTGGCATAAAGCCAATGTGGTGCCCATATTTAAAAAGGGAACAAAGTCTTTACCTAGTAACTATAAACCTGTTAGTTTAACTTCTATAGTTGGGAAGATACTGGAACGTTTAATAAAAGACCACGTGGATGAGTTCTTGCTGGAAACAAACTATTTAAGCAGCAGACAGCATGGATTCATGAAAGACAGAAGTTGTCAGACAAACCTGATTTATTTTTATGAAGAGGTAAGTAAAACCCTGGACAGAGGCGTAGCAGTGGACGTGGTATACTTGGATTTTGCAAAAGTGTTCGATACAGTTCCCCACACACGGCTCATGTGTAAGGTAAGGTCTACAGGATTAGATATATCAGTTTGTAAATGGATAGAAAACTGGCTGAAAGACAGAATTCAGAGAGTTGTGGTTAATGATTCTTACTCTGAATGGTCCAAGGTTATCAGCGGTGTACCCCAAGGTTCAGTGTTGGCTCCCTTACTTTTCAATATATTTATAAATGATATTGGGTCTGAGATCAAAAGTAACATTTCTGTTTTTGCAGATGACACCAAGCTATGCAGTGGAATAATGTCCTTGCAGGATGTCTCCAATTTACAAGCCGACCTCAATGCTCTGTCTAATTGGGCGACTAAGTGGCAGATGAGGTTTAATGTTGATAAATGTAAAGTTATGCACTTGGGGGCTAAGAATATGCATGCATCATACATGCTAGGGGGAGTACAACTGGGGGGATCTGTAGTGGAGAAGGATCTGGGTGTTTTAGTTGATCATAAGCTCAATAATGGCATGCAATGCCAAGCTGCGGTTTCCAAAGCGAGCAAAGTCCTTTCTTGTATTAAGAGAGGTATGGACTCCAGAGATAGAGATATCATTTTGCCCCTGTACAAATCATTAGTAAGACCTCATCTGGAATATGCAGTCCAGTTTTGGGCACCAGTTCTCAAAAAGGATATCGGAGAACTGGAGAAAGTGCAGAGAAGGGCAACCAAACTGATAAGAGGCATGGAGGAGCTCAGCTATGAGGAAAGATTAGAGGAACTGAATTTATTCACTTTTGAGAAGAGGAGAATAAGGGGGGATATGATCAACATGTACAAATACATAAGAGGTCCATATAGTGAACTTGGTGTTGAGTTATTCACTTTAAGGTCAACACTGAGGACAGGGGGGCACTCTTTACGTCTGGAGGAAAAGAGATTTCACCTCCAAATACGGAAAGGTTTCTTCACAGTAAGAGCTGTGAAAATGTGGAACAGACTCCCTCCAGAGGTGGTTCTGGCCAGCTCAGTAGATTGCTTTAAGAGAGGCCTGGATTCTTTCCTAAATGCACATAATATAACTGAGTACTAAGTTTTGTAGGTAAAGTTGATCCGGGGTAAATCCGAATGCCTTTCGGGGGATCAGGAAGGAATTTTTTCCCCTCCGGTAGCAAATTGGATCATCGCTCTGCTGGAGTTTTTTGCCTTCCTCTGGATCAACTGTGGGTATGGAGTTGGGTGTATGGGAGGATGTACTGTGTTTTACTTTGTTTTATTTTTTTATTTTTTTTATGGTTGAACTGGATGGACTTGTGTCTTTTTTTCAACCTGACTAACTATGTAACTATGTAACTATGTAACTATGTAACATACACAGGACTATTTTTAATGGTCTAGAAAAAACTATGTTTTTTTCAACCCGATTGTTGTTAAAGTGGAGTTCCACCCATTTTTATGTTTGTCTGTGCTGCCTAATCTTATAGTGTTCAGAATGGACAATTTTTATTTATTTTGTTGCTTGTAAATACCTTTATTTTGTAGTCCTTCCTTCCTCCTCCTTATTAGCCTAGGCTATTAAGTCACAAGGCTATTTGCAAGGGTTTCTGGGATAGGCATCATGTTTCCCAGTAGTCCTTGCAAACCTGACTGAAACCTATTACATTGCTTGTGCAGCACTGCGCATGTGCGAGATATGCAAAGCTGAAATCCAGAAAGTCATACAGTCTGGCTTCATGATGCCCACACTTATGGGACTATAAAGGGGAAGTTCCATTCGGATGGCGCCACCCTTGGGGCTGCTTTTGCTGATTTCCTGTTAGTAAAAGTTTGGTGAGAGACGATTTGCACTTTTCAGTCTTCGTGCTTTTCAGTCTGTTACAGCAGTGGTCATCAACCTTGTCCTGCAGGGCCCACTAACAGGCCAGGTTTGCAAGATAACTGAAATACATCACAGGTGATATCATTTGCTGCTCTAGTGATTGCAGTGTTCTAGTCTGCATCTCCCCAAGGTAATACATAAAACCTGGCCTGTTAGTGGGCCCTGCAGGAATGATTGATGACCACTGTGTTACAGCATGACTAATGTGCTATCTCAATTACAAACGCTAGTTTTACCATAATGAGCGCTCTCGTCTCATAACTTGCTTCTAAGCATGCGCATTTTTTTCACGTCGTTAAAGCTTACACACGACCATTTTTTTACGATGTGAAAAAGGACAACGTGAAAAACGACACGAAAAAATAGAGCATGTACTAAATTTTTAATAGCCATTTTTCACGTCATGAAAAATGCTCTGGAGCCCACACACGATCGTTTTTAATGACATTAAAAAAATAATTCATTTTTCACATCATGTGTACGCGGCATTAGATATTGAAGTTTGACACAGCAAGCATTTGCAGAAGAATGCCAAAAATTACCAGTCTATTTTTCAGTTTCAGTTTCACGCAACACTGTGTCCAAACTAATTTTATAAAAAAATTGAGTTTTTGGGGGGGTATTTAGTAACCCTTGATTTGTATTTATTTATTTTAATATTAACATTTTTAATGATCGCAGTGTGTACATAGCATTAATGACACTTAAAGTGCTGGTAATAACAGAAGATTTACAAAGTGCGCAGAAAACATTACAGGTGTATGAAAAAACAATAAAGAAAATAAAAACTAACAGAATAATGCTGTTGATCTTTTATTTTTAACTATAAAAAGGAAAATACACAAAGGGGCTGATTTACTAATGAATCTGCGCTGCGCCGGTACATGCCTTAATAGGTGCGCTGGATGAAGCCCTAATTAGGCGCATGAACCGGCGGCAGCAGCAGCGCGATGTGATTGATAACTAAAGCCGCCGCCGAACTCCCTGTATAAGTCTATGGGGGAAATCTTAATAGTGAATTTTAAAGGCTAATCTGCAAGTTTTGTCCTAAAAAGTGTTTGGGGACCTCAGTCCTGCCCCAGGGGACATGTACCAATGCTTTTTTTATTTTTTAAAACGGCCGTTTTTTCGGGAGCAGTGATTTTAATAATGCTAAAAGTGCAATAATAAAAGTGTAATTTTCCTTTAAATTTCGTACTATGGGGGTCTCTAATGTCAGCATGTGAAAAAGCGCATGTTTCCCGTGGTTAGAACTGTCTCTGCACAAAATGTCATTTTTCAAAGTAAAAAAGCCATTTAAAACTGACTCGCGGCTATAATGAATTGTCGGCTCCCGGCAATTGCAGGAGAATTCATTCATTAAAAAAAGGAAAAAAAAAGCGTGGGGGTCCCCCCAAATTCAATAACCAGACCCTTTAGGTCTGGTATGGATATTAAGGGGAACCCCGCCGTCAATTTAAAAAAAAAAATGACGTGGGGTTCCCCCCAAATATCCATAACCAGACCCTTCGGGTCTGGTGTGGAATTTAAGGGGAACTCCACCCCAAATTAAAAAAAAAATGGCGTGGAGTCCCCCCTAAAATCCACACCAGACCCCTTATCCGAGCACGTTGACCTGGCCGGCCGCAGAAAAGAGGGGGGGACAGAGCGCGGCCCCCCCCCTCTCCTGAACCGCACCAGGCCACATGCCCTCAACATTGGAAGGGTGTTTTGGGGTGCCCCCCAAAACACCTTGTCCCCATGTTGATGAGGACAAGGGTCTCTTCCCCACAACCCTTGCCCGGTGGTTGTGGGGGTCTGCGGGCAGGAGGCTTATCGAAATCTGGAAGACCCCTTTAACAAAGGGGCCCCCCAGATCCCGACCCCCCCCCTGTGTGAAATGGTAATGGGGTACCTTGTACCTCTACCATTTCACGAGTAAAAAAAAAGTGTCAGTGTAAAAAAAGACAAGAGCCGGTTTTTGACAAGTCCTTTATTATCTTCTTTCTTCTTTCCTTCGGGTTTCTTCTTCCTCCTCCTTCTTCCTCCTCTGCTTCTGTCTTGGGTCTTCTATTCCTGCATCTTGCCCGGCGTGTTCTTCCATCTTCTTCCGCTGTCCTTCTCGTCCGCATCTTCTCCTTCTTCTTCTTCGCCGGAGCGGCCGCTTCCAATTGAAATCCCCGCTGTCTGCCGGACCACGCCCCCCCTCTGACGCCACGGGCGAGCTCTTAGGAAAGTCCCCGTGTGGTGCCAGTGCGTCAGAGGGGGGCGTGGTCCCATGTTCCAGAAAGCGGGCAATTCAATTGGAAGCGGCGACTCCTGCAAAGAAAAAGCCGCGCACGAGCTTCAAATTGAATTGCCCGCCCTCTCACTTGTGACCACGCCCCCCTCGGACGCACTTGCAGCACACTCCTAAGAGCTTGCCCGAGGCGTCAGAGGGGGGGCGTGGTCCGGCAGACAGCGGGGATTTCAATTGGAAGCGGCCGCTCCGGCGAAGAAGAACAAGAAGGAGAAGATGCGGACGAGAAGAACAGCGGAAGAAGATGGAAGAACACGCCGGGCAAGATGCGGGAATAGAAGACCCAAGACAGAAGCAGAGGAAGAAGAAGGAGGAGGAAGAAGAAACCCGAAGAAAAGAAGAAAGAAGATAATAAAGGACTTGTCAAAAACCGGCTCTTGTCTTTTTTAACCCTTTACATTTTTTTTACTCGTGAAATGGTAGAGGTACAAGGTACCCCATTACCATTTCACACAGGGGGGGGGGCCGGGATCTGGGGGGCCCCTTTGTTAAAGGGGTCTTCCAGATTTCGATAAGCCTCCTGCCCGCAGACCCCCACAACCACCGGGCAAGGGTTGTGGGGAAGAGACCCTTGTCCTCATCAACATGGGGACAAGGTGTTTTGGGGGGCACCCCAAAACACCCTCCCAATGTTGAGGGCATGTGGCCTGGTGCGGTTCAGGAGAGGGGGGGGCCGCGCTCTGTCCCCCCCTCTTTTCTGCGGCCGGCCAGGTCAACGTGCTCGGATAAGGGGTCTGGTGTGGATTTTAGGGGGGACTCCACGCCATTTTTTGTTTAATTTGGAGTGGAGTTCCCCTTAAATTCCACACCAGACCTGAAGGGTCTGGTTATGGATATTTGGGGGGAACCCCACGTCATTTTTTATTAAAATTGATGGCGGGGTTCCCCTTAATATCCATACCAGACCTAAAGGGTCTGGTTATTGAATTTGGGGGGACCCCCACGCTTTTTTTTTGGTGTTTTTAATGAATGAATTCTCCTGCAATTTCCAGGAGCTGACAATTCATTATTGCCGCGAGTCAGTTTTAAATGGCTTTTTTCCTTCAGAATGTCATTTTTTCACATGCTGACATTACACCCAGGGCCGCCATCAGGGGGGTACAGGCAGTACACCTGCAGGGCCGCCATTAGGGGGGTACAGGCATTACACCGCCCGGGGGTCCCCAGGGGCCCCCAGGGGCCCGGATGGGAACCACCCTAAAACAAAAAAAAATATTTTTTATTTTTTATTTTTTTTAAGGGCTCCGAAGGTCCCCAGGGGCCCGGAGGCCACTAAGGGCCCCAGATGGCAAGCCCTTTTTTTAAAATAAAAGATATATATTTAAAAAAATATATATATTTTTTTAATATATTTGTTTTATTTTTTTTAAGGAAAGGGCCCAGAGGTCCCCAGGGCCCTGGAAGGCTACCCCCTTGTTTTTTTACTTTTTTCGATAAATGTTATATTTAAAAAATATATATATATGTATTTTCTCTCTTTTTTATTTTTATTTTATAAAGAGCACAGAGGTCCCCAGGGCCCCGGATGGCTACCCCCCTTTTTTATATATATTTTTCTTTATTTCTTATTTCTGTCAAAATTTTTGTAAAGGGCCCCCCCGCTCCTCAATTTGTGGCAACACCCCCCCCCCGCTTCTCAATTTCATGCGGCAGCACCCCCCCCCCCCCCCCGGTTCTCTGCTCCAGGGGGCCCATGCCTGAAGCTGTGTAAGGGGCCCCAAAATTCATGATGGCGGCCCTGTACACCTGTAAGGGGCCCGGGGGTCCGGAGGTGCCCAGATGCCTGGAGGCCCCCCAGCGCCCCAGATGGTAACCCCCCTCTTTTTTTTTTTGTATATATATTTGTTAGTTGGTTTTTGTAGGATTTTTTATTAAAGGGCCAATTTTTGGAATTTAATATTTTTTAGCAGTCTGGAGGTCCCCAGGGCCCCGGGTGGCAACCCCCCAAATTTTTTGTTATTAAAGGGCCAATGTTTTGTTTTAGGGGTCTGGAGGTCCCCAGTGGCCCGGAGATCCCCAGGGCTCCAGATGACAACCCCCCACCTTTACAAAAAAAAACAAAAAAAAAAAAAAATTATATATTTTTTGGTTATTTTTTAAACATATATATATATATATATATATAATTTTGAAAGATCCCAGAGGGCCCCAGATGACAACCTTTTTGCTTCTAAAAATGTTATAAACATTTTCCCCAGGTTTGTTACTTTTTACTTTAATTTCTTTTTTAAAGTGTATTTTGTGCGTGAAGTCGAGAGAGAGGAGCTGGACTTGCAATCGCCATCCTTCTCCATGCCCCCGGTGGCAATGGTGGGTGTGAGGGGGGCCTCACCCCACCTGCTACACTTGGGAGCCCGATGGGACAGAGGGACTCCCCCTATGAAGGAGTGTAGCCCACCCAGCCAGCCCTGTAGGTCCTTCGCCTCCCTTTATTTTAGGAGACCTCATGGCCAAAGTGTGTGCAAGTGTGGTGTTTTTTTTTTGGGGGGGGGGGTGGGCATACTAAGCACAGGCGTACCTTGCATAGCACACCCACCGGGAGCCGGGCTGACACCACCAAACTCAATTCACATGTAGCCGAGACCGGGATCCGAACCCTTGGCTGCAGAGGTGAACGGCTTGTCAGCGCAGTTCCATTCACGTTGAGCCACCACAGCTCCCACCCAATGTTATTTTTTTTTTTAGATTTTTGGTAGTTATTTTTTAGTAAAGGGCCCAGAGCTCCCAAGGCAACCCCCTTTTTTATTATTTTATATATGTAGATATTGTAATTTATTTTTCATTAAAGAGCCCAGAAGTTTCTTTTTATTAAAGGGCCCAGTGGTCCCCAGGGCCCCCGGATGGCTACCACCCTTTTTAATATATATTTTTCTATATGTATTTTTTGGTAAAGGAACCCCCCGCTTATCAAATTGCGGCAGCCCCCCCCCTTCTTAATATCAGGCGGCACCCCCCCCCCTATTCTCTGCTCCAGGGGGCCCATGCCTGAAGCTGTGTAAGGGGCCCCATAATTCCTGATGGCGCCCCTAATTGCCTCCCCCCCCCCCCATGGTACGAAATTTCAAGGAATTTTTCACTTTTATTGGTGCACTTTAACCACTTCCATACCGCGCCTATTCTGGCACTTCTCTCCTTCATGTAACAATTATATTTTCTTCCTTGAAACTTACTCAGGACCCCCAAACATTATATATATTTTATTAACAAACACCCTAGGGAATAAAGTGGCGGCCATTTTTTCGGACACATTTCCAACAGTATTTGTGCCAAAAATTTGCAAACGTTTTTTTTTTTTTTTGGCTTTCCAAAAAAATACCTGTTTCATGAATGACAAAATAAGAAAGCAGTAAAGCTAGCCCAATTTTTAGGGATAAGGTGAAAGATGATGTTCCCCGAGTAAATAGATACCTAACTTGTCACGCATTCATATTGCGCACACTCATGGAATGGCGCTAAACTTCGTTATTAAAAATCTCCATAGGCAACGCTTGACTTTTTTTCTCAGGTTACCACTTTTGAGTTACAGAGGAGGTCTAGTGCTAAAATTATTGCTCTCGCTCTAACGCACGCTATGATACCTCACATGTGGGGTTTGAAGGATGTTTACATATGTGGGTGGGACTTGCATGCGTGTTCGCTTCTGAGTGCGAGCTACTAGGGACAGGAGCATTTAAATTCCTTTGTTATTTTATTTTTTTACTTAATATTTTAATTTTTGCACTTGTTTGTCCCTTTGTTTGTATTATTTTTCACTTTTCTTCCTATTACAAGGAATGTAAACATCCCTTGTAATAGGACTAGTGTGTGACAGGTCCTCTTTATAGAGAAAGGCGGGGTCAATTAGACCCCACATCTGTCCTCCAGGCTGGAAAGCATGTAATTGGTAAAAAAAAAAACATCTCATGCTTTCAGCTGCGATCATGTTCGTTCAGCACAGTAGCGTAGTGTGTAGCATGTTCACCTAGCAGCAAAAGGGTTGCTGGTTCGAATCCCGCCCGTGACACTATCTGCCTGGAGTTTGCATGTTCTCCCTGTGTGGGTTTCCTCCCACAATCTAAAAACATGCTGTAAATTGGATCCTGTCTAAATAAGCCCTAATATGCAGTAGGATATTTAGGTTTTGTGCTGCCCTAGGCCTGACCAAATTTTGGCACCCCCCTAATAGAAAAATGACCCACCCTTCCTGTCAAGGCCACACCCTGTTTTTTTATGACCCACCCAGGAATTTTCAGGGGACACACACAAGTTCTGTGGGGGGGGGGGGGGCACAGGAGACCCTTAATTTGCCTAGTTTTTCGATCACTTCCTGTTTGGCTATGGGGCAGGAAGTGAAGGCCAATCTCCCCAAACGGACAGGGATAATACAAAATAAACTGACAGAGCTTCTAACCCCCCCCCCCCAACTCTATCCAAAATGAAAGAAATCCAAAAAATAAAAGTGATGATTATTGTTCCAGTTTAACCCCAAATTTCATATCATTTTATTGAGAGGCTTAAGAAAATATAACCATGCCAATAGGCCAGGATCCAGCGTTGCTAATATGTATGAATGTGTGTTAGGGACCCCCACAAACACCACCCAATGTTAAATCAACTATTTTCTTGTTTGTTTTGGGGATGCCTGCACCCCTGATAGGGTAAAGACACCTCACAAATGTTGTCACTTTCTACTTAATTCATTCACTTCCTGCCACACAGCCAAACAGGAAGTGAGGGAAACACCTGAGTAATGTTTTGTTGGGGACACACAGATCAATATAAATAGTTTCCCATTTTGGAAATGGCATTTTGCTGTGTACACCCCAAATTAGTAGGAATCTTGGACTTTGGGGTCCATTTACTAAAGGCAAATCCACTTTGCACTACAAGTGGACAAGCAAGGAAGAAAACTCAAAACTTGGCGGGATTGGAAGTAAAAACCATCAGTGCTTCCCTTCTGATTTTCATTGCCTACGCTTCTACTGCAGAGCGGCTTTGCCTTTACTAAACCCCAAAATAACTAATCATTTGGGGTGTACACTGCAGTGCAATTTGCTTAATGGTGACACTAGTTAGATTGACCTGTGTCCCAAAGAAAAGACCATTGGTAGGGTTTTAACCTCACTTCCTGTTCAGCTGTGTGACAGGAAGTGAAGCCAATTTTAGGAAAAGGGACACAAAGCCCAGCCTAAAAACACTAGCAGGGGTTCTAACACTCAATTGGCTTCCCTCAAACAACCCACAATTAGAATAGGATTGTCTTGTGCTAGTTTCAAGCACAGCGCTGTAAATCAGCACTTCAAGCCTGTCCACCAATACACCACCCCCCCCACCCCCCTCCAACAGGCCCTGTATGCAGCTTTTCCTACATCTTGCACATGTGCTTTAAAAAGTCAGTCTGGACATCAGTTCTAGGAAACAATACTTACCGCTTTGTCCTTCCTTTTCTGGTGACTAAACATTTCATGCATACACACCAGGAAAGAGCTTAGAGACAAATCACACTTGATGGTTTAGGCCCAAACTAGTTCAGCTGCAGCGGTTGAAATCCATAGCAGGAAAAAAATATCACAAAACAAACTTCAAAATTTGAAAGTAATTTTATTGGTCCACAAAACAAGGAAAGCAAAACAAAAAATTACAAATAAACACACCAAAAATATATAAAAAGACCAACGTTTATTTCACAGTCATTGGAAAATAAATCATGCTTTTGAAATAACAGGATAGACCCACAGGATTAAAACATTAGTCATTAACATCTTGAGAAACATTTAGCAAAATTATGTAGCAGAGAAAACATCAAAAAATACAAAACTTGCTCCAAAACATCTCTGTTTCACTCCGCCATTCCTTCCAGCCAGCAAATCTGCCCCCTCTGAGGGGCAGCTGACACGTGCAGTATCCACGCTTTTTATAACATGTGTGCTAATGAACCAATTGGAAACACATGAAGAAATGTCAGCCTCTAGTTTGTGTGCACTTGGAACTGCTTACACCTGTTAAGGATGTCCTTAAATTACTAAGCCAAAAAAAGAGCTTTCTGAGCATGCTCAGAAAGATGCAAGTCATTTTCAGGATGAAACTTCCAACTTCTTTTTCTAACTGTTCGAGCATGCCCAGTTCACTCGAAATGCAGTACCAGAATCAAATCTGCAATGGCGGATGAAAGCATTAGAGGTGTTAAATTTTTTTTTGGTCCCCATGAAGTGATGCTTTACAAGCTGAACGGGAGGTCTTATAGAATTTTTACGTAACAAACCTAAATAGTAATAATTTAAAAGCCCCTGTCCCTAGTAGCTCGCAGTCAGAAGCGAACAAGCAGCATTTTTATTGTTTCCGGTTACCAGTTTAGATTTACAGATGAGGTCTAGTGCTATAAATATTCCTCTTGCTGTTACGCACGCTATGATACCTCACATGTGTGGTTTGAAGAATGTTTCCATATATGGGGGCGGCCCTTAAATGTGTAAGCCCCGCCCACATATTGAACCCCCGTTCAAACCCCACATGTGAGGTATCATAGCGTACGTTAGAGCGAGAGCAATACTTTTAGCACTAGACCTCCTCTGTAAATCTAAACTGGTAACCTGAAACACATAAAAAAGCGTTGCCTATGGGTATTTTCAAGTACTGAAGTTTGGCGCCATTCCATGAGTGTGTGCAATATTAAAGTGTAACATGTTGGGTATCTATTTACTCGGTGTAACATCATCTTTCACATTATGGCCATAAATTGGGCTAACTTTAGTGTATTCTTAATTTGTAACCACTTGAGCCCCAGAGCATATTACTGGTCACTGACGGGGCCATTTTTTGCATTTCAACACTGCGTCATTTTGACTGACAATTGCGTGGTTGTGCGACGTGGCCCCCAAAAAAATTGGGCGTCCTCATCCTCCCCCCCCCCCCTAAAAATGTTTTTTTTTTTTTTTGTTGGTGGTATTTGATCACCTCTGCGTTTTTTCTTATTTTTGCTTGACCCAAAAATATAGCGACAATTTGGTAACTAAAAAAACATCTTTTTTACTGTTTGCTATAATAAATCTCCCCCAAAATATATTCAAAAAATGTTTGCCCTCAGTTTAGGCCGATAAGTATTCTTGGACATATTTTTGGTTGCAAAAAATCACAATAAGCGTTTGATTGGTTTGGGCAAAAGTTCTAAGTAGGGGTTGGTCTTATGGGTTTTTTTGGAATAATTTTTTGTTTTACTAGTAATGGTGGCTATCATTGTTTTTTCTGTCTAATGCGACATTGTGGCGGACACATTTTTGTGAGATTTGGCATTTTTGTAGCGAGCAATGGTATATAAATGCATTGCTTACTATAAAAATGACACTGGCAGGGAAGGGGTTAACACTAGGGGCGCGGAAGGGGTTGAATATGTTACCTGGGTGTGTTCTAACTGTAAAGGGGGTGGGACTGTGTAGGGGAAATGACAGATCGCTGTTCATACATTGTAGGGACAGACGAGCAGGCATTCCCCCCCCCCCCTGACAGGACCGGGATAAAGGGGAACTCCACCCCAAATTACAAAAAAAACGGCGTGGGGGTCCCCCTTCAGGTGCACAACAGGCTCTTAGATTTGATCTGGAACATAAGGGGTTAAACCCACGCCAAAAAACGGCGTGGGGTTCCCCCTCAGATCCAGACCAAACCCTTCTCCCAGGCACGCAGTCTGGCCGGACAGGAATGGGGGTGGGGACGAGCGAGCGCCCCCCCCCTCCTGAGCCGTACCAGACCACATGCCCTCGACATGGGGGAGTGTGTGCTGTGGGGGAGGGGGGCACTGCCCCCCCACCCCAAAGCACTCTTGTCCCCATGTCGATCGGGACAAGAGCCTCTTCCCGACAACCCTGGCCGTTGGTTGTCGGGGTATGCGGGCGGGGGGCTTATCAGAATCTGAGAGCCCCCTATATTAAGGGGGCCCCCAGATTCTGGCCACCCACCCTATGTGAATGAGTATGGGGTACATCGTACCCCTACCCATTCACCGGGTGGAAAAGTGTAAACACCAAAAAAAACCACACAGAAAAAAATAATTTATTAGTCAGCTCCGGGGGTCTTCTGCCGGGACCCCCCACCACCAGCCCATTGGGCCCCGGGCTTCGCCGTCTTCTGCCGGGGGGGGACACCCACCGATGATCTCCGCCATGTCCAGCCAGGCCCCCACCCCAAAATAAGCTCTTTCACATTCGGGGGGGGCCGGCCGAAAAAAGCAGAGAACAACGGGGGCGGAGCCCCTCGGTCTTCCAGACGTTTTCTGCCGGGGGGGCTCCAGCCCCGCACCGGTCTTCGCCGCCGCCTTCCGCCGGGGGGGGACACCCACCGATGCTCTCGGCCATGTTCGGCCAGGCCCCCTACCCCAAATCAAGCTCTTTTACATCCGGGGGGGGCCGGCGGAAATGGCGGAGAACAACGGGGGCGAAACCCCTCCTCGGTCTCAGTGCAGCTCCTCCCACTGGCAGTAGTTCCGGCTCCTCCCACAGAGCTCATTCTGCTTCCTGCTGGAGAGGAGAGAAGACCTGTCTTCCAGAGCTCCTGTGTTCCAGCCTACCAGGACCAGCCTCCAGCCCCCAGCCCCCTGCCCCGGAAGAGGGGTGGGATGGCCTCCCTCAGCCCCGGAGGTGGACCGGCTTCCGGCCTCCGGAGGAGTCAACAGCACCTGCCCTCCAGCCAGACCACCGCCACCACCATCAGCAGGGAGGACCGTCTCTTCCTGGAGACCCAGGAGGGTCTCTCAGACTGGACAGCCCCTCAGCCAGGTGAGAATGAGGCAAGAACCAGGAGGAGGCGGGATAAAATCAAATCCCTGCTGGTGAGGATATCTCAGGCCTGCGTGGAAAAGATGACTACTCTCGCAGGCCTGAGGGAAAAGAGGGACAGGTGCTCCAGTAATAAAAGATCTGAATTCAAGGGGGCCATCACCACCCTAGGACTAGAAGTAAAAGAAATATGGGAATACCTGGGGGGCTTTTGCCAACGTGGGGCTGGAGAGATGAACTTCCTAGAGGAGCTCCGGAGGACCCTCCAGCAGGCCAACCGGGAAGGGAGCCAGGCAGCGAGGAGGAGCGGGCGGTCTAAGAAGGGGTCCCAACCCCCCAAACAGCCAGGAGAGTCAGGGGAGCCTGGGTGCAGTGGGGGGGGGGCGAGTGCCGGTGGTGCAGGGCCCAGTATGGCCATAAAACCTGGGGAGGGTTCCCGGGAGCCGATCCCTCGGTCCGTGGAAGGGACTGGGGGGTTGGCGAAGTCCAGGGGAGTCCAGTGATCCAGGAGGTCGCCGGGCCCAGGTGCCGCCGGCGGTACCCCCCCGCCATCTTCAGGTCAGCATACCCAGGCTCCCCCAGGATGGTCGCACTGCCACAGCTGAAGCCCGCCATGTGTCGGCTTCCATGACCCCTCAGCTTGCAGTGGAGCGGGAGGATCTGGCCATGGAAAGGCCAGGGACTGCTCCTGCGGCTGCTATGTCATCGGGAGAGAGGCGGACACATGGTGGAGGCATTGTGCTGCGGTCATCTGGAGGTAAACAGCTTGTGTGCAGTGTGGCCAAGATGGCGCCGGCTGTTGGGGGTGGAGTAGACCGGGACCCGGAAGTGACCGCCCAAGAACCAGAAGTGCCCCAGCCGGAACCGGAAGTGCCCCAGCCGGAACCGGAAGTGCCCCAGCCGGAACCGGAAGTGACCAGACCGAAACCGGAAGTGACCATACCGAAACCGGAAGTGCCCGTCCCGCGACCGGAAGTGCCCCCCCGCGAGTTTGCGGTGGTCGGTGGGGGCTCAGGGGACCTGGGGGATGAGAGGCCGGGGGTACAGGGGTGCCCAGCCCCGGACGCTGCAGCAGGCACCTCCAGGCACCCCCGGCAGGAGTTGGACAGAGACTTTGAGGACGGTAAATTGGACGGTAAGCTGCCACCCCCCCAGGTCCCCATGGACACTGCCACAGGCCCCGAGGGGCTCCCTGCAGCACAGGCGGGGTGGGGGGAAAGTCAGGTGGGACCCCTCCCAGTGGACTGTATAGCATACGATTATGTCCGGCAGTTGGAGGGGTCCCAGGGGGGCTCCCCCCCAGTACAGGTGGAGTCCCAAGGGGCTGGTGTGGTCGCGGAGGGGTCTGGGTGGGGGAGTTTGGTGGGGGTGGTACCCCCCTCTGCTGTGGTCCCGGGGGGGGGGGGAGCCTGTAGTCAGGCCAAAGGTGGTGGGTCAGGGTGGTCAGGGTATATCAGCGGGGGTGGGTGCAACACCACCGGCAGGGATGGGGGCCCCCCCGTCCCCCCCCACTTCTGGGGGTGCTGAGGGGGGTGCCCCACTTCCGGAGAACATCTTTCGGGGGTCTCCGGAGGCCAACTTATTGTCTGCCCTAAAGGGGGGTCGCTCTTTCGCCCAGGTGTTGGGCTCTCGTGCCCCTCTGGACCACCTGTACAGCCGGTTTGGCGCCCAGAATTTCCGCGCCCCCCCTGCTGACCAGGAGAGGACGCAGGGGTCGGCGTGGACGAGGGGTACAGGTGGTCCAGAGAGGAGGCGTAGGAATGTTGTCCAGCTTCGGTACGAGGGTCCGGACCCCTGCCCCGCTCGAGGTGAGGTGGTGGGCCTGGTACTCTCCTTGGGTTTTGGGGTGGATGACCTTTTTGCTGTCATCCATCCCACCAACACACGGGAGTTTGATATAAGTTTTGTCACTCCCGTGTGTATGGAACGCTTTATCACCGGCTTTGGGTTGGTGAGGGGCGTTGACCCTTGGAAGAGGTACAGGCTCATTCCCATCTCCAGGCAGGAGGAGGTTAAGAACATCACCATCCTGGTGAGGAATGAGTCGCTCCCTCCGGAGGACATTGCCACCTGGCTCGGGAGGTACGGGCAGTTGCAGACCCCCCTGAGGAAGAACCTTGATGAGCGCGGGGTCTGGACCGGGGCTTGGCTGACCAGGATCCGGCTCAAGAGGGAGGGCAACAGTGTTGCCCACCTCCCTGGCAGCGCCTTTCTAGGCAGAGACCGGATCCTGGCGTTCTACCCGGGACAGCCCCGTCGTTGCTTCAAGTGCGGCAGCCCGACCCACATGAGCTCGGACTGCACGGTGGTCAGATGTGGCCGGTGCCACGAGTTTGGCCACCAGTCCGAGTCATGTGGGAAGATATGCTGCAACTTGTGTGGTGAGATGGGGCACCCATTTAGCAGGTGTCCCAAAGCATATCGGGGTTCTTCCTCAGGGGGGGGACCTCCCGGGCCGGGAGCGGCCGAAGCCCCCCCGGCGAGTGATGGCCGGGGGGGTGGGGATCCTGGAGCCCCTAGTACTACTCCGGAGGGACCAACAGGCCCATTGCCTCAAAGAAGGCGGAGCAGGCGTGGGCGTGGGGCTCCCCCCCCGGGGGACACGGGCTCGGTTGGCCAGGAGGCTCCCGATCCTCCGGAGGGCGGAGCCGGTGGGGAGGAGTCGGGGAGGCCTGGGGGTCCCGGGCCTGAGGGTCCGGGGCCAGGGCCTTCCTCTCCTAATGTTGCAGGGCCGATCCCCATCCCCCTTCCCTTTCCCCCTCCTCACCATTGCCCCTCCCCTCCACCTGGCCCTCCATCTGTTTCCCCATGCCCTCCTCCCTCATCTTCCCCTCCTCGTACCCCCCCCCCTCGTCCCCCCCCTCCCAAGTCCCGTCCCCCCCCTTCCCCTTCTTCTTCCCGTCCAGCTAAGTCTGGTCCCCCCCCTGTCCTCTCCCCTGTCTCTGGCCCCCCTCCTGCCTCTTCCATTCCCCCCCCTTCTGGACCCAGAGTCTCCTCTGGCCCTGTGGCCATGGAGATGGAAGCTGCTCGAGCCTCATCCAAGAGGGAAATCTCGAGCAGCGGGTCCGAGGAGGGGGGTGGTGTAGTCATCTCGGAGAGGTGGCAGGAGTGGGAGCAGGTGAGACGCAAAAAGAAGAAGGGGAAGGCTGCCAGATCTGGGGGCGGGAAGTCCCCAGTGAAGGGTGGGGTTCCCCCAGGGGCACGAAGTGGGGTGTCCCTGGGGAACCCGTTTGGTATCTTCTCCTCCTCCTCGGGCTCAGAGGAGGAGGAAGTGTAGATATGTAAATATGTTTTTGTGTTTGTAGTATGAAGGAGAACATGACCACTTTCAATCATTCTGATGGCGGTACCCTCTCCAATACGGCTTGCGACCATTAATGTCGCAAGTATTCGTTCTGCGGGAGCTCGTTTTATGGCCTTCGATTTTCTCAGCCGTGTTGAAGCTGACATTTTGTTTTTGCAGGAGACCTGGCTGGCATCTGTGGCAGAGATGCATCTAGCAAAGAGGGAGTGGAGATGTGGGCCCTCCCTCTGGTCTCTTGCGGCCGAGCCCTGCAGTGGGGTTGCGGTCCTTTTTAAGACTGGTCCGGTGGCTTGCCGGCGAGTGATTGAAGTGGAGATCGGTAGATGTCTGGTGGTGGACGCTGTCGTGAGGGGGCAATTCCTCCGGCTCATAAATTTTTATGGGCCTCAAACTAGGAGGGAGAGGAGGAGCCTCCTTACGGCGGTTAAGCCTTATCTTTTTACGTCCCAGCAGGTGATTTTTGGTGGCGATTTCAATATGATCACTAGGCCCAAAGACCGGGCAGGTGCCGCCAACCCTCTGGGATATGATAGTATTTTTTTGAATAACGTAGTGAGGGAGGCCAGGTTGGTGGATGTGCACGTTCGTCACCTCCCCAACCTCACTGGTTTCACATTTTCCCGAGGTAGTAGTAAGAGTAGATTAGATAGGTTTTTTTTAAAGGAGGACTCTGTCTGCTCGGCTCCTGAGCTGCAGTCGGTAGAGTTCTCCGATCACTGTATGGTATCTGTGGCCCTGAATGTCGCTGACACTCCTCAGAAAGGGAGGGGTTTGTGGCGCCTGAATGGGTCGCTACTGGAGGATCCTGAGGTTAGGGAAGCCTATGAGGTTTTCTTCCTGGGCCAGACCTCGCTCCTTGAGGGCAACTGCTCCCGCCTTGAGTGGTGGGAAGTAGTTAAAAAGAGGTCTGGCGACTTTTTCCGGGAAATCTCTGGGTACAGGGCAGCTTCCAAGTACCAGGCTTACCAGAGACTACGCAGGCAGCTTGACCGCCTGGTGTCCTCTGGGGGCTCTCAGGAACAGATATCCGGTCTGAAGGCGCAGATGAAGGAGTGTCAGTACGACCGTCTCGCCTCCCTGGTTTTTGAGAGGGATTATGGGAAGTTTATCTCTCCTGATCCCTACAGGAGCTGTGGTGAGGTGGCGAGGTCGAAGGTCGTACATGGCCTGAAGGATGCCTCAGGATCTCTGGTCCGGTCCAGATCGGGGATCCTGGGTGTCGTCAGAGACCACTTTTCGGACCTCCTGAAGAAGCGGCCTCTAGACATGGAGAAAGTCAGGGAATTCCTTGATGAGACCCCGCTGGAAGTGGGGTCTGACCTTCCTGACTCTCTGACAGAAGAGATCTCGGTAGCTGAAGTTGAGCAGGCTATTAGCTCTTTAGCTTCTAAAAAGTCACCTGGGCCCGATGGGCTCACGGCCGAGTTCTACAAAACCTTTAAGAGCCTCTTGGCTCCTCATCTGAGGGACGTGTTTAGTGAATGTTTGGCCTATGGCCTGCTGCCTCCCTCAATGAGAAGGTCAGCTCTGATCCTACTGTCAAAGGGGAAAGATCCGTCTGTGGTGGAGAATTGGCGTCCGATCGCCCTTCTTACCACAGATAGGAAGATACTGGCAAAGATCTTGTTTACACGTCTGTCTGCTTTGGCGGGCAGGATGCTGTCTCCCTCTCAGCACTGCACAATTCCTGGCCGGGGCACTTTTAGTGCCGTCCTGAGCGTCCGGGAGGCTGTGGAAAGGTGCAGGGCTGATGGCAGCGAGCGGTATCTGCTTGCATTGGATCAGGCTAAGGCGTTTGATCGGGTGAACCACGAGTACCTTTGGCTGCTTCTGAGGAGATACGGTCTGCCTGATCAATTCGTTGATTGGCTGCAGGTATTGTATAGGGGAGCTGAGAGCTTCCCTCTTGTCAACGGTTGGGTGGGCCGGGCCTTTGCCGTGGACTCTGGCGTCCGGCAGGGGTGCCCGCTGAGCCCCCTCCTGTACATCTTTGCGGTCGACCCCTTCGTAAGGAGGCTAGACTGCGGGCGTCTGGGGGGGGTTCCGGTGGGACCTGTCGGGGGTCCGGTTTCGGCGGTGAGGGTTGTGGCCTATGCGGACGACGTCTCGGTGGTGGTATCTGGTCGTGAGGAGGCCCATTATGTGGAGTCCCAGATCGGGTGCTACTCTGAGGCGTCAGGCTCGCTGGTCAATTGGGACAAGAGTGAAGTTTTCTGGTTGGGGAAGGAGGGGGAGCAGTTCCCCCTTCCGGACGTGTTCCCCACGCCCGTACCAGAGATTCGAGTTCTTGGCATTCATTTCGGCCCGGGTGATTATCCCAAGCTAAACTGGGAGCGCAGGCTGGTGAGTGCCACTCGGAAGGTGAAGGCCTGGAAAGGTTGGAAACTTTCCCTGAGGGAAAGGGTAAGCTTGGTCAAGACGTACTTATTGCCTGAGTTTCTCTTTGTAAGCTATGTGTGTCTTTTGCCAGCATCTCTCTATGCTCGGGTCTATGGTCTGTTCTTCCTGCTGTTGTGGGGAAGCAGACTGAACCTGATCAAGAGGGAGGTCACATACCGCCAGCGACGGCAAGGTGGGTTGGACATGGTCAACCCGGTGGTGTTCTTTGTCACCATCTTTGTTAAATACAATTTGCAGTCCATATTTGTGGACGAGCCTTCCTGGTGGGAGTGTTCATGCAAGGACTGGCTCTTGCTGTTCTTGAGGCAGTGGGGGGAGGGGGGGAGGCCCGGCGATCTGAGGAGATCGCATGGGTATCTCCCTTCCTATGTCCCCCTGGCATTAAAGGTACTGAGGCAGTGGCGGATAACTGCCCTGGAGGTGGGCTCTTTGGGTCGGCGGGAGCTGTACCTGAGGGTCATGGCCTCGGACATTTTGAAGCCCCTGTCTTTGAGGGACTGCCCTGAGAGGGTCCTCACGGAGGGGCTAGCCCTCTTGAATTCTTCTAGAATTCCAAGTAAGTTTTGGGATCTCGCATGGAGGTCGTTCCATGGACGACTCTATGTCCGTGCGAATCTCAAATACAGGAACCTGGGGGACAGGGACTGCCCCCGTCAGGAATGTGGTGGGACATTGGAGACCATGGACCATTTTCTGGTCCAATGTCCCTTCAACATGGAGGTTCTTACGAAGGTAGGGGGTGCCATTGGCTACCCCCGCCTTCCGGCCCTGACCTATGCTGAGCGAGTGTATGGTGATTTTGGGGTCCGCAGGGGATTTGAGTTATCGTCACTTTATTTAGTCAGCCTAGTTGTGCTTTATTACACTTGGCACGCTCGGTGTTTGGTGTCCACTAGGGACAAAATCCTGCCTGTGCATGAGGTGGTGGGCGGTATCTTTCGGGAGTTGGTGAAGGTGCGGGATCTGGAAAGGAGCAGGGTCGGGCCTGAGAGGTGTGCCCATTTATGGAGGGGGTTCCTCTTCCAGCCCCCTTAGGTCACGGCTCTGCCCCTCTCCATGGGTAGGGGCATCTATCCTTTTTCACCCCCTTAGATTTTGTTTATGGTATTTTTTTTGAAATAAGGCTACAGACATGTCTGACTATCATGTTCTTGCTCATACGTGGGTTGTAGGTATTTGTTGTTGTGATGGTGGGGTGTGTTGTGGGTTGGCGATGATCTGGACAGTAGTGGTTTCTATGGACTTTAATATCTCCCTACTGTACCAGTGAGCCGTTTTAAGTGTTTTTTTTTTTTTTTTTTTTTTTTTGGCAATGATCTGGGCAAGCTTTTCTGATGGACTATAAAGACTTTCTCTTGTACCAGTGAGCCTGTTGTAAATACCTGTTCTGGTGCTATTTTTTTTTTTCTTTATAGTTATTTCTTGGTGGGTGGAGGTCGGTGATTTGATGGTTTGTGTTTTGTTGTTTGTTTTTGTGTTATTTGGTTTATTTAGTTATTTTGTTTATTTTATATATTTGTTAACCTTTTGGTCGTAGTTTTATAAATAAAAAATTACCCCTCCTCGGTCTTCGCCTTCCGCCGGGGGGGTACACCTACCCCCCCCCCGGTCTTCGCCGCCGCCTTCCGCCGGGGAGAGAGACACCCACCGATGCTCTCCGCCATGTTCGGCCAGGCCCCCTACCCCAAATCAAGCTCTTTTACATCCGGGGGGGGCCGGCGGAAATGGCGGAGAACAACGGGGGCGTCGCCACTCCTCGGTCTTCTAGCCGTCTTCTGCCGGGGGGGGGGAAACACCCACCCATGCTCTCCGCCATGCTCGACTGTGCCCCCACCCCAAAATGAAGCTCTTTTACATCCGGGGGGGGCCGGCCGAAAACAGCGGAGAACAACGGGGGTGTCGCCCCACCTCGGGCTCCTCCGCTTCTGCCTGGCTCCTCCCAGGGCTTCTTTCGCCGTCTTCCGCCGGAGGGCGCCACTCTCCGGGCTTCTCGACGTTGTCTTCCGCCGCGGGGGCCAGGCCTTCTTCTTTGCCGCCCCCCTCGATTTTTTCGGCCTGGACGGGGGTCGTACATCCCATCCAGGACTTGGACGTGGCGGGCTTCTCGTCGCCGTCTTCTGCCGCTGCCCCCTTCACCACGAAGCTCCGTGCTTGTTTGATGAGGGCAGCGGGCTTCCGTCGTCTTCTCCGGGGCGAGGGTCGTACATCCCACCCCGGATTTCGTCGCCGTCTTCTGCCGCTGCCCCCTTCACCACGAAGCTCCGTGCGTGTTTGATGAGGGCAGCGGGCTTCCGTCGCAGTCTTCCGCCGCGGGGTGACACTCGCGGGCTTCTTCTTCCATTCGATGTTGACACGGCGAGGTCCGGCGCTGAAATGCCTTCTGAGCGGCGGGCAAGGACTTATATTGGCATTGGGCGTGGGCGTGGTTATGCCAACATGTGACCTTAACCCATGTGACAGTGATGTCACGTCACATCACTGTCACATGGGTTAAGGTCACATGTTGGCATAACCACGCCCACGCCCAATGCCAATATAAGTCCTTGCCCGCCGCTCAGAAGGCATTTCAGCGCCGGACCTCGCCGTGTCAACATCGAATGGAAGAAGAAGCCCGCGAGTGTCACCCCGCGGCGGAAGACTGCGACGGAAGCCCGCTGCCCTCATCAAACAAGCACGGAGCTTCGTGGTGAAGGGGGCAGCGGCAGAAGACGGCGACGAAATCCGGGGTGGGATGTACGACCCTCGCCCCGGAGAAGACGACGGAAGCCCGCTGCCCTCATCAAACAAGCACGGAGCTTCGTGGTGAAGGGGGCAGCGGCAGAAGACGGCGACGAGAAGCCCGCCACGTCCAAGTCCTGGATGGGATGTACGACCCCCGTCCAGGCCGAAAAAATCGAGGGGGGCGGCAAAGAAGAAGGCCTGGCCCCCGCGGCGGAAGACAACGTCGAGAAGCCCGGAGAGTGGCGCCCTCCGGCGGAAGACGGCAAAAGAAGCCCTGGCCCCTAGTAGGAGCCAGGCAGAACCCGGCGACGAAATCCGGGGTGGGATGTACGACCCTCGCCCCGGAGAAGACGACGGAAGCCCGCTGCCCTCATCAAACAAGCACGGAGCTTCGTGGTGAAGGGGGCAGCGGCAGAAGACAGCGACGAGAAGCCCGCCACGTCCAAGTCCTGGATGGGATGTACGACCCCCGTCCAGGCAGAAGAATTTGAAGGGGGCGGCGGAAGACCCTCAAAAGTGAAAACGTTCACCAGGTGAATGGGTAGGGGTACGATGTACCCCATACTCATTCACATAGGGTGGGGGGCCCGAAATCTGGGGGCCACCTTATTAAACGGGGCTCCCAGATTCTGATTGGCTCCCGCCCGCATACCCCGACAACCAATGGCTAGGGTTGTCGGGAAGAGGCTCTTGTCCCGATCGACATGGGGACAAGAGTGCTTTGGGGTGGGGGGGCAGCGCCCCCCTCCCCCAAAGCACACACTCCCCCATGTCGAGGGCATGTGGTCTGGTACGGCTCAGGAGGGGGGGGGGGCGCTCGCTCGTCCCCACCCCCATTCCTGTCCGGCCAGACTGCATGCCTGGGATGAGGGCTTGGTACGGATCTGGGGGGGAACCCCACGCCGATTTTGGCGTGGGTTAACCCCTCACGTTCCGGACCAAGCCGGAGAGCCTATTGTACCCCTGGGGGGGAAGCCGCGCCGGTTTCACATTTGAAATTTGGCGCGGAGTTCCCCTTCAGTGTCAGCGCAGCCCGAGAACAGCTCGGAGCTTGCCGTGCGCCGCTCCAGGCAGTGCAAACACTGCTACGCCGCCTGGTATTTACCAAGGATTTCCCGGCGTACTGAAGAGGCGCGCGGTAAGCTCCGATTGTTCCCTCTGCGCATGCCCAGTATGCAAGTGAACCTTCCGAGGTTCTAGCGTACTTTGCAAGGGCACGGGGATCGGGTCCCAAAAGTCACTTTCCCTTTCAAATCGGCCCGCCACACAAGTTTAAACACATGTCACTACACTTCCCCTGCATCACCCCCCTCCCTCCCCTCATAAACTCCCGCCCGAATCCCCGATGTTTACATTACTAAATGCCGCACGCCAGCTCTGTACTGGCGTGCTGTGCGCCCTCTTCTGGGCGCATTAGGCACTTTAGTAAATGAGGAAACACGCTGCACTGGCAGCGTGTTTCTTTGGTAAATGTCAAAAACAGGTTTACTCCTGCTTGTGCACCATGAGTCTTGGCGCACAGGCTTGGTAAATCAGCCCAAAAGTTTCTGTTTTCCCGTCTTGGTGCTTAAGTAAAAATGTCAGAACAGCATAACCCCTCCCCTAAATAACCCTTTTTTGAA
Organism: Rana kukunoris; assembly: GCA_029574335.1. Taxonomy (NCBI): domain Eukaryota; kingdom Metazoa; phylum Chordata; class Amphibia; order Anura; family Ranidae; genus Rana; species Rana kukunoris. The sequence continues at coordinate 225,845,880 of CM056050.1, read as the reverse complement.
AGTATGCACTGCAAGGTAATCAAATTTTTTGAAAAGAAAGAAACATGCTAGTACTTAGGGGGTCAAATCACCAGTGCTCCCTCGCAGCTACAGTACCTGCCGCCGAGAATGTGTTTTTAGCACGACAGCATTGCGCTGATTCTCGGCGACAGGGTGCCGACATCTCGCACTCGCTGGAATAGTAAAAGCACATTCCAGCGAGCGCGTCATAGAAGCGACGGGGATCCGATGTGGATTCCCGCCAATTCTACACGTGGGCGGCGTTTGTTATGAATCCTTATTAAAGGGGGCTCACAGATTCCGATAAGCCTCCCGCCCGCATACCCCGACAACCAACGGCCAGGGTTGTCGGGAAGGGGCCCTGTCCTCATCAACATGGGGACAGGGTGCTCTGGGGTGGGGGGGGCCACAGTGCGCCCCCCCCTGCCCCAGAGCACCTGACCCCCCCAGAGCACCTGACCCCCCCATGTTGAGGGCATGATGCCCGGTACGACTCAGGAGGGGGGGTGCTCGCTCGCCCCCACTCCCTTCCTGACTGGCTGGCCAGCGTGCTTTGGATATGGGTCTGGAATGGATTGTGGGGGGACGTTTCGGCGTAGGGGGGTCTCCTTACAACCCATACCAGACCTAAGGGCCCGGTATGCTCCTGAGGAGGGAAACCATGCCGGATTTAAAATCCGGCGGGGAGTTCCCCTTCAGGATTCATATTAAACGCCGCCCACGTGTAGAATTGGCGGGAATCCATGTTGGATCCCCGTCGCTTCTATGGCAGCTTTGTCTCCATCGCGGCAAGCCAGCTCGGCGCTGGCTCCCGCGATGGGGCTCGCAGGTGGTCAATCTCGCCGAGAAAGGGAGCGAGATTGACACAATATCGCAGTCACCAACTGTACATGCGTCTCCACAGTCAGTGATGAAATCTGCTGTTTGGGTGATACAGGGAAATAGTGAAGCCACTTCAGCAGTCTTGTGGCTCAGGCACCATCACAGGAGCGAGTCATGTTTCCTCATACCTGTAATTGGCAGGTATTTTTGCCATCTGAAGAGGAACAAGCAGTTTGCGAGGGAGTGCAAGTATGGAGAGTATAAGGGGGCTAATGCCTTGTACACACGATCAGATATCTGATGGAATCTAATCCGATGGATTTTTTCGTCGGATATCCAATGAAGCTGACTTTCATCAGTCTTGTCTACACACCATCAGTCAAAAAAAATTTGACCGTGTCCAACGCAGTGACGTAAAACATTACGACGTGCTAAAACTTGATCCTGAGCATGTGTGGATTTTTCTCCGATGGAGTTCCACACAGACGTTCATTTTTTTCTATCTTTTTTTTATCCATAGGAAAATTTTAAAACATGTTCTCTTTTTTTTTCACTGATGGGGCCCACACATGATTGGTTTGTCTGATGAAAACATTCCATCGGTCTGTTTTCATCAGACAAACCGATCGTGTGTACAGGGCTTTAGGATACCTTTTCCAGAAACACTTTTGTCGTGCATAGACAAGGTTACAGCATTTCTTCAATAAAAAAACTGCTTTGTGTACAAATCCGTATTATATATTTGTATCAGTTTTTACCTATAATTCAACTGCTTACATCCTCTGGGTTATTGGTTCAAAGTTATAGAGTTTAATATCTATACAGTATATACTGTATGTAAACAGTCACATTAAATAATAATGTTGAAATACACATAAAGAATGCTCTCAGCTCCCATATGCCAGTCTTTTCCAGGATATCCCATTTATAGAAATACTGAAACACATTACAAATTCTGCAGGGAGTCATAAAGTTTGTAGTCTGTGATCAGTAAGCAGTAAAGGGCTGGTGAATTATTGTATGTAATCATCTAACCCATCCACATTCCTGGCAGGCAGAATGCCATGTTATATGTCGTTCTGTCCACTGCAGTGATTTTCTGAAAGAATAGAATTTGATTTCTATTTTACTGCTTTACTTTACTTTATGGTCTTTTTACGATTCCTCAGAAATTGTAAGGGTTATTTTTCAACTGAATCAGCAAAACTAAAATTATTGCGTATTTCGTGATAGAAAGGCAGTAGTATATGTATTCTTTTGTGTCGATGCTCACACATTTTTTCAAATACATTAATCTTTGTGGTTTTAAGATGTTTTCTTAGGAGATATACAATATGTTTATTTTAACTCTTTATGAAGAGAGAATTTTATGGTTTGAGATAAAGAATGTCTTAATATTTTCGCAGAATCAGGAATTTCAAAAAAGGTGGCTTGTAAATTATTTATTTTGCATCCTTCATGTCAAGAGAACTGCAGATTTTGATGAAAGGTATTGCAGCCAGGGGTGACCCTGCTGAAGTTTGTACTTTAATTTGGCAAGCATTAAAGTATTATCTTGTAAAGATTTCAGGAATTAACATTACACAGTCCAGTTCACCATTAATCTTTTAGAACAGACTTCTACAATCCTGAAACCGCAATTAAATGCATCCCTTGCATATTAGATAGCATTTAGATAGCCATACTACGCTTTTCTATTGGAGCATAATGGCTGCGTGCTGAATGATCGTTTGCAACTCTGATTGTTCATTAATAAAAGTAAAGGAATTGTAAGATTAAAAAAGAGGGTGGGGTTCAGTGATGGCTTCTACAACCCCCCCCCCCCAACCATCCACAGGAGTGGAGCTACAGCAAGCAAAATAGGTGCTTTTACAGAGCCACCAATCATAAAGGCAGCAAGTACTATATGCATTTAGTCCCCTGGGGGCTTAAGTTAAAGTTTTATCTTTTCATGACAGTACTTCTTTAATATTAAAAAGCAAGGCTGTTAGCAATGAGAGAAAAAAAACAACAATAGAAAGAATGAAGAAGAGGAGTAGGGTAGATAGTACATGGAGGCTGACCCAGAGATACATCTGTGCAGGTAGGAGGTCAGTATGATTTCAGATGGTAAGGGTATATTTTTTACTTTGGATATAAAGTATGCATAAGTCACAGTGATTTCATACTTTCTAAAAAAAATTCAGCATGTAATGTATTCTAACAGTCAACATTTACATCAATTTCATGTCATTACTCTGGTGGAAAAGATTACGCATATGTAGCAATGTGGACTACAATTGCAAAGAATAGAGATTCCCCATCATTTCTATGTACTGTATTGTTCCTCTAGTGCCCAGCGTCACTGACATCATATCCAAACCAAAGACATTGTGGGATTAGTAGTTCCTCAGAATAAAAACTGCTCTGTATGAATATGCACCCGGACCACATATTCCATGAGGCTTCCATCAGAGAGAATGCTGGGAGGAGCTATTAAAGAAGCCAGAGACCCATCCCACTCTCTCTTCCTCCTGGGCCTGATGTGTGACGGACCTCTCTGTACAGGGAGGGTGAGGTTGAGGCCTACCACACGGTGTCCAGCAGTCCACTATAGGAAAAACAATGAGGGTAAATAATGATTGTTGTGAATCAGTTTTACCACCGTTAGGTGTTCAGTCCTCTAACCCAGTGTTTTTCAACTCCAGTCCTCAAGGCGCACCAACAGGTCATGTTTTCAAGCTTTCCATTATTTTGCACAGGTGATTTGATCAGTTTCACTGCCTTAGTAATCACCACAGCCATTTCATCTGAGGGAAATCCTGAAAACTTGACCTGTTGGGGCGCCTTGAGGACTGGAGTTAAGAAACACTGCTCTAACCAAAATGCATATATGAAGAAAAGAAAGTTTGCACCCGGAGGGTGTAGCTCTCTCAACCAGGGCAAAGAAGCGGTTATTTGGACAGAGCTGAGACTTGTTGAAAAGTAAAAAACGTGTGTTTATTAAATATCAGTAAAAATAATAATTCTTGTTAGGCACACAGTGTGACAAGGAAAATACAATGTATTTTCCTTGTCACACTGTGTGCCTAACAAAAATTATTATTTTTACTGATATTTAATAACACAAGTTTTGTACTTTCCATCAAGTCTCACTTTTGTCCAAATTACTGCTTCTTTGTCCTGGTTGGGTTTCTTACACCTTCCGGTGCAAATTTTATTTTCTTCATGTTCAACATTCCAACCCAGCCGAGAAGGGCCCATGTCAGGAATGGTCCCCCCTGTTGGTACATCTGCTTGTCAGTCTGGCTGCAGTACCGACCTCCACCAGCGGGGGGTTCCTGGTCTTCTGGAACTCACAGCCTTTCATACGTTCAGGTGTGACTTGAACGTAATCATGACACTCCCTATTTATACCCGGCGAGCTCAAGCAGAGCTCGCCCTGGTATCTTCATTCCTTCCTGACCTGAGCCTGTATCCTGACCCTGTCTTTTGGATCCTGATTCTGAGCCTTGACCCTGTTCCCTGTTCCTTGATCCTGATCCCTGCCTGGACTCTTCCACCCTGTATCCTGGTTCCTGTCTTCCCTGGAGTCTTACCCCGCAGCTTGTCCATCCATCCACTCCCTGCTCTGTTCCGTCCCCATCCTCACCTATCTGCTGACATCCCCTGTGTATGACCTTGGCCTGGCTTGATTTATGAATACGGTATCCCCTTTTGTTTGTATATACTGTTTGCTGTTTCTCACTGGTTGTCCCCACTTATTTTGTAAATAAACACCTCTTCACTTCACTATCTCTTTGTTTGGTCTCCTCTGTGCAGTCACACAGTACTGATCTATAACCTCTCATGACAGTATACCAGGGCCCTCCCTTGATCAGACGTGACTGCATTTAGGAACCATACTGTAGTGTAGTGCATTGCTCTAAACATGAATTACGATGACATCCTTTATTATTCTCTGCTGGCTGAAGAGGATGAGGGGTATTGTCGCCAGGTTTTGGAGGGTTGGACTAGTGACCAGCTAATGGAAACTATCCAATTAGCTCATTTCTGTGTGGATCAGGGTTTCATGACTTTTAATGATGTTCAGCCATTAATTCGGTTGTGTGTAAAACCAGCCCTGTCATCTATTCCTGTCGGTAGGGACGACTTCTCTCCCCCCTTCAGTCATGACCAAGTTGAATCTCTGGTGTGGTTATTAGAGGATGATCCGGCGTCTTTTGATGAGTATTATTCCTCCTGTCCCCAGCAAAAGTTATCTGAGTGTATTAGCTGTGTGCAGGCTCTGATTAGACAAGGTGTGTGTGAACCTGCTTTTGTTCAACCTGTGCTGCAGGCATGGTCAGATCTCCTGATTCCAGCCAAGCCAGTCCGTTCCAGCCCTGCTATTAACCCTCTGCCTTCTCAGGGATCCATCTACCCATCGCCAATGACAACCTCAGCTTTCGCCCAGTTAATTCCGCACCCTACCAAATATTACTATCCAATTTCTACTAATTGTACCTACCCTGCCTATAATCCACCTGTAACTACTCCACAAAAACCTCCTCCAGTCACCACCCCTGTGTCCCAGCCATATTCCAATCCTTCTTCCTACTTAATTCCACCCTCTTCATACACCCCTTCTGTTAACAAACCTGTAGTGTCTAAGTCTAAAAAGAAACGGAAGTACTTCCCAACTCACACCATCGTGCCAGTTACCCAGCCTGTCCCAGTGCCACCTGTTCAGCCTGCCCTAATGCCATCTGCTCAGCTTGTTCCTGTGCCAGCTACTCTACCTGTTCCAGTGCCAGCTGCCCAGCTTGTGCCAGCCTCCCAGCTTGTTCCTGTGCCAGCCTGCCACCCTGGTGTTCCTGTGCCAGCCTGCCAACCTGATGTTCCTGTGCCAGCTTGCCAGCTCGATGACTTCCAGTCTGCTGCCCAGCTTGATGACTTCCAGTCTGCTGCCCAGCTTGATGACTTCCAGTCTGCTGCCCAGTTTGATGACTTCCAGTCTGCTGCCCAGATTGATGACTTCCAGTCAGCTGCCCAGCTTGATGACTTCCAGTCCGCTGCCCAGCTTGATGACTTCCAGTCCGCTGCCCAGCTTGATGACTTCCAGTCCGCTGCCCAGCTTGATGACTTCCAGTCCGCTGCCCAGCTTGATGACTTCCAGTCCGCTGCACAGCTTGATGACTTCCAGTCCGCTGCCCAGCTTGATGACTTCCAGTCCGCTGCCCAGCTTGATGACTTCCAGTCCGCTGCCCAGCTTGATGACTTCCAGTCCGCTGCCCAGCTTGATGACCCAGTCCGCTGCCCAGCTTGATGACTTCCAGTCCGCTGCCCAGCTTGATGACTTCCAGTCCGCTGCCCAGCTTGATGACTTCCAGTCCGCTGCCCAGCTTGATGACTTCCAGTCCGCTGCCCAGCTTGATGACTTCCAGTCCGCTGCCCAGGTTGATGACTTCCAGTCCGCTGCCCAGGTTGATGACTTCCAGTCCGCTGCCCAGGTTGATGACTTCCAGTCCGCTGCCCAGGTTGATGACTTCCAGTCCGCTGCCCAGGTTGATGACTTCCAGTCTGCTGCCCAGTTTGATGACTTCCAGTCTGCTGCCCAGTTTGATGACTTCCAGTCTGCTGCCCAGTTTGATGACTTCCAGTCTGCTGCCCAGTTTGATGACTTCCAGTCTGCTGCCCAGTTTGATGACTTCCAGTCTGCTGCCCAGTTTGATGACTTCCAGTCTGCTGCCCAGTTTGATGACTTCCAGTCTGCTGCCCAGTTTGATGACTTCCAGTCTGCTGCTTTGCTTCCAGGCTGCCCTGCTGTCCCTGTGCCAGTCTGCCAGCCTTCTGTTCCTGTGCCAGTCTGCCAACCGCTTGTTCCTATGCCTGCTGCCCAGCTCGATGACCCGGAGCCTTTGTCTGCTGCCCAGCTCGATGACCCAGAGCCTGCTGCCCAGCTCGATGACCCGGAGCCTTTGTCTGCTGCCCAGCTCGATGACCCGGAGCCTTTGTCTGCGGGCCCAGCTTGATGACCCAGAGCCTATGTCCTCTGCCCGGCTTGATGACCGGAGCCTTTATCCACTGCCTGGCTTGACACCATGAGCCTTCCCCAGCAACAACTGGTTGGAGCGTCCGGAGGCCGCTCCTTTGAGGGGGGGTACTGTCAGGAATGGTCCCCCCTGTTGGTACATCTGCTTGTCAGTCTGGCTGCAGTACCGACCTCCACCAGCGGGGGGTTCCTGGTCTTCTGGAACTCACAGCCTTTCATACGTTCAGGTGTGACTTGAACGTAATCATGACACTCCCTATTTATACCCGGCGAGCTCAAGCAGAACTCGCCCTGGTATCTTCATTCCTTCCTGACCTGAGCCTGTATCCTGACCCTGTCTTTTGGATCCTGATTCTGAGCCTTGACCCTGTTCCCTGTTCCTTGATCCTGATCCCTGCCTGGACTCTTCCACCCTGTATCCTGGTTCCTGTCTTCCCTGGAGTCTTACCCCGCAGCTTGTCCATCCATCCACTCCCTGCTCTGTTCTGTCCCCATCCTCACCTATCTGCTGACATCCCCTGTGTATGACCTTGGCCTGGCTTGATTTATGAATACGGTATCCCCTTTTGTTTGTATATACTGTTTGCTGTTTCTCACTGGTTGTCCCCACTTATTTTGTAAATAAACACCTCTTCACTTCACTATCTCTTTGTTTGGTCTCCTCTGTGCAGTCACACAGTACTGATCTATAACCTCTCATGACAGCCCATCTCTGCTTGATGTTCATCAGACATCTATCCAGCACCTCTCTGATCATCTGACAACCCGCACTTCGTGCTTTACATCAGATGGTCGCCACAAACTGATCCGCTGCAAGGACGCCTCTACGGGAACCGCTGATCTTAAGGCATTGAATCAGCCTGGTCGTTGGTCAGAGGGCAATAGCCCACCTTTGCAAACCTTTCTTTGTTGCTTCACTGAGACACTGTGCACAGACAGATTTACCCTGGGGAAACACTTTACTGCATTTCTACTTGAACCTTGTACATAGACATATCAATCCTTCCAAGAAATACTATTACCTTGTTGCTGTGCCTTATATAGCTCTCCAAGCATTCCCAGTATTGTTATTCGTTTTTTTTTTTATTATTATTCTTTTTAATTTTATTCCGTACCTTTTTTGGCTCTGCGTAACTTCTGCATACTTTCAGCTATTAAAACCATTCAACTCTTTCAGCTGATGATGGGACTTCAACTTTTGTTCTACTATTTCTACTTTTTAAAATATTAAGCCTTTAACACTTTTTTTCAACATTGAAGTCAATGAGAGCATGCTTCAAATCCTTAAAATCTTCTTCCGCTCCCAAAAGTTTCAGCTCCTTCATACTTTCACCTACAGACGCCAAACAAACTTTAAAATGTTCACACAATATTCAGCTATCCGGCTATACCTTTTCAGTTTGATATCTTTTACAGTTTTTGTGAAAAAGCTGTTTAAGTTTAGTGATCTTTTCAGGAAATGTTATCAATTAGAGTGTGTATTGGGCTGGTTAGAGTGGATGATGTCATTAGCTAGAGCACAAAGCCTTAAAAAATTATGTTAGTTTCTTCTCTATAAATTCCTCTCACGCCCACAAGATCTACTTGTCATAAACAATTTATACATCAAAACGTAGGTATTTTTGTCTAGTTAGTTTCAGGCAATGTGCTAAGTATTTTACTATTGGCTGGTTGAGCTTTCAAATGACAAGTGTTCTACACTTTCTTCCATTGACTGTCCTGTATAAAATTCTTCACGTTTCCCTGCGAAATGCACAGCAAACTTCTTTTTTAATTCGATGACATGCCCACATTTTTAAGTTTATCAACATAAATTTACCACTACATTCACAAAGGCTGCGTGTCTCTAATGGTAAAATCGCTGTTTCGATAGTATGTAGGGTTGTGGATTTATTAAGGCTTGTTTGAAGGGTTCTTTCACACTGTCTCTCACTCATTATGTGTGGGGATTAATGATCAAAGCTTTATAAGTACTCAAGGAACACTGCTTGTATGTCCTAAAGATCGTGTAGTGGTTATGGTAAATGGCTTTGTTGTGGGCTTAGCAATTCAGCTATTTAGCATTCCCATGCATTTTCTGCAGGAAATGCATTTTCTAATTGGAATTAAAAGTTGTAGGCCAGCCAGGGTTTCCCCCTGTCAGCACCTGGGCTTGATCCGGGGACCTCTTCTGTGTCTGGCATTGTCTTTTCCCACTGAGCTATCTGGGATGCTGGACAGTTCCGTGCCTGATCTGAACCTTGTCAAGGCCTTTGTATAGTGCACACTCCACTCTGGCTCCTTAAAAGCACAGAAACGCACCAGAAGCCCAGCAAAGCACAATGGCAGCTGAAAGTGTCCTGTGTGTCTCTGTCCACGTCTTAAATGTTATAGGTTGAGCTCCATAATACTGAGTTTGGATGCACTAGGGATATCTGCAATTTATCTATTTCAGTCCATATATGAATATGATTATATAGCCTATGATGCTAAGTGGGGTATGTGGGCTCATAAAGGGGCTCCAGCTTCAAACATTTAGTGCACCAGTCTGACCAGTTTTCCCTATTTCAGTTTTAAGGGATAAGAAACTATTCTTAAATAACAAGAATAGGATCTCAGCACATACACAGGGGTCTTCCCTTTACCTCAAGTCAATTAATACCAGACACAGAGTCTATTTTCCTTCAACTGTCCTCAAGTTGCCAGACACAGGTACACAGGTTCCTAATCATCTAAACAGTGAAAATGTGGACATGAGAACACACACTACATCACTCACTAAAAGAAACTCTCAAGAATGTTCGCTCATGCCCCTTTCAGGCTTCTCTTTTTGGCAGGTACATTATCTTGCAGACATGTCCCAGAAAGAAAGGACTATTCAGGTGGAATTGGCTTTTTATAACAAAAATAAAATATTTAATCAATAAGATAAAATTAACATCATTAGGAACAAATAGTTCAGTTCTTTGCATCTGCGTCAGGATATTACAACACATAGAGGTCAGTGGCATTCATCCCACATTCATGGGTTTCGGGGTAAACGCCATCGGATTTATTGCACTCAGGGTATTTTCCTCAGACCATCCAGGGAGCTCACAGACCAAATCCAATAACAGCACTAACAGCAACAATAATAAAAGGCCCTGGGAAGAAGAGCATATGGCATACTGAGCATTTTGGATGGTCCGAGGAGAGTACCTTGACGTTGAGTGCGATCAATCCTGATACTCATGAATGATCCACAATATCTTCAGAAGTGCGAAACACCACCACAGTGGACCCCATTAATATGTGAAGTCATATGTGCTTTGTAAGTAATAACTATTTTCATTCCATAAAGCTGACCATCAGATCGCAAGCGTGTCCTCAATAGCTGATAAACCAAGGAAGGAAATGCAAACTTCCAATAGTGCAGACCGCTTAATTCATGTTTATTATTAGAAACAAGTATTGCACTTTAATGTAATCCATAAAATCAGGCATGGTATAAAGACAGGAAAAACACTGTTCTCTAAGACCGCGTACACGTGATCAGTCCATCCGGTGAGAACGGTCCGAAGAACATTCGTGTTAGAACGCGGTAACGTTTAGGTGTTTTAACACAACAACGTGCTGAAAAAAACAAAGTTCAATGCTTCCATGCATACTAACGATCAGTTTTGACCCATCGGTCAGGCGTCCATCGGTCAAATTTTAAAGCAAGTTCTCTTTTTTTTGACCCAACGATAACTGACCAATGGGGCCCACACACGATCGGTTTGGACCGATGAAACGGACCTTCGGTCTGTTTTCATAGGTTTTGACCGATCGTGTTTTAAAATTAAGTTTTGCCCGTATATAGGCTTGAACAATAAAAACGGAGGTAGATATTTACTTTTTCACTCTTTTATCCAAAACTTCCAATATTGATTCAACGGTTTTTAGAACTGGTGACTTGAAAAGTCATGTTAGGCATATAATGTCATACTTAAATTTATATAAGCATTCTTTAATTTCTTTAGCAGTATTTATCTGAGCAAAATCATCTTGGTGTAGGGAAACGTTATCAGGGAACTATATTTGCCACATTCACTAAATGGTCAGTCTTGTCTTATATTGCTATTAAATTAAACATGCAAAAAAAAAAAAAGACAAATTGCTGTACCAGCACAAGTGGTGTGTTGCGGCAATCTCCCCTGTTAAGCTATTGTATCCTCCCCCGACAGAATGTAATGATCAGCACTTGGCTGCAAGCTTTGATCTAATGCTGTTTTTCAGTATTTCCCTTTGACAAAATCCAGTCGTTAGACCAGTTTCTATTGGACACACAGCTGTACACACTGACCAAAAGTCCTGTTGAACCGGCTAATTTTTGGCCAGTGTGTACCTAGCTTTAAACATTCAGACAAGTTGACCATCCACATCGTTATTCACCCCCACCATATTTATCTGTTGGCAACTGACAATGGATTCAATTAACTAAGCTTTAATGATTATTATTTGACATAATGATTGTTATTTTCAGAAATGAGAGCCAATGAGAGCTGAAAATAACAATCACATGACTGAAAATAGTGATCAATGCAGCAAACAGCTTAAATAATAAGGCCTTTTCTGGATTGGAGATATTATTTCACACCGGTCTGAATGAAAAATGACTCAATAGATAATGCCCTTTATACCACATTCTGCATCATTGTTTCTTTGACATCTGGACATGGATATAACCAGCTTTAGAATAAAAGTTATTCCATAAATGTACAGTTTTATCTTGAGCATTAAGTGGATAACCAAATAAACTCTCATTTAAGTTTTAACACAAAAAAAATAATCCTTTCTTTGTTTTTTTAATATGCAGCTATGGAAAGTTTTATAGCCAGGAGCATGAATAAGATTAGACACTGCTTGGAGCAGGGAAGATGCTCAACTTGTTAATTTAACAGGGCAAAAGGTTTTGTTATGTGATCGGGATCTCTAAAACCTTCTTTGCCCAAGCAAATACCTTATTCCAGAAACCCCCTAACCTCGGACAGAAGGAAAAATGGAAAGAAGGGTGCCAACATTCCATATCACTTTCAGAGGCTAAATCCAAATCCTAAGCCTGCATTTATGTAAATTTGTCAGGGGAGTCAAGCAGTAGCCCATAGATGGTAAATATACCTCCATTGTGCCCTGTGGCACACTATTTTAAAGCTTTACATATTCAGTATCTATTTACTTGATGCAGCCTCATCTTTTAGCTTTTAACAAAAAAAAAAATTCAGTGTTGTCACATGAAAAGATATAATAAAATATTTACAAAAATGTGAGGGGTGTACTCACTTTTGTGAGATACTGCATGTAGTCTGAGAAGAGTAAATATAAATCCATCTTCAATCACATCATTCAGATGCAGATCCACATCAATCATGATGAATGATGCCCACCGTCACATCGAAGAAAAAAAACACAGTGACAGTCACAATCTATTCCCAAATACTGCTTGCCAAAAAGGATAGCTCCCAGGTTGACAGATGAATGTAAAAAAAAGGGTATACCCAGTGACACCAAATTTGGTCAATGATGTCACCTAGGATCCCTTGTAACGTCACTGACCAAATATGATCATGTCCACATGTCAGGACCAGATCTGTACCTGCAATCTTCTTTGTGTCTAGCAGTAGCTCTTCTCGAGCCACTTGAGATGCTGGTCATCCCCATAGACAATTCCTTTAACAATCTTGCTTTGAACATTGTTTCTGATGAATTTTGAACTCTTTGCTCCTCTCATGAACTTCCTCTTTAAGCCATACGTTGGCACTTCATGTTTGCCAGATTATTGTGCTCTGTCTAGCCAATATATTGCTCTTGTCGCTCCTGCTGCCGTCCGTATCTTTGCTACTACTCATTACTGATGTTTGGCTTGCTCCTTGACTATGCTTCTGCTTCATTCCAACCTGCAGCCACTTGTCACTGACCTTTGGCTTGTTTACCGACTACACTTCTGCTTAATTCCTACCTGCTATATCAGCTACTGGACCCTGGCTTGCTCACCTCCTGATAGGGCGATCCTGAGGACAATGACCTAGTACTAACATGCAGTAAAACCCATCTCCACCATTAGAAGCTCTGGGGAATACCGGTTAGTGCTTAGACCCTACACCCCTGCCAGGATGACCTGCTTGTATACTTATCCAGGTGCTTAGTGGAAGCCTATTTATTGCTATAGCTACTGGCCTCTGAGCCTGACCATTGAACGCAACACCATTATTTGTCATTGATGTCACACCACCACTTTGTTTACTATCATCTGTGGGGCCTGGGAGCAATCATACGCGGTAAGCAGTCTTTAGGGTTCAGACGCACTGGCATGTTTTTTTTTTTACCGGTGGTTGTCATTTATTGCAATTGACATGGATTTACATCACCGAATTAAGTAATTTTTTGGGGTTTTATTTTTAACAAGGACTTCAAAGTGTTTGGTGTGTTTATTTACATATGTACCTCTTAATGATTGACATTTAAAAAGGGGTTTACAGATTCGGATAAGCACTGTGTGCCTCCAGAATCCTGACTACCAGGCTGCATGGTCATTCGGATAAGCACTGTGTGCCTCCAGAATCCTGACTACCAGGCTGCATGGTCATGGATTATTTTTGCATGGGGTACCTCTTAACATCCATACCAGACTATAATCTAAAATAAGTTTTGGGTGTGTATTTTTATTTTATTTATTTTATTATTTTATTTATGTCGTTTTGCTTTGTATAGTAGTCACCCTTTGACATCCATACTGGGCCCCTATCAAGGTTTTAAAACGACTTTTGGATCTGCTCAAATCACAGTGAATGTAGGTGACTCACACTCCACTCTTCCTTAGCCCACAAACTGCAATTTACTGCAACGTATCAGTCGCAAACTGACAGTAATGAATATCGTACTGTATATAGCATCACTGTATTGCTTTGTAGAAGCACACTGCACTAACAAACTCTCTCTCCCTAAAAAGCACTGTAAGTTGTCCCTCATTCTCACTAAACTCCAACATACTCACAAAGTTTTGTCAAGAAGAGCAATTTTTTTTAGTGTGTTGGCTGAGACTTTGGCCTACAACCATTAACCAAAGCCTTGTAGTTGACCAATGATGGTGCTTTGCAGTGTATTGTGGAAAGTTCGACTGGACAATTCATGCAAAACATCCCAAAAGTTCAGGTTGATTTTAATACTCTAAAAAGGCAAAATTTGGTCCAAACCAGAGTTCAGATTGAACTCAGAGCTCAGCGCTTATCACAAATACATAGTACACACAAACTATCTAGCATTTGTTAAAAAAAACATGAATACACACCAACAAAATGACTTCCGTCAAGCTAAAGATTTTCACATTCATTATATTATAAGAACTATACTTCCAGTAAGCACTGTAACACAATATTGGTCACTGTTTCAACTTCTAAAAGCGCCTTGGTTGTTTATGTTTTTGGAGACAAGATTCTTCCCGATATATTGCCATTTCTCCTGCCTCAATTTTCACTCTTGTCATGGCTGACTGAGTATCTCTATGGTTCATTACAATAGTCCTGTAATACAATACTAATCAATTCAAACATTCCTAGCACCATAGACCATTGCACTTTACTCAGTTATTAATCATGGCATTGTGCTCAAGCCTAGAACAATGATAAATTGGTCCATGGTACATGGTTTGAAATTTACTATAGAAACATCCCACTTTACATATGAATTAATCAAGTATAGATAGATCATAGCTTGATGCTTGCTGATGAGACTGCACAAAGTGAGAATAAGGACCATTCTATTTAAGTGACTTCATGTCACTGAATTTTTCTTGCCTGTCTAAAATAATAATTAAAATGCTGCGTTAAAAGGAATCATTTATTGTTTGCTACCAAAAAAAACATGTATTTTTAATCTCAGAAAAAAACGACTCTATTAATGAAATGTTAACAGAAAATACTTTCATAAAAAATTGAAAAACTGCACTGTTCATTTAATCCATAACAGATTTTGCAGCAGCAGCTATCCTGTGAAACACACACACTACTAAATCACTTTTCAAATAAAGCTGCGCTTAACATGACAAAAATAAACATTGGGAAATGTAAAAATTGTGTAAGAAAAGTCCAAAGAGTGACAAAGTCCATCCACTGATATGTGCACCATCCGTCACCACAATTGTGTGTTTCTGAATGTAAACCTCCACCATATAAAATGCCTACTTACCGAAACGTGTTGACCTCCTATTACGGAAGATCAATCTTGCTTGTGGCTCGTAGCCCAGCCAAGGCATTTGTCCTTCTGGGAAAGGAAATGGAAATCCACCTCTTAGGCCCCCTACACACGAGCAAATAGATTTGTTCAAATCGGTCGGACCGACCGATTTGAACAAATCTGTCTGCTGGCCGTTTTGGTTTGATCGCTGTACACACATTCAAACCAAAATCTCCGCCAGCAGACAGCGCGGTGACGTGGCGGTGACGTTGATGCCGCCACGTCACCGCACCGGGAAGTAAATTACTTCTGTGCATGCGTCGAATCCATTTGACGCATGTGCGAGAAGATATGTCTGCTGGTTAGCGTACTAACCAGCAGACATGTCGGGCAGACGGATTCCCAGCCGACAGATTTTAAAGCATGCTTTAAAATCTGTCGGCTGGCCAAATCCATCGGCTCGCCCGTACACACGATCGAATCTGTCTGCTGGGACGGTCGGGCCGACCGTTTCCAGCAGATAGATTTGATTGTGTGTACGCGGCCACCCCTTTATCCACGTGTCGGATGACTAGTTCCCTGTTATTACACAGGGAATCAAGACCCATTTCTAAATCATCCTTCATTTTAACATTACTTTTTCAGTGTACTTTTAAACAACTGAATCAAGTATATAGCATGTTTAATCCAAATGCTATCATTAGCAATTTTGCATCATATACAACCTTAAAATATACAGTATATTGCATGCATTTGGCCTTTGTAATCGCATGAGACATTTTTGAATACAATTACAATAATATTTTGCAGTTGTACTATGAGTGACTACGGTATATGCACACAGGACTATAGAATGCAACAACACGTGCAATGGTAGTAGTAATAAAGTACCATTTGAAAGTAAAAATGAAGGCAAAGTAAGCAATTAAGGAGGGGGCTATAACCCTTGCCGTTTTTTTTTTTTTGCCACCGATGACCCACTGTGGAGATTTCACTTTACTTCCTGTCCCACAGCCTCAACAGGAGTAAAGTCTGGTTCACATGATAAGATTATCAGTTGATTGAGCGTCCATTTTGTTTGCATGCTAGTCTCCATATCAAACAAGAAGGTTACTAAATGATATTCTCGTATGACAGAATAAAAATTCGGAAGTATTGCATTGCATTTGTATTGTATCTTCGGATGCAAATTTTTCATATTTGTCCTTCGGATAATTTCGGATTAACTCTGTGTACTAACAATCATATTATTGTACAATTGCTTCATATAGTTAGTCTGGTTGAAAGAAACACAAGCCCATCTAGTTCAACCAATAAAAAGGGAGAAAAATATATTTTTACAATCAATCCTATGCCCAAAGTTGATCCAGAGTAAGGCTAAAAAACCTCAGAAAAGCATGATTCAATTTGCTCCAGCAGGGGAGAAAATACCTTCCTGATGCCCAATCGGATGTTCCCTGGATCAACTTTAACACTAAATGTTAGTATCCAATTATACCATGTACATTTAGAAAAATAAAGAGGGGTTGGGACTTTGTATGAGGCATGTGGTATGCACCACCACAGGCCTCCATCCCTGTAAGGGTGTAAAAATGGAGGGTTGGGACTTTAAATGAGATGCGATTAGCGATATGCGATTAAGTATATATAAGGAAAAAATAAAAATAAAAATAAAAATAAAAAATCCATAATGACCAGGCTCAAAAATACCAAACCAAGAAGCACAAACCAAATTAAACTGTCTAACTGTGTGTAATTAAAACAGAGGTTTAGTTGCAGAGATTTGCAAATACCTGGGAAGCTGCAGGCCAAGCGTCAAGGCACTCTGTGTAACTGCAGTCCTAACTATGATTTTTATAGCCTCCAAAGGAGGAGCACAGGTGTGCTAATTAATAGACAGGGAGCAGATGGGAACCTAGACCTGCCCCTATCTATAGTTGGTCTGGCAAATGAGAGCACTGGAAGGACAAAAAAACAGGGGTGAAACCAATACATGCCTGCCAAACCAAAATACCAGCAAAATAGGTGCGGACCACATCAACCTGGGTCAGCTAGTCAAAAAATGACAATGCATAAATTAACTGTTGGTGGTAGATCTGTGGAGGCACTCTGTTAAACTCCTGAAAATCGCATCTCCATCCCTGGCTAATATTAGAAAAATAAAGAGGGGTTGGGACTTTGTATGAGGCATGTGGTATGCACCACCACAGGCCTCCATCCCTGTAAGGGTGTAAAAATGGAGGGTTGGGACTTTAAATGAGATGCGATTAGCGATATGCGATTAAGTATATATATGGAAAAAAAAAATACCAAACCAAGAAGCACAAACCAAATTAAACTGTCTAACTGTGTGTAATTAAAACAGAGGTTTAGTTGCAGAGATTTGCAAATACCTTCCCGGGGAAATAGCTTCCCAGGTATTTGCAAATCTCTGCAACTAAACCTCTGTTTTAATTACACACGGTTAGACAGTTTAATTTGGTTTGTGCTTCTTGGTTTGGTATTTTTGAGCCTGGTCATTATGGATTTTTTTTTTTTCCATATATATACTTAATCGCATATCGCTAATCGCATCTCATTTAAAGTCCCAACCCTCCATTTTTACACCCTTACAGGGATGGAGGCCTGTGGTGGTGCATACCACATGCCTCATACAAAGTCCCAACCCCTCTTTATTTTTCTAATATTAGCCAGGGATGGAGATGCGATTTTCAGGAGTTTAACAGAGTGCCTCCACAGATCTACCACCAACAGTTAATTTATGCATTGTCATTTTTTGACTAGCTGACCCAGGTTGATGTGGTCCGCACCTATTTTGGTGGTATTTTGATTTGGCAGGCATGTATTGGTTTCAACCCTGTTTTTTTGTCCTTCCAGTGCTCTCATTTGCCAGACCAACTATAGATAGGGGCAGGTCTAGGTTCCCATCTGCTCCCTGTCTATTAATTAGCACACCTGAGCTCCTCCTTTGGAGGCTATAAAAATCATAGTTAGGACTGCAGTTACACAGAGTGCCTTGACGCTTGGCCTGCAGCTTCCCAGGTATTTTCAAATCTCTGCAACTAAACCTCTGTTTTAATTACACACAGTTAGACAGTTTAATTTGGTTTGTGCTTCTTGGTTTGGTATTTTTGAGCCTGGTCATTATGGATTTTTTTTTTTTCCATATATATACTTAATCGCATATCGCTAATCGCATCTCATTTAAAGTCCCAACCCTCCATTTTTATACCATGTACATTTAGGAAATAATCCAGGACATTTATAATGCAATTTACTGAGCTGGACAGAACCAGCTCTTGAAAGAGTTAATCTCCAAATACACAGTAAGAGCTGTGAGAATTTAGAATAAAGTCTCTTTTGCTCCAGACATAAAGAGTGCCCCTTTGTCCTCTGTAATTACCTTAAAGTGAATAACTCAACACCAAGTTCACTATATGGACCCCTTATGAACTGTATTTGTACACGTCGATCATAGATTCTTTTAATCTCCTTGTCTCAAGAGAGAATACATTTAGTTTCTCTAATCTAGAGTTGGGCAAACGGTTTGACCCAAACATTAGTTCAGGCCAAACAGTGGCTGTTTTGAAAGCCGGCCACTGCGTCCTTAACAACCAATGAGTCATCAGCTGTCAATGGGTTTCCCCGATTAAAGTTGAAAAAAAACAGCGCGGGGCAGAGACCCCCTGCCCAAAAGCACCACCCCCCCCAAGTTGAGAGCATGTGGCCTGGTATGGTTCAAGGGGGTGCTCTCTCATCCCCCCTTTCCTGACTTGCCAGGCTGCTTGCTCGATAAGGGTCTGGTATGGATTTTGGGGGGGCCCACAGCGTAAAAAAAAAAAACAATGACTGGGTACCTGAAATTGCAACCGCGAGTCATTTTAAAGTGATTGTAAAGTCTTGTTTTCTTCCCATAAAAATAATAAAATAAACTGTTAGCCCAGATCCTCCTATTCTGGGGTCCCCCTTCTGTGATCCTGGCTCTCCCTTATGTTCAGTGCCCCCACAGCAAGCAGCTTGCTATAGGGGCACCTGAGCCGAGTCACAGCTCCCTGTGTCCATTCAGACACAGAGCCCTGACCTAGCCAGCCCCCCTCTCCCCTAATTGGCTAGCTGACTTTGATTGATAGCAGTGGGAGCCAATGGCACAGCTCCTGTGTCTCAGCCAATCAGGAAGGAGAATCTCAGATGGCCAAGGGGATTTTTATCCTAATACATAGACTGCTTTAGATAAAACACCTTCTGCCTTTACAACACCTTTTAATGTGATTAGATTCATTTTTTTTCTTCTAGAATTGTCATTTTTGCTGCAGCATGTCCTATATAATGCTACAAATGCGCAAATTTACAGTCAGACTAAGGGGACCCCCCCCCCCCCAGGCACTATATTTAAAGGAATTTTTATTGTTGCACTTTATGCGTCATTAAAATCACTGCTCCTGAAAAAAACAATTGTTTTTTTTTAATTTGTTTTTGCATAGATACATGTCCCCCAGGCAGGACCCAGACCCCTATACCCCTTTTATGGCCAATTACTTGCACATAAGCCTTCAAAATGGGGACTTTTGATTTTTCCTGTTCAACTTCAATGGGGTTTGCAGCTCGGGTAAGAACTTTTCCCCCTTTTCGGGAGATCTGCTGCGAACAAAACAGGGGGTGTTCGGCCCATCTCTACTCTAATCTTTTCTCAAAGCTGCGCTCTGTCATGCCCCTTATCAGTATAGCACCCTTTAGTGTGCTAGAGTTAATTTAGGTTTGTTAGTGTAGGTCTGTTAAGGCAGGCAAAACATAGTTAGCTCAGGGCTAAGCCTGAGCTGTGTAATCTGGGTCAGGGTTACTTTAGTTCAGGGCAGGGTGACTCATCCTAGCAGCTTTTTCAGTGCCTCCTCCTGTTTTCTGTGACATTGGAGAATGTTCTATTCATAGTGGGTGGAGGTCAGGAGGAGCTGCTTGGAATATTTATGAGCTAAACCCCAGTAAAGGGCTGGCAGAGGGCAGGCCACCTCATAAATATGGATGAGTTCTACCGAGGGGGCAGTCTGGTGCAAGCTGAAGATGGAGTGCTGATGAGGCAGTCTGTGGGCCTTGAGGGTGCCCCCTAGTCTGGGGGGCAAGGAGTGACCATGGGCCTGGGGCTCGGGTGCTGGAAGGATCCTACCAAAACACACAGAGGAAGCCCTTCATGGAGGCACAGGAGCAAGGAGAGAGGACAGCGGGAGCAGGTCAGCGGGTTTGAGAGATCTCCTGAGAGTTAGCTGGGTGGGCTGGTGAGTGTCAGTCTGGAGGACTGTGAGGAGAAGATAGCCTGAAGAGCTAGTAAAAGAGACAGCTGCTGCCAGGCAGGTTGGCAGTGCCTGAAGAAGTGGTGCTGGAATCAGTAGCCACAGGAGTGATGCAAACTGGACACTGACATTTTGCTACATAGCTAAGGGGCCTAAGGATTCTGTCTGTAATGGGACATTGCTCTAGTGTTCCAGCTCTAGTGTTCCAGCAGTGTTCTGCAAGCAAGTGAGTGCTGGAGGAAGAAGTGGAGCTGTATATAGAGATTGTATATAGGAAGAGTTTTCCCTGAAGTTGTTGTTGTTAATGTTGAAGTCAAGTGGGCATCCCATAACCTCACATCCCTAGCCAAGTTATTACCCTCAATAAATAGCAAAACCAAAGTCATGGACTGTTTTGTCTCAAGAGTGCCTGTGAAAATTTGGTGTGTCTGGCTTTGCAGGGTGGGGGATCCCAGTTTACTTGTGGCTCCTTAGGGGGTGCGTTACATTCGTTTGGTTGCCCTTCTCTGCAATTTATCCAGTTCCCCAATATCCTTTTTGTTAACTTGTGCCCAAAACTGAACTACATATTCCAGATGAGGTCTTACTAATGATTTGTACAGGGGTAAAATTATATCTCTCTCTGGAGTCCATACCTCTCTTAATACAGCAAAGGATTGTGCTTGCTATGGAACTGTAGTTTGGCATTGCATGCTAATTTAATCTTATGTGATAATATAGGAAATTATTGTGCTACTAATATAAAGAAAAAATTAGCTGCCAGCACCAGCAATAAGACTAATTGCATATAAAGCGTTAAAGGAAAAGTGCAGCGCATAAACATCAATGTGCCCTAGATATACACCTAGGGAAAAAGACTGAGCACAGTGAATGATTGTGCTAAGAAGTACGGAGAAAACTGCTCAAGTTTTAAATGCACTAGACCAAACCAAAAAAAGATGTGTCAATATGTCAAAAGGTCAAATGACGCCACATGAACTAATAATACTTGCATAGAACTACATATTCTATTGATACTTTTGTATAACAAATATGTAAAACAATCAGTGCCATGTGTGTACAGGGCCGCCATCAGGAATTTTGGGGCCCCTTACACAGCTTCAGGCATGGGCCCCCTGGAGCAGAGAGAACCGGGGGGGGGTGCTGCCGCATGAAATTGAGAAGGGGGGGCTGCTGCCGCGAATTGAGAGGCGGGGGGGCCCTTTACAAAAAGAAGAAATAAAGAAAAATATATATAAAAAAGGGGGGTAGCCATCCGGGGCCCTGGGGACCTCAGTGCCCTTTAATAAAAAGAAAAAAAGAGAGAATATATATATATATATTTTTTTTTTTAAAAAGGGTGGTTGCCAACTGGGGCCCCGGGGACCTTATTTTTTTTTTTTTTTATAAAAGGAAATTACAAAAAAGGGGGCTTTCCATTCGGGACCTCTGGGCCCTTTAATAAAAAGAAACCTCTGGGTCCTTTAAAAAAAAAAAGAAAGAAAGAATATATATATATATATATATATAAAAGAAATAAACATTTATATATAAAAAAAAAACAAGGGGGTTGCCTTCCAGGGCCCTGGGGACCTCTGGGCCCTTGAATAAAAAAAAATATAAAAAAAACATATAAATAAAAATAAAAAATACAATTATAAAAAAAGGGGGTTTGACACATGGGGCCCTGGGGACCTCTGAGCCCTTTAATAAAAATACATCTATATATTAAAAAAAGAAATAAAATAATATAAAAAAGTAAAAAAATTATAAAAAAGGAGGATTGTCATCCGGGGGCCCTGGGGACCTCTGGGCCCTTTAATAATAATAATAATATTATATATATATATATATATATATATATATATATATATATATATATATATATATATATATATATATATATAAAATAAATAAAAAAATATATAAAAATTATATATTTTTTTTATAAAAAAAAGGGGGGTTGTCATCTGGGGCCCTGGGGATCTCCAGGTCCCTGTGGACCTCCGGACCTCTAAAAAAATAAAAGAAAAAAAAATTGGCCCTTTAATAAAAAAGAAAAGAAAAATGTATTAAAAAAATATATTTATTTATAAAAAAAAAAAGAAAAAAGAGGGGGTTGCCATCTGGGGCCCTGGTGGCCTACGGGCCCCTAGACCCCTAAAAAATGGTCCTTTAATAAAAAAATAAAATAAAAATATATTAAAAAATATATATTTTTTTTATAGAAAATAAATAAAAAAAGGGGGGTTGCCATCCAGTGCCCTGGGGGCCTCCGGGCCCCTGTGGACCTCCGGACCTCTAAAAAAAAAAAAAAAAAAAAATTGTCCCTTTAATAAAAAATAAAAGAAAAATATATTAATTTTTTTTATTTTTTTTATAAAAAAGAAAGAAAAAAAAGGGCTTGCCATCTGGGGCCCTTGGTGGCCTCCGGGCCCCTGGGGACCTTCGAGGCTCTTACAGGTGTAATGCCTGTACCCCCCTGATGGCGGCCCTGTGTGTGTATGTTATTTAATTTTTTTATATCATATATATATATATATATATATATATATATATATATATATATATATATAAACTCAACAGAACAGTGCAAAGTCCATCAAAAAGTAAATAGCATGATGAATTCCTCCATGCCAAGGATGGCATGGATCCCAAATGTTGGTAAGTCTCTAAGGCCACGTAAACACGATCAGTCAAACCGTTGAGAACGGTCTGATGGACCATTTTCATCAGACCAAACCGATCGTGTGTGGGCGCCATCGGTTATTTATCCATCGGTTAAAGAAAATCAAACTTGTTTTAAAATTAACCGATGGATACCTAACCGATAGGAAAAAAAACGCTCACCGCATCCCAAAAAACAAAACAAAAAACGCTCCCACCATCCATGAAGGCCGACCGCCTACTGCCTCCTACTGTGATTTCCCAGACCTCTACATGCTGGGTCAGTGAAATCACAAGGGGTGGTGTTTTTATTACTTTTTGGTGAATGGGTAGGGGTACTATGTACCCCATATCCATTCACATGGGGGGGGGCAGGATCTGTGGCCCCTATGTTAAAGGGGGCTTCTTAAGCCCACAGCCCGCATAACCCAAGAACCACACGGCAAAATAAAATTTAAAAAAGGCGCAGGGCCCCCTCCCCCAAAATCCATACCAGACCCTTATCCAAGCATGCAGCCTGGCAGGGTCTGGTATAGTATGGACTGGGTAGACCCCAAACCATTTTTTTTTTTTAGTTACCTGCATTTTTTTTTTATACAGCTGCCAGCAGGGAAGCCCATTTACAGCTGATGACTCATTCGTTGTTAAAGAGCGGGCCTGGGAAGCCCTTAACAGCCAGCATTTGCTTTGCCCAATCAGGGCACAGAGCGCACTGTGCAGCGTGCAGTGTATTGCTGGGCACTCGACAGGACAAACTCCAACCACCCTGCAAATTTTGTTTTTTCCCTGAACGGGGTGAACAGCCAATGTTCGGCCCGAACTCATGCTTAGGCTGTTCGCCCAATTCCATTTATAAATATATTAAAAAGTAAGGGTCTCAACACTGAATCTTGGGGTACACTACTGATAACCTTAGACCATTCAGAGTAAGAATCATTACCACTACATAATACTGTTTTCTATCCATTTACAAACTGATTTTCCCAAACTCTCCAATATCTTCCCAACTATAGAAGTTAATAGTTACATGGTAAAGCCTTTGATACTTTTTTAAATATAGACACCGCATTGGCCCTACGCATTCCAGTGGTACAATTTTGCAGCTATTAAAGAGTCCCTAAAAATTTGAAACAATGGCTTTGAAATGACAGAGCTCAATTCTTTAAGGATCTGTGGTCTAGGTGCTTTATCTACCTTCATGCTGTTTAAATATTTCTGGACCATATCACTTTTGAGCCATTGTGGATCATTTGGTACTGTGTCAATACCATCCCCATTATGGACATGAGCTCCCCCTGCTCCTGTGTATACACAGAGCTAAAGAAGGTGTATAATACATTTGCCTTCTATTTTTCCCCAGTCACCCACTGTAGATTATTTTGTAAAGGGCCAACATGCTGACAAACATTACCTTTTTACTAATAATATATTTAAATGATTGTCCTACTACAGTATTGTTTGCAATCTGTCTTTTGTGGCCTCGATTTATTTCCATTTTACATATTATTTGTAATATTTAAACAATGATTGTGTTTATTTATTTTTATATTTTTTATTAGCTCTTTTCTTATTATTTATAACTTTAACTTTGGCAGTGAGTCACATAAGTTTTATTTTTAGCCTTTTAAACTTATTGCCCATAGGGATACATTTTGCAGTGCGTTCACATACAGTTTTTTTGAATAATTCCCATTTCTGTTCTGTGTTCATCAATGCCAATATTCCTCCCAGTGTAAGACTTGGAGAGTAGCCCTCATCCTTGGAAAATGTTATCTCTTAAAGTTAAGTGTTTTTATCTTTGCAGTATGTGTTTGTTGCTTATAGCTAACATTAAATCAAATCATGTTATTGTCACTGCTACCCAGATGCTCTTTTATATGAATATTGATGATAAGCTCTATGTGGTTTATGATTACCAGGTCCAGCAGAGCGTCATTCCTAGTCGGGGGGCCTCAATCAACTGGACCAAAAATTGTCTTGTAATAGGTTTATAAATGTATGTCCTTTAACTGTCCCAGCAGTGCCATTAATCCAGTCAATTTCAAGGTAGTTAAATTCCCCCATTATTATCACTGGCTCAGCCCTTGCAGCCCTTTACATCTGTGCAAGGAGCTGGATAGTTTATATCAAACTCCAATGATAACCTTTCTAGTAAGCACACCCATGTACAGTTCCATAATGCTTCAGACTCATTGCAGTCTTTATCAACGAGGTCTTCTTTCACACTCACTTTGAGATCACTTCTCCCATAGAGACAAACACCACCACCCCTCTGTTTTACTCTATCTTTTTGAAAGAGCATAGCCAGGAATATTAATAGCCCAGTCATGTGAGGAATGAAGCCGAGATTCAGCAATACCAATTAAATCATAGTCCTCTTCATACACCAAAGCTCACCTATTTTGCTTTGCTGACTTCTTGCATTGTTGAACAAAGACTTTAATTCATTATTACATTTTGCACACATATTTTGCTTTTGTTTTTTATTTTAGTACAAAAGTTTAGTACAGTTTCCAATGGTTATTTGTAACATGGGAACCTTATTATCTGCCATAACCCTCTCCCATCTTTCCCCATTCCACCCACCAATGGGGACTGACCCCGGCCTGACCTGTCTGACCCATTATAACCGAATTCAATCTCCCCACAATCCTAGTTTAAATACTCCTCCAGCCTTCCCATAAACCTCTCCCCCAGCACAGAAGACGCCCTTCCATTTGTACCCCAATGAAAAGTCGGACAAGTGCTCTTGAAACCCAGATGCCTCCTTCTTACGCCAGATATTTAGCCATGAATTTACCTCTCTAATCTCGCCCTGCCTTTCTTGTGTTGCGCATGGCACAGGCAATATTTCAGAGAACATCACCTTCCCTTCAACTTGCTGCCTAGTTCTTTGAATTGATTCTTAAGAAACCTGCACCTTCCATGTAGTCTGCAATTGGTCTAACATGGACCAAGGCAGTTGGGTCATGCCCAGCCCCATCCAGTAATTTATCAACCCAGTCCACCAGAGAGACAGCAAACCATTCGGTTGAGGCTATCCTGGCAACAAATTATTCTATTAGTCCACCCTCTGCATTAAACCTACTAACCACCTTTTAATGTTATCAGTTCTGCCAGTGGTGCAATTTGCTCTTCCAAATCTCTAAATGTAAGCTTCCAAAAGGGCAACCCGCGCACAT
Source organism: Rana kukunoris (assembly GCA_029574335.1). Taxonomy (NCBI): domain Eukaryota; kingdom Metazoa; phylum Chordata; class Amphibia; order Anura; family Ranidae; genus Rana; species Rana kukunoris. The sequence goes on along the minus strand of CM056050.1, from coordinate 225,819,766 downwards.
CTGTCACAGCAGTATCCATCCTGGAGCTGTTGCTCCTTTACTATATACATGTAACACACTGTCCACTGCACAAAACCTTCAGCCTTGCTAGCAGTCATTATACCAATTACAAAATTAATATTACTAACCGATTTAAAAGTGGTATTTTTGTCTGATTTTCGGAAAGTATGTATGAGCCTCAAGGGAAGTACCTGATAGTCACCCAAGTCACTAAAAATGGTTGGAAGGTTTTCCCAATATTGCTGCTCTGGTGACAATTAAAAATTTGTGATTTTCTTTCATTTTCAGTTATAATGATTTCCAGGACAAATAGAGACAGACAGTAATAAAAAACCTGACAGGTTTTTAATCCATCTTCATTCTATCCAAATCTCAAAAAATGCCTTCAGTTATACTTAGAACAAAGATGGCAGTTTTCTTCATCTATTCTACATGAATGTCTTTTGTTGCAGTGAATTATTTTCAATTTTATAACAGATGAATATCTATATTTCTCTAGTTTTACACAACAGATGGAAAGCATGCCATGCCTATTAGCTCTGGTAAACACTCTTGTCAAATACAGAGAGAATGCATTTTAGCAATAGTAACACCAAGTCGAACTTAAGAGATACTGTTATACAAAGTAAATAAAAATATTTTAGGTATTGTGCTTTTATGTAACCTTAAAATATATCTTGGATACACCTGGCCTCTTTAATCTCATGAGCCATTTTCGAATACAGTGAACCACACAAGGAAAAATGTCATTGAAAAAACCCTTGCAGATAATAGCCAAATACAGTATATGTAAAATGTATGATAGTATTGTGTTTCTTTAAATTGCTTTATTGTATATATTAAGGTATATACATAGAAGTATTATGTAAGAAAAAAAACAACATTAGTATATGCCTTGTTTTTCAAAGGTCTACCTCAGTTTTGTTTTTTTAAGGCTGGGTTCACATATATGCAAATTGGATGTGGTTTCTCCGCAACCAATTCGCATGACAGTCGAGTGTGACCGGCTCTTAATAAAGCCAGTTCACATAAGTCCAGGGCGACCGCAGTCCAGATTGCAGAAGGGTCCGGTATGTGTTTGGGTCTGGCTCAGGCTCAAATTCTGGCCTGAATCGCACCTGAACTGGTAAACAGACACGCACCAGACCCCAGGCATGATCCTGCGGCCGCACACATGTCAACCCAGCCTATAAAATAAAAATAAATAAAAGTGTATCCTTAGGCAAAACCTTTTTTTTTTTTTTGGCACATTGGGGAGGTATAAGGACATTTTAATATCTAGACAACTGGTTGAGAATGCCTAAGTAATAAATGGCCATGTCAAAGTTAAAAATGTTCATTGAAGAAAAAGGTACAGCCTGGATGTATCAGATGTTTTTGTTTAATAAACATTTGAGACAAACTTTTGAGTGAAATTACCATTTTTGCCTAGGCGTTCTCAACCACATCTTCAGGATCTGATCTTCTAATTAGCTTTCCATCTTTTGTAATTAGGCATGAGCTCAGTGTTATCACTGTTGAAACATTCCCAGTGATATTTTTTGTGTTGGGGGACCCCATTAACATCCATAGCAGACTTGCATTTAGGATAAGATTCTGGTATAGATGTACAGAATCCAGTGGCGGCTGGTGCTTAATATTTTAGGGGGGCTGTCATGAGCAGCCCTGTCCACCAGATGGCAGCAGCGGCGCATCAGCACGCACACGCGCATCGGCACACACGGGCAAGCGCAATCGCGGCACGGTAACGCGCTCGGGCACGCGCACCGGCGGGGGCGCGCGGGCACGTGAGGACGCCGTTCTGGTGCCAAACTGAGACTTAAAAGGGTCCTGAGCCCTGCACCTCTTGCTGTCCAGTCTACAGCGCTACCGTGACTACCAGTACCTTATTCCTGCCTGAAACCTGTTCCTGAAGACCCGGCTTGTATCTGTTCCTCCTTGCCTTCCGCCTGCCCTGACCACGGCTTGTCTAACCACCCGCCTGCCTGACCCTCTGTACCTCCTGCTGCCTGCTTGTTGCCGACCCGGCCTGAACCCTACCTCAGTCTTGCCTGCTAGACCTGTACCTGATCCACTACCTGTCAGCGGATCCACCTGCTGGGACTTGCATCTGCCGTACTACGGTACACCTCCCCCGTTCCTGCTGCTCCTCTTGTTCCAGTGCCTCTACCTGCCATCCACAGCCACCAGTTGCACCTGCTTCTCCACGCAGCCCAGGACCCTCAGAAGCTTCTCCCAGCCCCGCGGCGCTTGTGCGACTCTGCATCCCTGAACCCCCTGTCTACTCTATCAGGGGTCTCGGGATCAGAGGAGCAAGGGCAGCCACTCCTTGCATGCCGGGCTCAACCATCAGGTACATGACAGGGGCCAGCAAACTAACACCCCCCGGGAGATGGATGGCGGCAATAACCCCTTTTTTGCTCCGAGCCCACACTTTTTTGAAGCCAATTAGAGCCTCAGGGTCTGATCACGTGCTTTAAAAAAACAAAACATTGAAATCAATGCATCCGGCGCCCTGCATGTAGATTAGAGGCGTTTTCTTGCAAACAGAAATAAGCAGCAGAGAGTGGTCAATTTGCCAGGAATTGTAATTTACCTTTCAAACTGGTGTGCTTTTGTGGTGCTTTTCTAGGGTATGAGCACCTTGGATAGGACAGGGAGCATGCAATATCCCCAAACTTTAACCGCTCAACCTCTGGCTACACTGAACAACTCCATATTGCTCAACTGCTGGCTGTACAGCACAACTTCTGGATACATGTTCACAAAGTAATGCCCAACAGGATCTCTAAGCTGTCTGTGACCTATAGTTTTAAAGCACCACACTGTCACACTTACAGCACTGGGGTCTTGTACTCACTTAGCCACAGGATCACCGGATGCCTCCTGCCAATATCTACCAGGCTCTTCCTAATGAGGGAGATGTAGACTCACACTGGCTCTGGACAACTTTTGCTCTCTCCCACTGCTCCCTCCCAACTCTTTCCATTGAGTTATCGCCTGCCCCAGCTGGATTCTTGGGCTGGATTAGCAAATAGGCTCCCCCCCAGCTAAGCCCAGCTTAGACCCCCCATGCACTCCAGCTGGCTTTCTCCCAGGCTTCTCCTCCTGCAGAACTGGACCCAGGAACTGTCCCCCTCATTGCTCAGGCCTCAGACCATTTACAGTGCCTTGAAAAAATATTCATACCCCTTGAATTTAGTCATGTTACAATCAAAAACATTAATTTTATTGGGATTTTATGTGATAGACCAACATAAAGTGGTACATATTTGTGAAGTGGAAGGAACATGATAAATGGTTTTCCAATTTTTTTACAAATAAATATCTGAAATGTGTGGCATGCATTTGTATTCAGCCCCCTTTACTCCGATACCTCCAACTAAAATCTAGTGTAACCAATTGCCTTCAGAATTCACCTAATTAATAAATAGAGTCCACCATTTAATCTCGGTATAAATACAGCTGTTTTGTGAAGCCCTCGGAGGTTTGTTAGAAACCATTAGTGAAAAAAAGCATTTTGAAGGGCCAAGGAACACACCAGACAGGTCAGGTATAAAGTTGTGGAGAAGTTTAAGCAGGGTTAGGTTATTAAAAAAATCCCAAGCTTTGATCATCTCAAGGAGCACTGTTTAATCCAGGGGTCGCCAAACTTTCTATACAAAGGGCCACTTTACTGTTCATCAGGCTTTAGGGGGGCCAGACTGTGGACATCGGGAGTAGAAAAAGGTCCCGGCATCAGTTGGAGTAAACCATGCCCCATCTTCGGTATCAGTGAGAGGAATTGTGCCCCATCACCTGTGTCATTTGGAGGAATCATGCCCCAATCGTTGGTGTCTTTGGTAGAAATTGTGCCCTGTCATTGGGCCCCATTGTTGGTGCCATTGGGAGGAATTATGCCCCAATCGTTGGTGTCTTTGGTAGGAATTGGGCCCCATCGATGATGTGATTGGGAGGAATTGTGCCACATCATTGGGCCCCATTGTTGATGTGATTGGGAGGAATTATGCCCCATCTTCGGTGTCTTTGGTAGGAATTGTGTTCCGTCATTGGGCCCCATTGATGATGTCATTGGGAGGAATTGTGCCCCATCATTGGGCCCCATCATTGGGCCCCATTGTTGATGTTATTGGGTGGAATTGTGCCCCGTCTTTGGTGTCATAAGTAACTGTGTACCATTGTTGGTGTCAGTGATTGAAATAGTTTGGAGACCACTGGTTTAATCCATCATCCAAAAATGGAAAAATATGGCACTACTGCAACCTACCAAGACATGATCTAAACTGAAAGGCCTGGCAAGAAGAGCATTAACCAAAGAAGAAACCAAGAGGCCCATTGTAGCTCTGGAGGAGCTTCAGCAATCCACACAGGTGAGAATCTGGCCAGTGGCCACAGGACAACTATTAGGCGGCGTACACACGATCGGACATATCCGATGAAAACGGTCCGCGGACCATTTCCATCGGATATGTCCGATCGGGAGTTTGATCCGATGGCGTGTACACACCATCGGATCAAATTCCCCGCCGCCGGACGGCGCGGTGACGTGGCGGTGACGCGGCGGTGATGTTGACGCCGCCGCGTCACCGCCACGTCACCGCACCAGGAAGTAAAACACTTCCGCGCATGCGCTGAATCCATTCGGCAGCGGCGCGGCGGCGGTGGGGGCCGACATGTCTGCTGGTAAGTGTACTAACCAGCAGACATGTCGGGCGGACAGATTCCCACCGGATAGATTTCAAAGCATGCTTTGAAATCTGTCGGGTGGAGAAATCTGTCCGCTAGCCCATACACACGAGCGGAGATGTCTGCTGAAACGGTCCATCGGACCGTTTTCAGCGGACATATCCCCTCGTGTGTACGCGGCCTTAGTCATGCACGCCACAAATCTGGCCTTTATGGAAGAGTGGCAAGAAGAAAGCCATTGTTGAAAGAAAGTCATGAGAAGACCTGTTTGCAGTTTGCGAGAAGCCATGTGGGGGACACAGCAAACTAGTTATAGTCTGCAAAAGATTTGAGACTGGGGCAGAGGTTCCCCTTCCAGCAGGACAACAACCCTAAACAGAGGCAGAGCTACAATGGAATGATGTAGATCAATGCATATTCATGTGTTAGAATGAATGAGTCAAAGTCCAGACCTAAATCCAATTGAGAATCTGTGGAAAGACTTGAAAATTGCTGTTCACAGACGCTCTCCATCCAATCAAACAGAGCTTGAGCTATTTTGCAAAGAATGGGCAAACATTTCACTCTCTAGATGTGCAAAGCTGGCAGAGACCAGAGACCAAAAAGACTTGCAGCTGTAATTGCAGTGAAAGGTGGTTCTACAAAGTATTGACCCAGGAAATTTTTCAGATATTTGGAAAAAAAATTGAAAACCAGTTATCTTTACTCCACTTAACAATTATGTGCCGCTTTGTATTTTATTTATTTCAGGCACTTATATAGAGCCGTCAATTTATGCAGCACTTTACATATACATTGTACATTCACATCAGTCCTTACCCTCAAAGAGCTTACAATCTAAAGTCCCCAACTCACATTCATACATACACATACTAGGGACAATTTAGAAAGGATCCAATTAACCTACCAGCATGTCTTTGGAGTATGGGAGGAAACCGGTGTATCCGGAGGAAACCCACACAGGCACAGGGAGAACATGCAAACTCCAGGCAGGTAGTGTAATGGTTGGGATTTGAATCAGTGACCCTTTTTACTGCTAGGCGAAAGTGCTGCTTTAAACTTCTCCACAACTTTATCCCTAACCTGTCTGGTGTGTTCATTGGTCTTCATGATGCTGTTTGTTCACTAAGGTTACACACAGGTGGACTCTATTTACTAATTAGGCGACTCATGAAGGCAATTGGTTTCACTAGATTTTAGTTAGGGGTAGCAGAGTAAAGGGGGCTAAATACAAATGCACGCCACACTTTTCAGATATTTATTTGTTAAAAAAAATTGAAAACCATTTATCATTTTCCTTCCACTTCACAATTATGTACCACTTTGGTCTATCACATAAAATCCCAATACAATTTATGTTTTTGATTGTAACATGACTAAATTCAAAACCATTTATCATTTTCCTTCCACTTCACAATTATGTGCCACTTTGGTCTATCACATAAAATCCCAATAAAATACATTTACGTTTTTGGTTGTAACATAAAAAAAAGGAAAATTTCAAGGGGTATGAATACTTTTTCAAGGAGTAACAGAGCAACAGCCTGTGAATCACTGAGTAGTCTAAAGCATTCCAGCCCTGCTCCACTGATTACAGTGGAGCTAAACTAAATTTGCCTTGCAGCCTGCTCTAAACTAGGAGGGCACTACACATCAAAAGCGCATCAGTGTGAATTTGCCCTAAATATCATCATTGCTGTTGTCGGTTGTATACATTGCATAAATGCGCCACTTTGCAAGCAGTCAGGGTATCCCCCGGGCACGTTTTGCATTTTTAATGTTTCACTTATTTTATTACTAAAATTGCTGCTGCTTTTTTTTTCTTTAGCTTTGGTACATGCCCCTCAAGGCAATGCCCAGCCCCGTATGCAATTCATTTTTAACACCTGGCTCACATTGACTTTAGCTATGTTTGCAGATCCCTACTCGAACAGAGCCCAGGTACATATAGCTCTTTGCTAATCTTATTCGGAGAGGTAGAAACCTAGGATCTGAACCAGGTCAACACACACTACACTTTTACACCCCCTCCAAGTAGAAGGCACCCTCTTTTGCATTTACAGTACACCAAGACCAATTCCTCATTCCTTTAATCCAGCAATTCTGCATACTTAAAAAATGTAAAATGCTGACTATACCCACAGTAGATCAGTGTCGGTTTGTCTATAGAGGGCGCTGGAGCACCGCCCCTCTGGCTCTCGCACCACCAATAACATAGATTCATGCCATGCATGAATCTATGTTTTCTTGCCGGCCGCTAGTCTATTCAGATGGCCGGACCTTGAGCGTCGGCCCCCTGAATAACGGCAGCTGGTTGGCTGTGCGAAAGTGCCTATCAGAGCTTTCCGAGTACAGCCCTCAGCCTTTCCGGATGCTTATCCAGGGAACGTACGGGGGGTGCGTTCCTTGGATAAGAATGTCAGGCGTCTCAGCCAATCAGGTTCACCGGTTCTGGTTATCGGTAACATGATTGGCTAAAGGTCATCGTGGGCGGGAGAAGACATCGAGGGACGTGGAAGGACTAGGAGGATGGCTGACTTCCAGAAAGCTAAGTGCCGTGCGGGGGGGGGGGGATTTTACAGGGCACAACGGCGACAATGGGCATAGTGGTGACAATTGGCACAGTGGTGACAATTGGCACAGTGGGGACAATGGGCACAGTGGTGACAATTGGCACAGTGGTGACAATGGGCACAGTGGGGACAATTGGCACAGTGGGGATAAATGGCACAGTGGGGACAATTAAAGTGCACAGTGACATCAATGGGCACAGTGGTGACAATCGGCACAGTGGTGACAATTGATGGGCATAGTGGCTGCGTTTTATGGCATGGCACAGTGGTGACAATTGATGGCACAGTGGCTGCATTTGATGGCATGTCACAGTGGTGTGAATTGATAGCACAGTGGCTGCGTTTGATGGCATGGCATAGTGACTGCATTTGATGCCATGGAACAGTGGTGACAATTGATGGCACAGTGGCTGCGTTTGATGGCATGGCACAGTGGATGCGTTTGATGGCATGGCACAGTGGATGTGTTTGATGGCATGGCACAATGGCTGCATTTGATGGCATGGCACAGTGACTGCATTTGATGGCATGGCACAGTGGTGACAACTGATGGCACACTGGCTGCATTTGATGGGCACAGTGAGGCTGTAATTTTTTTTTGTTTGCGTCCCCAAAAACCTTGAGCACCAGCCGCCACTGCAGTAGATAGATTTACCTACTCTATCTTTACCTACTCTAATCTGCTGGCGACCATTGTCACCAAGATCAAAAAGTGATGTGAACTTTAGCGTTGTCACTTGAGTAGAAATAGACAGGAAATCTTCCAGGACACCTGTTTTATAAATATCTAAAAAGGGTTTCCCCCTTTCGTTGTGAAGATTTCCTCTCACTTCATGCTGTTTTCCCAGGACAGAATGTAAAGTGAAATCTCTAATGAGGCACAGCACAAACAGAAAAAAAGGGCAAGTAGGGCTGTTCACTTTGCAAGGGAATTTTGCTTTAGCTTAGTAAATGTGGTAAAAGTTCACTTTGCAAAGAATATCTAATCAAGTGCAAGGACAAATAAAAATAAAACAAGAAGATTGGATGATGGATATCAGCAAAGCTTTACCTCATTCACTAAGCTAAGGGAAAATTCACTTACAAAGTGAAATTTCTCTTGCAAAATACACAACTTATTTGTCTTTAGTAAGTCAACCTCATTGAAATTTAACAGTTTAGCATTTGTTTAGAGAGAAATTTATAGAACACATGCTGAGATATTGGCGTTAGTTACTTCTGAGCCACTAGTTGGGGACCAGTGTAGTGCTATGTATTTTGCGTCCTTACAAGCTGGATTAACCAAGTGTCATAAGATTTTGCAGTTATAAAACCTAAACCTTTATATAATGAATATAATGATTATGACTACAATTATTATGAATAAGATTAATAAAAATAATAATAAGGCATGCATACAATAACAAAAGATGACATCAGTTGGCTTACATCATTACCCAGCATGAAAGATGAAAGGATACAAGCTTATAAAGCCTTTCGTAAAGAAATAGCTCTGCCACTATGAAAAGTTGTTTGTTAATCACAGCTAGCAACTGTATGATTCAGCTAATGTAGGCCAACTCAGTACGTTTAAATCTGTTTTGGATTAGCAAACCTGTTTGTACAGCTTGTTATCTTTAAAAATCATTAAATTGCAGAGACCTAAGTACAAAAAGTCCAAGCATGAATCAAAACAACAGCCTTTATTTGTGTAGGGAGACTATAACTAATGTCTGTGACACCAGCATTTTCATCTTTTTTCGGCTAAATTTAATCTTGAAAGTAGAATAATAATAAAAAATAAAAAGTTGTAGTCTGGTTTCCTGAAAGTATATGCTAAGGATGGTTGAACAGTTCGGCCCAAGCATGAGTTCAAGCTGAATATTTGCTGTTCGAAAGTTCTCCAAACAACTGAATTATAGGGTTGTTCGAACGTTTGTTCGGCCCGCCAAAGGACCACAATGCACTGCGCCGCCGCACAGTGCATTGAAAGCCCTGAGTGGGTAAAGCAATAAAAGCTTCACCAAATTAGGGCATAGAGCACTGTCAGAGTTGTGATTGGATGCTGTCATGATGACTGTATCCAATCATGGCTCATTGCTCCTAATTCCATCCCACACTATAAAAGTATTATCTCCATTTGTAGTGTGATAGTGGCGTGGAGAGAGTTAGAACAGGGTTCTGTTCAGTGTTATTAAACAGTTAAGACACGTACACACAATCGGTTCATCCGATGAAAACGGACCGATGGATTTTTTCATCACATATCCGATGAAGCTGACTTTCATCAGTCTTGCCTACACACCATCAGTTAAAAATCAGTTTGTGTCAGAACGCGGTGACGTAAAACACAACGACTTGCAGAGAAAAATTAAGTTTAATGCTTCCGAGCATGCGTCGACTTGATCCTGAGCATGCGTGGATTTTTGACCCATGGATTTCCCAGACGATCGTTTTTTTTCTATCATTTTTTTTAACCATCAGAAGATTTTAAAACAGGTTCTAAGTTTTTTCACAAATGGGGAAAAAAATATATGGGGCCCACACACGATCGGTTCGTCCGATGAAAACGGTCCATCAGATCATTTTCATCAGAGGAACCGATCATGTGTACAGGGCATTAGTGTGCTATAGTGTTCTATTTTGATTCTATTATCAGTGTAGAATATCAGTTTAGTGTGCATCTAGGGATAGTTCAGTACGAGTGTAGTGCGACTATTCATCTTTACATTAGTGTCAATGTAGGGATAGTTCAGTCATTGTGAGTGTAGTGGCCATCATTCATCTTTACATTAGCATAGCCTCTGTTCAGTGTTCCGCCTATCACGGATGTCCTCTCGTCCGAGGATGAGAAGGCATCCGTGATAGGCGGAACACTGAACAGAGGCTCTGCTGTAAAAATGATTGTTCCGCCTATCACAGAACAGTCTGAGGAGGAGGAGGCGCGACTTTTGAATCATGGATGCCCGCAACCTGACTGAGAGGTACCGGCGTATAAGACGACCCCTGACTTTTGAGGCATTTTTTTGCATCCAAAAGGTCGTCTTATGCACCGGAAAATATGGTATTTCATTGCATTACTGCAAGTTTAACACCATATAGTTCTGTGCTGACTGCAAGTTTAGCGCCGTATATTTTATTGTGTTACTGCAAGTTTAACGCCATATAGTTCTGTGCATTCCTGTAAGTTTAGTGTCATATAGTTCTGTGCGTTACTGCAAGTTTAACATCATATATTTCATTGCATTACTGCAAATTTAACATCATTTAGTTATGTGTGTTACTGCAAGTTTAACGCTATATATTTTATTGCGTTACTGCAAGTTTAATGCTGTATATTTCATTGCATTAATGCAAATTTAACACCATATATTTAATTGCGCTACTGCAAGTTTAGCACCATATAACCTGTGAGTTACTGCAAGTTTAAGGCCATATAGTTCTGTGCATTACTGCAAGTTTAGCACCATATAACCTGTGAGTTACTGCAAGTTTAAGGCCATACAGTTCTGTGCATTACTGCAAGTTTAGCACCATATATTTCATTGCATTACTGCAAGTTTAACGCCATATAGTTCTGTGCGTTACTGAAAATGTAACTCAATATAGTTCTGTGCATTACTGCAAGTTTAGCACCGTATATTTCATTGCATTACTGCAAGTTTAACACCATATAGTTCTGTGCGTTACTGCAAATTTAACGCAATATAGTTCTGTGCATTACTGCAAGTTTAGCACCGTATATTTCATTGCATTACTGCAAGTTTAACACCATATAGTTCTGTGCGTTACTGCAAATTTAACGCAATATAGTTCTGTGCATTACTGCAAGTTTAGCGCCGTATATTTTATTGTGTTACTGCAAGTTTAACGCCATATAGTTCGGTGCATTCCTGTAAGGCCTCGTACACACGAGGGGATATGTCCGCTGAAAACGGTCCGATGGACCGTTTCAGCAGACATCTCCGCTCGTGTGTATGGGCTAGCGGACAGATTTCTCCACCCGACAGATTTCAAAGCATGCTTTGAAATCTATCCGGTGGGAATCTGTCCGCCCGACATGTCTGCTGGTTAGTACACTTACCAGCAGACATGTCGTCCCCCACCGCCACCGCATGGATTCGGCGCATGCGCGGAAGTGTTTAACTTCCTGGTGCGGTGACGTGGCGGTGACGTGGCGGCGTCAACGTCACCGCTGCGTCACCGCCACGTCACCGCGCCGTCCGGCGGCGGGGAATTTGATCCGATGGTGTGTACACGCCATCGGATCAAACTCCCGATCGGACATATCCGATGGAAATGGTCCGCGGACCGTTTTCTTCGGATATGTCCGATCGTGTGTACGAGGCCTAAGTTTAGTGTCATATGGTTCTGTGCGTTACTGCAAGTTTAACATCATATATTTCATTGCATTACTGCAAATTTAACACCATTTAGTTCTGTGTGTTACTGCAAGTTTAACGCTATATATTTTATTGCGTTACTGCAAGTTTAATGCTGTATATTTCATTGCATTAATGCAAATTTAACACCATATATTTCATTGCGCTACTACAAGTTTAGCACCATATAACCTGTGAGTTACTGCAAGTTTAAGGCCATATAGTTCTGTGCATTACTGCAAGTTTAGCACCATATATTTCATTGCATTACTGCAAGTTTAACGCCATATAGTTCTGTGCGTTACTGAAAATGTAACTCAATATAGTTCTGTGCATTACTGCAAGTTTAGCACCGTATATTTCATTGCATTACTGCAAGTTTAACACCATATAGTTCTGTGCGTTACTGCAAATTTAACGCAATATAGTTCTGTGCATTACTGCAAGTTTAGCACCGTATATTTCATTGCATTACTGCAAGTTTAATGCCATATAGTTCTGTGCGTTACTGCAAATTTAACGCAATATAGTTCTGTGCATTACTGCAAGTTTAAGGGCGTGTATTTCATTGCGTAACTGCAAGTTTACGCCATATAGTTTTGTGCATTACTGCAAGTTTATCGCCGTTTATTTCATTGCGTTACTGCAAGTTTAAAGCCATATAGCTCTTGTGCGTTACTGCACTTTTGACGCAGTACATGGCAGTATATTATAGTGTATCCGCGGAGTGTGTCTGTGTTGTGTATACTCAAATTTAAAGTGCACCAAACACCACTTTCCATTGATTAATGTGCATCCACGTACACAGTTACACTTTTTTTTATTACATTTTGTTGATAAGCACCCCCCACCCACTCCCCCCATCATGTCTGGGAGGACAGCAAACAGAGGCAGACATTCTCATGGTAATGTAAGGGGACCAGCAGCATATGTGTCCACAGGCAAAGGTGGACGTGTTCAGTCCACCGACAGGACATCATTCCCTCTGTTTAGTGATGTTGCCCTGCTGTTCAGCCACAGCATGCAGAGGAGGTGGTGGACTGGCCTACTAAATCATCCTCACCCTCCAGCATCTAAATGCAAGTGTGTCAAAGCTGCTGGCTCTTTAACTTCTGCCTTTCTGCCTACTGGATTCTGCCCCCTTCTGTAAATTTGCAGAATGTGCTGTACCACAATGGCAGGTTCTCAGTAGCTATTTCTTTTCACTTAAAGCCATTCCATCCCTCTACCATCATGTGGAAGGCAATGTTGTGGCATGGCTGAACAAGGCAGTTAGCCGCAAAGTCCACATTACTGCAAACACGTGGTTTAGCAAGCATGGGCAGGGATGATATATTTCATTCACAGCACACTGGGTAACTTTTATTTAAACTGATGCAGGACAGGGCTCAGTACTGCAATTTGTTGTGCCCCCAAGTCTCCATACAGATTTTGGGTCTAATGTCCCCAAACCAAAGAGCCAAAGGAAGTGGGGTGATTTGACTATTGTGGTACTGGTGAAAAAATAACATCAAGGGCCAGATTCACGTACTGGCCGTGTCGGCGTAGCGTATGCCATTTACACTACGCTGCCGCAACTTAAATGAGCAAGTGCCATATTCTCAAAGCACCTGCTTCGTAAGTTGCGGCGGCGTAGTGTAAATGGCCCGGCGTATCCCCGCGTAAATGAAAGGAGGCGGGTTGTATTTAAATTAAGCGCGCCCCCGCGTCGATCGAACTGTGCATGCGTCGGCCGGGAAAAAAGCCCAGTGCGCATGCTCCAGCTCACGTCGGAAAACGTTGTTGAAACCGACATGATCGTCATTTACGCAATGCCCTATTCGCAAACGACGTAAACGACGGAAAAAGACGACGCTGACCCAACGCCATACTTAACATGGCATACGACAGAACTTCCTAAGCCTACCCCTCATATAGCAGGGGTAGGTTTACGCTTACGGAAACTACGTAAACGACGACGAGGCGGCGTAAAAACGTTCGGGAATCGGCGTATTAGGCTCATTTGCATATGAGAAATCAACGTAAAGGCCACCAGCGGCCAGCGAAGGAATCACATCTAAGATCCGACAGTGTAAGTGTCTTACACCTGTTGGGTCTTTGCCGTATCTATGCGTAAATGATTCTAGGAATCAGACGCATAGATACCCGGGGCCAAAAACAGAGATACAACGGTGTTTCCTGCGATACACCATCGTATCTCTTTTGAGAATCTGGCCCCAAGTGTGGAAGTACAAAAATAAAACAAAAGGAAGTTTTATTGAATACAACATCAATAGGATACAATGGAAGTGTAAAAAGTTAAGGTCCCCTTCCCCCACCCATCTCATCACACCAATTTCTCCACCTTTCACCACCCGTACACCAATTTCTCCATCACTTTTACCATCCCTACACCATTTTTCCAGCTATTTTTATCACTTGCACCAGTGACCACGTATGCCCTGCACCTCCCTATTAGCCTAGATGTGGATTCCAGTTACTAATTATTATCATCTTTTACCTCATATACCTGGTTAGTAGGTCCATGCACAGATATGTCCCCCCTGGTTGCCACTGGGGAACTTGTTTGGTGACCCCCTTTGCCCTCGCCTGGCAGGGCCTATTAGGTAAGCAGCTAAGCCCTTGCTCCCCAATTCACACATTGTTGTTCCTGTATAACTATTGACTGCTTGTCAATCTAATTTTAAATATGCTCCCGATGAAGCGGCACTGGCCACGAAACTGTCGAGATTGTCACAACCCTCAACCCATTGTGTTTTTCCCCTTTTAGGATCAATGGCTGAGAGTGCTGACCGGAGTGTTCTGGCAGGGAGGACACATCATTCTTGCTTAGGCAAGAACTTAGGTGGGACTACATTAAAAAACAAAATCAAAAAGAAACCAAACACATACCTGGTTGTAGGCTGAGGAGACACGAGGGCTTCCCTTGCAGCTAAGGTCCTAGCACTCCTAGAGGGGATGATAGTGAGTGCAAGGCTCAAGCACAGGTGCCATTAAGGTAGGTCGCTCAAGAGCTGATTCAGGAAGTGTCCGGCAAAATGCTAGGTAGGCAGTTAGGAGTGAAGGCAGGTACACAAGGAACTCTTGTGGTAGAACAGGCCCAGTGCAGCAGCAAGTGATGTGGTGAATGTTATCCACAGGAATCATGGAGAGAAGGCAGCAAAAAGGTCAGGAGGCAAGCCAGTGTCATTCATTCAGGGTCAAAAACAGAAGAGTCCTTTACACAAACCAGGGTCACAATGAGAGTTAAGGCACGGGAAAGCTCAGGAGCAGGCCAAGTTGGTAAAACGAAATCAAGATAATAAAGAGTACACAGGAACAAGGAGCACAGGTAAACTAAAGATTATCCGGCAGTCCCATTTCCTTCCTAAATAAGGCATTTGACACCAGTTCTGAGATTAGGTATACATGTGCATGCATTCTGTGCAAAAGGTTGTGCCATGTGTATACTGGCAGATGTGCCAGGTCTGAGTCTTTGCACATGTGCACCTCCTTTCTGGATAGTGCCCACTGTCCTGACACAGCTTTTTAGGTACTGGAGGGGGAACAAGCCAGAGATGTAAAAGTCCCTTTTGTGGAGTGAAGATCAGCTTTCAGATAGACAAAGACAAAGTAAAAGCATTTTGTGTGCAGATAAGCTGTAATGCAGGAGTTTATTTATTTAATAATGATCCTTTGTGCTGAGGTTTCTGCATGCCTGTGAGACTAACTTGTAGCAAATAATGAGTATTTTGTGAGTATAAGTATTGTGGCATATGTTTGCTTTGTTGGCCTGCATTATCTATTTTTGATCCCCACATGCTGAGCGTTACTTATTTCTGAACCCCTGCACTCTGTGCATTACTTACTCCTGAGCCCTGCACTCTGCATTACTTACTCTTGACATCTTCACTCTGAGTATTACTTACTCTAAGTACTCAACTGGAGTAGGCTGATTTTTTTTTCATCCATTCCCCTTCAATCCCTCCCATTGTTGCTTTCCTTAGGGTGCCCATAGAGCTTTCACAATCCTAGTTATGCCCCGTTTTCCATATAACACATGCAAGATACACACTGTAATCAAAAGAAAGTGACCTGTAATAAATCCTTTTATAGAGGGGCCCAGATAAACACAATGAAAAAAAGTGACCCCTTTCATCATGACCCTGTCTCATGAGCTACCCTGTCATTTTGAGCCTAAATGGAACACGCTGCAAAGGCATGCCTCCTTGCCTGCTACACAAACTTTAATAGTAAGCAACCCCCCCCCCCCTTCTCCATTCCCTCTGCCCCACATATTACATTTTATGTGTATTTTAAATTATGATCTTGAAAGAACAAGGTGGGTTACCGTTTTGACTCCTCTGTGTCCCCCACCACCAACTAGCATCCCCCATACAGAAAGCAATAGATTATGGTGGTCTTGAATCAGATGTCACAGAAAAAAAAGATTCTAGCAGCTTTTTAGGGTTGTGATGACAGGGTGACAATGAGGCAGAAAAAAATGGAGTACATTCTATAGAACTTAGCATTTTTACGGAAAACCTTTTTGAAGTATAATTTATGAGAATGACAAGTGAAAAAATAATTGGTCAATGTTTTTTTTTTTTTCAAAAGCTCATAATAACCAAAACTGATTTGTATTTTTGTACTAGTACTTGTATTTTTGTATTTGTAGGGTCCCCCCAAAAAAAACATAAATGACCCTTATCCGAGCACGCAACATGGCAGGCAGCAGAAAAAGAGGGGAAACGAGAGAGCGCCCCCCTCCTGAACCGTACCAGGCCACATGCCCTCAACATGGGAGGATTGCTCTGGAGCCTCATCCCCACAACCCTTGCCCGGTGGTTGTGGGGGTCTGCGGGTGGGGGCTTATCACAATCTGGAAGCCCTCTTTAACAAGGGGACCCCCAGATCCTGCCCCTTGATGTGAATTGGTAACGGGGTACATTGTATCCATACCATTTCACCCAAAAAAGTGTTAAAAGAACAAAAAACAAAAAAAGTGCAGCTTGGGACAAGTCCTTTATTAAAAAAGAAAAAAGTCCAGCGATGTAATGATACTGAAAAAAAAAACCCTATTGATGCCTCTATAGGGGGTTCCGGTCGAGTGACACTACTCCCGCCGTGGCAGCCAGGGCTGCTGATAAGGGGGGACCATCAGTCCTCCTATAGGGGGACCGGTCACACAGGGGGGCCCAAACAGCAGGGGGAATTGGTGCGGAGGGGCAATTACAGAAGGATGTCCTTTGTGGTTCTCTGCAGCAGCTGAAAAAAAGTTTCTCCCCCTCCTGCTGGTTTTCAGATGCTGCGGATAGAGACACAGAAACAGGGCATGGTTCCTATAATTGATTCCTTGACAGCAATCCCCCTCCCTGTTCTGCCTGCTTCTGATCCCCCCATGTGCCCCCTGTCATTGTGACCCTCTCTCCGCAGCTACAGGCTTCCCTGTCCTGTAAAAAAATTAACTATAAAAAAATTATAATTAAATATTGTAATAAATAATTTAAAAAAAAATATAAAATAATTGTAAAATGTTCAACATTTTTTTTTATATTTAATTAAAAAAACTATTGAAATATGGCTAATTCACAAAGGTTCTCTGTTATGTTTGTGTCCACTAATAATAATTTTAGTGTAATTTTAGTGAAAATATTGTCTTGATATATTTGGGGGGGGGGTGCCTGCCAGGTAGGCTGTACGGGGCCCCGGGATTTCTAACAGCAGCCCTGGTGGCAGCTCTTATATAGCTGAGAGCGGGGCCTCCCGTGACTACACAGATGACCCCCCCTGACACCAGGGGGGTTTCCTGTGGTTTCTCCCTGGTGTCAGATAGGGTGGGGTCATCCGTGATGTATACGGGTGACCCCGCCCCCTCTGACGCCACGGAGAAACCTGAATGGCCTGGTATGGAATTGGTGGGGGCCCCCGTGCATTTTTTTTATTTTGGTTCAGGGTTTCCCTTAATATTCATACCAGAGCTAAAGGGCCTGGTAATGGACTGGGAGGGGGGGACCCATGCTGTTTTTTTCAATGAC
The DNA here is from genome assembly GCA_029574335.1 of Rana kukunoris. Lineage (NCBI taxonomy): Eukaryota > Metazoa > Chordata > Amphibia > Anura > Ranidae > Rana > Rana kukunoris. The sequence continues at coordinate 225,802,129 of CM056050.1, read as the reverse complement.
TTTGATCTGTATTGCGGGACATGACAATTTATTATAGCCGCGAGTATATAGCCGATACAAAATTTAAAGGAATATTTCTCATTTATTGTTTCACTTTAAGCATTATTAAAATCACTGCTCCCCAAAAAAAAATGTTTACAACTTTTTTTGCATTGATACATGTCCCCTAATGCAGGACCCAGGTTCCCAGACACTTTTTATGACAATACCATGCACATAAGCCTTTAAAATTATCACTTTTGATTTTTCATGTTCACGTCCCATAGACTTTAAAAGGTGTTCGTGTGTTCGAACAAATTTTTTGGCTGTTCGGCAAGTTCTGGTGTGAACCGAACCGGGGGGTGTTCGGCTCATCCTTAGTATTAACCAGTGAGCTCTTGCACTCTCATTTCTACTCATACTCACTAATGTCAATGACCATTAGCCTTTCCTCCACAACAACCATTACTAATCAATAAGATGATGTTTCTCCCCTACTTATGTACACTTGTTCACAGTAATACAGCAATAATGGAGACTTCAGCAGTAAGAGAGAGAGAGAGTCCCTTGTAAAGGAAGAGGCAGGTGGTAGGGAATAATGCCACCAGAGTAAAACAAAACAGAAACTTGCAAAACTACAGAAACTACAAACTACAGAAACGACAAAAAAGTGTTTGGGGACCTGGGTCCTGCCCCAGGGGACATGTATCAATGCAAAAAAACTTGTAAAAACTGCTTGAAATTTATATATATTAGATTTGGCCGGGCGGAGATTTTTAAGAAATACATGTAATTTCAGACAAACTTTTAACGTACTGTAAAAACTTTAGAAGATGCAATTTAAAACCCAGCTCTGAAGTACTTTAAACATTGGTTATTTACTTACTGTCCCTAGATACATTACCAATGTGTATTAAAAATAGAAGAAAGAAAAATAGATAGTTTTTCAGTAAATTACCTTTCTTAAATTCAGGACATCAAACTACATCCAAGTATTGGCACCGACAGAAGGTATCAAGGGAATTATTATTATAATTATGCATGATGTAATTTCCTCTTAATGTGTGGTGCTGCTACAATTTCTATCATACAATTTGAAAATTGTGGCTATCCATGGGAATAAATGTGGGCAGGATTATCGATGATATTGTGGGCAGATTTTTTTGGTTGGCCAGCATGATCGCAAATGACAGACAAGGAGTCTTCTGGCCTGCCAATCAAGGTGACATGTTGTGATGGGCAGGACAGGAATCTCTTGGCCTGTCAGTCAAATTTGGATATGTTAGTGGGCAGGATAAGTCAGAAATCTGAGACACCTGGGTCTTCTCACTACAGCCAGCAGTGATGTAATTACGTTGCCGCTGGTAAACGATAAACTGCAATATTGGTTGTCTGGGGAAGGAGTCCTTATTTTGCATAATTTAAGAAGATTATTTTTGCGGTGGCAGCAGAATATGATTTATACGGGTTAACATATGACCTTTCCAAAAATGTTTAAAATGTTCTGCCTGGAGTTTAGCTTAAACTTTGATGAATCAAGGATAGTCATAAAATGATAGGGGACTGGCTTTGGTTTTTCAGTATTGACGGCACATCACCTATAATGTGTTTTTTTTATTTTTTTTTTATTTACATATATCAGACACTGATGTGAAGTTACATCATCATTTGAATAGCAAGCACTGAAAATGACTTGAAAAGATAAATGTTAAAACACATAATGCGCACAAGCTTTACATTTGATTTATGTATAAATTATGTTGTACTGCAATCGTAACTCTTCATTCCCAAAGGTACACTATGCAAATGTAGTGTTTCCTTGAGGAGGAAATGCAAAAAAAATCATATAATCTTGATTTAATAAGCCCATTTTTTTTATATGAACGATAGCGTATAGCGGCTTTATTTCATTTGCAAACATAACGGCAATTTAATTCAAAAACACAACATTTTCAGCACATGTAATGCATAGTGTTTCCAACTGAACATTGTATAACTACAAGTGGTTAAAAATAATTCACATAAAAAAAAACAAAGACAAAAAAAAAACGTATTAGGTTGTTCAAACACGAAAAAATAATCAAAGTTCTGAAACTTCTTCAATATGAGAGTTATCCACTTCTCAAACAATTGCACTTCATTTACATACAAAATATTTTTATGCCTGTGGATTAAAAAAATAGATGAACAAAGTTGTTTTGAATTTCATGCTATTTGCAGCATGGAGGGGCTTTGGCTTCAGTAAATGGATGCATCTATATGAGCCCTTTCACACTGCTAGCTAGTTTTATCGGCGATTTACCAGCATTGTACGGGAGGGAGCGGGGTGCTTTTAACCCCAAAGAAGGTGTTAACAAGGGGTTAAAAGTGCCCGCAGAAGATTTGAAATCAATGGGCAGCGCTGCCAAAGACGCTGTTTGCAGGACTTTTTATTCCGGTCCTTCAAGCGCACCGCCTAGTGTGAAAGAAAGCACTTGTGCTTTCACACTGGGGAGGCTTAAAAAAAAAGGGTTTAAAACTTGCTTTTTCTCAAGCAGTCTCTGATTTGTATATATAATAAGCAAATAATAATGCATGTAGGTTCTGCTAAGGCCTTGTTCACATGAGCACACTTAAGCGCACTTGTTTGAGTTCAGTGCAACTATCAAAAGTACAGGGAAAGGGGGAACAAGGGGGAAGTGCAAGTTAATCACTAGTGTATAGTTAGTAAGTATGACTAACTATATTTGATCATAAACCCTGTTGGGTTTGTTGCTGTAACCAAAAAGGCATTCTACAAAAAAGGGGGGGAATGGGAAATAGCCCAAAGGAGGCTAAATAAAGGGGTTACTTATAGCAACGAGTAATGATCTGAACAATAAAGGATCCAAAATTAGATATATTCCAATATCGAAAATAGTATTAAGAAGTACAGTATAAAGAACCTTTAGAAAAATGGAATCATGTAAACTTATATTGCCATGGACATATATGACGAACAAGACTCACAAAAGACAAGACACAAATACAACGCTAGTCCGGACGTGATGGTCCAGTCACAGGTTGTGCGCACACCATCCAAATGGATGCTTAAATTTGGTTATCAAAGTAAATATACCTCAAGTGGTGGGTACTAAATAGCCCCTAGCTTACCAAAGCCAATGGGTGCCTCAACACTGGGCTGGACCTTGTAAGTGGGAGAGAGAAGAGAGAGGAAGGGAGTGCTGAGAGTATTTGCCTAGGGGAGGCCCTAGATTGCTTGACCCTCACTGACAAGGCGATATCATCAATCAAAAGTCCTAGATGTTTTAATAAACAATAAGTGGACCAAGAGGTAATTAAACAGTTCTGCAAGATGAAATGTTAGTATTGTTAATGGGGCAGTCCCAATTGGGATTTATTAATGTCCTGTTGGTGGAGGTAGGGTTAGTCCATCCATATGATTTGATCATGCATGAGTTATCCTGTTTCAATTATATTTAGGGAGAGATGCTGTTAACCATATATAGTTAAATGGAACACCGTGGACCTTGGTAAGGAATGCCCAGGTAATACAAGCCGCCGGTAACTGGAGTAAATAGCAAGGTGTTATATACGTTACCGACCAGTTGCTTGTAGTCCAACTCAATCCTGCTAATCAATTGCTGGAGCCTTCACTCTCGGTATTGAATGTGAGGAGCCCAGCGTGGTAATAAGTCAGCCATGTCACTAAATCAGGGATTGGAAAAGGGATGTTCCAGGTCCCGGTTGATCTTTTGGCTGGATGTCCAGCAATCATGTATTGTCAATTGCGGGTATTCACAAGCATCTCAAACCGCTTGAAATTACTGGAATGTCGCATCGGATGGTGTCCATTTACGCAATTTTTCTGCAATCACTGTTGGTGGCTATAGCCTCCAGCAGTGATCAAAAAAACCTTGTATGCGAGTCCCTCAGGCTTGGAAAGGAGTGCCAGTCCTAGTCCAGTGCTGTGAGTGCTAGTTGGGGAGGGAGCTCATCTCAGCTCTAAACATCAATGGGTAGAAATGTGGATGTCTCTATGGCCACACATCCAAACAAACCAACACATGGTGGTATGTGGCTCTGAAGGTGGTATGTGGGGATGATTAAGCTTCGAGGGGCAGAGCAAAACATGTTGGGGGCATTTCCTGGCATGAGTCCAAACTGAGGTTGCCATATACCACCGCAATCAGGTTTGCTTCCATATGTGGCTATAGGGACATCCACATTTCTATAGCAGTGATCATTGTATTCCAATACATACAAAAGAAATAGGCGCGTAACCCTCAACTTTAGAAATGCAAACAAATGAGTGCAATAAACAAAAAAACATAACCGAATCCAAAGAGAACAGTGTATCGTTGTGTACTCTGTGTCAACTAAAATTATACAAAGATAATAAATGACTTGAACACACACATTGAGTGCATATATTGGTAATAGGGTAATGGAATAACAAAGTCCCAAAAAGGTTTGCTGATATCAGGATATTTGCAAACAATAGTTCCTTCGCTGATATAGACTTCAACCCGACATCTTGACATAAACTTGAATTTTGTATTAAACCGAAGAAAATGTAAATACTGACTCTTACCGAATAGTTGGACCCAGGTTTTAAGGAGGTCAGAAGTGCTTGTGCAACAGCCTGCCGGCCCCGTAGTAGATTCGCTTATCTTGGGGAGGGGTACTTCTCCCTTGTAAGAAGAAGGAAAAGACTTTCAGCTGTCTTTTCTGGCCGTATGACACAGGAGTCGGTAGTCAAATCAGTTTGAATGATGCGGGATGATCTCCAATTGAAAAAAATCAGCAGCAAAGGAAGAAAAAAAAAGGAATCCTCATAGTGTAATATATTCAAAAAGAAATGGGCGTTTTATTAGAAAACACATTCAGAAGAAAATATATCACAGCAAATAACAATCCACTTAAAAAATAGTTCCTCACAGCAAGTCACTTCACAGTCTCTGTTCCCAGTTGAAGCCATTTTTGGGGAAACGCGTCGGTGGAGCTATTCCTAACGCCATCACACTCATATACTCCAATATATATATTTTTGTGGCTGTTTTTATCCTCCTTTTTTTTCCCCAGTTCCGCATGATCCTTTTTTTGGTGAAGTGTCTTTGAGGTTTGAGTATTTAAACCTTAAATAGGCAGCAGTATCCCCATATTAGCACAATTTGTATCCTCTTTTTTAACCCCCCTGGCGGTATTCCCGAGTCTGACTCGGGATTAGATTTTCATGCTGCGATCGGTAACCCCGAGTCAGACTCGGGCTCGCCTCGCTGAGTGCACAGACAGGGTTTACTTACCTTGTTCCTTGATCCAGCGATGCCAACATGCTGTGTGAGCGAGCAGGTGCTCGCTTGATTCACACAGCGTCCCCGTGTGCCGTCGATCTCCGTTCCCTGCAACGTTACGACGCACGGGGGCGGAGAAACGGCGCCATATTCAAAAATGTAAACAAACACATTACATACAGTACAATGTAATCTTATAGATTACAGTACTGTATGTAAAAAATACACACACCCCTTGCCCCTAGTGGTCTGCCCTGTGCACTACATGTCCTTTTATATATTAAAAAGTGTTCTTTCTCCCTGCAAACTGTAGATTGCCCATAGCAACCAAACGTGTCCCTTTATGTCAAAAATGGTTTTAGATCAGCTAAAAAACAGCGATAATAAATTATAATCACTTGCAGAATTTAGCGATAGCGATTTGTGGGGAAATTCATCATAAAAAAATAAAATAAAGAATGACAGCGACAATTCTGCAACTGAGCAAATTTCAGTGATTTTGATTTCATTACGTTATTGAATATTTTTTACTATAATTATATTATTATTTGTTATAATTATTTATAATTATTTATTATATTATAATATATATATATATATATTTTTTAAATGTCATACCCAGGATGCCTATTAGACTTTTGTTTGGTCAGATTTAAGTAAGTTATTCCTAAGAATTACAGGCCTACAGTATAAAACGTCAAATTTCCTTGCAAATAATGGTACCGCTTTCAGCACCTAAAATCTGAAAGAATCATACCGCCAGGGAGGTTAAGAGGTCTTTATATTAATTTTTGTTTTCATTTCTTGTGGGTTTAGCGCACAGTTTTTTTCTTTTTTGCTACATTGTATTCCAATGGCAGAGGAACCTTCTGCTGTCAGAATACAATAGTGTAGCATGAGGGATTCCCCCATTAACATTGACTGTGTTGCTGGGGAAATTGAGCAAGGGAACGAAAAGCCATAGCCTCACTTCCTATTTTGTCTCCAGGATAGACGGGAATGGTAAATCTCCCTGAAAGATCACTTACAGACAAAAACTAACTGACAGGGTTTTAAACTTTCCGTACTTATTCCAAAACCAAGTAATAAAGGTTTGGCTATACAAAAACTTTAATAATTGTTGTGTATTTAAAAAAAAAGGCAGTATAAGACCTACAATGGATATTGTACATTGTATTGTAATATTATAATTTTTTTTATAAATTGTGTTAAGGCTGAAAGTACAGGTGGTCCCCTACTTACAAACACCTGACTTACAAACAAAGGGAGACGACAGGAAGCAAGAGGAAATCTACCCCTAGGAAGGGAAATTCTCTCCTTTAAAGCCGTGCACACACGATCGGTTTAAACCGATGAAAACGGACTGAAGTTTGTTTTCATCGGTCCAAACCGATTGTGTGTGTGCGGCCCCATCGGTCTGTTATCCTTCGGTCCAAAAACAGATGGCTGTCTTTAAAGTTGAACCGATGGACGGCTAACCGATAGGTCAAAACCGATCGTTAGTACGCACGAGCATCGGTTAAAAATCCACGCATGCTCATAATCAAGTCGACGCATGCTTGGAAGCATTCAACTTCGTTTTTTTTCATCACGTCGTTGTGTTTTACGTCACCGCATTCTGACATTCTGACATTCATGAACCGATCGTGTGTAGGCACATCAGTCAGCTTCATCAGTGAACCGATGAAAACGGTCCGTCGGACCGTTCTCATCGGATGGACCGATCGTGTGTACAGGGTTTAAGAGTTAATATGGAAAAAAGGTGTCTCCACTGATGCTTTATCACCAATCCTTGTTTCCCTAATAACCCCAAATGTTTAAAATCCAATCGTCATTGGGACAGAAAGTGAGGTGAAATCATCTGAACAGGGGCACAGACAGCAAAACAAATGTTACAGTGGTAATAACCCTTCCCTATGTTATCCAAAAAGCTTAAAATAGATTTTTTGGCTGGAGCTACACTTAAAAAATATACCTGTTCCAAATTACAAACAGATTCTACTCAAGAACAGCCCTACAGTCCCTATCATCTCTGTAACCTGGGGACTGCCTGTACTTGACAGTTTGCTTTGAGAGTAAGCAGAAGCTAAAATACCTGTTGTAATGCTGAGATTTTAAAATCTGCACCATAACTATGCCTGAAGGATATTTTGTTGACTGACCGAAAAATGAGTTGCCTTTGTTAATTTAGAGAGTTAGTTAAAGCGGAGTTCCACCCTTAAAACCACTTTGTTTCATCCCATCCAGCATACTGGCATCAGCGCCAGTATGCTGTTTTTTTTTTTTTTTAATGCATGTACTTACTTTATAATAAATCATTTAATTTCGTGCGCACCGCGGTATGTCGCCGCTATAAGGCGTCACGCCTTCCGGAAACAGCCGATTAGCGTTCGGCTCTTCTCGGCGCCTGCGCACAGACCCAGAAGCTGACTGCGCAGGCGCAGACGCCAGTATGCTGGATGGGATGAAACAAAGTGGTTTTAAGGGTGGAACTCCGCTTTAACTATGTTAAAATTGAATGGAACTCATCTTTATTATGTAACACAAAAACAACTTAAACCACTACTAAATATCAAAAATGATGCCAGCAAATATATACTCGCATGTAAACCTGCAACACTGGAATATATTATAACATTATAACATATCCATGTCAGCTAATTACCAAGAATTTTCCCAAAAGTATAAGTACAGTTCAGTTCAGAGGTTCCAATCTGTGTTCTGTAATGAGCCATCCATCTAATGAAATGTAAGCAGTCATCCAGAGTACCCAGATGTGTCCTCTTCACATCAGCTGTGAGAATGCCCATGCATGGAGGATTAAGACAGAAATGATGAATTCGGCATATTTCAATCACTTTCCTGGGTAAACAGTCTCTTGGTTGCAGAAGCACATACAGTGTGTCACAACAGAGCAACACATGCAGAGGGACACCAAAGTAACAGTGTAGACCACAGGAAAAAGGGTACAGCGCCAACTGTAAACAATGTATTTGATTGCACCTGACAATGGACAAGTTGCAGGTCCCAGGCAGAAATTCAGAGCCAATGAGAGTGGCTCTGTACCTTATGATCAGACGAAAGGCAGTGTTACAGCCAGCTCCAGTGTTTACAGTTTGCTTATCACAACCAGTGCCAGTATTTCCAGTGTTGCTGATTGCAGCCAGTGTTTACCGTTTCACTTTGAGGTGTCTGCTTTCCAAAAATGTCCAAACATGTGATAGTTGGGCAGGATATCAGATGTATAATTGATACCCTTGAAAGTCTGAAAGTGCTTCTTGGATTTTGGGCCCCACTATATGAAGGTACAGTGCTAACTATCTTATCACACCTATTTTATATACCAACACATTTCTATTCTGTCGAGGGCAGTTTTAAGGCCCATCACATCTTTCTTCCCAGGCAGACACCTGTGCCAACTTTACAGAGCCCTGGTGTGGCTTATTTCTGTGCCTGTCCCTCAAGCCCCCTGTGCCCCTTCCCTGGCCAAGTCTGTTCTGACATCCTTGTAACATTTTTGAAACAGAAGACATGAGGTTCAACAGGGAGATCTTAGCACTGAAGCACCCAAAAACATATGGGGCTGGTAAGGGATTGTAATTACTGGCACAAGTGAGTTTTTTATAATAAAAAATAGCACAGAGACAAGGGCAAATGCATGCATGTGTGTAATTGGAAGCAATAGCATTGCCAATCCGATGAAAAGACAGATGGTCGGGACATTTTTCAAGAGACAGAAGCTTGCTGTTATGTAGGGGCCATACTGAGCAACTAGAAATTGAACTTATGCCAGCTAATTAGATATCACCTAAGAGTAACAAATTAGAACTGGCAGAGGTACTAAGATTTGTGTGATACTGGTGTATCGAACGAGTGACCCACTAAATCCCATTGGTAGCCATATATGCTCTGCAAGTTAAATCCATGTTTGTTTGTTTTAAGTGAGTTAGAACGAACTATGTAAATCAAGACAGGGAAACAGAGAGCGCACTGAGTAACTGCCATTGAATGATGTGTCAACAAGTCAAGGAGAGCAATGCCAGAAAGACAAAGAGGAATTCAGGCTATGTGAACTGTTCTGTATTTATTGTTGGAACTTTACTGGAATGTAAAAGCGAATGGTTGCTAAAATAACCATGTTTAAAGTATAACTTTTTCAAGTAGAACACAAAAGGTGAAAATGTATCAAATCATTTTTTTCTGAAATAATACTCACAACTCACATCCAAATCTGAAGTGTCTTGAGTGGACTTTGACTTTAACACATTATAACACCTATTGTACTAATTGAAAACATATTTGCAAAACGTTTTATTTAACAGTGTGTTGCAAAACAGTATACAAAATGTTGATGTATTTATTTTTTATTGCAATTTTAAAGCAAGACATGTTTGGTATCTCTTATGCCCAGTACACACGATCGGAATTTCCATTGGGATAAACTCTAAGGCCGCGTACACGCGATCAAATCTGTCTGCTGGAAACGGTCTGCCAGACCGTTTCAGCAGACAGATTCGATCGTGTGTACGGGCAAACAGACGGATTTGGCCAGCTGACAGATTTGAAAGCATGCTTTCAAATCTGTTGGCTGGGAACCCGTCCGCCCGACATGTCTGCTGGTTAGTATGCTAACCAGCAGACATATCTGCTCGCACACGCGATGAATGGTTTAGACGCATACGCGGAAGTGTTTTACTTCCTGGTGCGGTGACGTGGCGGCGTCAACGTCACCGCCACGTCAGCGCGCTGTCTGCCGGCAGGGATTTTGGTTTGATCGTGTGTACACGATCAAACCAATACGTCCCAGCAGACAGATCTGTTCAAATCGGTCTGTCCGACCGATTTGAACAGATACATTTACTCGTGTGTACGGGGCCTGATAGATTTTTCTGACGGAATTTCGTTCAAGCTGTCTTGCATACACACTGTCACACCAAATTCCGACTGTCCAAAACGCGGTGACGTACAACACTACGACGAGCCGAGAAAAATGAAGTTCAATGCCGTTGACTTGATTCTGAGCATGCATGTTTTTTTCTCTGTTGGAGTTCCATACAGACAAACAAAATTTCCGATAGAATTTGTTTTCATCGAAAAAAAAAGAGAACCTGTTCTCTTTCTAAGTCCGTCGAAATTTCCATTACTTTTTCCATTGGTAAATTCTGATCTTGTGTACAAGGCATTACTCGGTGTAACATCATATTTTATATTTTACCAAAAAATTGGGCTATGTATATTGTAATTTTGTATTCAAATTCAAAAAAGTTATTTTTTTTCCCCAAAACATTGCGCAGATATTGTGTGACATAAAAAATTGCAAAACCCACCATTTTATTCTCTAGGGCAGTGATGGGGGTTCTAACTAATCTAGCAAAAAATACTGATTTTTAAATGTAAACAAAAGTATCAGAAAAAGGCCTGGCCTGCAAGTGGTTATAGTACAGAATGAATACGTGAAACATGGAGAGTTCCAAAATATTCCTAATGTACTATAGTTATAATGCAATACAGGTTTATTTACCCTACCATTATATTCTATTATATTCCCCTTCTGTCTCAAAGTCTCATAACGACTATACTATCCTATCAGATAATTGCCAATACAGCATATTATGAAGTCAAAGCAAGTTCGCAATATGTTCATGTGTGACTATCCAAGCTTTCCATTGACAAAAGCTCCACTATACAAGATTACATCAAAATTGAAGACATTTCTTATAAATTTAGAGGATTAAAAGAGGATTATTTGCAAGAATGACATTTGCACTACTGTTCACGTCAGAGCGGCAACATGATATGGGAATTAGGGACAGTTTTCTATCAAAACATTGCACATTAATAACCACACAGTTCCTAGAAGAGAACAATGAAGTAGCACAAGTTTACAAATGGAAAATAAACTATGTGTACTACTTTCCAAACATTTGGGTGTTCTTTTTCATATTTCTACTGACAGCAAGTATTGACCTACAGTACTATAATGTTTCATTGTTTCCAGCCAAAAATGAAAAAACTAAAACTACTGATCAACTGATTTGATGCTATGGAACATGAAACAGCAGTTAGGCCGTGTACACACGATCAACTCTATCTGCTGAAAACGGTCTGACAGACCGTTTCAGCAGACACATTTGATCGTGTGTACGGGCGGACAGACAGATTTTGCCAGCAGGCAGATTTTAAAGCAAGCTTTAAAATCTGTCTGCTGGGAACCCACCTGTCCAACATGTCTGCTGGTTAATACGCTAACCAGCAGACATATCTGCCCGCACATGCGTCGAATGGATTTGACGCATGCGTGGAAGTGTTTTACTTCCTGGTGCGGTGACGTGGCGGCGTCCACGTCACCGCGCTGTCTGCCGGCGGGGATTTTGGTTTGATCGTGTGTACAGCAATCAAACCAAAATAGCCCAGAAGACAAATCTGATCAAATCTGTCTGTCAGACCGATTTGAACAGATTTATTTGGTCGTGTGTACGCGGCCTTTGCCATGTAAAACGAGCAAACTGTCAAAAGATTTTTTCATTCTATGAACGTACCACCTTAAAGTTTTACTAAACCCAGGACCATGCATTTACTATATCTGGTCTATATTTACTATATCTGGTCTCCCACAGTACACGGAAATGCAATTATTTTAGTAAATTTAAACTGCTACCTTTTCTCATCAGCAGTGTATAGCAGTCTTGTGACTTGTATCAGTGTCTGGTTAACCACTTAACCACTTGAGGCCCGGCATATGCTCAATTGACGGCAGCTTTGGGGATCTGAATTTCCAAGCTGCCGTCAATTGACGGCATAGTTTTTTCCGGCTACTGGGGGGCGCGTGCACGTCCCCGAGATGCCGATGCGCGTGCCTGGCGGTCGCGATGTCCGCCAGGTACCCGCTGATCGGCAGTTTTAGAGCAGGGACGTGAAGCTCTGTGTGTAAACACAGAGCTCCACGTCCTGTCAGGGAGAGGTGACAGATGCTGTTTCTCTTGTACATAGGGAGACAGCATCGGTCACCTCCCCCAGTCACCCCCCTCCCCCCACACAGTTAGAACACTCATAGGACACACATTTAACCCCTTCCTCACCCCCTAGTGTTAACTGCCAGTCACATTTATACAGTAATTAGTGCGTTTTTATAGCACTGATCGCTGTATAAATGTGAATGGTCCCAAAAATGTGTCAAAAGTGCCCGATGTGTCCGTCGCAATATCGCAGTCCTGACAAAATTCGCAGATCGCCGTATTACTAGTAAAAAAAATGTATCCCTTATTTCCTAGCCACTATAATCTTTGCGCAAACCAATTACTATACGCTTATTGCGATTGTTTTTTTTACCAAAAATATGTAGAATACAGATCAGCCTAATCTGAGAAAAAAAATATATTTTTTTAAAAAAATTGGATTTTTATTATAGCAAAAAAGTAAAAAATATTCTGTGTTTTTTTTCAAAATTGACGCTCTTTTTTGTTTATAGCGCAAAAAAAAAACGCAGAGGCGATCAAATACCACCAAAAGAAAGCTCTATTTGTGGGGAAAAAAAGGACGTCAATTTTGTTTGTAAGGCACGTTGCACGACCGCGCAATTTTAATTTAAAGCGACGCAGTGCTGAAAGCTGAAATTTCGCCTGGGCAGGAAGGGGGTATATGTGCCCAGTAAGCAAGTGGTTAAGGACTGCCTCCTGCACATATACGTCGGCAGAATGGCATGGCTTGGCACATGCACGTATAGGTACGTGCTGTGCTAGTACCCAGCCGTGGATCACGGGCGCGCTCCTGTGACCCGGTCCAAAGCTCCGGGACTGCGGGGACTCACGGACCCGATTGCCGCTGGAGTCTGGCGATCGGTCCCCAAAGCTGTATAATGGGGAGAGCCGTGTGTAAACATGACTTCCCCGTTCTTCACTGTGGCGGCAGCACCGATCGTGTCATCCTTTTTATAGGGGGACACAATCGATGACATCACACCTACAGCCACACCCCCCTACAGTTGTAAACACACTTCAGGTCACACATAACCCCATCAGCACCCCCTGTGGTTAACTCCCAAATTGCAACTGTCATTTCCACAATAAACAATGCATTTTAAATGCATTTTTTGCTGTGAAAATGACAATGGTCCCAAAAACGTGTCAAAATTGTCCGAAGTGTCTGCCGTAATGTTGCAGTCATGAAAAAAGAAAAAATCGCTGATCGCCGCCATTAGTAGTAAAAAAAAAAAAATATATATATAAAAATGCAATAAAACTATCCCCTAAATTATAAATTTTGCGCAAACCAACCGATAAACGCTTATTGCGATTTTTTTACCAAAAATTGGTAGAAGAATACGTATCGGCCTAAACTGAGGAAAATTTTGTTTTATATATTTTTGGGGGATATTTATTATAGCAAAAAGTAAAAAAATATTGAATTTTTTTCAAAATTGTCGCTCTATTTTTGTTTATAGCGCAAAAAATAAAAACCGCAAAAAAAGAGGTGATCAAATACCATCAAAAGAAAGCTCTATTTGTGGGGGAAAAATGATGCCAATTTTATTTGGGAGGCACCAGCAAGCTTTACTGCATATACAGACTGATTTTACTGTTGTGGGTTTAGTAACACTTGTGAAACCGGTAGGTTTGGGACTGAAAAACATTTGAACCCAAATAAAAGACTTTCTTCCAGCAGTGATGTCCTTCTTCTACAGTGTACATCCTGTAACCAATCCTCTAGTCTAGACGGACTTACTGTATTCAAAACTGCAGCAATTACTTTACAGGCATCTAATAACTTTGGATACCTTACGATTTCTTCTTAGAACAAGTTAGTGTATCTTTATCTTTAAACAAAAAAAACCTGTAGGCGCTCCAAACTTTTAGGCTGCGTACACACGATCGAACATGTCCACTGAAACTGGTCCGCCGACCAGTTTCAGCGGACATATCCGATTGTGTGTACGACCTAGCGGACAGGTTTTTCCAGCGGACAAATTCCAAAGCATGCTTTGAAATTTGTCCGCTGGAAACCTGTCCGTCGGACATGTCCGCTGGTTAGTACGCCTAACCAGAGGACATAAATGTCCCGCATGCGTCAAATGAATTCAACGCATGCGTGGAAGTATTTTACTTCCTGGAGTGGTGACGTGGCGGCGTCAACGTCACCGCCACGTCACCGCGTCCTCAGTCCGAGGGGATTTTCGTCCGATGGTGTGTACACGCCATCGGACCAAAATCCGAGGAGACATGTCTGCTGGAAACGGTCCGTCGGACATGTTTCAGCAGACATGTCTCCCCGTGTGTACGCGGCCTTAGTCTTAGGCGTGACAATGTCCAACCTGTAGGGTTCCAGAAAAACAATAACCAGTGCAGCTGAAAACCACTGGAAGGATGGATAGGAAAACACAAAAACAAAAAGGCAGCGCTCGATGGAGATGGCATAAAACTTTATAGTCTTGTAAAAGGGTAAAATAACATTGGTGTAGCACATAGCAATAAACACTTTAAATGCACATAATAATAATAATAATAATAATAATGGTAGTAGTTGTGGTATAATTGGTAAAAAAATTGTTAATAAAAGCAACACCGATGCCACTACGGAGTCAAAGATGTAAGGGGTTAACATCAAATCTTAGTTCCCCAGAGTAACTTTGTCAAGCCTTCAACAAGGTGACCACCGGAGTCCAGGTGGAAAAAGGAAAATACGGTTGATGGCTCTAGTGTACCCGCTGTAAAGAACGTCCCTGATGCTCAACTAAAGATGAAATTAGGAGCGTGGTTTAGGGGACCCGAAGATGGTAACTGCGGGTGTCACGACGGGAAGCGGGCAGGCTGAACCTGTGCTGGAAGCCAAATGATGTTACTGCTGCTAGGCAAAAAACTCAGTAACGATCGTGCAGTGAAACAAGAGACACGGAAGACGATGGCCTGGCCAATGTGGAACAGGACACGCTCCGATGACGTCAGAAAGGAGAGACAAGGCAGCCAATGGAGACCCAGACGTACTGGTATGGCGTCAGCGATAGTGTAGGATAATATATAAATTATACTATATGACTTTTATAACTAACTTTATGCTTACTACCTTGCAAAACAATGCCTGCTTAAAGAGTAACTCCAATTTTGTTGAGAAAAAAAACATTCCCCTCTGGGAAATTTTCCACATTTTGTCATGTTATAACCAAAAAGGTAAATGTATTTTATTGGGATTTTATGTGATAGACCAACACAAAGTGGCACATAATTGTGAAGTGGAAGGAAAATGATAAATGGTTTTCAAGATTTTTTACAAATAAATATCTGAAAAGTGTGGCATGCATTTGTATTCATTCCCTTTACTCCGATACCCCTAACTAAAATCGAGTGTAAACCATTGCCTTCAGAAGTAATCTAATTAGTAGAGTCTACATGTGTGTAACTTAATATGAGTAGAAATACAGATGTGCTGTGAAGCCCTCAGAGGATTGTTAGAGAACCCTTGTGAACAAACAGCATCATGAAGGGCATGGGACACACCAGACAGGTCAGGGATTAAGTTGTGGAGAGTTTAAGGTTATAAAAAAAATATCCCAAACTTTGAACGTCTCACGGAGCACTGTTCAATCCATCATCCGAAAATGGAAAGAGTATGGCACAACTGCAAAACATGGCTGTCCACCTAAACTGACAAGCCGGGCAAAGAGAGCATTAATAATAGATGGTAACTCTGGAGGAGCTGCAAAGATTCACAGCTCAGGTGAGAGAATCTGTCCAGAAGACAACTATTAGCTGTGCACTCCACAAATCTGGCCTTTATGAACAATGGCAAGAAGAAAGCCATTGTTTGAAAGAAAGCCAGAAAATGCCGTTTTGTGAGAAGCCATGTGGGGGGACACAGCAAACATGTGGAAGAAGGTGCTCTGGTCAGATAAGAGCAAAATTTAACTTTTTGCCTAAAAGTAAAACGCTATTTGTTTCGGTAAACTAACACTGCACATCACCTTGAACACACCATCCTTACTGTGAAACATGGTGGTGGCAGCTTCATGGTGCAGGGATGCTTTTCTTCAGCAGAGGCATGGAAGCTGGTCAGAGTTGATGGGAAGATGGATGGAGCCAAATACAGGGCAATCTCAGAAGAAAACCTGTTAACCACTTAACGCCCACGCCTATGTATGTCCACAGAATGGCACGTACAGGCAGATGGGCGTATATATACGTCCCAGCCTTCTAGCGGGTCGGGTGTCCGTTCGGGACCCCCCCCGCTGCGTGCGACGGGCGGCTTACCTTGGGGAGCGATCCGTGCTGAGGGGGCGGCTGCTCGATTCTATACGCCCCCTCGTGATCGCTCCCAGCCAATCCTGTGAGCCTCCGCCGTGTCACTTCCTCTGCCTGTAAAATGTAAACACTGGCAGAGGAAGTGATGCAGCTCTCCTCTCGGCGAGATTTTCAAACCGCCGAGAGGAGAGAAGACTCACAGTAAGTCGCACCAACACTACACTGGCACCAGTACACATAGGCACATTTAACCCCTTGCGATCACCGCCCACCCCCCCCCCCCCCACCCCCTGTCACACTGTCACTGAATGCAGGGATCATATATTTACTGATCACTGCATTTAGTGTCAGTGTGACACTTAGTGTGACAGGCAGTTAGTGTTAGGTCCAGGGTAGCCCTGTACCCCCCTAATAAAGTTTTAACCCCTTGATCACCGCCCTAGTTAACCCCTTCACCCCCTATTGCGAGTGTCACTAAGCCATCGTTTTACTGATCGCTGTATTAGTGTCGCTGTTGCCGTTGGGTAGCTAATTTTTTTTTATTGCAATTTTTTTTACTAAAGACATGTAACTGAATAAATTTTGGCCTAAATGTTTGACTAAAATTTAGTTTATTCAATTTTTCTTATAACAAAAAGTAAAAAAATATTATTATTTTTTTTTAAATGTCGCTCTATTTTTGTTTATAGCTCAAAAAATAAAAATCGCAGAGACAATCAAATGCCATCAAAAGAAAGCTCTATTTGTGGGAAGAAAAGGACGCAAATTTTGTTTGGGAGCCACATTGCGCGACCGCGCAATTGTCTGTTAAAGCGATGCAGTGCCGAATTATAAATAGCCTCTGGGCATTTAGCAGCATATTGGTCTTAAGTGGTTAAGCCCCATACACACTATCAGTTTTCCTGCAGGTTCTTCTCTTCAGGTTTACCAAAACTGTAGTGCAAGGACCTGCCTGATTGCATACAAATTTAAACTCTTAAAGGTTTGACCTCATATTAGATGGTTTTGGTAAACCTGAAGAGAAAAACTTGCAGGAAAACTGATAGTTTGTATGGGGCTTTAGAGTCTGCAAAAGACTTGAGACTGTGGTGGAGGTTCACCTTCCAGCAGGACAACAACCCTAAACATACAGCTAGAGCGATAATACAATGGTTTAGATGAAAGCAAATTCATGTGTTAGAATAGCCCAGTCAAAGTCCAGACCTAAATCCAATTGAAAATCTGTGACAAGACTTGAAAATTGCTGTTCGCAGATGCTCTCCGTCCAATCTGACAGAGCTTGAGCTATTTTGCAAAGAAGAAGAATGGACAAAAAGGTCACTCTCTAGATGTTCAAAGCTGATAGAGACATCCTCTATGCCTGATACCTGACTTTTATCTTAGGCAGACTTCTGGGAAAATCAGTGCGCCAATCACACAAGCAGGAAATGATATTTCTGGGGGGTGTTCTGTAAACCTTAAGGTAGCCATACTGCATTTCATTTTACAGAAAATTACAGAGCTGTAGATTGAAAAAAAAAGGTACTTTTTTAATAACATTTAATTACAGTATGACTAGAGTTACAATTGCATATATATATATATATATATATATATATACATATATATATATATATATATATATATTATTTATTTATATATTTCTTTATTTTGCTTAAAAAAAGTAGAGTTACCCTTTCAAATATATACTTTCACAAAGCAGATGTTTGGAGGGAATTAGAAATACATTAAAGGATATTTTATAAATAGGAACATGCTTTGTTTCTTTGGTTCAGTACTTGAAATTAATTTTTTACATGCCAATTGTTTTAATCAGGTAAATATGGCTCATTAATAATATTATTTTATATACAGTATAAAACATTTGCAGCCAGAAGCTCCAAGTTAAATATCTACTTTTTACAGACTCAAAAAACTAAATAAAAATAAAACAGATATTGTTGCTCCTTCTCTGCAACCAGAAGGCTGATCTGCCTATATTAGATGGTTATACACAATTAGCCAACAAAGCATGTACGTATTACTGAGCTTTCCTTTTAGAAAGTAATTAATTTTTACGGTCCAGAGTATGACACGTCAAAGATAAACATTTCATTAAATGCTTATTTGTAAAAAAAAAGAATTTCAAACACATATTTAAAAAATTATGTAAAACAACTGTTATCACGTAAAATATAACTGAGCAACAACTATTAAACGTTTTCTTTAAAAATAGAAAAGGGTTGTAACAAATAAAGAAATCAGCATTTTTATGACATAGTAAGACCAAGAATTTCCACCATTAAAACCACAGACATAAGTTTCCGATGTGTGCTTTTAGTAATTTTTCTTGCTGTAAAATGAATACATTTTTCTACTTCTCGTACATTTCTTTGGGATTTCCTGGCAGTTCAAATGGCTTTTCCTAAAGGAGGAGGCAATTCAGGCTTCTTTATTTTCTTAATTGTAAATAGAAATGATCGCATCTCCTAAAATTATGTTGTCAACTTTACCCATGCTCCTCCTTAATCTTTTTCTCACAGAAAATAATCCATCCAAATTTATATGTTTCCTACTCTGGGCTGTATAGAGTTAAAATTTTGTTTCCATTGTTCTCTTTTAACCACTTCAATACTGGGCACTTTCCCCTCTTCCTGCCCAGGCCAATTTTCAGCTTTCAGCACTGTCACACTTTGAATAACAATTGCTCAGTCATGCTACACTGTAACCAAACTAATTTTTATAATTTTGTTCCCACAAACAGAGCTTTCTTTTGGTGGTATTTGATCACCTCTGTGTATTTTTTTTTTTTGCTAAACAAATAAAAAAAGACCAAAATGTTTTTTGTTTCTGTTAGAAAATGTAGTAATTAAGTACGTTTTCTTCTTCACTGATGGACACTGATGAGGATGCACTGACAGACACTGATAAGGCAGCACCAATGGACACTGATGATGTGGCACCAATGAGTTGGCACTAATAAGGTGGCACTTATGATGGCAGGGGCGGATTGACCATTCGGGCAATCGGGCACTGTCTGAGGGCCCCATGCCAATAGGGGTCCCCATTACGGTTGCCAGCCTCAGTAAAACCAGGGACAGTATGTAAAAATCTGTGTTTTTTTTAAAATTCCAAGATTATAGCTGCGTGTGTATGTGTATTCTGTGTGTATGTATACTGTGTGTGTATATTGTGTGTCTGTGTGTGTATACTGTGTATGTATACTGTATGTGTGTGTGTGTGTGTGTGTTTACTGTGTGGCCCCATAATCTATTGCCCGGGGGCCCCATAATCTCCTATTGCTCGAGGGCCCCATGAGTCGTCAGTTCGCTCCTGTATGATGGGCACTATTATGCAGCACTGATTGGCACTGATAGGTGGCACTGATGGACACTGATAGGTGGCACTGATATGCAGCACTGATGGGCATTGCTAGGCAGCACTGATTAGAACTCATAGGTAGCACTGATAGGCGACACTGATGGGTACTGACAGGTGGCACTAATAGGCATCACTGTAAAGGAGGCAATGGCAGGCATTCGTAATTGACACTGATTGGCATCATATATGGGCGCTGATTAGCATCCCTGGTGATCATGGGTGGCATACCTGGTGGTCCTGGGTGGGCATCCTCAGAGGGGCTGCTCTGATAATCAATCAGCGCAGACCCCCCCCCCCGTCAGGAGAGCAGCAGATTGGCTCTCCTCTACTCGCTTCTGTCAGGTGCGAGTGAGGAAAAACCAATGCACGGCTCTTCCTGTTTACACCATGATCAGCTGTGATTAGACACAGCTTATCACGCAGTAAAGAGTCTCTGTCAGAGACTCTTTACCAAGATCAATGTTGTGGTGTGTCAGACTAACATGCCACACCACTGATCGCCGGCTGTTACACTGAAAGGCGTCATACAATATCAAGTCAGGATAACGGAACCACCGCCCGGCCGTCATTTTGCTATAGGCCAGACGGGAAGTAGTAAACAGTCACACACTCAAAATTATAAGATTTTTCTTTGGCCACCAAGTCATTTGTAAATAATTTAAAGTGGTTGTAAAGCCTTACATATACCCAGTATAATGATTAGCCTCAGGCGATACACAGATAAAAAAATCCTCCTACATAAGTCATACCTGTTTATCTGCAGTCTTCTCTTCTCCACATATATTGTATATTAAAATCAGTCCCGGTCTTCGAAGGGACTTACAATCTAAGGTCTCTTTCTCACTTTGGGGTTGATGTACTAAAACTGGAGAATTCAAAATTTGGAGCAGCTCTGCATGGTAGTCAATCGGCTTCTAACTTCAACTTGTTCAATAAAGTCTTGACAAGAAATGAAAAAGAAGCTTGGTTTCTATTCAGATTTTGCACTTTTAAGTTTTAGTAAATCAACACCATAGTGTACAGACACACATAGTAGGACCAATCTGGAAAGGAGCCAATTATCTTACCAACATGTCTTTGTGGTGTGGTAGAAAGCCAGAATACCTTAGAGTAAATCCACATAAGCATATGGAGAACATACAAAGTCCATGCAGATAGTATCATGCTCAGGATTCAAGGTATGAACCTCAGTGCCCCATCCAACAATGTAAAAAGCATCAAAAATAAAGATTGCTCAAAAAAAAAAAAGACACAAAGTCCTGAAATAAATCAACTGCCTTTCCAAAATGCATGATTCATATATGCCATCAGACATGAACAAACTTCATACATTCTGAACAGTATTTAAATGTAAAAATACATTTTTCTTAGCACAATGCCAATAATGAATTTGGATGGAATGTTCATTTCTGTGGCTGAGAGGAATTTACTCTTAGATGGTCCCAAATCATTAGCAATGTTAGTATATAGTGACAAAATGCTCTGTTTATTTCAGATACAATTTGCTTTTGTCTTAATAGTGCATGCATGAGAACACACGCATCCATAAATTCATGCAGAATTGACCCTATGCTACCACACAATGAGACACACACCAGGAAAAAAAGTGTTATGCAAAATGGGTCTAGTATGCATTTTGCACACACCTGCTATCATTCATGTCTCAGCATGAAGTAGGGTTTAGCCAATTTGCAAATAATGCTGAACATTTTCTTCCTTATAGTTGTACATCATTCCTCATCATCTCTCTTTTATTTCAACATATGATTAATATAAAATGAAGACTGTAGATTTAATGTTTTAGTAGTTACATTGTTCAGTCAAGCCTTTAGAATTAACATATGGAAGCATGGTTAATACCTTGGTTTTATTGCAAGAAATGCTTAGTAAAATAATTCATGCTTGTGATTAGCTTTTCATGCCTTAGCTGTTTTTTGACAGATGTCAGAACTATACAAATTCCCTATGCATATCATAATTTTGTTTTCATTATACTTACAAGATACATTAAAATTCTGCTTATGCTTTCATGGTCTACACCCTCAGCTGGTAATAATATGTTAATATATATGGGAATTATATTCCTTACTTAGTAAAAAAACAATGTGGCAAACGTTGTACTGATGAAGAACATAGATTTGGAAAATTGTATGGTTTAGAATTTAAAAAAAATGACAACACAATACACAACTTTTAATAGCCAGCTGACTGACAGCACTTACTTCTCTGACCTCATGCTGTTCTATAGTATGGGACTTTTCCCCCTGTTGATGTAAATAAAGAACTTTATTTGGTTTAACCTCCCTGGCGGTATGATTCCTTCTGGTTTTAGGTGCTGAAAGCAGTACAATTATTTGCATGGAAATTTGGCGTTTTATATTGTAGGCCTGTAATTCTTAGGAATAAATCACTTAAATCTGTCCAAACAAGAGTCTAGTAGACATCCCGGGTATGATAAAGTTTGAAACACAAAATCATTAATATAATATAATAAATAACTATAAATAATTATAACAAATAATAATGTAATTATAATAAAAATTATTCAATAATGTAATTAAATCAAAAACACTGAAATGTTCTCAGTTGCAGAATTGTCGCCGTCATTATTTTTATTGTTTGATGACAAATTTCCCCACAAATCGCTATCGCTCAATTCTGCAAGTGATTCTAATTATTATCACTGTTTTCTAGCTGGTCTAAAAGCACTTTTGATGTAAAGGGACACTTGTTGGTTACTATGGACAATCTCCAGTTTCCAGGCAGAAAGAACAATTTGTATAATATAAAATTGCATGTATGACACTGGGCAGACCACTGGGGACAAAGGGGGTGTGTAATTATTTGATACAGTACTGTAATCTGTAAGATTACAGTATACTGTATGTGTATTGTGTGTTTCACTTTTTGAATTTGGCGCCGAACTCCGTCCCTGTGCGTCGTAACGTCGCAGGGAGCGGAGTTTGGCACTCTACTCTGAATCGAGCGAGGAGAAACAGCGGAGGAGCTTACAAGAGTCTAGTAGACATCCCGGGTATGATAAAGTTTGAAAAAAAAATCATTAATATAATATAATAAATAACTATAAATAATTATAACAAATAATAATGTAATTATAATAAAAATTATTCAATAATGTAATTAAATCAAAAACACTGAAATTTTCTCAGTTGCAGAATTGTCGCCGTCATTATTTTTATTGTTTGATGACAAATTTCCCCACAAATCGCTATCGCTCAATTCTGCAAGTGATTCTAATTATTATCACTGTTTTCTAGCTGGTCTAAAAGCACTTTTGATGTAAAGGGACACTTGTTGGTTACTATGGACAATCTCCAGTTTCCAGGCAGAAAGAACAATTTGTATAATATAAAATTGCATGTATGACACTGGGCAGACCACTGGGGACAAAGGGGGTGTGTAATTATTTGATACAGTACTGTAATCTGTAAGATTACAGTATACTGTATGTGTATTGTGTGTTTCACTTTTTGAATTTGGCGCCGAACTCCGTCCCTGTGCGTCGTAACGTCGCAGGGAGCGGAGTTTGGCACTCTACTCTGAATCGAGTGAGGAGAAACAGCGGAGGAGCTCACACACACAGCGGGGACACATCGCAGGATCCAGGGACAAGGTAAGTAACTCTCCCTGTATCCTGCAATGCAATCCCAAGTCAGGCTCGGGGGGACCGCATTTGGTATGAAAAATTCACCCCGAGCCCGACTCGGGAATACCGCTAAGGCTAAAAGTTTCTTATAACAAACTTATGCCTCATAGATACTAATTTACTTTCAAAGGTTTTTATTGTCATAAAAGAAATAACAAAACATAAGAAACAGTACATAAAACAACCATTCCTGCAAACATCAGAAATAGAAAAGTCAGGACAGTGGAGATATGGACTCATGGTTGACTACTGGGTGAGACCCGCGATACAAGCAGAGGCAGATCTTTCGACCACCCCCCTGGTTAACAATGCCTCAAAAGATATCCCAACACTGTCATTAAAGGCCCAGGAAAGTAGTATCACCGGAGAGTCCCCAGCCGCCAGCACCCCAAAGGGAACTCACTGTGCAAGCGGGTGGGGACACCCCGGACAACTCCACACCGGGGAGGAACCAAAAATATATAGAACATCTCCAAACGGAATGATGCAGGAATGAAATCCGTATTAAACAATAGAACCAAAGGAAAAAAAAAAGAAAAAAAAAAAGGAAAGGGATAAAGGAAAGGGAGAGCTCAAAAAAAAGGGAAGAAAAAAGGTGAAAAGAGTAGGAAGATAGAAAGAGAGAGTGGGAGTAGGGGAATGAGGGGGGATGCACCACGGGAAGAGATCATCCGAGCAGGCTAAAAGTAAACCTAACTAAAAATTGACCTAGGTTCCCGGGATGAGCGAAATACCCATAAACTGAGCCCAAGGACTCCAGATCAATTCAAAACCAGGCAATGAGTCATTCAGCATGGCGGCCATCTTTTCCTGGCACATGATCCAGGAGATCTTCCTGATCACTGCCTTAACAGAGACTCTCGGTAGTTTCCATGCTTTGGCCAAAGTAATCTTTGCACCCAGCAAAATAAAATGAATCAATCTGCGTGTCTGTTTAGAAGTTCCAGGAAGGTGAGCGTTCAACAAGAAGGACTCTGGATGTCCTACAATTTCGTAACCGGTAACCTTCTTAATAGTTAAAAGAATCTTTCTCCAGAACGGCCTGATTCTAGGGCACTCCCACCAAATATGCGCAAAAGAGCCCAACAACTGACAACCCCTAAAACATAAAGGGTCGGCTGAGGGGAAAATTCTAGCCAACTTAGAAGGAGTTAGGTACCATCTAGTTATGACCTTCAGACTGGCTTCTATAAGAGAAACGTTAATGATACCTTTAAAAGCTGAAGAAACAGCTGCTTGCCAGGTCTCCAGGTTCCACTTAAACTGAAAATCCTCCTCCCATGCAAGCATGAAGGAAGATTTAGCGGTTGGAGAGGAAAGTGACGCATAGACAATCGATATGCCTCCCCTCCCCTCAATGGACTGACTGCAAAATAATTCAAAATCTGTGAATTTATAAGGGTGGGGCTTGGAGGAACATATGCTATGTAAAAAATGATTAATTTGAAAAAAGCGGAATCTCTCAGAAGGTGGGAGTTCTAGTTTACTTATACAATAAGATAGGGAAACAGGACCAGTAGGGGTGAAAAACTGACCCAGGCGATACAGTCCATTATCAATCCACCATCGAAAAGCTAATATATCCAGTCCAGGGGGAAAATTTGGGTTACGAAAGAGGTGAGACAAGGGTTTAACATCAGATGTGAGGTTGGGATTCAACTTCAACTTATCCCATAACGCATACGAGTGAGAGAGGGTAGGAGCAAGTATAGGAGGTCTCGACTTGGGGGCCATCCATGCGAGGAAGTCCAGGGTGTGTAGAGGAACTGCCTGTCGTTCAATCTGTACCCAGTCAGGTTTATTCCAATTTGTAAAAATTATGGAGAATTGGGCCAATCTCGAAGCCAAGTAATAATTATATAAGTGGGGCAGTCCTAAACCACCCTGTTTCCTGGAATGGAAGAGAGATTGTTGTTTAATCCTATAACCTGAACTTCCCCAGATAAATTTCAAAACTTTGCTCTGGAAGGAATTCAAGTGATCCTTCCTCAAAGGGATCGGGAGGGCTCGGAAAAGGTAGAGAAGCCTAGGAAGCAGGGTCATTTTTACGGCATTTATTCTACCCAGCCATGACAAATTAAGTCTAGACCAAGATTTCAGGTCCTGTTCCAATTTACGATACATAGGGGGATAATTTCGGGTGTAAAGAGTTTCAAAATTAGGCGTGAGGAAGATGCCGAGGTATTTGATAGCAGAGTCACTCCATTCGAACCGGAAGTCTCGTTTTAACAGGGATACCGTCTCGGGATCGAGTGAAACATTAAGAGCAAGAGATTTAGAGAAATTGACTAGCAGACCCGAGGCAGCCCCAAAGATGTCAAGAATCTTATTTATGTTGGGAATGGAGATCAAAGGGGACGTAACAAATAAAATCAAGTCGTCGGCAAAAAGGCCACATTTGTGCATCTTGGGACCACAGGAGACCCCCATCACGTCTGGGTTTTCTCTAATCGCAATCGCAAGCGTTTCCATGGCTATAGCGAAAATAATAGGGGAGAGAGGGCAACCCTGCCTCGTGCCTCTTGCTATTTGAACCGGAGAGGAGTAATACCCCTGTATACGAATACGCGCCGTGGGGAAGGAATATAGAGCCTTTAAAATACCCAAAAAACGACAACCAAAACCCCATCTATCTAAAAGTGTAAAGATATAAGGCCAAGAGACTGTGTCGAAAGCTTTTTGGATATCTAGCGCCAAGAGCATACCCTGTTGCTTCAGCCCTCCTGGCCAGTTAGATTGGAGAATCGACATGATGTCGATGACTCTTCTAGTCTGGTCAGGCCCCTGCCGACCTGGGATAAAGCCCACCTGATCCTTATGTACGTACAGGCTGATGAAGGAATTCAATCTATTAGCAAGGATCTTGGTGAGGATTTTAACGTCGTTGTTTATCAGCGAGATTGGTCTATAGTTCCCAACATCTTCCGGATTCTTATCAGGTTTGGGTATGACAGTTATGAATGCAGAGTTCAATTCCGCACCAAGGGGACTTCCAGAAACCTTTTCATTAAAAAACTTTGTCATAAAGGGGGCTAGAGGCTCTGAGAATGATTTATAATACGACACTGAAAAGCCGTCCGGACCAGGTGCCGAACCCCTTTTCAGGCTTTTAATAACTTCCAAAGTTTCAGCCACAGAGATCGGAACCTCCATAGCGGCTATGTGATCCGCTGAAAGTTTAGGGATAGGGAGGGTGTCTAGGAACTGAGAAATAGAACTCTCAGAAGCCTGTCGACTAGAACCATATAATTTACCATAGAAATCCCTGAACACAGCAAGGATTTTAGAGGGATCAGAGGTTGTAAACTGTTGATGGGTCCTAATCCTGGGAAGAGTAAGAAGTTTCGCTCTGGGTGACAATTTGGTAGCAAGCATTCTTCCCAATTTGTCCTTTTGAGAATAAAATTTAGCACCACTCCATCTAAGCGCTTTTTCAGCCCGTGTAGTAAGGGCGAGATTAAGCTCCAGCCTAACAGCTTCTATTTGGGTCAATAGAGCGCTAGAGGGGCATGCCTTGTGTTGGGATTTAAGGGAAGTGTATAACTTTTCAAGTCTATCAATGTCAACTTTCCGTTCCCTTTTCATTTTAGAAGCTAATTGGATAATTTTTCCTCTAACGGTAGCTTTATGGGCCACCCAAAGAACCTCAGCCGAGACATCCCCAGTGTTATTTAAGGTAAAGTATTCAGAGAGAGCTTTATTAACTTCAGCTAGGACTACGGGGTCGGACAAGAGGGATTCATTGAGTCTCCATTGAAAAGGTTTAGGATTACGAGAGGGATTATAAATAACAGCTACAACTATGGAGTGATCAGAGAGGGACGAATCCAGGATCTTGGAACCTGATACAGTAGGTAGATGGGAAGTGAACATCAGGATATGATCAATCCTGGCGTAAGATTGATGTGGGAAAGAAAAATTAGTAAAGTCCCTAGTTGTTGGATTTTGCTCCCGCCAGACATCAGCTAAGCCGTGTACATGAAGAAGACGGGCAAATTTCAAACTAGCCCTAGTGGGACGTTTTAAATTGGTCTTAGATTTATCAAGCTCCTGGTCCAGCGCCAAGTTGGAGTCACCCCCAAAGATGGGGGTCCCTTCGATCAGCGGGCTCAAAGTAGAAAGCATAGAACGAAAGAAGGGTAATTGGCCTTTATTCGGAGCGTAATACGAAATAAAAGAGAACATATGGTTATCAATCAGGCCTTTAACTAATAGGAACCTACCATCCAGGTCTCTAAATTCAGCACGCCAGGAAAAATTAGAAGATTTGGAAAATATTATCGCCACCCCCTTAGTTTTATCCTCTGCGCTCGCTAGATAAAATGTAGGGAAATTATGGTGAAGGAAAGAAGGACTGTATCGCCTGGGAAAGTGGGTTTCCTGTAATAAAAATAACATTGCATTTAAGCGATTTATAGTTGTCAAAGAGCTTTCTCCGTTTGATGGGGGAATTAAGGCCCTGAGTATTGTGAGAGGCTATTTTAAGGACCGGAATGGGTTTGTCAGCCATTGAGGGGAGGAAAAGAAATGCGAAAAATCCCTGCGACACTTACCTCAACCAAAACCAGACCCACAACAGCAAGCAGATGAGACGTCCATCCAAGAGTGAGATGCATACGGGGCTCCCAAATTATGCCTGACAAAAAACAAAAAAAAGAGACAAAGATGACAATGTTCCCGAGGTGCAAGGGAAAGAGGGGGTAGGAAGGAAAGAAGATGGAGAAGAGAAAAGAGAGAGAAATAGAATGAAAAGACAGAGAGATCACAGATAATCCCTCTGGGAGAGGCGGATCAGACTCCAGGAGGCACAGAGGTCCCCCAGAGCCAGATCCTTTCAAAAAGGTCTGCAAAAAAAACTGCAGACAACCCATCTCACGGACTCCGAAGAAACCGAGAGATAGGTGGAGGCGCATGCAAGGTACTCAGCTCCCGGGCAATTAATAAAAACAACGAGAATATACATATAAAAAAAAGAAAAGAAAGAAAAAACAATGTTTTAAAACAATTAGAGAGAACCTATTGTCAGAAGCCTAAGGCCAACAGAGGGATAGACCAGATCCTTATGGAGAGGAGTGCCATAACCCCCCACCCACAGGGAACAAACCAAAAAAGGAACCAAAGTCTTATTCCCTTCTAGATCTTTCAGGTTTGGAGGACATCTTTCTGTTTCTTTGACTTCGGTTTGTCCCAAAGCGGGGTAAGCGGACTGTTCGGAGAAGGGCGTTTGGCTGGGTTGAGCGAATGGTTTGATGTGTCCATGACAGCTTCCAGGGAAATTAACTTCAAAGAGAGGAGGATCTTCTCTCCCTCTTGAAGAGAGGAAAAAGAATAGTACTTCCCAGCAATAGAAAATTTGACAGCGAATGGAAAAGACCACCAATATTTAATAGCATTTTGAGACAGGACCGAAAGCAAAGGTTTCAGGGAACGGCGTCTCTGAATTGTGGATTGGGACAGATCGGTGAAAATTTGAACAGGATGACCCTGACACAGGATTTGATTCGATGCTCTGGCTTGTTTCATTATTTCTTCTTTAACCAGAAAAAAATGAGGCTTTACGATAACATCCCTAGGAGTGCCATCTTTTCTGGGGGGTCCCAGAGCCCTATGAACCCTATCAAGTTCCAGGCGATGTTGCGGGATATTCGGGATCAGAGATGATATCAGCTCATGGGTAGCTTGGACAACATGCGTTATAGCCTCTGGGAGAACCCTGATCCTGAAATTGTCCCTTCTGGATCTGTCTTCGAGTTCATCAATCCTGATGAGAGCCGAATCTAGTCTGTCCTGTAGTGTTTGTATATGACCAAAGTTCTGGTTAGTGGCGGAAACTGTGAGATCTAGCTTGTGTTCAATTGATTCCATCCTTGAGCCCAAATTCTGGAAATCAGCCTTGATATCTGCGGTTATTTTAGCAGCCGTAGAGGCCAGACCCCTGTCCAGGAGAGCTGACAATTTATAGAATAGATCATCAGAAAAAGGTTCTGGGGATAGCACATTGGGAAAGGGGCTCTCCTCTTGCATATGCACTGACATGCCTGTTGAAATGTGGCCTGCATCACCAAAGGTCCGGCTCAGCAGGGACTCGGTGGATGCTGGTGAGGGAGTCATTAGAGAGGGAACCGCACTCTGATGAGCTGGAGTAAAGGACAGGGTTGCTGGAGCGATTACCTGCCTCGGCTCAGGGTGTCCCTCAACGTGTGCTGCGGAAGGCTGTGCTGCGGCGGCCATCTTGGATCCCCTGGATGGCTGGGCCTGATCGAATAGCGGCCCGAGATCCCGACGAACCGGGGCGCTCGTCATATAGGGGGATAGATCGGGTCGGTGGGAGTCTGGGGCACTCGTTGGTGTGCGGGAAGGATCCCTCTGAAGGCTGCAGTCGGTGCCGCGGGAGCAGTGTACGACGGAGCTCCGGATCACGCGGTCATCTTGGAACCCTCGCGCATGCGCACTCCCCATAGATACTAATTTAATTACAAATGCCACACAGGACACCAATATAGAATTGTAGGGATCTACTCTCTACTGTCTGTACTTGCAAGTGGCTGTACTTCTCACTGTTAGAGTTTTTTATGTACATAATTTCATGTCCCTACTAGCTGGGTCAGAATCTCCAGAATGTAGGACTTTCATATCTTTATAAATGGGAATTTCCAAGAAGTACACTGCAAGAGAATGGGGCCACATGGAGTTGCTTCTGTTGTACTTTCACCCAGACCAGAAGAGAATATTATAAACTACTAGGGAGGGACTAAAGCACTGAGTAGATAGGCTGCCTCTGAGTTCCAGTGCCACATCACAGCTCCTGGCAGTAAGAAGCCCCTTTCCAGGCTGGTCAAACAGCAGTTGAAGGATACCCCAGTGACTGCTGATCTGGTCTTCAGGTTTCCAACACAAAGACAGATGCCAAATCACCATCATCCTCAGGGGCCCCACAACTGGACTTTGCTGTAACATTCATCGTAAGGTATCTCTAATAGGAACTATATATACGCAGGTATAATGTGCACAATTCCACCAGGACTCCTATCAGGCCCTTTGCCGATAATGCCTGTTTTTGCATTAAAAGTATGTACCGTTATTAATCTGTTCTTATTTAAAGCTTGTATTTATTAGATATGTGCATTCCCGTTCGTACGAATGTTATTTTCGTACGAAAATGTTAATTTTCGTACCCGCGGGATAATGTGTACATACGAAAACGGTAAAGCACCAAAATACGAAAACGACGGGATAACGGATGAGCCGCATAACGAACGACCGCAAATACGAACGAACAATCCAACGGGAAAAAACGACAAAACGAAAATGGCAAAATAACGAAAATTAAATCTGTATCAAGAGGTTTGCATTGTGTATTTTGTTTGAATCCGTTTTGTGTTCGTTTTCAGTTGTATGTTCATTGTTCAATGACATCTATAACAAAAGAATTTCATTATGTATATTGAATGAATTCCTTTTTCTGTTTTCTGTGTATTCAAAATACTGAAGGCAAATTTTTTGTTATAGGTGTCATATCAACATACGAAAATAACAAAAGAAACTTGTTCAAATGCAAATCTTTTGTTTATGGTTTTTTTAATGGCCAGAGAGTTAGGCTGGCCATACATGATACAATTTTCTGTGCAATTTTCTTTAGATTTACCTTCAACTATGTAGTGCAAATGCCTGCCTGATTGCATACAATTGAAAGTGTTGTTTAGTTTGACCTCATATATGGTTTTTGGTAAATCTAAAAGAAAATTGTACAAGAAAATTGAACATGTATGGCCAGCCTCAGTGACTGAAAGCAGCTTCTCTTTTGTGCAGAATAGTGAGTACACTTGTACAGTAAAGCCTAATAAACTTTTCTGTGGATTTTCATCTGAAGGGAGATCAGTTGGCCAGACTTTTGAACCCAAAAATGGTTTTCTGATGCAGTTTAAAAACGAACGAATTTTCTGAGAACGATCGGAAAATGTTGTTTTCCTGGGTGGAGCTCCGCTTTGAGATCTCATTTTCTGGATTAGGTTATTTGTGTAATCATCAAGGAAATAACAATGGTTATAAGTTATCTGATGTTATACTGTATACTGTTTTTAAACTGTTTGTATCAATTTTTCTCTAAGAAAGGCTGAGCAAATATGGTATCCTTTGTTGATATAAGAATATAATTTACATACATTATGTAAGTCCTCTTTTGGGGGGTTATGAGACATGGCCCTCCCTGAAGAGGATATTGCACTTAATCTGTAAGTAAATAAGAGAACCAGAACCTTTGCTAAGTGGAGTGGGTTTAATAATAAAGTTGGCAGTGCCTCCACCCAGGACAGGGCCTCTGTAACGAGAGGGAATTCCCTTCCAGGTGAATTTGTCATCTAAAAAAGGTATTTGAGAGCAGAAGAACTACTGCAACCAGTGTATGGGGCTTAACAATAGTATTGTTAAGCCCCATACACTTGGTCAGACTATTTTAACAACAAACATAAAAACTATCGTTTTCCCATGTTGTTTAAAAAAATAAAATAAAAAAAACCTGAAAAAAAAAAAATACTCACCCGAAATACCTGTTGCTATGCGGAAGTCCGTAATCTGCCTCTTCCACTCCGCGGTGCCTTTTCTTCTTGTCCTTCTCCTTGTGAATGGGGCGCGCTGCTTTCTGGGAACTGTGTGTGTTCTCAGAGAGCAGCGCGCCCATTCACAAGCCAGCGTGAGACTCACGCAGGCACAGTAGGAAATGGGCAGTGAAGCCGTACGGCTTCACTGCCTGTTTCCCATAGTGTGAATGGCGGCGCGGGACCCGGAGCGATCGTGGGCCCGGCATCGGGGGGGGCCGTCAGCGTGGGCGCCTAGGACAGGTAAGTGTCCTTATTTAAAGTCAGCAGCTACACTGTTAGTAGCTGCTGACTTTAAAAAAAATTGCGGCTGGAGCTCCACTTTAACACTAAGCTCTAAAACATAAAGCCTAACTTAACCCTGATATTAATTTTAGAAGCTCACGCTTTAATAACACGTAATAGATACATTTCCATTGTCCCCTTTCTGCAATATTCACCCTTTTTCTGGCACTATCCCTCACAGTCTCACTGCTCTTTAATCCAGCAATGGTCCTCTTCTAGGCTGATTGACGCCCAACAACATTCAACACATTTTCTGTAAGCTTAGGTCATCAAGGAGCCATCCCCTGGGGACCCACCATCAAGCCACTATTGGAAAATGTTACAGGGGTCATTATCACACCTTTTTGGTGGCATTATTTTCAGCTTTCAGAAAGAACAACAGGACTGAACCAAAGATTCCTGGAAGAAAGGTATATATAATATATTATGCATTGCAGAAAAAAACGATTCTAGTCCTTCACAGCTCTATTCAAACTCTCTCCAGGACCACGCTTTACATGTGGTACTAAGCTAAAATATCACTAAAATATCAACTAAATGAATGCTATGTGCCCTTTAGCAGTGCTAGGTAAGCACCAATGTCACAGTTTTTATGGAAAATAGTGTTGCACATAAGCTTCCAAATCAGGAGAAATATCTGGAACTGCCTACACTAATGAATAAATAAATACATAAATAAATAAACTAATGCATGAGCACTTGAGGCTTGTATTTCTAGCTGAAATTCCCCTCATTTTGAGTTGATAATAATCTTCTATGTATTATACAAATGTCAGCAATGGGACAAATATGTCACAACTAACTCACCTAAAACAGTGTCAAATAATGAATCCACTGCATCATCTAAATAAGTTTCCATATAAAAGATAAGGATATTTCTTGTTGCAAAGTGGTTTGACTAGTAATAATACTGTAAAATAGAGGGCTACATTCATAGGGAGGACTACAGTAGGGTCAATATTAAACAGCATTCTCGGCTCAGGGCAGTAAGCATGTCATCACTGTATTTTTTTGCATGGGACGCCCCATAGTTCTGAATTCTCAAAAGGTGGAACAATGCGGTGATGGGGGTTATTTACTAAGTGCAAATCCACTTTGCACTACAAGTGCAAACTAAAAGTGCAAAGTGCACTTTAAATTGCACTTAAAGTGCACTTGAAAGTGCGTCGCTGTAGAACTTAGAGGTAGATCTGAAATGAGGGAAGCTCTGCTGATATTATCATCCAATCATGTGCAAGCTAAAATGCTGTTTTTTATTTTCCTTGCATGTCCCCCTACAGCAACTGCACTTCCAAGTGCCCTTTCAGTGCAATTTCAAGTGCACTTTTCACTTGTAGTTTGCACTTGTAGTGCAAAGTGGATTTGCCTTTCATAAATCCCCCCCAATGTCTCAACGTCACCTCCTTAGGAACTCTAGACAAGGCCCAGTCTGGCCTAACCAGTTAACAGTTGCACTATCAAACCAACTCCCTCTAAAGGAATAACAAGAGTCCAGGATGGAATTGCTCATTAATAAGAAAAAAGCTCCAATGCACCTTTCCAACAATGCAACTTCTACAGAGGCATTTGTAACCAACGTTGAAGCTCCCTTGGAGTGTCCAGTGTCCGCACATGGCATAAACGTACTCATACATAAAGAGTGACTCTGCTTCTTGTCCTCTTTCAACTAGGAATAAATCCAAGCGCTCCCCCCTAAGGAGGACACACAGTCCTAATGAATGTGCACTCACATGTTGTCTTCTGTGTAGGCTCAAGATTGCCCAGTCAGAATGGCAGAAGGGGGTCAGTCAGATAACCTTAAAAGATAAGTACAGCCAAAGCTCATTTGGCTGTAAATCTCCTGTGGATCACAGGAGTACAGTTTATTCTGCACTCCTGTGACTTGTATTTAGCAGACAGCACTGTCGGCTGACGTCACCGAGCCATTCCAGGTTTAGGAAGGATCGCGACCATATGGTCAGGATTTGCCCATATGCCTAGACCAGCACTGCCCGCTCCCTCCATAGCCCAGCACGGGGGGTGGGGGTTTGGGGAAATCAGAGAGCTGGTGACTAACAGTCACCAGCTCTCTTTGGGAAGCTCTGAGAACCAAGCATCCGGTGGTGTTTGATCAGTCGGTTCTCAGTGTTCGAGCCGGTGGAGGGGGGATGCAGGATCAGGCCGATACTGCATCCTGCTAGGTAAATATGATTCTGAAAATACCCAAACACCCAAACCCCCTCTTTTAATGTGGGACCTCAGATAAAAGGATCTTGTATCCCACTGTGACTTTCAAATCGCATTGGACTAAAAACAACAGTCATGATTTCTAATTTCTGGTGTGTTAGATTCACAGGCCATTCCACTGTCTAGTGAGATACCTTAGTGTTCAGACAGAGCGACTTTTTACTGGGAAGTAGAATAACAGGAGTTGTTTAAGCCAAAGCTGCAACACTGAGTTCAGAAAAAATCTCTGCTACACAAACATGATATTGGTCCAGTTATGAGTACAATTAGGTTACTTTCACACCGAGGCATTTTAAAGGTGTTTTTATGCTGAAAATAGAGCCTGAAAAGCGCCTGTAAACTGCCCCTTCTGCAGCCCCAGTGTGAAAGCCTGAGTGTTTTCACACTGGGCCGGTGCGCTTGCAGGATGGAAAAAAAAAAGTCTTGCAAGCAGCACCGTTGGGGCAGCGTGGGAGCGGTGTATACATCGCTCATAAACTGCCCCTGCCAATGAAATAAATGGGCACCGCTGCCGAAGCGCCTGCTAAGCGATTCAGCAGCTGCACTTTTCGGGTGTTTTTAACCTTTTCCTCGGCTGCTAGTAGGGTTAAAAGTGCCTCGCTAGTGGCTGAAAAATGCTGCTATAACAGTAATAAAGTCCTGCTAAAACGAGGGACACTTTACCGCTACAACGCCCCAGTATCCCCCCCCCCCCCGTGCACCAGCGTGAAATTAGCCTTAGGTCTATTAAAGACGAAGTCCAAATCTGAGAACTGCGGTCTCCCCCCCACTGTTTACTTTAATTGTGCCTGTAAAATGGTATCTCCCATCAAGAGATACCTCCTACGATGTGCGCATGCACCATGGTTACGTCAGACCAGTTGATCGGAAAATCAGCTGTTGTGTTGTTCCGTACGGCGCATGCGCAGTACAGCCCAGGCTCTTCTCTTCAGCAGGCCCTTCTCGACAGAACGCCAGCTATAGCCTTGGTGCTAATTCAGCAGGGACAATCCAAAAGACTACTGTACAACCAGCCTGCCCATACATAGATTGAAGTTCAGCTAGTCCCTGCTGAACCAGCCAAGTTTCTAACCATGTATGGTCGGTTTAATACTGTTGATTTAGAAAAATGTCTAAAAGAGACTCTGAACTGCATATACCTGCAGAAGACTCAGAACTGGCCAAAATTTGGCCATAAAAATAGGGTATCCAACAAGCAAAGCTCTAACATAGTCTCACAGTAGATATACATACTGCAATCCATTGCATTACTCTTATCTAATCGTTTTCTTACATCTGGTTTGTGTAAAAGCTTGCTATTGTCTCTCTGGCCAATAGTAATGTGCAGGAGGCAGGAAAGTGCTGAAGACTTGTCTGTCAGACTAGCCAGGAATTTGGACTTACAAATAGGTAATTAGAGGCCATTGCATGTCTGCACAGACACCTCTAGGTGTAGCAGTTTTTTTTTAATGGTGTATTTTCTTTAAAGGGGTTGTAAAGGTAAAAGTTTTATTACCTTAATGCATCCTATGCATTAAGGTAAAAAAACATCTCACAGCACCGGCCCCCCCCCGAGGCCCCGTTTTACTTACCTGACCATTCGAAAACTCCCGGGCGCGTCCACGTCATCCTCTTCGGTTCCCAGCCTGGCCGTTGATTGGCTAGGCTGGGCGGATTGATAGCAGCGCAGCCATTGGCTGGCGCTGCTGTCAATCACAGCGGATGACGCGGCACGCCGGGGGCGGAGCCGAGTGATATAGTCGGCGGCTATGGCCGCCGCTGTATCACGGGAGCGCGCTCGCAAAAGCTTTCCATCGTGCGAGCTCCCTCGCATGAAGATGGAAAGCTTTTGCGAGGAGGAGCCTAGACAGCCGCCAAGGGACCCCAGAAGACAGCTTTCCGGGCCACTCTGTGCAAAACGAACTTCACAGTGGAGGTAAGTATAACATGTTTGTTGTTTTAAAAAAAAAAATCCTGACTTTAGTGTCCCTTTAAGACACCTAAGGCTACTTTCACACTGGGGTGGGGGGTTTTTAGCGGTAAAGTGTCCCTAGTTTTAGCAGGGCTTTATTACTGTTATAGCAGCACTTTTTGGCCACTAGAGTGGCACTTTTAACCCCACTAGCAGCTGAGGAAAAGGTTAAAAACACCCAAAAAGTGCAGTTGCCGAATTGCTTTAAAGGCGCTTCGGCAGCGGTGCCCATTGATTTCAATGGCAGGGGCAGTTTAGGAGCAATGTATACACCGCTCCCACACTGCCCCAAAGGTGCTGCTTGCAAGACTTTTTTTTCCATTCTGCAAGTGAACCGACCCAGTGTGAAAGCACTATAGGCTTCAATTGTGCCGTTAAATGGCATCTCCCATCGAGAGATACCTCCTATGATGTGCGCATGCGCCATGGTCAACCCAGCCCAGCTGATCGTAAAATCAGATTGAGGTACAGCGCATGTGCGGTTCGTCCTGGGCACTATTCGATAGAGGGGGGGCACTTCGACAGAACACCGGCAGCACTGTTCAGTGTAATCAGTGGGGAAGTCCCTCATCCACATCTAATATGTAGAAGGGGGAATCAAGTAAAAAACATTTAAAGGCTCATCTATGGACTGCTTTAGTTAGAAATGTGTCTTTTAAATGACATATTCACTATAAATTGTAAAGCTATAGGAGGTATTAAGAAATTGCAAAAAAATAAAGACAAATTTCATAGATTCATGTATGTCACATCAGTAATACTGCAAAATAGATAGATAAATATAAAATTGAGGAATGTGGAAATGTTGAATCTCTGAACCAAACAAGAGAAGTAAAAACCCTACATGTGAATGCCTTCTTTGATACTACTGATGAATAATATTCCTGTTAATTTAAGGCAAAATTCCATCAAAGTTTTTCAGAAATAAATGTGTACTTTTTTAACATTAAGTACAAACAAAACACAAACAGAACATGTTTGTATAGCATCCACATGTTTCAATTCCGCAGAGTTATATGAAATGTAGTGTACACAGAACACTGCATATTTAGGTTTGTGGCTTGAATTTAAATGGTTTAGATGTGATGCTGCTATTGGTTTTCAGAAGACTTATTAAGGGTACAAAAATGTGAATTATTTTTCCACACTATATGCTTGGCTGGCAGACTGGAGTTCATCTTTTCAACATCTAAGGATTAAATTATTTAACCAACTCTTTCCACAGCTCTGTCCACAGCCGTTTTCCTGAAATGGAAATCATTGAAATAGTGTAACATGCAAATTAAAATAATAAAATACAATAAAGCATTTGGGATAGTTTTATCATCCTCTTCCCCCTGTATATAGAAAATATGTGAGAAACAGATTACTTGTTAGTACATGAAACCAGAATGTAAACAATTAAACTTTGTAATTCCACAGTAATAAGCAATAGAAAACTTCACCAGCACTGAATCCAACTAGCTAGCGTAAAGAATTTAGGGTATAAACACAGGAACAAAAAAAATATATATATTTTGCAGCTTAAACTTTCTTAGATGTGGTAGCTGCCTTAGTTTTCTTTCTATTTGCTTTTATTGTCACCTAACATTTATGCCAGTAGCACACTTCCTGTCTTAGGCTGAAGACACTCACTCAATGTACATTGTCTATGGGGAAGCAGCACGGTCACCTTAGGACAGGAAGTGTTTGAGGACTTTAAAACACTGTCTTCTTTCCTATTCTCCATAGCATATTTGAAAGGTATTCTGTAGTTCATGGAGGGGCCTGGGAACAATGCTTACTAATAACAGTTAGCACAAGCAAAGAACACAGGAATTAGCTCACACGATATTTGGCACAATCAACAGATATTTTTTGCACTTTCTGGACAAATATAAGAAAACATTTTTAATGGAGTATTTAACAGACTAAATGGGACATCTAAGAGAAGTTCAGCTTCATGGGTTACATACATGGAGCACCATCTTAGATAAGTTTTTAAGAGTTAAGATAAATGAATATTAGTAAATTAGTATTTGGCTCCCCTGTAGCAGCATAGTAAAATTTGATTGCATTCGGCTATTCTGATTTCTGCTGGTGGCAGGCTAAACTGCTTCCCCCTAAATTCTGGTAGGTGCTATAATTAAGTGGGCGAAAGCAGTACATTGATGCTGCCACAGCCAATTCTTGGCAGGAGGATTGGCCAGTAAGACCTGACGTAGGTATAGGTAGGCTGGGGCGTGATAGTTACAGTTTAAAAGAGCGAGGTCCAGAGTTCCTGAAAGCAGTCACAGGCAATCCACAGAGAATTTGACCTGGAGGCACACACTGCACCCTACCCCAAGTTAAAGTGGTTTTAAACCTCAGTCATGGATTCTGAGCAAAGCGCATATATCTGTAGTGTTTACTTATTGGTCTCCAAAGCTCTAAGTGTTGTTTCTCTCTGATGCTTTGACCAGTTTTCCAGACACATGAGTTAAATTTGTGTTGGGAGGAAGGGGGAGGATGAGCGCAGAATGTAGCTTGTCTATTCAGAACAAAGTTATAAAAAAAATATCCCAAGCTTTGAACATCTTACAGACCACTGTTCAATACATCATCTGAAAATGGAAAGAGTATGGCACAACTGCAAATATACCAAGACATGGCCACCCACCTAAACTGACAGGCTGGGCAAGGAGAGCATTAATCAGAGAAGCAGCCAAGAGGCCCATGGTAACTCTGGAGTTGCTGCAGAGATCCACAGCTCAGGTTTATGAATCTGTCCACAGGACAACTATTAGTCGTGGACTTCACAAATCTGGCCTTTATGGAAAAGAGGCATGAAGAAAGCCATTGTTGAAAGAAAGTCCCCTTTGCAGTTTGCGAGAAGCCATATGGGGGATACAGAAAACATGTGGAAGAAGGTGATCTGGTCAGATGAGACCAACGTTGAACTTTTTGGCCTAAAAGGAAAACGCTATGTGTGGTGGAAAACTAACACGACAAATCACTCTGAACACACCATCCCCACCGTGAAACATGGTGTTGGCAGCAGCATATTGTAGTTATGTTTTTCTTCAGCAGAGACAGGGAAGCTGGTCAGAGTTGATGGGAAGAATGATGGAGTCAAATACAGGGCAATCTTATAAGAAAATCTGTTAGGCCGCGTACACACGATCGAACATGTCCTCTGAAACTGGTCCGCAGACCAGTTTCAGCGGACAAGTTCGATCGTGTGTACGGCCTATCAGACAGTTTTCCAGCGGACAAAAATTTCCAAATATGCTTGAAAACATGTCCGCTGGAAACCTATCCGTCGGACAGGTTCGATGGTTAGTACACAAACCATCGGACCAAAATCCCCCGCATGCGCAGAATCAAGTTGACGCATGCTTGGAAGCATTGAACTTTGTTTTTTCATCACGTCGTTGTGTTCTACGTCACCGCGTTCTGGTCCGAGGGGATTTTGGTCCGATGGTGTGTACGCACATCAGACCAACAGACAATTCAGCCTTGTCCGATGAAAACAGTCCGTCGGACATGTTTCCTCGGACATGTCTGATCGTGTGTACAGGGCCTTAGAGTCTGAAAAATACTTGAGACTCGGCGAAGGTTCACCTTCCAGCAGGACAACGACCCTAAACATATAGCCAGAGCTACAATGGAATGGTTTAGAATAGATCAAAGCATATTCATGTGTTAGAATGGCCCAGTCAAAGTCAAGACCTAAATCCAATTGAGAATCTGTGGCAAGACTTGAAAATTGTTGTTCACAGACGCTCTCCATCCAATCCGACAGAGCTTGAGCTATTTTGCAAAGATGAATGGGCAAAAATGTCACTCGCTAGATGGGCAAAGCTGGTAGAGACATAGCCAAAAAGACTTGCAGCTGTAATTGCAGCAAAAGGTGGTTCTACAAAGGGGGGCTGAACAAAAATGCACATCACAATTTTCACATATTTATTTGTAAAACATTTTGAAAACCATTTATCATTTTCCTTTTTCTTTACATTTATGTGCCACTTTGTTTTGGTCTATTACATAAAATCCCAATGAAATACATTTGCGTTTCTGGTTGTAACATGACAAAATGTGGAACATTTCATGGGGTATGAATACTTTCTCAAAAGCATTCTGACAAGTAATATGCTGACTAGAAGAGAGAGGAATAATCTTATAAATCTTCTGCTACTCCTTCATTGTCCAGTTATGGGCTAGGGGCAAGGAGATGTGCAAATGTTAGTACTTGATGGATAGCAATATAAATCCCATGGCAGGTAAAACACCTCCAGTATATTTGCAATAGCTGTGTACTTAGCTGTTTGCTTAAATTATAAATTGTTTTTTTCTCATATGCAGTTCATTCATTGCTGTGTATTGCACTGGGAAAAGACAGTGCTGTACTGGATGTGTTAGTTGTTGCACTAGTTGAATATGTTGTGCTTTAATTAACATTTTAAATTGTTTAGTGCTTCTACCATTGTCATAACAAGGCATTATTTGGAGCCAGAATGAGAAATTATTTCACGGCACTTTTTAATTACAGTGGTGAATAGAAAGGAACATGTGACATAATAAAGCTACTCAGAACAATGTAGTTCTGTAGTTTCAAAATAACCAACAATTACTCATTTTAAACGTGTTAAAGATATGAACTCCACTGAGGGGAATAATTAATACATACTGTATTTCCTATATTGCGGTTGGTTCTGTTTGTTTTATTGTAATAAACAATATTACTATAGTCATTTTCATCTGAGCGCATATATTTTTTAGGTCCTCTATCCACTCACTCATACATTGCCCATACAACAAATACTATACTGCAAATTAAAGTGAAATTCAGCCATATTGTTATATTAATAGGATACGTTAGTATTCTATACTGTGCACACAACCCTGTGCAACAGGAAAGAGGACGCTGAAGCAAGGCAACAGGTTAGGTTCATTTTTAAGTTAAGTTTTGTCACTTAGCCATGTTAACCATAAATTAAGTGGTTACAAAGCAGAAAATAACCACGGACTTCTGGTGGGATGATGATTATTTTAATCTGCCCCCTTTCCCTTAATAAAATGATTGTAAATGATCACCTTGTAAAACAACCCATTACGTTTAAAAAAGAAATAAAAGGCAAAATATGTTTGTGTATGTATATATATATATATATATATATATATACCCACACATATACACACACACACATATATATATATATAATTATAAAAATAAAAAATAAACATATACAGGTGAAACTCGAAAAATTTGAATATCATGCAAAAGTTGATTTATTCCACTAATGCAACTTGAAAGGTGAAACGAATATATGAGATAGACTCATTACATGCAAAGCAAGATATGACAAAGCACTGCTTGAACTAATTGTCATGATTATGGCATACAGCTCATGAAAACCCCAAATCCACAATCTCAGAAAATTAGAACATAATGAAAAGGTGCAATATTCTAGGCTCAAAGTGTCCAACTCTAATCAGCTAATTAAGCCATAACACCTGCAAAGGGTTCCTGAGCCTTTAAATGGTCTCTCAGTCTGGTTTAGTAGGAATCACAATTATGGGAAAGACTGCTGACCTGACAGTTGTGCAGAAAACCATCATTGACACCCTCCATATGGAGGGAAAACCTCAAAAGGTAAATGCAAAAGAAGTTGGATGTTCCCAAAGTGCTGTATCAAGTGCACAAGCAGCAGGGATGACCGTAGTCTGGAGAAGATTGTCAGGAAAAGGCCATTCAAAAGTGTCGGACTTTCACAAGGAATGGACTGAGGCTGGAGTCAGTGCATCAAGAGCCACCACACACAGACAGATCCTGGACATGGGTTTCAAATGTCATATTCCTCCTGAACAACAAACAACGACAGAAGCGTCTTACCTGGGCTAAAGAAAAACACACCTGGTCTGTTGCTCAGTGGTCCAAAGTCCTTTTTTCTGATGAGAGCAAATGTTGCATCTCATTTGGAAACCAAGGAGCCAGAGTATGGAGGAAGAATCGAGAGGGATACACTGCAAGATGCTTGAAGCCAAGTGTGAAGTTTCCACAGTCTGTGTTGATTTGGGAAACCATGTCATCTGCTGGTGTTAGTCCACTGTGCTTCATGTCCAGGGTCAACACAGCCGTCTACTAGGAGATTTTGGAGCACTTCATGCTTCTTTCCGCAAACAAGCTCTATGGGGATGCTGACTTCATTTTCCAGCAAGATTTGGCACCTGCCCACACTGCCAAAAGCACCAAAACCTGGTTTAGTGACTGTGGGATTACTGTGCTTGATTGGCCAACAAACTCATCTGATCTGAACCCTATGGGGCATTGCCAAGAGAAAGATTAGAGACATGAGACCGAACAATGCAGAAGAGCTGAAGGTCGCTATTGAAGCATCCTGGTCTTCCATAACACCTCAACTGTGCCACAGGCTGATAGCTTCCATGCCACTCTGCCCTGAGGCAGTAATTGCTGAAAAAGGTGCCCAAACTAAGTACTGAGTACATATGCATGCTTCTACTTTTCAGAGGTTGCATGTAATATTCTAATTTTCTGAGATTGTGGATTTGGAGTTTTTATGAGCTGTAAGGCCGCGTACACACGATCGGACATATCCGATGAAAACGGTCCGCGGACCATTTCCATCGGATATGTCCGATCGGGAGTTTGATCCGATGGCGTGTACACACCATCGGAACAAATTCCCCGCCGCCGGACGGCGCGGTGACGTGGCGGTGACGCGACGGTGACGTTGACGCCGCCGCGTCACCGCCACGTCACCGCACCAGGAAGTAAAACACTTCCGCGCATGCGCCGAATCCATTCGGCAGCGGCGCGGCGGCGGTGGGGGACGACATGTCTGCTGGTAAGTGTACTAACCAGCAGACATGTCGGGCGGACAGATTCCCACCGGATAGATTTCAAAGCTTGCTTTGAAATCTGTCGGGTGGAGAAATCTGTCCGCTAGCCCATACACACGAGCGGAGATGTCTGCTGAAACGGTCCATCGGACCGTTTTCAGCGGACATATCCCCTCGTGTGTACGCGGCCTAAGACATAATCATCACAATTATGACAAATCACGGCTTGAACTATCTTGCTTTGCATGTAATGAGTCTATCTCATATATTAGTTTCACCTGTTAAGTTGCATTAGTGAAATAAAATGAACTTTTGCACAATATTCAAATTTTTCGAGTTTCACCTGTAAATACCCTTTTTTTCCCCCATTTTTATAAGCACCTTCCCCTCTGTTCTCAACTGCATACGAGCTGGTGGGAGGAGAAGCAGGAGCACATTGAGCTTCCCAGTAAAAGGCTGTGTGTGTGTGTGGGCGTATCAGGACAAGACTGATCATTTTAGGAGAGCACACTGAGCTATCAGTATAGCTAGAGAACTGCCGACGATGTGCTCTACTGCTTAGCGTGGTCAGTTTTTAAAAGTAAAGCAGAGGGACTGGCAGGAACACCAGGCATTTCACATAAAGGAAGCAATACAAACATAATAGGATATTTTCTCACACAAGCACATAGTACAGCAGGCACATATGAAACGTTGGGGTCACAAATGCTTTAACCAGTTATTTTAAGCCTGGAGCAAACACATAGATAGTATTAGCTCTCAACAGTGTCTGTGCCTACATAGGATTGAGTGTATCGATCCCAAAATGTTTAAATTTGCAGCAAATCTGGATGATGGTAGATATATGTCACCATCATACATGCCACTTTGATAGTGGCAGGTCTGACTATAGTCCCTAGAATGCCTCATGAGCTAGAAAAAAAGTTTTCCGTCAGCAGGCAGTCCACATGGGTAAAATGGATGTGAACTTCCTGTCATAAAAACCAACACTCAGGTGCAGACCGCCATATCATGCTCTTGTGTGGAACTAGTGCGGTATAGTTGTTTAGCTTTCACTGGGCAGAATGACATTTGCAAAGCTGCATCACAACATGACAATACAGCTGTACCATGCTACGTTAGCACACTTTTTTTTTTGCTTTGCAGGAAAGTTGAGAATCTAATGCAGTTTTGTAGCAGATAGGAAAACATTACTTTTACAATCTCTTCAACTTTATGGCATGTAGCCAAGAGTTGCTACTATAGTTATTATTGTTGAATGGTTCATTGTTTTCTTATGTATGGGTTTACCTGCTGAACTCTGTCAGGGTCTTCTTTCCGACATGAGAGTAAACAGAGCAATGCATTATGGGACATGTAGTCTGGTTGAGGAAGTGACAACGTTGGCCGGGCCAGCTCTGGACTATAGGACACACCATGCAAAGTGTGCAGAACAGCCTGCTGGAAGGAGAGATAAAAGGACAGGCACGGCCTGTTTTTAGCCTCTCGGGACACCAGTCTGCGGCCTATACAGTGGAGAGCCGGATCGCCCACCTCAGAGGGACCTCAGAGGACAGCACCGCTATTTCAGCAAGCGTACCAGCCTGCGCTCCAAAGCATCTGGGA
Source organism: Rana kukunoris (assembly GCA_029574335.1). Lineage (NCBI taxonomy): Eukaryota > Metazoa > Chordata > Amphibia > Anura > Ranidae > Rana > Rana kukunoris. The sequence continues at coordinate 225,757,139 of CM056050.1, read as the reverse complement.
CTATCTGCACTCAAGTCCATCGGGAATCACAGTGCGGCGTGGCGGCGCCATTTTTACCAGACGGAGACATCAGGAGGGATTCCGGCCTGAGCCCTTTATCTATTGGGGTCCATTGTGCTGAAACCTGTTAAAATGAACCATGAAGAGATGGGTGTATAAAACACTTTCTGTATGTATGTATCCGCTACAAACTGGGGTGATTGATTGGGTTGTTATGTTTTTAAACTAGGGCTGTTACTGATCAAAATTTTTGTGTTCGATTAATCGTTTTTTTTTTTTTATCGATTAATCGACTAATTTCGATTAATTATAACGCACATACAGATCCAACTACTTTTAGCTGATCTCCTTGCAGGCTGATTCCCAGTGCAGCTACCAACCACTGGAAAAATGGATAGCAAGATACAAAAAACACACAAAGGCAGCGCTCGATGGGAATAGCATTAAAACTTTTATAGTCTTCAAAATAAATATTGCACTGGAGATAAAATCGATGTAGCTACAAAAACTGTAAAACTGGTGCAAGTAATACCAAACGGTACCAAAAGCAGTCATAAAAACATGCAGCTAAGTATGATACTGGTATAAAAATGTGTACAAGGATACCACTGCTGAATCCAGATGAGAAGAGGTTAACATCAGTCCGTCGGCATGTAGATGTCCAGTGAAGGGAACTATCACAACTCCCAGTGGATGGCTGTAGAATCCCAGGTTGATAGAGGGAAGTGTAACAGACCTTGTGTGTGGCAGATAGTAAGGTCCCGCCGGCATGCAGATATGAAGACACAGCAAAGGAGCCCTTCAGATGGATACGGCAACCCCCGCCGGTGTCCGTGACGTTACTGGATCTCCGACGGAACTCCCTGAAGGCCCAGAAGCCGGCGGAGAGGCGAGTACCAATCAAAAGAATTTTAATCGATCAAAAAGATTTTGATCGATCAAATAAATTAAAGATTAATCGATCAATTAAAAGTTAATTTGCACAGCCCTATTTTAAACACAAAATAATACATTAGCCTAAGATGGTTGTAAGGTGAGTAGATTACAGAATTGCTGAGTGATTGTTTCTTACAGACTGGCTGGTGAGACTTGTAGTTCCATAGATGTGAATCTACTTCTTCACAGGCCTTATACAGCAGGTGCTTGGGGCCTTTACTTTTCTGCCCTGTACTGTACTGTATTCCACGCATTTACATAATTAAAGAGAAATCTACAAGTGGTGATATTTCTTCAGTTTAAGTATTCATCAGTTCACCGTTGCTCCTTAGTCATTTTGTCTTTCACCTGCCTGGATTACAAATTACAAATAACACTGCAGTATAAACAACAGGCTAGCTGAAGACATTCGGAATTGAAAGAAAATTCATAATTCTCCTATTATTATGCTTTACTGTGTGTATATGCTGTGCACTGTTTGCTGGTTTGTGTGCTGAGGCCTCAGAGGAAAGGTATCCAATACATGTGTTAAAGGTTTTGGATATTTGTCTCTCTGTGTACCTGTTCACATAGACCTTTTTCAGGTCATAAGGTCCACACCCTTGTATATCAGTGTTTAGTGATATTTTCTGTCAAACATAAGTTGTGTTCATTCATATCTTTTCTTGTGTTCTTTCTTTATCTCAGTAAACATTTGGTGTTCAGTGACACGGTGTGGGTTTCTAATTACTAACGCAACATTTCAGAATGGAACCCAAGGTGTCAGAGGTAAGAGAGGATTTGCAGAGTTGGGGTGGCCAGTGGGGGGATAGTGAGTCTATCAGCAGCCCCCACAGCGGTACCGCTACAGACATATAACAAAACATCATGAGAAAACTGTTTCAGGCTCTATGTACTTCAGTTCCTTTCTTTAAAAAAAGTGTACCATTTTTATTTTATTTTTAAAAATGTATAATGTCACTACACGATGACTTCTACACATAAGGCAACTTGTAAAAGAAAAAGCAATATACTTACCTTTCCAGCAGCCCACATGTTAAAAAGGTACTGCTTGTTCCTGGGGTCTGGCAGGGGTTAAGTGTGGTAGGCCGTTGCCTACACTGAATTTTTTTTGGGTTGTGGATGTTACGCTGTATGTTGTGGTGTGTGTGGTATGCATGTGTGCGAGTGTGTTTGGCCTTCTCTCTACCCCCACCTGTATATTTGATGGTAATCTGTTGTGCCTTAATATTGCAACTGCTGTATTATGTCGGTGATCAGGTGTATCTCCTGGAATGTCCAGGGGCTAAACTCAAGGTTTAAAAGAGCTCTGCTGTTTGATTTCCTTAAAGTGCACAATCCTCACTTACTATGCTTGCAGGAAACGCACCTTTTGGGATCAAAGGTAATGGCACTTAAAAAGTGCTGGGTCATGCATGGGTATCATTCCACCTACTCTAATTATGCACGGGGGGTATCCATTTTGGTGCGGAAGGGCCTCCCATTCTCCTGTGAGAGGGTGATATTGGACCCTAAGGGTCGGTATGTTTTTCTCCAATGTACAGTGCACGCCACGCCGCTACTGTTAGTGGTGGTATACTTTCCTCCCCCTGTCACGGCGGATGTCTTCACGGACTTAAGTGTACAGTTTGCCACCTTCCCAGTGGTGGCCTCTCTTATAGTGGGGGACTTCAACTCGGTGCTCGACCCTGTTCGGGACCGCTTGAGGCCCATCCAATATGAATCGAAGCTATTTAGTCAGTGGTGTGCCTCCTTTGGATATGTAGATCTCTGGAGGCTCGGCCGTCCCGAGGCTCAAGAGTATACATGCCAATCAAGGACGTACCGTACCCTCTCCAGGTTGGACTATGCTTTGGGGACCCCTGATTTGGTCCCCAATGTGCGGTCAGTTTCCCACCTATCTCAGACGCTGTCAGACCACTCTGCCCTTTCTATAGACTTGGTACTGGGACACAGGCCCTCCTTTCGGGTGTGGCGGCTCAGTCCACTCCTGAGTTTCAGGAGCTGGTTCAGCAAGATATGTCCCACTATTGGGGGGACAATGCTGGTTCGGCCTCCTTTGGCCCCACGTGGGATGCCTTTAAGGCGTCAGTGCGGGGCTCATACATCTCCAATATTGCCCGACATAGGAAGTCCTCCCAGGCTGCCCTTTTGGCCTTGGAATCCTCCCTGGAGAACGCCAGGGCCCAATACTCTGCGCTTCCCACCCCGGACTCACGTTCTGTTCTGGAGAGGGCGCATAGGGCTCTGGACCTTCACAGGGTGGAGGTGACAAATAAACAGCAGTTATATCTATCTGCCAGGTTGCTGGAACATAGTGGTAAGAATGGTAAGTTGTTGGCATATCTCTCCCACACGGAGTATGTGGATCGGACGATCCCTCGTATCCGGTTGCTAGATGGATCTGTCACATCGGATCCCTTGGTCATAAATCAAACCTTTCAGGCCTTCTATGAAAACCTTTATACCGCTCCGCCCCCTCCGGATGAGGTGGAGACGTTGGGATTCCTGAAATCACTCCAATTCCCTGTCCTGGAAGTGTCGCATAATGCGATCCTGGACAAAGCCCTTACGGTAGAAGAGGTCACTGAGGCTATCTATTCACTCCCTCCTAACAAGGCCCCTGGGTTGGACGGCTTGCCCGCGGAGTGGTATAAAAACTACGCAGCGGAATTAGCACAGAAGCTGCACTCCCTGTTTGGGCAGGCACTGCAGGGGGGCGAGCTTTCCTCCTCCATGTGTGAGGCCCTGATAGTGGTGCTCCCCAAACCCGATAAAGACAAACTGCTGTGTGGGTCGTACCACCCCATATCCCTGCTAAATAGTGACATAAAGGTGCTCGCAAAAATTTTGGCTATTAGACTTCAGGGGGTTATTCTCCGCCTTATTCACAGGGATCAGGCGGGGTTTATGCCAGGAAAGAGTACGTACGATAACATCCGACGACTCTACTTGCACATACACAGGGCAGCAGCGGTGAATAGGGGTGGTTTGGTGTTATCTTTGGATGTGCTGAAGGCCTTTGACACTGTCAACTGGTCCTTCTTGTGGGAGACCATGCACCGCATGGGTATTAGCGCCCAGTTTATTCGGTGGGTCCGCCTGCTATACACTAACCCAAAAGCCAGAGTGTGCACTAATAGAGATGTCTCGGCTGTCTTTACTTTGCAGAGGGGCACCAGGCAGGGCTGCCCGCTCTCGCCACTCCTGTTCGCTCTGGCCATTGAGCCTTTGGCTCTGGCGGTGCGGCATACGGCGGGGGTGGGGGGCATCTGTTATGGTTCCCTCTCTGAAAAGATCTCTCTATATGTGGATGACGCCCTGATTTACCTGGATGGCACGGATCGGTCGTTTGTCTCACTGATGGGCGTGGTGGAGGAATTTGGGAGGGTCTCCGGGCTGAAGGTAGGTTGGGAGAAATCGGTGGCATTCCCTATAGGTCCTGAGCTGGACTACTCCTACCTCTCTAGGTCTAAATTGTCCGTCCAACCTACTTTCAAATACTTGGGGATACATGTTAGTGCAGACTTGTCTTCTTATGAGGCTCTTAATGTTGCCACAATTGTGTCCCATATGGAGACAAGACTTAAGACCAGGGCTTCTCTACCGCTTAATCTTATAGGCCGTGTTAATATTTTCAAAATGATATACCTACCCAAGTTCCTGTATGTTTTCCGGGCATCCCCTATTTTTTTGCTGAAAAAACTTTAAAAAAAAATTAATTTGCTTCTGTTCACTTTTCTTTGGCAGGGGTCGTGTCCACGCATTGCTAGGGTCTCTCTCCAGGCCCCCAAGCTGAACGGAGGCTTGGCGTGCCCTAACCTGAGACAGTATTTCATAGCGTCACAACTTACGTATGTATATGACTGGTTCCTGGAGGCCTCCCCGTCCTGTTCCACCGCTCTGTTGTCCGCTTTCGTGGGTTCCAGGGACTCGCTGGTCGATGACCTACTTAGGTCTAAGGCCGGACGATGCTCCCGGGATTCCCCGATGTAGGTTAGCTGGCTGGCCTGGCATGAGGGTAACAGGACGCTTACAGATTCGGGAGGGGTGTCCCCTAGAGCTCCCCTATGGCATAATCTTAATTTCCCTGAGCTCCTGGGCCACCCAGATTCTGGGTGGTGGACACAAAATGGGGTCACACGAATTTCTCATATTTTCACACAAGACGAGTTTGCTTCATTTGATGTACTAAGGGCGCGCAGTGGGGTGCCAGCTAATTCTTTGTTCAGATATATGTCACTCAGTCATGCAATACGGACACAATTTGAGGGTCTGACCCAGGAGCTTGGCGAATCGCCTCTGGAGGCGCTCATGTCATACACTGATCTGGGGAAACTGGTCACGACGTTTTACTCACGTCTCCAATCAGCGGGGGTTAAACCCTTTCTGACAGCTCAGCGGAAATGGGAGGTGGACATTCCGGGGCTGTCCGAGGAGGGGTGGGAGGAGGCCTCGGAGGTCTGCTTCCTTGATCTTATTGGGACTAACGATCAGTATGTTCAGTTTAAGTTTATCCACCAGTTACACTATACTCCCGCCAGGTTGGCCCGTATGGGTCTGGTTTCTGCTGCTAACTGTCCTAGGTGCGGCTCCACTGAGGCCGATTGCATGTTCTGGTCATGCCCTGCTGTAATGTCATATTGGATGGACTTGTTTTCTTTTTTTAAGGACAATCTACATTTTTCTCTTCCTTTCAACCCGGAAGTTGGACTGCTTGGGGTGCTCAATGACTTTGTTTCCACGGCTCATGCTTGGACTCTGGTACGCATAATCCTGTTCTATGCCAGGAAACTGATATTGCTACATTGGAAGAGTGCATCCGCCCCTACTGTTCAAATGTTATATCGTATGGTGAATAAGGTCCTACCCATATTCAAATGTGTATACAAAAGCAGGGCCTGCCCCAGAAAGTTTTATAAAATCTGGCAACCCTGGCTGGATATTGAGGACTCCTTTTGGAAGGATATCCCATTCTCTCAGCCATGAGGGGCCGTGAATAGGGGGACTATGTGAGATTGTGGTAAACCGTAAAGTGTTTGGAGGGTGGCGGAGGGGGAACAGGTATAGTCTGGGGCGGGGGTGAGGGCCAGGAGGGATGTATGTGTGTGAGTGGTTATGGATGTCGAATGTGTGTGATGTGATGGGTTTTGTTTCTAATGCAGGGTCAATCCACTTGGTATAACTGTACTGTGTGTCAATTACTGTGTTGTAACGGCTACTGTGCCATGTGGAGATTGTACTGGTTGAAAATTAATAAACAAAGTTTGCAACAAAAAAAAAAAGTTACTGCTTCACTGCTCCCTAACCACTGTCGGTATTCAACACCCAGGGATGATTGAATACCTGCTACCCATGCTCTCTCTACCCACTGGCTTTTTCCTGCTGGCTTAAACCCTCTGTGTGTCCTTTGAACTTGTGAAATCGCCCAGAGGCGATTAAGTTCGCATGTGCTGCGCTATATAAGTTTTCATTCATTCATTCATTCATTCACAGTATGCAACAGTAGAACAGGTATTCCACACATCTAGAAATATGGAATACATGCAGCAAGCAGTGAAGCAGTGTTTTTTCAAAAAGGACACCAGTAAGGTATTCATTATATTTTTTTCTTATAGTCTTCCTTGAGTGTAGAAGTGATCCTGTCACAGGACCACTTTAACGTGCATATAAAGTCCAGCTTTCAAAAACTGGGAACAGGCAGACTCTCTTTTGCAATATATCTTCTGCAATAAAATAACCTACCTGCCCGCTTGCAGTCTTTCTAATGCCCCATACACACGAGCCAGCAAAAGTCTGATGTTAGCTTTTAATCGGAAATTGCGATCGTGTGTATGCTTAATTAGACTATTGCTGTCGGAATTATTGCCAGCAAAAGTTTGAGAGCAGGTTCTCAATTTTTCCCATCGGAAAAAAATTCCTTTTCAGAAAATCCGTTCATCTGTATTCAATTCCGACAGGGAAAAAAAACATGCATGCTCGGAAACATTAAACTTATTTTTCTCGCCTTATTGCAGTGTTGTACATCACCGCATTCTTAACGCTTGAATGTTCAGAGAACAGAGAGCAGAATTCCGTCTGAAAAAACATTCAACTTTTTTCCCCCAACGGAAATTCCGCTCGTGTGTACAGGGCATTAGAATTCCGCCACAGAGCCTGTGTGCTGGGACGACTGCACTCTTGTGCATGTGCAGGAGTGATGTAATTTCACGCTGGCCAATGAAGATGGCTGCAGCCCGGCATCCAGAAGAAGCCGAGTAGAAGATGCCAACAAGGGACATCAGACCATTGAAGGAAAGGTAAGCATCACTGCTTAGCTGTACTTTAAATTTGTCATGCTGCAGGGGGCCTGCTGTACTACAAGCGGTTAGTAGAAAGAATGCAGACACCTTACACACACACACACACACCTTACAACAATCTTATGTTTAAAAGTAAAAAAAATTGCCTAACACCCCAATCGATCACCCCAGTTTGTAGCGGATACTTACATGCAGATCTCCATTTTTTCATGGTCCATTTGAACAGATTTCAGCAATTTTGTGGTATTTTCCTACCAATGGCATTAGCTTCCTGAAAATAGTTACAGGCCTGTGTGTTGTGCAGGTGTCAGTGCTACAACTGAGTATATTAAAATAATGTCTGTGTGTACTCTTTGCTCTCCTTTAATTGCCATTTCAAAACATCATCCAATAATTTTAAAATAAACTTATATGATGAGTCATTACAATTTGCTGCAATAAGTCATCAACCCTCTTTAATGTGTTTACAGTCTCCTTCTTTAACATAGTGACATGACTAATCACATTTAGCTAAAGCAACATTTCATTCTAAATTGAAAAGCAGACAATGAGATACTGTGCATATTGGGAGCACAGCTATTTATTTAGTACTGAAGTTTTCATCTGGACATTGTTTTAATACACTATCCACCCAGCTTCATTTTGTTTGTAATCTGGTGATCCTGCAACACCCTCTTTACTGCTCCCACACACAGAAAGCCTCATATAAAAAAAAAAGTCATATGTTTTTTACTGTCACCAATCAGATTATAGAGGTTGTAATCCTAGAAAAAGATCCTGTTCCTTTAAGGCCGCGTAAACACACGATCAAATTCATCTGCTGAAACCGGTCCGACGGACCGTTTCAGCAGACAAATCCGATCGTGTGTACGGGCGAGCAAACAGGTTTGTCCATCGGACAAATTTCAAAGCATGCTTTGAAATTTGTCCGCTACAAACCTGTCCGTCGGATCTGTCACCGCCACGTCACCGCGTTCCCTGGCCGAGGGGATTTTCATCCGATGGTGTGTACACACAGTCGGACGAAAATCCGGAGAAGACATGTCCGCTGGAAACGGTCCTTCGGACATGTGTGTACGCGGCCTCAAGCATGTTAAACCGCATAGCGTTTTTGTAGTGTCATCGGTCCCTTTCTGTGTTGTATTATACCTGGTTGATGTTGTCTGTTCCTTTGTCCCACTTAGTTTGCTGACCACTATAATCATGGCTGCTGATCCACCATACTGTGGTCAGTTTATTAGCCTCTGTCACTCCGCTGCTCTCCCTCTCCCACTCCCCATCCCCCTGCCTGTCATATCGGGAGTCTGTGAGCCGTCTCCTCCACCACCCCTGCCGCTATTTCATCTAGACATAAAATGAGTGATTTAAATTCCTGCCAGCCCCTCACAGTGTGTGTTTTTTTTTTAAAACTCTGCAGTAAACTACCTTTTTTCACACTGCGGATATACTGTCATGGGACTGTACTGCTGACGTCAGAGGGAAAATGCAGCACCTCCCAGTGAGAAAAAAAATTATTACCACTCCATCCTCAAGATGGAAGCTGAAGGTGCAGGCTCAGAATGGAATAATGAGGAAAAAAATCTGGACAGCTGCACTCCAATTCGAACGCCTTTATTGTAAAAAGTAACAAAAGTTCATGACAGCAGTAGGGTACATGATGAATAACTGATGTGTTTTTGTAGCCTGATCCTATCTATTATAAGAAACACTGGCGGCCATGCTTTTGGGGCCTCAGCGCCTGAGTGGCGGCCATCTTCAGATTTAAATCAGGAGCCAGACAGAGACACGCTGCTGACTAGCAAACCAAGAGCTGATTAAAGCAGCAGCCTTATTAATTAGCAGCCATTACAGCAGACCGACAGACCCTAGATCTGTTAGTATTCAGCGGACAAGAATCAGCTCAGCTAAGAACGGCACTGGACTACTGGTTCCTGGGTGGTGAGTCCTCTGGGGGGGAACCCCTCATCTCTGCTGCAGCTAGGAGGGTTATTGTACCTTGTTTGGAAGTCCCTGTGTCAGGCGTGTGGGCAGCATGGTGTCAGAAACAGACGTTTTTTCCACTGAGACACCTGAGCTGGAAATTTATGCCCCTGCACCAGAGGTAAAATGATTACCACTCCAGGTAAGTGTGTTGAGGCAACACCCTCCTCAAGATGAAAACTATAGGTTCAGGCTCATAACGTAATAATGAGAAAAAAAATATGGACAGCTGCACTCCAATTCGAACACCTTTATTGTAAAAAGTAACAAAAGTTCACGACAGCAGTAGAGTACATGATGAATAACTGATGTGTTTCACACTCTCAATAGTGCTTAATCTTAGCTATGATTAAGCACTTTTGAGCGTGTGAAACGTGTGAGATATTCATCCTGTACCCTGTTGCTGTTACTTTTTACAAAGGCATTCGAATTGAATTGATTTTCTTTCCTTATTACAGCCCCTCCCAGTGTAGTCCTTAGATCGGGGAAGAAGAGTGGTGGGTGGTCACGTGACCACACAACGGCAATTTAAAAAAAGGTATTTAGATGCAGAATAAAAAAAACACACACACACACACACACTGTGTAGTACATCTTGTTATTACAAAAGGGCTGGCAGGAATAATTGATTTTACAACCACTTTAAGTTCTACCTATCCTCTAACTTCCCACATAATCCTATTGGTCACCGGAGAAAACCATCAAAATGAAAGGCCAGTAGCAGTGGTGGCTGATGCTCAATTTTTTGGGGGGCAGCAAACAAACCCCCTGCCAAGTTCGTACTCACCGCATCCACGGTCGTGGCTTTCTCAGCTTCTCCTCCTGGCTAATACGGTCTTAAGATCTGCCTCCTGTCCTGATTGGCCATGAGGAGAAACCTAAAGACAATAGCGAACATTGATTTGCTAATGTCACAAGTAGATGGGTTCAGGGTGAATGCACCCTAGCTCAACCTTTTTGAAGCCACCTAGAGCCTCAGGCTCTAATCATGTGCTTCCAAAAAAAACTCATAGAAACCTAGAAGTCCAGCGACCCACATGTAAATTAGGGGGGCGGCACCCCTGCGCCCCTTATAGACCGGCCGCCGCTGCCCAGTAGGAATGTAGAGAAAGAACAAGCTCTGATACAAGCAGAAAGTATTGGAGATTTGTCTGTTCAGAATTACCATAGAGAGTGCCAATGAAAATTGCTGCAGGTAGGTGCAGACATGTCTAGTGAATGTTCTGACTTTAGCATGGTTGCATTGTTTATTGGATCCAAATGTGGTTTGGGAAAGCACCAGCACTTCCTGGTCAGTTACAGACCTTGTCCACCTTCTCCCACTGTTCACACATTCCTATTGGTCAGGTATTTAAATCCTTCTCCACTATTTAAAATTATAACTAACCTACAAAAAATCCTATCTGAAATATTTAGTTTTCTTCTAATAACAGATGCAGAATTTTCCACTCTAGAGATCACATCTAAAAATGAAATATTTGTGTCCTTATTAGTGACAGACAGTACAAGATACAGAGATACAAATACATACCTGGAAAAAAAATCATATATTTATTGAATATAATGTAGCTAGTTTATGCTGTAATTAAATGATCTACAGTAAAAGACAGTGTTTACTGGGAACCCTCGATTTCTCACCTCTTGTAGGCACTATGGTTACTGGTCTTTACATTAAACGTAATTATACAAGTGGGAGGTCAATGGAGCAGAAAAAAACACAAGAACACATTATTCCATCTTTCAGTCTTAAGCTGCTAACTGTAAAGAAGCAATTTCAATGTATTAGCTTAAGGAAAATGATCGTCAAATCCAATCAGCTCTAGAACTCCTTTTATGGGTGACAAGAATGTTGAAAATAGCTCTTGGCTTGTGTTAGTGAAGAAAGCTATTGTGGAAATTATGACAGAGCACAGGGTTTAATGGAATTATCAGGATAGGAGTAGTATAAAGAGATCCGAAAATGTTTCGAGAGACACAAGGCTAACCTTTAGCACACAATTAATGTGCCACGGAATATATACTGTTTTACTCTATTATACTCTTGAATACCATTACCCCATAACCTTTATAATCAGTTAAACATCCAGCTTAATTTATTTTAGCCTGACTTTAGAGTAGAAATCTTGTTCATTTCATTCTGTTCATTAGCTTATATGCATTTAACCCTTTTTGCTACCATAGCTGTTTTTGAGGACTTATTTTTTTAATGATTTTCTTCAAATTGATTAATTTTCTTTGCCCATGTATTTGACGTATACTCTGTTCTTTGTATGTCTGAAAAGATCAATAAATATACAATATTCAAAAAGAAGTGCACCCCACATGTCATGCATTTGTACCACCAGTCAAAGGGATTCACAAAATTAAAAAAGGCCACTTGCAAAAGCACCTTAGTGGCACCACCTAGGTACAACCCTGCTGCATGGGTTTTATTGAAAGGGCTGGACAAGGTATATTGTCTCCACTGTAATCAGTGAATGTCTACACTATTCATCTTCTCTGTCACTGCTAGCATTTATTATGTTTAATGTTTTGTTCATATCTCATTTGCCTTTTCAAATTTTCCTGGTTTAAAGGTATGCTAAAGCATATGCGATTAAACACATTTGCATAAATCGGTTCCTTCCTCATTCCTTTATACTTTATTTGTTGTACTCAAAGTGCAGATGTTCCGTGTTAACCATTGATGTATAATTTATTGCATGGAGTCTGTATGTTCTTCCTGTGTCGACATGGGTTTCCACTGGGTACTTCCGTTTCCTCTCACACTCCAAAGACATGATGGTAAATAAATTGGCTCCTGTCTATATTGGCCTTAGTAATAAATCCTCCATATCTTGTAATACGCAATTTTTTTTTTTTTTTTTTAGCTCCTCTCCAGATGGTACAGGGACCCCAACTTTTTACACAAAACATTCCCATTCCCTACCTGCTGGAGGTACGGATCAGCCGAGGGGACATATCTCCACATATGGTGAGATTGCACTAAGATCCAACCCTTTCGGTCTCAGGTTTTCTCCATACACAGTGCCCCTTATGGCCAGTCATTGACACCTACCCCAGCAATGGCACTGCTATCTGTGCTTCCAGGCTCCATAGTATTGCAGAAACGCAGTCTACTGCGTTTTTTTCTGTCAGCTGCCAGACAGCCAATTTCTGTATTCTGGAAAACGACTACTACCCCTCCATTATCCTTGTGGGTTTCTCCTGTTAATGATATAATGCGTATGGAGGAGATGCTGGCACTAGATAATGACACGTTTGAAAAGTTTAAGGTTCTTTGGCTTATCTGGATGGAATTTTCCACTTCAAATTCCAGTAAAAATATGTTATTAACCGGCACCTAAAGCCCCGTACACACGGCCGAGGTTCTCGGCAGAAACCAGCGAGAACCACGCTGGGAGCCGCATTCTGTCGAGAACCTCGGCCGTGTGTATGCTCTCGGCGAGCCCCGCCCGTCGGGAAAGCCGTCGAGCAAATAGAGAACAGGTTCTCTATTTGCTCGACGGCCCGTCGGGATGAATGGCTGGTTGCCTTTCCCGACGGGCGGGTCGCCGATTCTGACGGCAGGCAGAGAACCTCGACGGGCGGAACGATGTGTTCCGCCCGTCGAGGTTCTTTGCCGTGTGTACGGGGCCTAATACGACACTACACTTTGACCATTATTTATGGGTTAGCCGCTTGCCGACCAGCCGCCGCAGTTATACGGCGGCAGGTCGGCACGGGTGCGCGAGAGCCCGTAGCTCTACGTCGCGCCTTTCGCGGCCACTAGGGGGCGCGTGCGCGCCGCCGGCGGCCCGCGCGCGCGCCCCCCGCTCGCCCCCCGAGTCCCGTGCGTGTGCCCGGCGGGCGCGATCGCCGCCGGGCACACGCGATCGCTCGTTACAGAGCGGGGAACGGGAGCTGTGTGTGAAAACACACAGCGCTCGTTCCTGTCAGCGGGGGAAACGCTGATTTTCTGTTCATACAATGTATGAACAGAAGATCAGTGATTCCCCTAGTGAGTCCACCCCCCCCCCATACAGTTAGAACACACTAGGAACACACTTAACCCCTTCCCTGCCCCCTAGTGTTAACCCCTTCACTGCCAATGGCATTTTTATAGTAATCCAATGCATTTTTATAGCATTGATCGCTAAAAAAATGCCAATGGTCCCAAAAATGTGTCAAAAGTGTCCGAAGTGCCCGCCATAATATCGCAGTACCGAAAAAAAACGCTGATCGCCGCCATTACTAGTAAAAAAAAAATAATAATAAAAATGCCATAAAACTACCCCCTATTTTGTAAACGCTATAACTTTTGCGCAAACCAATCAATAAACGCTAATTGCGATTTTTTTTTACGAAAAATATGTAGAAGAATACGTATCGGCCTAAACTGAGGGAAAAATATTTTTTTTTAATATATTTTTGGGGATATTTATTATAGAAAAATGTAAAAAATATTGCATTTTTTTCAAAATAGTCGCTCTGTTTTTGTTTATAGCGCAAAAAATAAAAACCGCAGAGATGATCAAATACCACCAAAAGAAAGCTCTATTTGTGGGAAAAAAAGGACGCCAATTTTGTTTGGGAGCCACGTCGCACGACCGCGCAATTGTCAGTTAAAGCGACGCAGCGCCGAATCTCAAAAAGTGCTCTGGTCTTTGGACAGCAATATGGTCCGGGGCTGAAGTGGTTAGACCTCCAAGGTTCGCTCAAATTCTCTTCTTACTTTTTCCCCTGATCTCATCTGGATCTTTTTGTTCTCCCCTATCCTCTCTTTAATTTTTCTTACTCCTCATTTCTGCTCCCTCAGCACACTCAAATGTATCACCCTAGGTCAGTGATGGCGAACCTTGGCACCCCAGATGTTTTGGAACTACATTTCCCATGATGCTCATGCACTCTACAGTGTAGTTGAGCATCATGGGAAATGTAGTTCCAAAACATCTGGGGTGCCAAGGTTCGCCATCACTGCCCTATGTTTTGGTTTTCCTTACTCTATGTTTATGTTCTTATCTTACCTAGGGTACATACCTTTACCGATACTCTGACGTTTATGTTATACTTATTCTTTATGTATAATTTGTACTATATCACCTGAAAAGATGGATATTAAAGGGGTTGTAAAGGTATTTTTTTTTTCACCTTAATGCATAAAAACATTAGATGATGCCGCCCCGATCCCCTGTTTTACTTACCCGACCCCTCGAAAGTCCCGCGCTCGCCCCTGTCATTATCCTCGAGTCGAAGCCCGGCCATTGATTGGCTGCAGGGAATGGATTGATGTCAATCACATCCATTGACGCGGTGCGCCGGGGCCGAGTGATACAGCAGCGGCTATGAGCGCTGCTGTATTACGGGAGCGCGCCCGCAACAGCTACACACCATGCAAGCTTGCTCGCATGTCTGTGTGTAGTTGTTGCGGATTCGGAGCCGTGACAGCCGCCGAATTACCCCAGAACTTCACAGTGGAGGTAAGTATAACATGTTTGTTATTTACAACTCCCTTAAGATTTGCCTCTTTTGTTATATTTTTATTGTACATAAAAAAAATAAGATATTTTTCTCTAAATTGGGCCTAGTATATGTATTAATGTGAGTTAAGACCTTAGATTGTAAGCTCTATACAAGTACCTGTAATATATAAATAAATAAATACATTTTTAACCACTTTAGCCCCGGCCCATATTGCTGTCCAATGACCAGACCACTTTTTGTGATTCGGCACTGCGTCGCTTTAACTGACAATTGCGCGGTTGTGCGACGTGGCTCCAAAACAAAATTGGCGTCCTTTTCCCCCCACAAATAGAGCTTTCTTTTAGTGGTATTTGATCATCTCTGCGGTTTTTATTTTTTGCGCTATAAACAAAAATAGAGCGACAATTTTGAAAAAAATTCTATATTTTTTACTTTTTGCTATAATAAATATCCCCCAAAAATATATAAAAAAACATTTTTTTTCCTCAGTTTAGTTCTTCTACATATTTTTCGTTAAAAAAAATCACAATAAGCATTTATTGATTGGTTTGCGCAAAAGTTATAGCGTTTACAACATAGGGGGTCGTTTTATGGCATTTTTTGTAATATTTTTTTTTTACTAGTAATGGCGGCGAACAGCATTTTTTTTCAGTACTGCGACATTATGGCGGGCACTTCGGACACTTTTGACACATTTTTGGGACCATTGGCATTTTTATAGCGATAAAAATGCATTGTATTACTATAAAAATGCCATTGGCAGTGAAGGGGTTAACACTAGGGGGCAGGGAAGGGGTTAAGTGTGTTCCTGGTTGTGTTCTAACTGTATGGGGGGGTGGCCTCACTAGGGAAAATCACTGATATTCTGTTCATACATTGTATGAACAGAAGATCAGCGTTACCACCGCTGACAGGACCGGGAGCTATGTGTTTACACACATAGCTCCTGGTCCCCGCTCTGTAACGAGTGATCGCGTGTGCCCGGCGGCGATCGTACTCGCCGGGCACGCGCGCGGGACTCGGGGGCGAGCAGGGACGTATAGCGGCCGCTTTAGAGCGGACGTATAGCTACGGGCTCTCGCCCAGCAGTGCCAACTTCCCGCAGTAAAATGACGGCGGGCGGTCGGCATGTGGTTAATGCTTGAGGCAGTAGGATAACTATCAACAGTTCAGTGAATATATTGAGTTTTTTCATTTCCCTGGAGTCCTTACTTAAATGGGTATATTATATGTGACCCTCATGTTACAATGCTTCTGCTTGTATGGTCAATTTGCAGGCCCCAATATTCTCACATTGGTGGGACAATGATATCATCTACCCTGGTAAGCCTTGATACTATCTGACACCAGTTTACATGTGGTGGACTTTTGCACAAGGAGTATACCTTGCTGAAGCAAAGTGGGTCCTATCTACAGACACATAATGGACAGGCGACAGTGTCTCTTTAAGCACTAGTTTGCATAGTCTCTAGTTAAGGGGTGGCCAACCAGTGACTCAGGGGCCACATGTGGCCCTCAGAGCCCTCTGATGTGGCCCGCGACCTTCTGCTCTGGAATGGCGGGTTGGCAAGCCCAGATCGCAGGTTGCCGACCCGCCATACCACAGCATTAGTGTTGTGAATGAAACTGGTGGTAGAGGAAGAAAGTAGCTGCAGAGCCCCATAAGCCAATGCTTCCTCTAACAGCGCTGGCTTTTGCCACAGGCGGAGTCTATGGCAAAGTTCAGCTAACCCGCAGGATAGACACAGGTGCACTACACTGCACCCACAGTGTGGGTAAACCGCAGCACATTCGTGTGAAAACAGTCTGAGGCCCCGTACACACGACCGAGCTTCTCGGCAGAATCCAGCGAGAAGCTCGCTGGGAGACATATTCTGGCGAGAAGCTTGATCGTGTGTACACTTCCGACGAGCGTCCTGTCGGGAAGCTCGTCGAGCCAAAAAAGAGAGCACGCTCTCTTTTTCCTCGTTGTTCAATGAGGACTTTGGCTCGACGAGCTTTTCTGACCGCTCATCGGGAACCTCGTCGGGCGGAACGATGGGTTTAGCCCGACGAGGTTCTCGGACGTGTGTACGCGGCCTAAGGCCCAGCCTGACCAAATGGGACCCTCAATTCCCCTTTATGGAGCGACAGATGTCCATTACCTACCTCCAATCCAAAGAACAGAAGGGAATTCGTCCCCTTCCATCAGGGCAGATCAGAGGGCCTTTAGGCCGCGTACACACGATCGAACATGGTCCGCAGACCAGTTTCAGCGAACATGTTCGATCGTGTGTACGGCTTATCGGACCGTTTTCCAGCAGACAAACGTTTTCAAGCTTGCTTTGAAATCTGTCCGCTGGAAACCTGTCCGTCGGACAGGTTCGATGGTTAGTACACAAACAATCGGACCAAAATCCCCCGCATGCGCAGAATCAAGTCGACGCATGCTTGGAAGCATTGAACTTCGTTTTTTCATCACGTCGTTGTTCTACGTCACCGCTTTCTGGTCCGAGGGGATTTTGGTCCGATGGTGTGTATGCACATCAGACCAACAGACAATTCAGCCTTGTCCGATGAAAACGGTCTGTCGGACATGTTTCCTCGGACATGTCTGATCGTGTGGACAGGGCCTTAGAGTAGCCGTGACCGGTCATCTGCCCGCTCCACTCATTGTGGCCCACGACTGGTTACCAAGTTGCTTAAGTGGCCCTCACTCTTCAAAGGGTTGGGCACCCCTGCTCTAGGTGTCTCTTTGCCTGATCCCTGTGTTAGTATCCTATTATACTTTGTCAAAAAAAAAAAAGAAGATGTTTCTTTATATTTTTGAGGTATTTAAATAGCATCGACAATTTACACAGCACTTTACAAACAGTATACATTATAGATTCACATCAGTCCCTGATCTCAGGGAACTGTCAATTCAAGGTCCCTAACACGCATTTATACATACACATACCAGGACCAATTTAGACAGGAGCCAATTAGCCTGTCAGCGTGGAGTGTGGGAGGAAACCAAAGTACCAGAGGTTGTGATTCAAATCGATTACTATAGTACTAGCAGGCAGAGGTACTAGCCACTAAGTCCCTGTGTTGCACGGCAATCAAAAGTTAATTATTATGCCTGTATTTCTTGTGTCTAAAAACAGTTCACATATTTAAAGGATAATTTCACCTATATTTAGGGTGGAATATGTAACACGCTCCTATAGACCCAATTCCTGCTACCAGCGCTCTTTGGTCTGTGACAAAGCACAAGGGATCTTCTCCCTGCACCATTCTCCATTTGAAAATTTGCGGGTCTCCACACAATTTCTTGTGAATGAATAGACCACAAGTACCATCAGCCATTAATGGCTTGTAGCTCTCAATGAACTGAGAGGACATTGGTGCGGGCTCTCGTAGATTGATTATTCCTGCCATATACGGAAACTGCCTACCCATCTTGGATATATGTACAGAAGGTATGCAGGATCCAGGCATCGCACTAGAAATCTGCTAATCACAGGTGAACAGTGTTGTAAGTAACAGAGTTACAATAAACGCAGTTACCTAACACAGACCCTTTTGAGGGTAACGAGTAATCTATCCGATTTCTCTTCCCCTCACGGTAACGCAGTTCCCATTACTTGGGCGCCATTACCGCAATTACTTCTACCGCCACTAGATGGCAGCAGAGTAATTGCTTCTGCCATCGCTGTGAACATAAATATGGGTGGAACGCCACTTTAGAATCATGGGACCGCTGTGATGGCCTGTCACAGCGGTCTGAAAACTCCCAATAGCAAGGAGCCCTGGATACAATGAGCCCCACCCGCCTCACACTGACCTATCACTGGGGAACAACTCACATCGATCAAACACACTGTGTGCGCAACCTGATCAATGATCCGGGGAACACATGGCCAGAACAAAATGTTCCACGGAACAAACGTTCCCTATACAACACAGTGTACACAGCGACATCTAGTGGTCAACATGGTAAGTGCAGGACACCTATACAGACCAATGATCAGCAGGTTATTTTTGGTCAGTGATTTCATCTATTCATCAGACAACAAAGAAAAATCTGACACCCCCATTCCAGATCCCTTGCATCTAATAAAGCTTATATAAGATAAATAAAATAATAAACAAACTATAGAAAATTCTAATAAAGCCTAATATAAGATTTTAAATTACAGACTCTGTAAACGTCAAGGGAATGTTTATTATAAACATACATTTTAATCCAGCTTATAATTTGGATGTAATATGTAGCAGATCGATAAGGGTTTTAAGTCCTATTAGCTGCACATACATGGTGGGACGGATGCACCTAGGCTGAGATATACACAAGGGCCCAGATTCACAGAGCGATTACGCCTGCGCAACAGGAGATGCGCGTGCGTAAGTCTAAATGTGCGCGTGCGTTTCGTTGCACGGCATCCCCAGAACGATATACACAAAAAATCGTTAGACTGGCGCATCCGTCCGCGCAAAAGTGCGATAGACACACTATTGATTTGCTAGTCAAATATGCTAATGAGGGACTTACGGGGATCCACAAAACAACGTTGGGGCAGCGCAGGCGACGCAGTGTGCGCAACAGCAAAATGTCCTGTCTAAAATTAGAGCTGATAAAAGCTGGTCTAAAAAAAGAAAAAAAGTCTACTTGTTAGATAAAGCAACACTGTTAGTGAGCAGCTCAGCAGTCACACGTGTTGCTCAACAATCTGTATGCCAACATGCCAGGGGCATCGTCGCGCATAGCTATACTACTGACTTTAGATGAACAAAGAAGGAGGAGGGCACGGAGGATGGCACGGAGGATGGCACGGGAGAGGATATACCGTACCCGCATAGACCTGTTTGGCATGAGTGATTCTGAGGTGTATGGCATCTTCAGATTCACCCCTCATGTCATCCTGGAATTAACCACAACCCTGCAGGATGACATCACCAGCCCAACACACCGCTCACATGCAGTGCAGCCACTGGTCAAGGTCCTGGCAACACTCCATTTCCTTGCCAGTGGCTCTTTTCAAAGAACAAGTGGAGTGGTGGCTGGGATGTCACAGTCCTCCATGAGCAGATGTGTGCACCAGGTTGTCCCTGCAATACTCAGACGCATGGCCAACCAAATCATCAAACCCACCACTGAGGAGCTGCGGCTGAAGACAATGACAGATTTCTACAGAATTGCCAGATTCCCACGCACCGTGGGGGCCATTGATTGCACACATGTGGCACTCCAGCCCCCCCAGGAGACAGAGCACATGTAGCGCAATTGGAAGCATTGGCATTCCATCAATGTACAGGTGATAGTCGATGCCCAAGGCCTCATATGGCACGTCCGTGCCAAACACCCAGGGTCCAGCCATGACAGCTACATATACAATCAATGCCACATCCGATTGGAATTCGATCAGAACGTGTATGGGGACACCTGGCTGGTTGGTGAGTGACATGGGAGTCAGGCATGACTATCCCCTCCCATGATGCACATCACAAGGGGCACATGCATGACTAACATCCTCCTGTCTTTTCCCTTACAGGTGACTCTGCATATCCACTGGGACCCCATCTCATGACTCCTATCCGGAACCCCCAAACCCCAGGAGAGGAAAGATACAATCAAGCACATGCCCAAACCCGTGCAGTGGTGGAGCGCACCTTTGGCATCCTAAAGTCACGTTTCCGATGCCTGGATAAGCCTGGGGGTACCCTCTTGTACTCCCCAAACTTTGTGTGCCAGATCATCGGTGCATGTTGCATGCTGCACAACTTTGCAGAAAGAAAGGGCCTGCAGATTGACCTACGTGATGACCTGACCCCTGAACCAGACAATCCCCCCCTAACCGAGGTTACCCCGTCTTCTGAGGGAAGAGCAGCCAGGAGACAGCTCACATTGGGCATCTTTGCACGTTAAACATACACATTAATCATGGCACAATGAGAATGCATGCATGCACACCACTGTGGTCCCTAGCACCCACACCACACATCCATATCAAATTGGATTGGCACCAGTCCACCATGCAGGACTTGTGAGCAGCAACGCCACGCCAAGGCTCCAATTATGTCACTGTACATTCATACACCATTCACACGGACCTGGGGATCACTTCTCCCTGGTCCTGGGGAACCCTTCTCCACCAAAATAGAGAGTGACACCCCTTTTCCGGCAGGAATGTCACCCCCACATTCACACAGCATTCACAACCCCAAAAAAAAAAAAATTACCTGCAAAATCAAAAAATTTCCAGCAAAAAAAAAAAAAAAAATGACAAAAAAAAAAAAAAAATATTTGAAAAAAAAAAACAATTGGGGGAAAAACAAATTACTGCCCTCTGCGTGAGCCACGCCTGGGACGCCCCCGGCCACGGCCCCGGCTTCTTAGGGGAGACTCATGGGGAAGGGGTAAAACTGGGGAAGGAGGATCAGCCCCTGATCTCTGCCCACCTGGTGGCCTGCCCTCCAAGTCCACGGCAATTCTGTCCAGGGCAGCACCAACTGTTGCCGTGTTGGCCTGGATAGCCAGGGTAAGGGCCCTCACATCCTGCCCAATGCCTGCTGATGTCATCTGCAGTTCATTTAGGCAGGTTGTGAAAGCCCGGGAGTGGGAGTCCAGGTTCCCCAGCGTATCCTTGATGGAGGACAGGCTCTCCTCCATCCGCACCAATGCCTGGCTGACCTGTCCTAGATGGCGGGTCTGGAGGAACTGGTCCCTTCTCAGGGTGGCGGGCAGGAGATCGGCCAACCCCCTGGTGGTCTGAGATGACATCCTGCCTCCAGCTGATGCTTGTGGCCGGGGAGAAGGGGAGGCCCTTGTGAGGGGAGCCATGTTGGGGGAGGAGGGGGGGCTCCCCCTTAGGGAGGCCTGCCTGCTGGCAGCCAGAGGGGAGGAGTCCTCAAAACCCAAACGTCCAGTGCCTGACATGGACTCCTCCTCCTCATGATTCTCCTCCTCCTCATGATTGTCTTGCTCCTCATGATTGTCCTGCTCCTGTTGAACCTCCTCCGCGGACTCCGGCCTTGTTGGGGGGGCCTCATTAGGCTGCTGTCCTGGGGTTGGTGCGGTCAGGCCAGATGGCCCTGCACCCTCCTGCACATCTGTGGATGACACAAAACATTCACAGGTTGGAGGATCCACACACTTGCCACATATTCCCTTTCACCCCCTCCCCCACACATGCTACACACCTGATATTAAAAAAAAAAACTTACCTGGCACCACGGGCTCCGGACTTGAATCAAAGCCGGGCAGGCCCTCAACTTCATGCCGATGAAAGGTCAGGGCCACCGCACGCTCCTCCGCTGTCAGGCTAATACGGCATGGTGGGCCCCCTCCTGTGCCCCTGGCATGGGCATGCATTCTGGCCAACTTCTTTTTGACCAGACGCCGGAGGTCATTGATTTTTTTGTCAATCCCAGACCTGGTCCGTGTCTCCCCCTGCCCCGCTGAATTCACCTGGTCAGTGATCCTATCCAATATCTCCCTCCTCCTGGCCGGGGTGGTGTTGGCACTCTCTGGGCCGTGGAGGTAACGCCCATACTCGCTAATGGCCCGGGCAAGAATCTGTTTTTCCACAACTGTAAAATTCAGCTTGCGTTTTCTCTCACTCATCCTTCCAAAAAAAAACAGTCCCAGTCAACAAAATTCACGCACACAAACAAGCCCAACCAATCACAAAATAAAACACACAGAGAGAAAACGACTCAGCAAGAAACAGTCCCCAAAAAACAAAACAAAAATACAGCAGAAAAAGAAACAAAAAGAAATATATCAATCAAACAAACAGTCTCTCAAACACTTATCAAAAACCACTTTCAAAAATCTACTAACAACCACTTGATCACACAGAACACTAATCTGACAACTACAAAACACACCGCAACGAACAACAAGAACAAAAGCACTTTGTTAAATGGGAAGGGACAAAGGGATGTACTTTTGCAAAGGAAGTGCGTTTGTGTGTGTCTATTTATGCTGTTTGCGTAGTTCACAACGTTGCCCTAGTCCATTTCCAATTTCACTGATTGCGCCGCTCCCGAGTTGTGAGCATGCGCACATCGGAGCTGACATGGTCTTGTTCAAGCGCGCATGCGCGAGCCGGCCGGCCCTTCATTTGCATGGGGTCACGGCTCATTTCAATGTAACACGCCCACGTCCTTCCCAATTTGTATTACTCCTCCTTACGCCTCTGGAAAAACGTTACGTATGCGCAATTTCCTACGCAAAAGCTAGGTTCTCTATTTGCTCGACGGCCCGTCGGGATGAATGGCTGGTTGCCATTCCCGACGGGCGGGTAGCAGATTCTGAAGGCCGGCAGAGAACCTCGACGGGCAGAACGATGTGTTCCGCCCGTCGAGGTTCCCTGTCGTGTGTACGGGGCTTATGTCTAAATTTGCTCCGGAATATTTTTTGCACCGTACCCACAGGACTAGATACGCACCAAAATAGGCTACTCCCGACCAGCCTAACTTGCCTACGCCTGCACATCCTAGGTGCACATTTACTCCGTCCACACCGTTGATTTCCTATGCAAATATGCAAATGAGGGAGATACGCCGATCCACAAAAGTAAGTTTGTGCGGTGCAGTCTACACAATGTGCTTATCAGCTGCACGGAAAGTCTAAAATTAGACCAAATAAAAGCAGGTTAAAAAAAATTAGACAATCCGTCTACATGTCAGCTAAAGCAACACTGTTAGGGAAGAGCTGAACACCCACACTTGCAGGACAACAATCTATATGTCAACATGCAGGGCTGCCATCAGGGGGGTACAGGCATTACACCTGTAAGGGGCCCGGGGGTCTCCAGGGGCCCAAATGGGAACCCCCTAAAAACAAAAACAAAAAACTTTTTTTTGTTTGTTTTTTGTTTTAGGGGTCCGGAGTTCCCAAGGGCCCCAGATGGCAACCCCCTCTTTTTTATATCTATTTTTCTTTATTTCTTCTTTTTTTGTAAAGGCCCCCCCGCTTCTCAATTCGAAGCAACCCCCCCACCCCCGCTTCTCAATTCTCAATTTCAGGCGGCAGCACCCCCCCCCCCCAGTTCTCTGCTCCAGGGGGCCCATGCCTGAAGCTGTGTAAGGGGCCCATAATTCCTGATGGCGGCCCTGAAAACATGCCAGGGGCATCCTTGCTCATAGCTATACTACTGACTTTAGATGAGCACAGAAGGGAGGAGGGCACGGAGGAAGGCACGGAGGAGGGCACGGAGGAGGGCACGGGAGAGGATATACCGCACATGCATAGACATCTTTGGCATGAGTGATTCTGAGTTGTATCGCATCTTCAGGTTCACCCCTCATGCCATCCTGGAATTAACCACAACCCTGCAGGAGGACATTACCAGCCCAACACACCGCTCACATGCAGTGCAGCCACTGGGCAAGGTCCTGGCAACACTCCATTTCTTTGCCAGTGGCTCTTTTCAGCATACAAGTGGAGTGGTGGCAGGAATGTCACCCACACATTCAAAAATCATTCACAAAAAAAAAATGCCCAGCAAAAAAAAAAAAAATGCCCAGCAAAATAAAAAAAAAACCTGCAAAATAAAAAAAAAACACAGCAAAAAAAAACTCAGCAAAAAACACTCTCCAAATCACTCTCCAAAAATCTCAAAGACACATCACAAACCAACAAACACTAACAAACAACAGAACAAAAGCACCTTGCTGTAGGAAGGGAAAAAAATTGGATGTACTTTTGCAATGGAAGGGCATTTCTCTCGGTCTATTTAAGCACTGTGCATAGCTCACTAAGTCTGAGTGGCCTAGTTCCTATCTAACCGATTGCGCCGTGCCGAGTTCTGAGCATGCTCAGAGAGGTGCTGACCATAGTCTGCTTCATGTGCACATGCCCAGTCTGGCCGGCCCTTCATTTGCATGGGGTCACGGCTCATTTCAATGGAACACGCCCACGTCCTTCCCAATTTGAATTACACTGCCTTACGCCTCGGAATTTACATTGCACCGGTGCAAATTTGGACGAAAATACTACGAGGATACGGCACTTGCGCCTCGAAATTAAGCCGGTCTAACTTAAAGGAGTTGCACTACGCCAGTCCAAAAATGCGCCGATGTACGTGAATCTGGCCCACTGTTCCCTATTTCTTTTATTACATTATTCAAATCTTAAAAACATTTCATTAAGTTCAATTATTGGATTGTCTTGCACTGTGCTGTGCTAGAAAAAATTACTGCGCACAGAACTTTTTTTCAGTACACACTATCCTACACCCCATCACAACACAGTGGTGTGAACTGGGCACACTGGGGATGAGGCATTTTGCCTTGTCATGCGATAGTATTGTGCTTGAATAGCCATCCAATGCGCCACACTGCATCTGGTGTAAATTTATTATTAAAACTATAGCACGGCAGTACATTCAAATACGTAGCAAATTATCATTTTAAGTAGAAGGTTATCAATCTAACAATACATGTCACAAAGAATCGAAGGATGAGATGCGTTTTTATAGCATAGATACATATAAATGTGTGTATGTATGTATGTATATACAGTATATGTATGTGTGTGTATATGTATGTATGTATATATACATATATACGCCAATTTTGTTTGGGAGCCACGTCGCACGACTGTGCAATTGTCAGTTAAAGTGATGCAGCAGGACATGATTTCCAACTTTTCGGCAACCTGGGAGGCGTGAAAACATTTAAAGTATCCCAAGCATATCAAGATCTGTTACAACATATCATGTAACTCATTATCTAGATGCATGATAGTCTGATGGTTCATCGGCGAGCAGTGGACGGTGGGGGTAGTAGGTGGGTTTCCACCCCCCCTCTTGTAATTTCCCTTCTTTGCTCTCTTTTTTTTGTTAACCCCCCTTCTTCCCCCCTCTTACCTTTTATGTTCTCTTCTCTTCTTTCTTATTTGAGCTCTTTATGGTAGGGGAGCTGGAGGTTGGTGCCGATCGTTTGGGTCGTTACTGTCCTTCAGATTATCGGCCAGAGATTTTAGAATCAGGTAATACAGGACTTCTATGAATAGGCTCCGTCCGATGGGTCAGATAGCCCCTGAAAGTGTTAGTGGTTTATGTTAGAGTTCCATATGGTGGTGTCCGAACCGTTGTCTAGAGTGTTTGCAACCTGTCAGTTATTATTGACTTTCTTTTTGTTTTCTATGGATCCTGTATTCCAATTGGTTGTGTTCTTTTTTGTATTTTCTGTGGAAAACCCCAATAAAATCTTAAAAAAAAAAAGCATCCGCACCTCTTCCAAAAACACACTGCAGGAAACAGCATAGATGTGAACAGAACCAATAGAAAATCATGTTAAACTTACTGTTGTGCGTTCCTTCGCTCCTGAAAACACACTAAAAAATTGTGAACCAGTGTATCAGAAAAGTTGAACTGCACCTGAGAAAATTAAAAAAGATTTTGACTCGTTGGTCCAACACACACATACACTCACATAGTATGTCTTTATTTTCTTAGAATTTTCAGGTATAATCTGTAAACCCATTAGAATAATTCTTCCAGTACAATTCCAATAAACCTCCTTCTAATAATGATTTTCCTGCCAAAAACTGTCACTTTTCCTTGCATCTATCCTATGAAACCCTTGCATTGTATTTTCT
This sequence comes from Rana kukunoris, assembly GCA_029574335.1. NCBI lineage: Eukaryota > Metazoa > Chordata > Amphibia > Anura > Ranidae > Rana > Rana kukunoris. The sequence continues at coordinate 225,730,883 of CM056050.1, read as the reverse complement.
TAGCCATACACAGCTATTTAGTTATTTTATTGTTGAGAAAGTACACAAACAGGAAGCACTTGGTGTAAAGAACTTCCTTAAAGAACGTGACTGCATGACAAATACAATTACCGGTACTTGCTGATATGGAGTCTCTTAAACATATTGCAGCACTCCATGTTTACCCACTTGACCACTGGGCACTTAAACCCCCTTCCTAACCAGACCAATTTACAGCTTTCGGTGCTCTCACAATTTGAATGACAATTACTAAGTCATACAACACTGTAGCCAAATTAAATTTTTTGCGCTTTAAGAGAAAAAAGACTGAAAATTCTGCAAAAAAAAAAATAATTTTTCTTTGTTTCTGTTGTAAAATTTAGCAAATTTGTAATTGTTTCTTCATACATTTTGGCCAAGTACAAATTGGTGAATATTATTTGGTCTTTGTGAAAGTCCACAAGCTATGGTGCCAATATCTGAAAATTGTTGGGGGGTATTACAGAGTATTGTGCAGGGGGTATTGCAGAGTACGGTACGGGGGTATTGCAGAGTATTGCGCAGGGGTATTGCAGAGTGTTGCGCAGGGGGTATTGCAGAGTATTGTGCGAGGGTATTGCAGAGTACTGCACAAGGGGTATTGCAGAGTATTGCGCAGGGGATATTGCAGAGTATTGCGCAGGGGGTATTGCAGAGTATTGCGCAGGGGGTATTGCAGAGTATTGCGCAGGGGGTATTGCAGAATATTGCGCAGGAGGTATTGCAGAGTATTGCGCAGGGGGCATTGCAGAGTACTGCACAGGGGGTAATGCAGAGTATTGCGCAGGGGTATTGCAGAGTATTGCACAGGGTATTGCAGGGATGGCTGAGCAGGGATGGCTGGATTTGTGACTGCAATAGTCACAGATTCAGCCCACAGCGCTACTGACTCCTGCTCTCTCCTCTCACACTGTACCGATCGATACAGAGAGAGGAGGGAGGAACCGGCGTCATCAAATGACGCCGGTTTGTTTACATGTGATCGCTCCATCATTGGACGGAGCGATCACGTGGTAAACGGCCGCTATCAGCAGCAATTTACCGCGATCCTTGATGCGCCGGGTCCTCTGGAACCGGGGGTCATGAACACTACCGTGTGCGTGCCCCAGGAGATGCGCGGGAGCGCGATTCTGGGAGGACGGCAATTGACATCCTCCCAGAGTTAAGGAACCGCCTTGTGGTTGTAATTCGGCTATGGGGCGGTGATTAAGTGGTTACTGTCCAATGTACATACCAACTTGCTATTATACAATATTGTTTACAATAAAAAGAAAATTTAAGTAGAGAAAGAAAGTGGTAATCAGAAGTCTTAATGTTCTGTACAAATGTACTCCCTTCATGATTAGGATGGAAAAGAAACTCGGGGTCCTAGCAATGCCAAGCTTCTGCTAACAAAGCAAACAGAATATTGGCATGCATTAAAAGGGAGATTAAGGCCAGAGATAAAACTATAATTCTCTCGCTCTATAAGACTCTGGTCACGCCGCACCTGGAGTATGCTGTCCAATTCTGGGCACCAGTCCTCAAGAAGCATGTGCTGGAAATGGAGCGAGTATAAAGAAAGGCAACAAAGCTAATAAAAACAATGGAGGATATTAGTTATGAGGAAAGGTTGCGAGCACTGAACTTATTCTCTCTGGAGAAGAGACAAGAGGGATATAATTGTAATTTACAAATACCATACTGGTGGCCCCACAATAGGGATAAAACTTTTTCACAGAAGGGGATTTAACAATGCACGTGGTCATTCATTAAAATTAGAAGAAAATCTTAAACTACATAGAGCAGGGGTGTCCAAACTTTTTTCAAAGAGGGCCAGATTTTTTGATGAAGTGAACATGTGTAAGGGCCGACCATTTTGCCTGACATTCTTTGAACCATTAAAATCAAATGCATATTAACTAATACACGAGAATCATGCCTTTTTGGCTGTGTGTGTTCAAGATTCTAAGGATAAGCTTGGGTGTGTTATTGTATATACTGTATTTATCGGCATATAACACTCACCTTAACTGTGAGAGGGACGTTTCAGGAAAAAAATAAAAAAAATTAAATAAAGAATTGTAAAGCAAAATAAGGGTCATTGCCCATCAATGCAGCCTAATCAGTGCCCATCTGCAGCCTCACCATTGCCATGAATGCAGCCTCACCATTGCCATGAATGCAGCCTCTGAATGCAGATTCACCATTGCCATGAATGCAGCCTCACAAGTGCCATGAATGCAGTCTCTGAATGCAGCCTCACTATTGCCATGAATGCAGCCTTTGAATGCAGATTCACCATTGCTATTAATGCAGTCTCTGAATGCAGACTCACCATTGCCATGAATGCAGCCTCACAAGTGCCATGAATGCAGTCTCATAATGCAGCCTCACTATTGCCATGAATGCAGCCTCTGAATGCAGACTCACCATTGCCATGAATGCAGCCTCTGAATGCAGACTCACCATTGCCATGAATGCAGCCTCACAAGTGCCATAAATGCAGTCTCTGAATGCAGACTCACCACTGCCATGAATGCAGCCTCACCATTTACATGAATGCAGCCTCTGAATGCACGATGCAGTTTAAGGAACTATTAGATAAACACCTGAACGACCACAACATCCAGGGATGTTTTTTTTTTTGGTACAATGTCACACAAACTGCACAAGTGTCAGTTTAAATAACGCAGTGCCATATCGTAAAAAATTGTCTGGTCATTAAGGGGGTAAAACCTTCCATGGCTGAAGTGTAAGATTCTTCTGATAAAAGAATAGGAAAAGGAACCATGCAAAACCATGGACTTTGAATGCTCTTTTTCCTCCTCCATCTGGATGGCTAGGCCCCCCTGCCCCCTCCCCAGTTTTTCTTTTACCTTTGTATGGGTAATTAAAGTCTGAATATAGGGTCTCTCCACACCTAGACGCACTCCTAAGGCCGCGTACACACGGCAGGGAATCTCGACGGGCAGAACACATCGTTCCGCCCGTCGAGGTTCCCTGCCGGCCGTCGAAATCGGCGACCCGCCCGTCGGGAATGGCAACCAGCCATTCTTCCGGACGGGCCGTCGAGGAAATAGAGAGCGTGCTCTCTATTTCGGCTCGACGGGCTTCCCGACGGGAAGCTCGCCGAGACCGTACACACGGCCGAGGTCCTCGCTGGAATGTGCATTCCAGCGAGGTTCTCGCTGTTTTTCAGCGAGAACCTCGGCCGTGTGTACGGCGGCTCAGAGATCGCATTCGGCTCAGTACAAATCCCATATCAAATCAATGTTAGATTCTTCACATGACTGCAGTCACTTCCTGGTCCCGGGCATCGAGGAGAGAGCCTTGCCCACATGCAGAATCAAATTGGATGTTCCAAGGAATTGGATATCATGCAGGATCAAATGAGATGTTCCAACACCTGGTATACCCATTTGTGTTCCAAGTCGATGCCTAACCAGATAATGAAGGAAGGATAAGGATGACAGCTGCGGCATGTACTCCTTCAAAAATAAGTCAGCAGTGCCATTGTTTTACCATTTATGGGAGCAGTACAGCCAAAGCTTGTTTGGCTGTACTTCTCCTGTGGGTCACAGGAGTGCAGTTCGTTCTGCACTCCTGTGACCTGTTTTCAGCTGAAGCCCGCTGTCGGCTGGTGTCACAGAGCTGGTCCAGGCTGGGGCAAAATCAGAACAATATGGTTGGGATCCACTTTCAACCCTTGACTGAGCTGCTGAGTGCCTGAGCCATCCACTCCTGCCCCCTCCACAGCAGGGGGGGGGGGGCAGAGCAGAGAGTCATGACTGACTGCAACTGGCTCTCTGCTCATGGAGCTGTGAGAACAGATCGATCAGCGGTCTTTGATCGCTCGGTTCTCAGTGTTAGAGCCGGCGGGGGACAGATGCAGCATCAGACCAATGCTGTATCCACCTAGGTAAGTGTGATTCTTTAAAAAAAGAAATTGCCATATTTCTCTTTTAAATCTGTTATTAAAATATGAAATAACTTTGATGGATTATGTGATTTGGTGCCAATACTTGTCTGTAGATCTCGGAGTGGACAGGCGATCTTCTGGGATCTGTCACGTGTCCCAGAAGATCGCCTAGAGGGAGAAGGGGCTGCCTAGGTGGAGAAGAGGAGTCGCCTAGGCGGCCCATAGGCGGAAGGAGGAAGTGGGACAGGAAGTGAGCTAGGAGTGCTTAAAGCAGAAGTTCCACTTTTGGGTGGAACTCCACTTTAAATGACTCATAGAATTATTATAATATATGTTTTCTGGAGGTCTATAACTTCTAAAGAACTCTTATCTCTCAATATGTATCTTATATTCATTAAAATGATTTCATCATGGATATTTTTTTGTTAAATGGCTATCCAAATTGAATATTTTTTGAGAGATTTTAACTCATTACACCACCTTTCAGCGTATTTATGTAAAAATGATACTCAAATCTGTAAATAACTATCCTGTTTATATCACTGAATGCTTTTAAAGCAAGCCTCTCTTTCTTTTCTGGTATTAACAGAAACTTCTGCCAAATATAAACCATTCAGCTTAACAACACTGCATAATCTGTGAACAAAAACTCAACAGTCTGCCCTTCATGTGACACTACTCTCTGCATACAACAACAACAACATTACAACATTAGCAGCATAGCATTTTATATGGGTTACAGGTAGCAATATAAGTAGTTTTTTATATTTATATGATCATCAAAAGGTTTAGGAATCACAAGGCAGTACACTTTTAAAGGTAACCAAAACCAAAAACAAACAAAAAAATAATAATCTGTACTTGCATACATTTGCACACTGTCACACCAAGACACATCTATAAAGTGTGGTCCTTATCTCAGAACTATCTGAGTCACCAACTGTGCTGCATTTATACTATGCAATATGTAAGGTTCCCCTAGAAATTAATACCAGACTATTTTGCAGGCATGCAGCCTGATTGGCCAGCAAAGGGGGGGGGGGGGTGTACAGCAACCATGCAACCCCTTCCTGAACAAAATCTATGCTCACAACCAGGGAAGGTATCTTACAAAAGGATCAGGGGGTCACTGCCTCCCCTTTTGCAAACTTCCTTGTCTCCATGCCGATGGGGAAAAAGGGCCCATCGTCAAATTTTTGTCCCTGAAAAAAAATGTAATGGGTCTGTAGGGGGGGGGGGGGGACATACTGGACTCTGGAAACCCAGTTTAGAATAAGGGGGCCCTTCCAGGCATGGGCGTCCGCAGACATTTTTCAGGGGGGGGGGGACTTCGGCAGCAGCAATACAGTCACGTTTAACCCTGTCTTCGACCACTAGCTGGGGTTTAAACCCCCCCCCCCTCCTCTAGCGGCCGAATAGGATGGATGGTGTCAGTTGGGCAGTGTCAGTAGTTTATTTTTTTACAAATTTATTTATTTTTACATTTTTTACCAGTCCTGTTGGGGGGCGTTAGTGAAATATAAGGGGACTAAACAGACCCATGATAGCTCACTTTTGAAAAATAGAAAGGGACTGAGTGTGTATTCTCCAGTTCCTTTGTCTGAGGCATAATAAACATAGTAAATTAGAACAAATATATTCTGTGTGTACCAAACTTTTCCTGATTCCCTCAATCTCTGTACTGGTCCCTGCAGCTTCTGTAAAAATTGTGACAGGCTGTGGTAGCACTCCATCATCCTCATTGTACCATACAGGGTTTATGTTCCTGTATGGTATTCAATGGTGCTGAGGCTTTGGAGGAGGAGAGCAGTGCGGCTGGCTGGAACATGGAAACATAGAAGTAAATGTGTGTGTGGAATGCATCCATGTGGAGCCTGAAAAGTGCAGTCCACTCTGACTTCCAGGGGGGGGTGGGCAATTGACCCCACTTGCCCTATAGAGCGGATGCCCATGCCCCCAGGTAAGCACCTTGCCTACCATGTGAATGAGTACAGGGTACACAGAACCCCATTTAAATACAATATCAACCCCATCATCTAGCAATGTAGATCCATGTCAATGATGAGTAATGCTCAACAATGCTGACCTGTCGACACAATGGTGCACTGGGACCAATGATCTTTACCTATTACTATTTCCATCACAAATGACAGATCCCTAATGCTGATAGAATAAAAACAAAGTAGATGAGATCCTGGGGAACATTTTTGACCAAATATGGCAACCATCTTATTTAGCCATTCACATTAACCAGGATCCCAAGCCCCTTTCTTTACAAACAGAACCCAGCAGTGGCGTAACCAGAGTTATGGGCGCCCGGGGCAGAATTTCCCCCCCCCCCCCCTTAGACATAGCGTTTTATCTATATTTTCACCGCGGCTTTTGGGTAGGTAATCGTGTGGGACTGGGCGTTCCTATTCACATGCTAATTGATTGTCATGCTTCCCACCGGCACATACAGCGCGTCACGACTTGCCGAAAGAAGCCGAACATCGGTGCGCAGGTGCCGTATAGAGCCGACCCAACGTTCGGCTTCTTTCGGCAAATCGTGACGCGCTGTATGCGCCGGTGGGAAGCATGTCAATCAATTAGCATGTGAATAGGAACGCCCAGTCCCGCACAATTACCTATATAGATAAAACGCTATGTACGGCAAGAAAATAAAAAATGTCAGCATAATTTCATTATCACAACTCGGCTCAATGTAATGTTAGACTTTTTTTTAGGGTGAACCCCAGCTTTAATAAGCCACCCACTACCGTCTGAGCCAAGACTGAGGAATGTATCCACACTACTGAGTGGATGATTGACTCCACACTCCACATGCCCACTGCCAGCCCTAGACTAGGCCGCTCCCCCCCAGTCCCAGACACTGCCCAACATGTCTCGTCGTCTCAGTGACAGTGAGGAATGTATCCACAGCACTACTGAGTGGATGATTGATTCCACACTCCACTCCACCTCCACATGCCCACTGCCAGCCCCAGTCCTAGACTAGGCCGCCCCCCCCCCCCCCCCAGTCCCAGACACTGCCACACATGTCTCACGGTCACCGTCTGGTCCTCACCTGCTATTATTGCCTGCAGTGCCACAGTCGGTGCTGACAATGTTTGATCCTGATCTGGACCGGCGGAGCCTCCGCGGGGGAGATGACAGCTGCATCGGCGGCTGAGCTCTGCTCACAGAGAGGAGTGTCAGGCGGGCGGGAGACAAGTCCAGGCGCGCGCATCATCCACCGCATGCGCCACCCGCCATCACAGACAGGCGACTCAAGCTCAGGCCTGTGGCCACATGATTCGCTGTGACCCAATCACAGGCCAGCTCAGGCCTGTGGCCACATGACCCGCCGTGACCCAATCACAGCACGCCGGAGGGCCATGTCGAGACTGAACATGGCGGCCGGTGCACAGACAGTGTCACGATCGGTAAAAAACAAATTATTAATATAAGAGTGACACACACACAGTCCACTGGCGCGGCGCCCCCTAAATTAAGTCGCCCGGTGCAACGGCCCCCCATCACGCTACGCCAGTGGAACCCAGCAAAACAATGTCAATTTAGTGGTGTTAGATTTGGCTCCCATAGACCTCAGTAGGGTTTGGTGTCATGTTCAGGTTTTTTCTAAGGTAGTTTTGGCTAAGGGGTTTTCATTGAAGAGTATATCAAAAGGGATAGGCCCACAGGGTGTTAATCCGGTATAGCAAAGTCACATGGTGTCACTACAGGCACATCAAGAAACAGGCAGCAACTGTTACAGCAGTGATTAAGTCCATGGCCACAGGGAAGCAATCCAACAGTAAGGGTCAGTATAGTACAACAGTGATTAAGTCTACAGTAAAAAAGGCAACACTTTAAGGAAAACAAGAGACAAACAGCAGTATGGATTGGAATTGGATTGGATTGGAAATTGGAATGCTGATACAAGCTACAGAAAGTGATGTCATCTAAAAATCCATTCAAAGACTGTCAAGATTCTAAATATCACGTGAATGAGGAGCAAAGCACACTGATCAACTGCTGGTTCTGAAAATTGGAAAAATTTGAACGGAGCAGAGATTCAGAGCTGATTGAACACTACCATCTGTTGAGTACATTCCCTGGAGGGAGATTGACATGAGAAACGACTGAAGCCCCGTACACACGGCCGAGGTTCTTGGCAGAAACCAGCGAGAACCTCGCTGGCATCCTGATTCTGCCGAGAACCTCGGCCGTGTGTACAGATTCGGCGAGCATCCCGTCGGGAATGCCGTCGAGCCGAAATAGAGAGCAGGTTCTCTATTTGCTTGACGGCCCATCGGGATGAATGGCTGGTCGCCTTTCCCGACAGGCTGGTCGCCGAATCTGACGGCCGGGCGAGAACCTCGATGGGCAGAACGATGTGTTCTGCCCGTCGAGGTTCTCTGCCGTGTGTACGGGGCCTGAAGGGTGGAGTGTGCACGTTTGATATCACCTGCAGCAGACAGCTCACCATTCTTTTTAAGAACAATTCTTTCACTGTACTCTTGCTTTTATTCTAATATCTTGAGAACATTTTCTTCTATGCATGGTCATAGAAAAGAGAGGTCTCGGTTTCAGGGCACAGCAACAGTATATATACAAATCACAACAAGGGTTGACATTCTTGGGTCTTGACACATAGACTCATAGGATTTGATATATCAATGTTTTGATGGAGTGCAGTTCACCTTTATCAAGACATCTTCATAAAGATAAGCAGTGCCTCGTTTAAAAATGGTTATATTGACCTCTTCTTGACCGCATAATGCATATATTCAGTGGCAAGAAAGGAGGGCTTTAGCAACCAGCCACCAAAAATATTTGTACGTGGCGGCATAAGATTGTTTGCTGAGGGTGCGCTCACTGCGTGCTTCCAACACACTGACCAAGCTGCTTTCAACCACTCTTGGTGAAGGCTTCTTCTCAGGAACCAGCGGCACCAGCTCCTGGTCATATGACAACCGAGAGAGCCAATTGCAATGATCACATGATACAGAAGTTGCATTAAGGCTTTAAAGTCTATTGGCCAGATTCAGATACAATTATGTATTTATCCGGCGGCGTAGCGTATGCTCTTTACACTACGCCTCCGCAAATTTTATGGGCAAGTGCCTTATTCAGAAAGCACTTGCTCCATAAGTTGCGGCGGCGTAGCGTAAAGTGTCCGGCGTAAGGGCGCCTAATTCAAATTATTAATGTGGGAGCGTGATTCATGTAAATGAATCATGACCCCACGCAATTTACGTATTTTCTGAACGGCGCATGTGCCGTCCTTGGACGTATCCCAGTACGCATGCGTCAAATCGCATGCGTAAACGGCGTACAATTCGGCGCTGTCCCGACGTCCATACTTAACATTGGCTACGCCTCCTATAGCAGGGGTAACTTTACTCCGGAAAAAGCCTTTACGCAAACGACGTAAACTACGACGCCCGGCCGCAAGTACATTCGAGAATCGCCGTAACTCCCTAATTTACATATTCGACGCGTAAAACAACGGAAGCGCCACCTAGCGGCCAGCGTAAATATGCAACTAATATACGACGGTGTAAGTGACTTACGCCGCTCGTATATTAGCAGAATTCCGGCGTATCTTGTTTTCTGAATACAGAAAAAAGATACGCCGGCTATCTCTTGATACGCCAACGTAAATACTTTCTGAAACTGGCCCTATGCTTCCACATTTCAAGACTCCAGCAAGCTTTACTTTTCAAGATTTATATAAATGTAGGCCAGCAGTGCACTGGAGCTACTCTTTTTTTTTTTTTTTTTTTGAGATAGCTTTTTACTTTTTTTTAAATAACTTATCAGTTATTTTGGGAATGAAGCCCCCAGCTTAAAATGTGATTACATAGCTGATATAATGGGTATATGATCAGAAAGCACTCTGTCTGGTCTTGCAGGTAGCAGTGTTGGAGATGGTTCAATGCCATAACTCATTGACTTGTGTATGTAGATTTCAGTTTGAGCTACTGCATTCAGTAACAATAGAGTTATTACGAGTCTCTGAAAAAAAAATATTATATATACACATATATGGCTTTTTTTCAGCGGGAACGTGGGGGAACGCAGTTCTGGCACCTCCAGCACCAAATGTATGTAATAGCAAGGGGTGTGCTGGAGGGTCTATTGATGCTGTCTGCTAGGGGATGTATGGTCACTGGTGAGGTTCTAAGGCCGCGTACACACGACTAAACAAATCCGATGAAAACGGTCGAACAGACCGTTTTCATCGGATATGTCTGCTGGGCTATTTTGGTTTGAACAGTGTACACACGATCAAACCAAAATCCCTGCGGACAGACAGCGCGGTGACGTGGCGGTGACATTGACTCCGCCACGTCACCACTCCAGGAAGTAAAATACTTCCACGCATGCGTCGAATCCATTCGGCACATGCGGGAGATTTTTGGCCGCTGGTTAGGCGTACTAACCAGCGGACATGTCGGACGGACGGGTTTCCAGCAGACAAGTTTTAAAGCATGCTTTAAAACTTGTCTGCTGGAAAAACCTGTCTGCTCACCCGTACACCCGATCGGATTTGTCTGCTGAAACGGTCCGTCGGACCGGTTTCAGCAGATAAATTCGATCGTGTGTACGTGGCCTAATGTTGCTGGGATGGATCTTTTGTTACTGAGGGTGGAATTTTGTTGTGGCTGGTCCATTGTTTCTGTGTGGGAGGTCTATTGTGTGGAGAATTATTGTTGCTGGGGGAACTATTGTTACTGGGGTGGAAACCATTGTTGCTGGGGGAGTCTATTATTGTGAGAGGGATCTTTTGTTGCTGGGGTGGGGTCTATTATTGCTGGGAGGGGAAATTTTTGTTGCTTGGGAGGACCTATTGTTGTGGTGGGGTCTATTATTGGTGGGAGGGGAATATATTGTTGCTTGAAAGGATCTATTATTACTGGGGTGGAGGTTGCTGGGCCCAGTGCATCTATTTTTACTGCTTTTCTTGTTATTAGACAAGAACAATTTACATACAAATTATTTAGCAAATGATACTTAGGGCAGTACTGGGAGGTTGGTAGGGGGCGGAATCAAGGCACGGTGCTTGGAGGTGGGTAGGGGCGGAGACAAGGGGGTGGGACTCAGAAGGGGGGAGTTCCTGCACCTATTCTCTGAGAAAAAAAAACTGTGTGTGTGTGTGTATATATATATATATATATATATATATATATATATATATATATTGTAAGGGGTTAGCTCGGTAGCGGGTGTGTGTGACCCCTGGGTGGGTTCACTACACACTGAAGTGTACAGAGAGGCAGCCGAGGATGGTTGAAAACAAAGGTTATGGTTTATTCTTCCATATTGCTGGAAACAAGTGCAAGCATCAAAATATAAAATAAACCCAGGCCACTTGGGGCGTCTACCTTCACAACACAGGAACCTACCTATGGAGTCTGGCACAGCCTACTGCTGGGCAGACACTGCTGGTCATACAGCAGAAAAACAATAGTCCTTTTGATTTTTATCACACAGAAAAATCAACAACCACCTCACCTTCAGAAGTCTTTCCCAGCTCACTGCTCTCCTTAACTCAAAAAGCCTCAGGATGCAGCAATCAGTAGTCATCCTCTGGATAACTTATAGAGGCCTTAATTGCCTCATTCTGAACAGCTGAAGTTTTCCAACGCCCTTAAACCTTTCTGGCTATTTCTGCAGCCAACACCTAAGGCTCCTTACACACGGAGCGGTCCGTTTTTCGGTCCGCTCCGTGTGTCCGTCAGCTCAGCGGGGGGTCTCCGCTGAGCTGTCGGGCGGACAGGGCGGTCCCCGCACACTGTGCAGGGACACCCCCGTCTCTCCTCCGCTCTCCCCTATGGGGAGTCGGATGGAAACGGACCGTCTGTCCATTTGCATCCGATCCGTTTGGCCGGACGGAAGAAAAATAGGACATTCTTCCGTCCGCAAAAACGGATGCGGATCGAGCGGACGTTAGCGGATGCATCATCCGCTAACGGATCAGCTCCCATAGGGAAGCATTACAAGTCCGTTAACGGACTTGTAATTAGCGGACCGTTCGTCCGCTAGTGTGAAAGGGCCCTTATAGTAATTGGTGAATTGTCTAAACAAGGCAGAAATGTATCTCCCGTCTGACAACACCCACAGATTTTCCCGACTTCCTGTCACAATATATATATATCTAGCATTTTTATTTTATTTTAGTTCCAACTATAATAATAATAATAATAATACAAATAAAAAAAGAGAGAGACAAAGGAAATATATTCAAAGCCACTATTAATTGATTTATTATTTCTTAGACTTAGTTCAAGCCTGTAGTTGGCTAGCTCCACTCTAAAAGGCTTACTGTTAACCTTAAAACAATAAAAATGGGTTATAATTTATTTCAATTTAGCTTTTTTTTTAATTGACAACTCCCTCCCTATTGTACAGACCCAGGATATTTAATGGTATTTAGAGTCATGCTTTGAAAATAACAAATCTTCTGAAAACATCAAGTTAACAGGCTTACACTGGTAAGCAGGATTTATGTTAACAAAGCTTGAGTAAATAAGATACTTGTTTGCTTCCCTGTCTGTGCCTATTCCTTTTACATATGACCTTATTCTCATCCGAAACAGCTTAGAAAGTCAAGTATGTCACTAAAGTGAAATGATGAATAAGGGCGTATTCACACAGTTGCAGAGAGCTATACACTGTCAAAAATGAGTGCATTTCTACACCTGGAAGTGACAGGCGTGTGCATACAGCCGTCTATAAAAATCAATGATAGGCTGCGGCTGTACACTGGTAATCACACATCCAAACATTTACTTGCGTACAGAGCTTTATATGTCCCCTTAAGCCAACCATAGATGGTTCAGCAGCGACTGGCTGAGATTTGAACCATGTATGGGTAGGATGGATGTACACAACAAGTTGATTGATCAATGAATTTGGGTACAACCAGCCGGTCGGATTTCACCTGCTATTATTGCTAGCGGCTAATATAGCCACTAGAAGTGACATATAGACTCATAGGGCCAGATTCAGAAACATTTTCGTATCTTTACGGCTGCGTAGCGTATCTTCTTTACGCTACGCCGCCGCAACTTAGAGAGGCAAGTGCTGTATTCACAAAGCACGTGCTCCCTAAGTTACGGTGGCATAGCGTAGATGGGCCGGCGTAATTCCGCGTAATTCAAAGTGGGTGGAAGGTGGGCGTGATACATGTTAATGAACTGTGACCCCATGTAAATGAGGTGCCGAATGAACAGCACATGCGCCGTCCGTGGACGTATCCCAATGCGCATGCTCCAAAATCACGTCGCAAATACTCAATGCTTTCAACGTGAACGTCACTTACGCACAGCTCTATTCGCGTACGACTTACGCAAATGATGTACAATTCAACGCTGTTCCGACATCCATACTTAACATTGCCTGCGCCTCATATAGCAGGGGTAACACCTTACGCAAACAACGTATATCAATGTGCCTGACGCACCTATGTTCGTGAATCGGCGTATCTAGCTCATTTGCATATTTTTTATGCGAACGTCTAATGCGTCCAGCGTAACTTGCCTACGCCGGCGTATCGTGGGCGCATAGTTACAACTGAAGCTATGTTTTTCCACGTATCTTGCTTTCAGAATCAGCGTAAAGATGCGACGGCGCACATTTGAATTTACGGCGGCGTATCTGGAGATACGTCGGCATAGATTCTTTCTGAATCTGGCCCCTAGGCTTTAATATATCAATGTTTTGATGGGTCGCAGTTCATCTATATCAAGACATCTTCATGAAGTTCAGCAGTGCCTCATTTAAAAACTGTTATATTGACCTCTTCCTGACCGCATAATGCATACAGGACTGTCTTAATGAGAGGGCACACCTGGGCACTGCCCAGGGGCCCCAGCTGCATGGGGGCCCCTGCACTTTTCGCCAAAGCAGCTGGTCCTTGAGCCCATGCTTTCCCGAATTTGGGGGCTCCATGATGGCACTGAGAGTGATAGATACACAGGGGAGGCAGTCTGCCTCCTACCTACTTGATGTCCGTTTACCTGCACTGTCATCGTTGTAGGGGCTCCAGAGCATTTCTTTGCCGTGGGGCCCATGATGCTATTAAGACGGCCCTGAATGCATATATTCAGTGGCAAAAAAGGAGGGCTTTAGCAACCAGCTACCATAAATATTTGTACATGGCGGCATGGTTTTTTTTTTTCCCTCAGAAAATAGGTGCAGGAACTCACGCTCACTCCCCAGCCAACTCTCTGCCCCCAACCCTGTCGTTCTGCAGGAAGAGAAGTAAAGCGGCACTAAATCTGCGTTTTTCTCAAGGCTCAAAAAGGCACAGGGTACTGCACCTAGTAGTGCACAACAATGAGTTCACAAGATTGTACTCTGCAGTGATGAGGTGTGCGTTTCACACAGGGCACAGAAAAATTAAATACAAAAAATCAGTGCAAGGGACAGTACTTACATATCTCCGCCAATGTATCCATCTATTGCTCGCCTCTGTGCCCCCCATTTACGTCTCACCTCTGCAACCCTTGTCCACAGACCACCTCTGAGTGTGCCCCCCTGTCCACAGCTCACCACTTCTTTCCCAAGTCCACAGCACACTTCTTCCACCCCCCCTTCCACAGCACACCACTTCTTTCCCCTCTTTGCAGCACACCTTTTCCCCCCGTCCGCAGCACACCACTGCTTTCCCCCATCTGTAGCTTATCGATTGGTTTTCCGAACACTTCTCTCGGCTCCACAGGCTGGGCAGCACGGGAGCGGGCTTTCAAAGCTCCAGAGAAACCTAATAAAAATGCAGTGGTCGCGGCATGGGAACTTGTGGCACCCATTGACACATGTTCTGCTCTACACATGTCCTAACTCCCGAGTGCCTGACACAGAAACCGGTGGCAGAAGAGAGTAGTGCAAATACTTCCTCTACTGCCTTTTGTGTTCAGTGACAGGATGGAGAGGACAGGGCTGCCAGAGGTGGCAGAATAATTTTCCACAAGGTTCTGGCAGAAAAAAGGCCTGGCTTTAGTAAATATAAACTCCTAAATAAATACCTTTTCTCATCAGCAGTTAGAGCCGTCTTGTGACTTCTATCAGTGTCTAGTTAAAGCTTGTAGGAAGAGTTTTCATTCTCCCTTGGTTGTCCTATGAGCTTGCAAGACCCCTGACCCTCTGTCTAGACAGTGCTGATTGGACCTGTGCTGATCACATGTACTGTCTCAAAAAGAAGAAGAAAAAAAAACACCTCTCTAGGATTACACACCAAACTGAGCATATGCAGAGTGCCCCCAAGGTTCTGTTCTATCAGGAGATGGATTGGGGACTGTGGAAGAAGGGGAGAATCCGAGAAGGAAGGAGCAAACAGCATTTTTACACAATGTAGAGGATTAACCCCTTAGGTTCTACATGGAGTATAACCAGCTTTCCTTTGGCGGTATTTGATCACCTCCGCATTTTTTTTTATGGCGGACACTTCGGACAATTTTGACACATTTTTGGGACCATTGTCATTTTCACAGCAAAAAAATGCATTTAAAATGCATTGTTTATTGTGAAAATGACATTTGCAGTTTGGGAGTTAACCACAAGGGGGTGCTGAAGGGGTTATGTGTGCCCTAATGTGTGTTTACAACTGTAGGGGGGTGTGGCTGTTGGTGTGACGTCATCGATTGTGTATCCCTATAAAAAAGGGAGCACACAATCGAGGACGCCGCCACAGTGAAGAACAAGGAAGCCGTGTTCACACACGGCTCTCCCCATTCTTCAGCTCCAGGGACCGATCGGGGGACTCCAGCGGCGATCGGGTCCGCGAGTCCCACGGTCCCGGAGCTTTAGACCGGGGCATTAACTATAGGCTTAACTATAGTTAAAATCATAAAGAAAGGCATACAACCTTTTTAAAAGTAAGTATGGGAAATAACTGTAATATACTGTTATTTCAGAGTGTAAGTGATATACATGTGCATTTTTTTAAAAGCATGTATTCTTAAAATGCCTTGCCTGTGTGTAGGTCAAAGTTTACCACCTCTACTCTTTAGAAATAGCTAACAGACTACATTTAAAAGGTCATGCTTGTTAAGGGCAAGTGGATCAATTGAAACAACTACACTAGGACTCGGAGGAATTTTAATTTCAATTGCTAGCTTCACACATATACCTTTGACCTTTGGAATCTGATGACCAATGAATCCTTCCTATAAAGCAGAACTGTATCTGAGCACTACAGATCAAAGTGGCTAAAAGCCCTTACATACTGTATAACCCAGTGAAGTGACTGGCCTCAGATGATACACAGAGATTAAATAAGTCCTCTTACATAAGTTTTACCTGTTTATCTGCAGTCTCAGTGAGGAAAACTGATTGAAGGGAAGAGAAACACTTCCCTTTACACAACACACGGGAACAGAGCTGAAGCTGCCAATCAAAGGCTACATGCTGGAGCTTCATCAATTGTCATCTTTTTTCTCTTGGTGTGGGGAAAACTTGTCAGAAGTGACTCATGCTGATAGCAGAGGACGAGGCAGAAGACAGAAATTAAGTATTGATCTGGATTGAAACAAGTACACATTATAGAGGGATATGCTTTATTCATATTTCATGTCAGAGGTTTACAACCACTTTAATATCCAAAGCAAACTCACCCATCCATGTCTCCATATTTTATTTTGTTGGGGAATGGCTTTGAAAAACACTCCGCTAGCACTTCTATTTTTGTTTCAATATTTTTATTGAAATTTTCATACACGATATACATCGAAAGCAGTGAAAAGGTACGTAACAAAGAGAAACACAGTACTACTTTATCAGGAGAATACTTAACATTTCTTGTGCCAAATAGACCAACTGTTGTCAAACCGATTACATTGTAGAGAGTTAATTGCAATTAAAAGTTCAAACTTGTAGTTTCTATGGACTGCTCTAATTACATCAGAGAGGTTTGTAGTCACATTTGTTTTCCAAGTGCGCAAAATGGTTGCTCTTGTTTGCAGTAGAATATGGCTTATGACCGGTCTATACTCTAGGGGAAACCGTTCCATGCCTAGATGTAGAATTGCCAATGCTGGAGAGGGTTGAGTTAGAATTCCCGTGAGGGAAGAAATAAGGGAGAAAATTTGGTTCCACAGACTCCGTATGTTTGGACAGTGCCAGAACATGTGAAAAAGATTGCCTATTTGCCCACCACAACCCCTCCAGCATTGTGGTGATAATACTAAGTAGTAGTTTGATAATCTGAATGGGGTATAGTGCCATCTATTTGCTATTTTTATCGTCATTTCCCAATGTCCAACACAATGTGAAGCTTTATGAATCTCTTTGAATGAATTCTGCCACTGTTCATCAGAGAAGGAAGTATTTAGATCGTTTTCCCAATTGTCCATTGCCGTTGTTTTTTTAAAGGTCAGTTTGTCTCGGATTAGTCTGTAAAACATTGCAGTGCCCTTCTTTGGTTCGTCGTAGTTTGAATAGAAGTTCCATAGTTTGGGTGGTATAAGTATCTCTGGGTTAGGGTATGGCTTGAGGAAGTGCAAAATGCGTAAACAGGTGAACATCTTGTTATTAGGCAAATTAAATTGCGTCATTGTTTGTGCTGGGGATTTGGGCTTGGGACCGTTATAGAAGTCCGATATGTGGGAGATACCGTGACTCACTAAGTCTTTTACGAACAGTAATGGTATTTTTGCTTCTAGTAAGGATACCGGTAGCTTATAGGGTATTTTCTGGGCGTCCTCACTATTTAGTTTGAGACATAACCTCCATGCACTTAACAAAGTCTGTAAGGGTGGGAAGAGGGTTGAAATGTCCCATGGAGACCATGCGTCACTGAGAAGGAGCAATTTTAGATCAGTCGGGTGAAGTTGTCTTTTGTATGTCTACCCAAAGTGGTGTTTCTCGAGTACATAGCCAGTATTTCATGTGGTCTAGTCTGATTGCCCATAAATAGTCATATAGGTCTACTAACCCTGCCCCTCCCACTTTTCTATGTGAGATGAGAGTATTGCGTGGACACCTAGGGGTAGATTCATGTAGATCAGCGGATCTTTTGATCCGCGTGATCTATCTTTTTTACGATCCGCCTGCGCCAGTTTTTGAGGCAAGTGCTGTATTTAGAAAGCACTTGCCTCGTAAGTAGCCCTGGCGGATCGTAAATCCCCCGGCGGAATGCAAATTCCGCGGCTAGGGGGAGTTTACTATTTAAATCACGCGCGTCCCCGCGCCGATCGTACTGCGCATGCGCCGCCGGCTAAATTTCCCAGCGTGCATTGCTTTAAATGACGTCGCAAGGACGTCATTGTTTTCGTCATTAACGCTATTAACGTATGGCCGTATTCCCGAACGACTTACGTAAACGACGTAAAAAAAAAGCGACGGCCGGGCATTCGGTTCTGAATCGGCGGTTCTCCTCATTTGCATATTCGTCGCGTAGAAAAAAAGAAGCGCCACCTAGCGGACGGCGGGAGAATGCAGCCTAAGAGCCGACAGTGTAACTCACTTACACCAGTCGGCTCTAAGGGAGATCTATGCGGAACCTGATTCGAAGAATCAGCCGCATAGATCCGAGCGTCGGATCTCACAGATCCGACGGTGTATCAGTAGATACACCGTCGGATCTCTATGTGAATCTACCCCACAGCTTTTTTCTTTCCCCAAATGTATTGCCATCCAATACTCGACAGTCGGTTAAAGTGTAAGTAAACCCCCCTATCGTTTTCAGACAAGGAAGCTGCCATCTTTGCCTCTGTTTAATCTTCCAATGCCATGATGCTGCACATGTGAAAAGTTATGACACCAGCCATTGGATGCTTTAGCAGTTTGGTTGAGAGCACAACCAATGGAAGTGTTACATTTCCGGCACGTGCCGTAAAATGAAACTGTTTTATGTATGGGTTTACTCCCACTTTAAGGAATCTTTTGGGTATGTGGACCGGTAATGTACAGAAGATACACAAGATTTGTGGCAGTATCATCATTTTGTAAGCTGTTATCCTCCCCATTCATGAGATTTCTTTTTTTGACATGTCCTTCAGTTGGGATTCTAGCTTGGTAATTAGTTTGGTCATATTCGTTTTGACTAGGGCCGAAATGGTATTAGTTATGGTGATACCAAGATAGGTGATACCTTTGTCGCTCTAAGTGTACGGCAATTGGCTCTCTAGTAGGTTATGCGTTTTGGAAGGCACTCCTAAGTCTAAAGTTCACTTTGTCGTAGGAGATTTCTCCAAATTCTGTTAGGATGTTATGTACCTGATGTAGAGATTGATGCGGATTGGTCAATAGTAGGATGATATCAACTGCAAAGAGATGAATGGTGTGGGAGCTAGAGCCAAACTGGAATCCTGTGATTGAAGGATGCGTTCTGATTGTTTTGGCTAAAGATTCAATCATGAGATTGAAGATAGTTGGTGACAGAGGGCAGCCTTGCCTGGTCCCATTTGTTATTTGAAAAGACCTGGATAGGAAACCAGCTGAGTGCACCTGTGCAGATGGACATGAGTAAAGTACTAACATGGCTGATAAGATATGACCTCTAAACCCAAACTTCGATAGTACCAGTTGTCGAATGCCTTCTCTGCGTCAATGGACAACAACAGAGAAGGCGTTCGATTTGCCATGGCAGAGTACAATTCATTTATAATTCTTCTAGTAGCATCGGAGGTTTGTCTCCCCCTCACAAACCCCATCTGGTCGCATCGTATAAGCGATGGAATGACATACATTAGTCGTTTGGCCAACATTTTAGCATATACTTTGATCTCTGAATTAAGTCGAGAAATCGGTCTGAAGTTGGCTAGGGTAGTAGGGTCTTTACTGTGTTTGGGCAACGTAATTATGTGTGCTTTTAACATTTCCTGAGGAAAGGATGTGGACTCTGCCACTTTGGAAAAGACTGGCTGTATGTGCTGTGTTAGGATGTGTTTAAATGTTTTGAGGTACTCGTTAGAGAAGCCATCCGGCCCTGGTGACTTACCATTTAGAAGAGAATCTATGACCTGTTCTATTTCTTGGATCAAGAAGGCAGCGTTAAAGTGTTCTATTTGTTGCTCTGACAGGGAAGGGAGATGCAATCTCTGTAGGAAAGATTGTATTTTGTCCGCAGATGGCTGAGGCGTATCAGGATCCACATTTAAGTTATATATTGAACTGTAGTAATCAGCAAAGTGGTTTGCAATATCTTGTGGATCTAATATTTTATGTTGTAATGTGGGATGTTTAAGAAAGGGTATTCTAGTTTTTGTGCATGCTGCCTTCAGCCTATTCACCAAGTATTTGCCTGCTCTATTGGTGTTGGCGTAATAGTTCAGTTGTAATCGTCGCAAATGTTTGTCATATTGCTGGGAGAGGTGCTCTCTCAATGATTCCCTGAGTGTGGCCAATTTACCTGTTATGTGTGGGAGCCTGTTTGTTTATATTTTCTACATCATGAATTTCCCTGAGTAGTGTAGGGGAGGAGATAAGAATAAAGAAATAAGCAGGTACTTATCTCCTGTCCCCGGAGTATTGGTAGTATGTGTTAATGGTTAATTCACGAGTTGCCACCAGCTACATTTTTTTTATGTGAGCGTTTGTGGGACACCATTTGCCATTCACTGTGCATGTACTGTGGGCTTTTAGTTGGTATATGATCAGCAGCTTGGTCTGGTAAAATATTCCACTTACTCAAGGTAGCGATCCCCTTCTCCAGTGTGTAAATCCCAACCGTGGTCCCGTTATGTGTAATGGAGAGAGTTGCCGGATATTTCCACTTGTGGATGATGTTGTGGTTTCTCAATGCTTTGGTGATAGTCGCCAGTTTCGGCGTTTTTGTAATGTATGCCTGGAGAGGTCTGGGAGCAGCCTTATGCCAGCGTATCAAGGGGGTATGTTGTCTAGCTTACGGGATGCCAGCAATATTTTTTCTTTGACATGATAGTAATGCACTCTCAGAGGGACATCTCTTGGTGTTTCATCAGGGAGAAAAGACGGCTTATGAACCCTGTGGATCCTGTCCACAATGAGGTCCTGTACAGTCAGTTCTGGCACCAATGTGGAGAACATGGCCTGGGCAAATTGCAGGAGTTGGCTAGGAGGAATAGATTCTGTGATTCCTCGCAGCTTGAGGTTATTCCTCCTGGACCTATCCTCTAAGTCTGCTATTTTGTCCTTTGTGGGCCTCCACCATTACATTGTAGGATGAGGTGTAATCCTCCATCTTGTGTTCCACTCTATCAATTCTGGCACCCAGAGCCTGTACTTCCTTATGGCAGTTGTTAATCCCCCTCACCAAATCTGCATGCAGCGATGCCCTCAGTGACAGCAGCATTTCCTTCAATGTTGTGTCAGAAATGGGTTTATCGGTGGTTGGGAATTCAATAATGGGATCTCCCCCACGCATTACCCTGTGCAGCAGCAGGGTAGTGAGGCCTGCTTACCTCCATCTGTGGATCGACTTGCGGCCTAACAGGAGAGGTCTTCCGTGGCTTTGATTTCACCGGGCTTCTTGTGGTGGGGCTCGGTGTCCCGGAGGGAAATTCACTGTGCAGGATGGAAGCACTGGATTGACCAGGTGGCATACCGCAGCGCTCAGTAGTCATTCCTGCCGTTGGATCTGTCTGTTGAGGCCTCGCGCCGCCGCCATTTAGGTGCTCTGAGGTGAAATAGCTTTCCAGCTTGCGCGGCTTTTGTGGGTCCATACGCCGTCTAGTCATCCTCGGCGGGTGTCTCAGAAGTTAGGTTATCAGATGGTGCCGATTTTAACGTCGGATGGCGCTGGTGGGCTCTGATGCAGCTTTTTTTCTCCGGCAGACAAGCGGAGTTCAGATTATGCGGCCATCACGGAGCTCGGTTGCCACGCCCCCTCCCCTAGCACTTATAGATGTGGTAATCTACGTAAGGGCAGATGATTCATGTAGCATTTACTTCCTGAGATCCATCTGCCCTTAGCTCAGGTATGCAGGCAGGAGGGTGTGCTTATGTGAGAAAGACCCTTGTCCCCTCCTTTAGATGAAAGTGCAACAGAAGAAATGTAAGAAAAGTTTAAAACAAGTGAAAAGTTTATATTTTCCTATCTATTTACTAGCTAGCAACATAAAGATATGCTGTCCAGTCCTGGTCTCCAGTCCTTGGGAAGGATGTGATGGAACTGGAGAGAGTCCAGAGGAGATTGCCCAAAAGCACCCATCCCCCAAGTACCTAAGTTGAGGACATGTGGCCTGGTATGGTTCGGGGGGGGCTCGCTCATCATTTGGGCGGGACCCCCCACGACATTTATTTTTATTTTAGCATAGGGGGTCCCCTCCGAATCCATACCAGACCAAAGGGCCTGGTATGGCCTTGGGGGGGGACCCCATGCAGTTTTTTTTTCACTATTTTTTTTGAGCCAGCAATTCTTTTTTTTACATTCAGCGGGAAGCCCGCTGGCAGGTGATGACTCATCTGTTATTAAGGGCGTGGCGGCCAGCTTCCCGACCCCCTCCTTAGCAACCAGCTATATACAGTGTAAGAAAAATGTACATGATGTAAAAACGATGCAAGCACCGCAAAAAGCACTCCAGAAACGCTCAAAAGCAACATGCATAGATGTGAATCGAGTCTTCGACAGGCATCTTGGCAGATGCAACATACAGGGATATGGGAAATAGTAGAGAAATAAATGCATACACACACATACAGTACATCCACACCCACACAGATTGAATAGGGTATACTCATGTCTTTATTTAACCTTACCAGCTATGTAACCTTTAGGTGTGAGATCACTTTCATATGTGCGCTGTGGAGGAACACTTGACAGTTTAAAAACCCTAATGAGACTAAATTGAACATGTCACTATGAATGTCATATGGCAAGACTGTTGTAATCACGAAAACCGCTGCAGGCTGCATCGTACAGCTTCAATTAATGTAAAAGAAAGTTGAACAAGATTAAAACTTTGTATTGGGATAGTCTGTTTATATCTTTTATTTCTCCAGCAGAGTTTCCAGAGGATGCAAAAGAGACAAACTGCTTCCAGGCAGAATCAAAACAGTAAAAATGCTTACTTTTTCAGTTTCTTAAAACGCTGTTGTGGTGCTACGCCCCAGCTGCAGGTTAAATATCCGTTTCTGCTGCAGCACATAGTAGTGATACCCGCTGCCTCATATATCATGGAATGATGTACAAGCCTACAGGGGGTACCACTACGTGTGCCAGGAGTAGCGGGTCTTCACACATTTAGTGGCCAGGCAGAAGCATTGGACGCATTGAAAAGTGGGTCAACAATGCCCATTTACACGCCTCACTGTGCCCATTGCAGCCTCACTGTGCCCATTGCAATCTCACTGTGCCCAAACTCACTGTGCCCATTGCAACCTCACTGTACCCGAGTCAGCGTACCTGAAATTGACAGGCTGAGGGAGTCCATTCATTGTTTAAAAATCACCTCATGGTCCCTTCCGTGATAGACATTTCTCAGCAGACACAGTTCCGCCTATCACAGAAGTTCTCTCATCCTCAGACTCAGTTTCCCAGCAGACACTGTGTTCAGTGTTCCGCCAATCACGGACGTCCTCCTGTCCGAGGATGAAAAGACGTCCGTGATTGGCAGAACACTAAACACAGTGTCTGCTGGGAAACTGAGTCCGAGAATGAGAGAACGTTTGTGATAGGCATTTCTCAGCAGACACAGTTATGCCTATCACGGAAGGGACCAGGAGGAGACTGCGATTTTTAAGCTATGAATGGACGCCCGCAGCCTGTCAATAATTTCAGGTACACTGACTCGAGTATAAGCAGAGGGGGGTATTTTCAGCCTTAAAAGGGCTGAAAAACTCAGCTTATACTCGAGTAGATACAGTATATATAATATGAATAAAATACTACAAAAAAAAATAGAAAAAAAAAAAATAATGAGACTGTCCACTGCCCTACTGACACCAATTTCTGCCCTAACACTGTCTACTGCCCTACTGGCAAAGTCTACTGCTCTAATGACACCGTTCTCTGCCCTACTCACACCGTCCACTGCTCTAATGGCACCGTACACTTCTCTAATGGCACCATCCTACTGACACCATCCACTGTCCTACTGACACCACCCACTGCCCTATGGACTGTAGGACAGGAGAAGTTCCCAGTAGTCCTGTTTCTGCATTCCACAGACAGTAGTGAGTGAGTGTTGCTATCCCAGGACTGGAAGGAGTTTTGCTGGAGGAACAATAGGTTAAAATAAAGGAAATTAATCTTGACTGCTTCCAGCACATCTAAAGACTGGTAAGCTGCAAGACATTAAACTTTTGTTTTTGGGTTTAGATACACTTTAACTTACATATATAAACGTCAGAAAGTGGTCAGACGTGCAGTATAAACCAAACATAAATCTCTATTTTGACTATTTCTGTAAATATTCATACTATTATCATGTGACCTTAAAAAAAACGAAACATTGTCAACCATTGTTTTACAAAGTTTGGTCTGCCAGAAATGCCTGTGGAGTTCTGCTGATGCCCATACACATGGGGTTTGTTGCAGGATACAGCTGAAATTAGCTGAAGGCAATCATTCATGTCCATAGGAACCATTACAGCTTTGGAGGTATCTGGTAGCCATACAGATACAGTTACACTCCTAATTAGTGTGAACAGTAAAAGGGTTCCTACCCTACCATAATTAGGAAGTGAAGAGGCATAGCAGCCAACAGTAATTGATTTCCAGGGACTGTCTTAGGTTTCAGTAGCAAAGGGAGAACAGTTTAGATATTTCTATGCATGTTCAGGGAGTTCTGACACGCAATTTACATGGGCCTTTGCTGAGCTTAATTTGCCCTTGTCTTACAGTGGAACTGGAAATGTTGGTATGTATGATAATCAATTTCTGCTAAACACACAGTTGAAAAATTGATTTGTTCTTCCTTTTAGGTTGTTTTATTCAACAATATTTGTCATTTTTTTGAGTCAGAACGGTGACACCACTATTCACTGCTGACGGTTTCTAGTTTCCTCTCTGCTTTTTGTTGGCTTATTACGCTATAACTGAGAATTGCAACACTAATCAGGTACACATGTCCTCAACTAGGCTTTCTACAGAGCCCAGTGACTGAAACATGTTTAGACAGGATTATGCAGTGCAATAGTGCCTAATTGGTTTACAATACCAGTTTCCTCTTATGGCCCGTACACCTGTTTAAAATAAAATCGTATGAAAAATACCACTTTCGAAGTGATCGTACGATAATTAGGTCATTAGTACACAGCTTTCGAGAGCCGATCAGGACAGTTTATCCGATCGGACAAGAACAAACATTTTTCTCACTACTGTAGATCATATAAGTTTCGTTTAATCAGTACAGTTGTTCGAAAATATAATACAAATACAACACATAACATCACTTCTGAATTTTTGTTCTGTCGTACAAGAAGTTTAGTAAACTCTCCATTTTCAATATAAAAATGCAAAAAAAAAAAACACAAAAAAAAAAACAGACAATCATTCGTCCAATAATCTCATCATGTGTACTAGGTATTACCCTATGTTATTTGGGTCTGTGTGGCATTTGGGGGGGGGGGGGGGGAATCACATAAATACTGGTTTCAGGCAACAATACTAACTGTATTTAAACATGTATCAGATTTTCAGTGAATACATAAAATCAATATAATAACAGTGCAGCGCAGGTAAAAGCAATATATAAAAAGGCATTATTGCCAAATGTCCAGGTATTATAGAAAGCCAAAACCCAAATAGGAACTGTCCTTTACGATAAAAAAAAAAAAAAAAAGTATCCCTTGAGTGAAAGTATCGAGAGTATCAATTCTCTACGTGAAAAGACCCGCCAACAGCATACAGATTGCTCACTCACCTCAATGTTTAGACCCCTGAGCAAACAGGAAGGTCAAATGTCAGTGGATGAAGTCCGGTAGGACATAGCACATAAGGGAGGAGGAGCCACGTTCCATGACATTATCCACGACTGTCACGTACCTGGGTAAAGTCTGAAATTACGAGGTCAGCCTCTCTTGAATCTCCGGCCCTGGTCCCGCTGGGAGTGGAGACAGGGGAAACCAAGGGCCAGGGGAGACACGAGTGCCTGCAGATCTAACTCTGGTAGCCTGCAGCAGGTGATGCAAATCTTGAAAGGCAGGAAGTGGCAGCAAATTGCAGGGACAAAGTTGCAGCAGGTTGCAGGGACGAAGTCGCAGCAGGTTGCAGGGATGAAGTCGCAGCCAGTTGCCGGGACGAAGTCGCAGCAGGTTGCAGGGACAAAGTCGCAGTAGGTTGCAGGTACAAAGTCGCAGCAGGTTGCAGGGACAAAGTCGCAGCAGGTTTCAGGGACAAAGTCGCAGCAGGTTGCAGGGACGAAGGGACGAAGTCTCAGCAGGTTGCAGGGACAAGGTCGCAGGTACCCGGGTAGTAAAGCGGAGCAAAACAGGAGACAGGATCGTGGTCACATGGGAAGCCGGGTTCAGCAATGAGCGGACAGCAAGGCACAAAGTCATCAGGCAGGAAACAGGGTCACGTGGGAAGCCAAGATCAGGAACCAAGAGTCAGGGGTGGAGCGAGTCCAAAAGCAAGGTCAAGGAAGCTGAGGTTCAGTAACCGGGATCAGGAGCACAGGAACAGGCACAGGATGCAGGGACCATAACCGCTGAGATGCGTCAGCACTCGGCTGGGGTCAGTGCATCCTTTAAATAAGCTGTCTGGCGCCAAGGGACAAGCAGGCGCGCTCCCGCGCACGTGCGCTCCCACAAATTAACGTGTGTACGCTCCCGCAAATTTGTGCGCGCTCCCACGAATTCATGCGCGCTCCCACGAATTTACATATTAGAAGTGTGTATTTTAAAGCAACAGTGAGCAATTAGATCCTTTCATCTTTTATATGTATTGGGCAATATACATGAATACTGGAACGGCAGGGACCTGCTTGCATCCGTCATCCCTCTTCCCTGAGCAGTGGGAACCTGCGCATTTGACCTTCCTGTTAGCTCAAGGGTCTAAACATTGAGGTGCAAAAACATACTTGGGGGGCACACCCTAAAATGCTCTACATCTAAGACGGCGCTGCTATAAGACCAAAGACAGTACATAGTAATAGAATTAAAGAACCTGTGTCTTAACCATGGGAGACAAACTCCTCTATATGGAAGAACTAAAAGGATTACTCCTATGCACTGGTGGCCACTAATAAGAGGTAATGAGGAGGGATTCTCCAGCCCAAGAAACCTGGTCAGGGTCTATACAACATACAAAAAAAACATACTTGGGGGGCACACCCTTAAATGCTTTACATCTAAGGCGGCGTACACACGATCGGATATATCCGATGAAAACGGTCCGCGGACCATTTCCATCGGATATGTCCGATCGGGAGTTTGATCCGATGGCGTGTACACACCATCGGATCAAATTCCCCGCCGCCGGACGGCGCGGTGACGCGGCGGTGACGTTGACGCCGCCGCGTCACCGCCACGTCACCGCACCAGGAAGTAAAACACTTCCGCGCATGCGCCGAATCCATTCGGCAGCGGCGCGGCGGCGGTGGGACCCGACATGTCTGCTGGTAAGTGTACTAACCAGCAGACATGTCGGGCGGACAGATTCCCACCGGATAGATTTCAAAGCATGCTTTGAAATCTGTCGGGTGGAGAAATCTGTCCGCTAGCCCATACACACGAGCGGAGATGTCTGCTGAAACGGTCCATCGGACCGTTTTCAGCGGACATATCCCCTCGTGTGTACGCGGCCTAAGAGGAGTTTTGTCTCCCATGGTTGAGACACAAGTTCTGTCATTCTATTACTAGGGTAGGACCCACAAATTCATTTTGAATATGTTCAGGTGTTTTTAACTAAGCTTGCAGGATAAATTTCATTTTTGCATGTGTGCGCTATAATCTGTTTTTTAAACATTTACGTGAGCAAGCAATCTGTGTGCTGGTGGCGGGTCTATTCACGTAGCAGGGATATGTAATTAGTGGACCTCCATCTGTTGAAAAACTACAAGTCCCATCATGCCTCTGGGTATCATGCTTGTGGCTCTCAGAGTCTTGCTATGCCTCATGGGACTTGTAGGTCTGCAACAGAGGTTTGCTAATTGCATATCCCTGACATAGAGGATTGATGCTCGATACTTTCACCCAATGGATTATTTTCTATCATAAAGGACAGTTCCCATTTGGGTTTTGGACTTTCTATAATACCTGGACTTTTGACAAATATGCCTTTTATATACTGCTTGTAACTGTGCTGCACTGTTATGATTATAATCATTTTTGGGGCTATGTGAAATTTCCCTTGGTGTTCAGCTTGCAGATCGATTGTTGCTATTACTTTTTTTGGTTGCGCTGATTAAATTTTTTGTAATACATAAAATCACTCCAGATATTTTGATTTCTGTTTTGGTACTAAAATATTACATTACAATTTATCTACTATGTACCTATTTATTCTATTGTCAATATTATTATTTTTTTATAAAATAGTGAAAAATGCTAAATGTAGCAGTCCACCTAAGAACAGGCTGCCAAGGCTAGAATATGTAATCTTATATTCTGTATATTTGCTGAATCATTTTAACATTTGGTAATGACTCACAAAGTCTTGAATATTGACGGTTGAAAATTCTAGTATTCAGACTCTGGTTGGCAAATATTTATTGCATTCCTTGTAGGGTTTGCGAAACATGCTTAAAAATGTCCTGCTTTAAAAAAAAGGCACATTTTTGAATAAGCCTATTGTACACTAATCTGAATAGTTGGTAGTTTTGGAAGCTAAAATATTTATGTATTTAGCAAACCGTTTCTTGCTTTTTGCATGCAGTAGATCTATTAGAATGAAATACGGTACATTTAAGGTTAAGGCCCCTTTTACAATGGGGCGTTTTTCAGGCGTTATTCAATCGTTTTTCGAGTGTTTTTCAGGCAAAGTCTCATCTGCAATCCCAATATGAAAGCCAGAGTGCTTTCAGAGCCCTTTAACACTGCCAGCGCCTGAAAAAACGCTGGTAAAGCACTGCTAAGACCCTAACGTTTTAGAGTGTTTTTGCAGTGCCTCAGTGTGAAAGGGCAAGGCGTTTTTACAGCGCTTTCAATTCATTTCAATGGAGAGGAGCCTTTTTAGGAGTGTTTTTTTCAGCGCCCAAAAGCTGCTCCAAAGATGCTGCTTGCAGGACTGTGAAAGGGTCCTTTGAGATGCATGGAGTGCGTTTAATAGCCTATTTTTAACGCTAAAGCACTGTAAAAACGCTTCAGTGTGAAAGGGGTCTAAGACATTTGAATGGGAAACAGTGATGTTAAATCCTACTGGGGAGCACACTTTCAATACTGATGTCAATTTGGTGAGACCAATGACAAATCACTTTATCTTTCTGAAACTTTGGCACCTCCCAGGCACATTTGAAAATCAAGCAGTTTTTCCAAGTAATCTATTCATATACTTTATTAAGATGATATATTTATTGCAATTTAAAAATGATATTTGCCTTCAGTAAGGGATTACTTAGTGCTATCTGACATGCATGTACATCTGAAATTTTTATATATATATATATATATATATATATATATATATATATATATATATATATATATATATATATATATATACCCTGTGTTAAGACCTGCAGTGGTTATGGTACTGTGGCCTTCTTTTCATCCCTCAATCGCCGAGCTTAAGTGATTATCGCTACCATTGGAGGTAGAGGGTTAGTGGAGATGAATGCAGTTTCCAGGATGATTCTTCCCAATGGTTAGAATATTCCCCCAAATATGAGCCAAGACTTCATGAGGGCCATAGAACAACTTTATTGAGAAGGCAGGCTCTTATATACACCAAAAAGAATACTTGCAGTAATAGGATGGACAATGACACACTCCACCCACAACATCATAAAATGGGTACTAACGAGCCTCCAATACACATCTTTTAGGAGACAAGACATTCTGGCCCAGATTCAGAGAGAATTAGATTCTCGTAGAGTATCAGAAATACACTACGCTGCCGTATTTTACCTGGCTCTACGTGGAATCCAGGTAGATTTTGTCCAGTAAGCGACGGCGGCGTAGTGTATTTCTCCCATCGCAATCCATCTGCGCGAGTAGGGGGCGTGAAGCATTTAAAATAGGCGCGTTCCCGCGGCGATCGAACTGCGCATGCTCCGTTCGCAAATTTCCCGCCGTGCATTGCGTGAAAACACGTCGTCACGTCGTAGTAGCGTCGTTTACGTACATTCCTATTCCCGAACGAGTTACGTTAAAAACAAAAATATATTTTCAAAACGACGCGGGAACGACGGCCATACTTTACATGGGTTACGCACTGTTAGACCAGCAAAAAGCTCCTCTAACATTACGTAGCCAAAAAATGACGTAGGCGATTGCGAGGGACACTCGTACCTTCGTGGATCGCCGTAAAAACTAATTTGCATACCCCGACGCATGAAAACAACGCGAACTCCTCCCAGCGGCCGCAAAAATATCGCAGCGTAGATCCGAAGGCTTACGAAGACGTAAGCCTCTCGGATCGAAGCCCGAAGCCGCCGTATCATGGTTTGAGGATTCAAACTAGTGATACGGCATGCGAAATTTGAAATTACTCCTGTCTAACACCAGTTAGACAGGCGTAATTGCTCTGTGAATCTGGGCCTCTGTCTCTAAAATAATTTTATTACTAATAATTTAGGTGACAAAAGATAAGCTCTTCTCACCTGCTACACAATACACATTTAGCATCAATCGAAATTCACGCAATACAGTGTCAATTAGCATCACACCATGAAAGGTTCCTGAGAGCCAGACTAAGGTTCATTTACATTACAGTAGCAGACGACATTACCACAGCAAGCTTTTATAGTACACCCGCCCTCTCTCTGCCGGGGAGATATTGAGATCAGTTAAGGAATAAACCGATTACCTCCAGGCAGAGAGCACACAATTTTTCCAAAAGTTGGAACACCCCTTTCCACACAAGGTATCCCTACCATTACATATTATCCCCCTGATAGCCACGATCTGGGGGACCAACATATCCAAATTTCACCCAGATCGGTCCAGGGGTTCTTAAAAAACAAACCGAACCTATGAGAAAATACAGAATAAAGTCTATTTTCTTCACACCCTGCTATTCATGGAATAAGGTTCCCTGGAATAAAAAGTGGTAAAAGACAAAAAAGGTGCCTTAAAATGTTAACGACCATAATTTACATTGAGGTAGTAACCACATCCAAAATAATCGTATGAATTATTATAAAGAAAATCCAAATCTCTTTTTTATTGGAATGGAATTTCTCCTCATGAATAAGTTATATATACCAAAATGCATGAATTACATCCATGCGCGGGAATAAGACACAAAGAAAAAATTCTCGATCGACCCAGATGCTTTAGCATCAAACAGCTTAGTTTGATAGATCCATCAATGCCACATGTCACATACTTATTCATAGAAAAGGTTGCCGGTAGACAGAAGTTCATAAAGACAGATGCTCAAATTTTATTTACATATCAAAATGTATTCTCAAAAGATAAATCAATAACTTGCTTGTACATACATATATATATATATATATATATATATATATATATATATATATATATATATATATATATATATATATATATATAATATGCGCCAATTAACACCTTTCTCTGTTAAATTGCTATTAAGTAGACCTTTTATGACCTAAGCTTTGATCTTTGACATTAAAAGTTGGCCAAAATGAATTGCTTTCTGAATGTGAAAAGCTGTCATCTTGATAAATTCACTCTTATTGTCACAAAAGAGTTGGTGAAGTATCAAACAGAAAAAAATAGCGCACACTATGATTAATTCAATCTGTTTTCTTGTCATATGAGATTAATTAGGAATAATGGATTCTTGCTTTATCATTAATGACATCTATTCCATGCAAACATGTGAATGGATTTGAGCTCTGGGAAAAAGGGTTTCACCAGGGAGTATAAAGAATTGATTGTAACCTTTTGTCCAGAGTTCATAGTATTGATTTTCTCTGATTCAGAAAATATCTATTACAATCTCTAGAATGCACATTTTCAAGCAGAAAAAAATCTAAATTACATTACAATAAAATGTGCCATAATCTATTAGAAGTGACATTTTAAAATATGATCCTGGCTTTTTGTTGATCTTGTTTACCCTTATAAAATGTTCCCTGCTAAAGTATGCATTATACAGAATATAAGAGGTGTTGGGATTTGTAGTGGGTAATGATGATTATTATTATTATTAGATAATTGTATAAATAAAATGTATAAATTAAATTATGCCCCACACTTTTTTAATTTCCATACTAAAATTGAACTCCAAACAAATACACAGATGAAATACATACTATATAAACAATATTATCCAAAGTATTGGGACACCTGCCTTTACATGAAATTTAATGGTATCCCAGTCTTAGCCTGTATGGTTTAATATTGAGTTGCCCCCCCCCCCCCCACTTTGCAGCTATAACAGCTTCAATTCTTCTGGAAAGGCTATCCACAAGGTTTAGGAGTGTGTCTATAGGAAATGTTTGACCATTCTTCCAGAAGGGCATCTGAGGTCAGGCACTGATGTCGGACAAAAAGGCCTGGCTCGCAGTCTCTGCTTTAGTTCATCCCAAAGGTATTATATTGGGTTGAGGTCAGGCTCTGTGCAGGCCAGTCAAGTTCCTCCACCTCAAACTCGCTCATCCATATATTTAACGTGTATGCTGATGTTTTCGGGCATTTTGGAGCCAGCCTGCCCATCTGTGACATAAATAAGAAGGAAGGCTGGGTTTGGGGTGGCCCGCTCAAGAGAGATGGTGTGACTACTGTGGAAGGTGACTGCAGCATCTTGTGATCCGTCAGAGGCACCGGGAACCTGGAGATTGTCCAAGACTTGGAGAACGCCTACAATGGACTACTACCTTTTGGAGGTATGCCTGGCCAGCCTAGTAGAGATAAGTAGTAACATCATAAGGTTATTGTTCTCGCTGAACTGTACTGCCAAGTAAAGTTGCATCAACTGTTCTAAACCTGTAAACAGGGGTGCATGATGGTTCCTGGCATATCAAAAGAACTAGGGTCAGTAAAGTACATATAGGGTATGAAGGAAAGCCACTACAACAGGTCAGCAAGACAACAGGAGTCATGTAGTTGCTATGGGTAACCAAGAACTACTGCAAGGTACATTGCAGCTAGTTGTGAAGCGTGGTACCTGATGTAGGTGATGGGTATTCCGGTAGTGAGGTGGTTTGTAATCTGACTCCCTCCCCAATGGTCAATCAGAGTGAGGTGGCAGAGCTACGCTGGAATGGTGGAGAGGGCACAGGCTCAGTGGTGTCTCTCCCTTTTATTACTTCACACAGTGACACAGCTCACCACTAAGTTGGGTAACTGCCATAATGTTTAATTCCCACATGACCGCAGTCCCCTCTGGACTTGGGCATAAATGAGCACATGCACAGCAAAAAGGTACCCCTATGTGCATGGCAAGTGGGCCCTCTCGCAACTGGTCTCTCTTTCCATGCAGTTCTCACAGCAAAATGAACAGCAGAGGCTGTTCTCTTGCTGTCCTCTCCTTGCTCCTGTGCCTCCTGGTCAGGATCTGTCTGTGTGTCATGAAGAGGGGTCCCTTCTTCATCCGAGCCCAGGCCTGAGTTCACCCCCCCCCAGACTGGGGAGCACCTCTCAAAGGCCCCAACAGCCTAACACTCCATCCCCATCTTCCAACTCCACACTGCCCCAGCTGGACTGACCCTGAATATATGAGGGGGCCTGCCCCCTGCCAGCCCTTCTGTTGGGGTTTGTTCAGGGCCCTCAGAATACTCCAGGCAGCTCCACCTTACTTCCCCTCCCATTCTTCTAGAAGATTCTAGTACGATCTAGATGTAGGGGGGAGGTCTCAGTAAAGCTGCCTGTGAGTCATCCAGCTTTCCCTGGATCTCTGCCCAACCCAGGAAAAAACACACAGGCTGAAAATTTTCTAGCACTCTTGTAACACTAGGGGGTGCTACAATTACATCACCCAGCAGCTCCAGCACAGAATCCTCAAGTGTTGTAAAACAATAAAAGTAGGGTGTTTATGGGGAGGGGGGGCTGTTGGACTGAGAGAATGAAAGGTGATGAACAGCACCTACAAGGAGCTTATGCAATCAAAATGGATCTTCAGAGAACTTTTAGTGGAAATGGACATGGCTAGGTGTCTATCTAGCAGAAAGGAAGCTAGGTGTATATCTAGCAGAAAGGCAAAAACAGGCAGGAGGCAACAGCCATAGGACAGTGTGCGGGGACCGCCCTGTCTTCCGCCGGCTCAGCGGGGATCAACGGAGCGATCCCCGCTGAGCAAACAGAGGTGCACGGGGCGGATCATAACTGATCCGCATTGTGTGAAAGAGCCCATAGACATGTAAAAAAAAAACTCCAAACTAGGGTTATCCCGATACTTGTACTCGGGCAAATGCTCCCGATGCTTCACCCGATACTTGTACTGTCGGCGGTGATCAGTGCATGGGGAAGTTCCAAGTACCGATCACCGCTGATTTTAAAGCAGCTGAAAGCCGCCGTGTATCCCGTGTATTCTGCCGTATATCCCGTGCCGGGGTGTATTTAGGTTTTGTGCTGCCCTAGTCCTGACTAAACTCGAGCACCCCCTAATTTAATAATGACCTACCCCTTCCTGTCAAGGCCACACCCCTTGCGGTTTAAGACCCACCCTGACATTTTCAAGTGGGGACACTAGTTCTGATGGCCTGGGGGGGGTGCAATGGATTCCCTTAATTTGCATAGATTTCCTCTCACTTCCTGTTTGGCTATGGGACAGGAAGTGAAGGGAAATCTCTGCAATGGGACAGGGATGCTAAAAAATTAGAAGCAACGCCCCCCCCCCCACAGTTGCAGAATGCCAACCACCCACATACTGGAAGCAGTGTGGCCGATTTATGGGGCCGCTAAACTAATTTGCCTAACAGTGTAGCGCAAGCCGGCTGGGACACTGTCCGTGATTCCCCCCTGCAAAGTGCTGGCCTGGGCCTTGTTGGCCTAGGCCAGGATACAGCATTGATCCCCTGTATGCCGCCGTGTATCCTGTGCATGCCGCCGTATATCCCGTGCATGCTGCCTTGTATCCCGTGCATGCCGCCGTGTATCCCGTGCATGCCGCCGTGTATCCCGTGCATCCCGCTGTGTTTCTCTCCCCTTCCCTGTCTCTCCTCCACCCCCTGGAATTGTCAGGATGGAGAGCTGGGTAGGAGCTGGTAAATCCGGCTCCTTACTGCTCCGAATGGACAGAGTCAGTGATCACTGACTGTCTATTCACATAACTGAAACATTGTAACCTGTGTTTACAAATGTTTCAGTTTATGAATGAAGAGAAGATGCTGTCTTCACTCCATTCATTTTCAGCGCAGCTGATGCTGCTGAGAAAGGGACAGGGGAACATGTGTCCCTAGTCCCTTTCTCTGTCTCAAAGGGAAGGTGTCAGAGTTCTGTTAGGACCCCTGATATCTCACCAAAGCCCCCCCTAACAGGGCTGAAAAAAAATAATATAAAGAATAAAAAACAAAAGAATAAAAAAAATGATTGTAGAAAATAAAAAAAATAAAGAAAAAACACACTGACACGCCCCTCCCCCTTAAAAAAAAAGAGCATTATAAATCAAAAAAAAAAATTTTTTTTTTTTACAAATTAAAAAAAAAAAAATTAAGATAAAAAAAAAAAAAAAAACAACATACTGACACATGTGCCACTGTCACATGAGATTAAAAAAAAGTATCGGTATTCGGTATCGGTGAGTACTTGAAAAAAAGTATCGGTACTTGTACTCGGTCTTAAAAAAGTGGTACCGGGACAACCCTACTCCAAACCTATTATTTGTACAAGGCTCTACTCTAGTATTTGCTGCCACTATTTCTCTGGTCAAATGCATGTGGCTATTTGCATACTAAAACAACTAATTGCTTCCTTTTGTTCTATATTTTTGCACAATTCACACTAACTCTGTTAAAATACAGTACATTTTAAAATATACTATAGAAAAAGTGATGCTTCAGATGCAATCCTTTGTGGCATCTGTTAGAGGTAGCACATAAGGCAATTGTTAAGATACAGAGTGTGCTAATCATAAATTTTTTAGTGCATAAGAGGCTGACCTGAAAATTCAACATACCAGACCGTGAAAGGGGGAAGGGTTACTTAAGGTTAGTGTGCAAATCACTATTAATTAGCTTTGTTATTGCTAGATCAAAACAGCTGCTCTTCTTCTTAGGATGTTATATGATTGGAAGCTAAAGATCACAATGCCAATATAATATAAAATGTCATCCAAAAATCTATGAAAAAATTGGGCTGCTAAAATGAAGAAGTAAAATTAATTATTTAAAAAGGATTACATTTGTACACTATTTTATAAATTCCCTTTTTTGAATACTCCACATTTCCAAGAAACTATGGCCCAGATTCACGTACATCGGCGCATTATCGGTCCGGCGTAGCGCACCGCCATTACGTTAGACTTGCGCCATCTAGCCGCGTAATCCCCCGATTCACGTAGCTTTTGCGCAGGAAATTGCGCAAGCGTAAGGTTTTTTCCAGAGGCGTAAGGAGGAGTAATACAAATTGGGAGGGACGTGGGCGTGTTACGTTGAAATGAGCCGTGACCCCATGCAAATGAAGGGCCGGCCAGCTCGCGCATGCGCGCTTGAACGAGACCATGTCAGCTCCGCTGTGCGCATGCTCACAACTCGGGAGCGGCGCAATTAGTGAAATTGGAAACTAGGGCAATGTTGTGAACTACGCAGACAGCATAAATAGACACACACAAACGCACTTGCATTGCAAAAGTACATCCCTTTGTGTCCCTTCCCATTTAACCAAGTGCTTTTGTTCCTGTTGTTCATTGCAGTGTGTCTTGTAGTTGTCAGATTAGTGTTCTGTGTGATCAAGTGCTTGTTGGTATATTTGTGAAAGTGTATTTGATAAGTGTTTGAGAGACTGATTGTTTGATTGATATATTTTTGTTCGTTTGTTTTCTTGCTTTTTTTTTTTGGGTGACTGTTTCTTGCTGAGTGCTAGTGTGATTTTTGGGTGTTCTTTTTCTCTTTGTGTGTGTTCTTGCCTGATTGGTTGTGCTTGTATTTGTGACTGATTTTTGGAGACTGGTAGTGAGTTTGTTTGGAAGTATGACTGAGAGAAAAAGAAAGCTCAATTTTACTGTGGGGGAAAAAAGAATCCTTGCCCGGGCCATTAGCGAGTATGGGCGTTTTCTCCACGGCCTGCAGAGTGCCACCACCACCCCGGCCAGGAGGAGGGAGATATTGGATAGGATCACGGAGCAGGTGAATTCCTCGGGGGAGGGGGAGACACGGACCCGGTCTGGGATCGACAAAAAAATAAATGATCTCCGGCGTCAGGTGAAAAAGAAACTGGCCGCAATGCATGCCCATGCCAGGGGCACAGGAGGGGGCCCACCATGCCGTATTAGGCTTACAGCGACGGAGCATGTGGTGGCCCTGACCTTTCACCGGCATGAAGTGGAGGGCCTGCCAGGCTTTGACACAAGTCCGGTCCCCGCGGTGCCAGGTAAGGTTTTTTTTTCTATCAGGTGTGTAGCATGTGTGGGGGAGGGGGTGAAAGGGAATATGTGGCAAGTGTGTGGATCCTCCAACCTGTGAATGGTTTGTGTCATCCACAGATGTGCAGGAGGGTGCAGGGCCATCTGGACTGACCGCTCCAACACCAGGACAGCAGCCTAATGAGGCCCCCCCAACAAGGCCACAGTCCGCGGAGGAGGTTCGAGAGGAGGAGGACGACCATGAGGAGGAGGACGATCATGAGGAGGAGGGGAATCATGAGGAGGAGGACGATCAGGAGGAGGAGGAGTCAGGCACTGGACGAGTGGTTTGTGCGGACTCTTCCCCTCTGGCTGGCAGAAGCCTGCCCTCCCTAAGGGGGAGCCCCCCCCTCCTCCCCCAACATGGCTCCCCTCACAAGGGCCTCCCCTTCTCCCCGCCCACAACCATCAGCTGGAGGCAGGATGTCATCCCAGAGCACCAGGGGGGCGCCCAATCTCCTGCCCGCCAGTCTGCGAAGGGACCAGGCCCTCCAGACCCGCCATCTGGGACAGCTCTGCCAGACTTTTGGGCGGGTGGAGGAGAGCCTGTCCTCCATGAAGGATACGCTGGGTAACCTTGACTCCCACTCCCGGGCTTTCACAACCTGCCTAAATGAACTGCAGACTACAGCAGCAGGCGTTGGGCAGGATGTGAGGGCCCTTACCCAGGCTATCCAGGCCAACACGGCAACAATTGGTGCTTCCCTGGACAGAATTGCCGTGGCCTTGGAGGGCAGGCCGCCAGGTGGGCAGATATCAGGGGCTGCTCCTCCTTCCCCGGGTTTGCCCCTCCCCCATGAGTCTCCCCTGAGGGGCCGGGGCCGTGGCCGGGGGCGCCCCAGGCGTGGCTCACGCAGAGGGCAATAATTTTTTTTTACCCCATTTTTTTTATTTTGCTGACATTTTTTTTTTTTTTTGCTGACATTTTTTTTTTTTTTTTTTTTTTGCTGACATTTTTTTTCAATTTTGGGTTGTGCATGGTGTTTGAATGTGGGGGTGACATTCCTGCTGGAAAAGGGGTGTCATCCTCAACTTTGGTGGAGAAGGGTTCCCCAGGACCAGGGAGAAGTGATTCCCAGGTCCGTGTGAATGGTGTATGAATGTACAGTGACATAATTGGAGCCTTGACGTGGAGTTACTGCTCACAAGTCCTGCATGGTGGACTGGTGCCAATCCAATTTGATGAGGATGTGGGGTGTGTGTGCTAGGGACCATAGTAGTGTGCATGCATGCATTCTCATTGTGCCATGATTAATGTGTGTGTTTAACGTGCAAAGATGCCCAATGTGAGCTGTCTCCTGACTGCTCTTCCCTCAGAAGACGGGGTATCCTCGGTTAGGGGTTGATTGTCTGGTTGGGGGGTCAGGTCATCACGTAGCTCAACCTGCAGGCCCTTCCTCACTGCGAGATTGTGCAGCATGCAACATGCAACGATGATATGGCACACAAAGTTTGGGGAATACAACAGTGTACCCCCAGACTTATCCAGGCATCGGAAACGTGACTTCAGGAGGCCAAAGGTGCGCTCCACCACTGCACGGGTTTTGATGTGTGCTTGATTGTATCTTTCCTCCCCTGGGGTTTGGGGGTTCCGGATAGGAGTCATGAGATGGGGTCCCAGTGCATATGCAGAGTCACCTGGAAGGGAAAAGACAGGAGAATGTTAGTCATGCATGTGCCACTTGTGAGGTGTGCATCACGGGAGGGGATAGTCATGCCTGACTCCCATGTCACTCACCAACCAGCCAGGTGTTCCCATACACGTTCTGATAGAATTCCATTCGGATGTGGCATTGATTGTAGATGTAGCTGTCATGGGTGGATCCGGGGTGTTTGGCACGGACGTGCCATATGAGTCCTTGGGCATCAACTATCACCTGTACGTTGATGGAGTGCCAATTCTTCCGATTGCGGTACATGTGCTCTGTCTCATGGGGGGGCTGGAGTGCCACATGTGTGCAATCAATGGCCCCGATGGTGCGTGGGAATCTGGCAATTCTGTAGAAATCTGTCATTGCCTTCAGCCGCAGGTCCTCAGTGGTGGGTTTGATGATTAGGTTGGCCAAGCGTGTGAGGATTGCAGGGACAACCTGGTGCACACATCTGCTCATGGAGGATTGTGACATCCCAGCCACCACTCCACTTGTACGCTGAAAAGAGCCACTGGCAAGGACATGGAGTGTTGCCAGGACCTTGACCAGTGGCTGCACTGGATGTGAGCATTGTGTTGGGCTGGTGATGTCCTCCTGCAAGGTTGTGGTTAATTCCAGGATGGCATGAGGGGGGAATCTCAAGATGCGATACACCTCAGAATCACTCATGCCAAAGAGGTCTATGTGTGTGCGGTATACCCTCTCCCGTGCCATCCTCCGTGCCCTCCTCCTTCTTTGGTCATCTAAATTCACTAGTGCAGCTATGAGCGACGATGCCCCTGGCATGTTGGCAGTCAAATTGTAGTGCAACACGTGTGTGTGGTCTGCTCCTCAGTAACGGTGTTGCTTTCTGTGAGATGTAGACGTTTTTTCAAAATTTAGACCAGCTTTTAGGTGCTCTAACTTTAGACAGGACATATTGCTGTTGCGCACATCGCGTAGCCTGCGCAGCAACTGCGTTTTTTTGTGGATCCCCGCAACTCCCTCATTAGCATATTTGACTAGCACATCAATGGTGTGTCTAGCGCATTTTTGCGCGGACGGATGCGTCTGTCTAACGAAATTACGCCGGAAAAAAAAAAGTTGATTTCTGGCGTAAATCGTTTTCTGAATCGCGCGCATCTAAACGCACGCGCACATTTAGACATACGCACGCGCAACACCAGTTGCGCAGGCGTAATCGCTCTGTGAATCTGGGCCTATGTTTCTTGGAAATGTCCTTTATCCATAGTACTTAAACAAATAAAAGCTTATCTTGATGTAAATAATGGTATCATTCAGTTTTAATGTTCAATAATACCCAGTTCCTTTGTATCATTTGTAAATATATATTTAAAACATGGTATTCTTCTTAGCATATTACATGTGCAGGTTCTGCTTACTGTTTTGCAGCGC
This sequence comes from Rana kukunoris, assembly GCA_029574335.1. Lineage (NCBI taxonomy): Eukaryota > Metazoa > Chordata > Amphibia > Anura > Ranidae > Rana > Rana kukunoris. Next base: position 225,690,412 of record CM056050.1, on the reverse strand, counting down.
AACACGGTGGCTGTGTTTTACTCCAACCTTTCACAATGCAAGTCTATAAGTCAGCCAACTTTACGAAAACACAGTTCCTGTATGGCTATTATATTTCTATAGTTGTAAAAAAGGGAGATACCAAGGTTGATACACTATTGACTTTACAAGGCAATTGCACTTTGCAAGGACATTTTCCCTTAGCTTAGTGAAGGTGGAGGCAGTGTTCTGGTTTCCATCATATGTAAGCAAATATTCAGTTTTTTTTGTTTGTTTGTTTTATTATTTTCTTGCGCATGACTGGGCTTTCTTTGAAAAGTGAATTTTCACCAAATTTACTAAGCCAAGGGGAAAAGTGACCAGTCAACTTGCTTTTAGTAAATCCAGCACAAAAATTAAGCAAATCTTTTATTTATTTTTCTAGAACTTAGTTTACAAATTACTAGATTTAAAAGGGTTGTAAAGGTACAATTTTTTTTCCTAAATAGCTTCCTTTACCTTATTGCAGTCCTCCTTCACTTACCTCATCCTTCCATTTTGCTTTTAAATGTCCTTATTTCTTCTGAGAAGTCCTCACTTCTTGTTCTTCTGTCTGTAACTTAGTAAAGCAAGGCTTTCTCCCTGGTGTGGAGTGTCGTGCTCGCCCCCTCCCTTGGACTACCGGAGAGTCAGGACGCTCTCTACGTTGCAGATAGAGAAAGGAGCTGTGTGTTAGTGGGCCTCCTGACTCTCCAGTAGTCCAAGGGAGGGGGCGAGCACGACACTCCACACCAAGGAAAAAGCCTTGCATTACTGTGTGAAGTTACCAACAGAAGAACAGTAAGTGAGGATTTCTCAGAAGAAATAAGGACATTTAAAAGCAAAATGGAAGGATGAGGTAAGTGAAGGAGGACTGCAATAAGGTAAAGAAAGCCATTTAGGAAAAAAAAAATTGTTCCCCCCTACAACCCCTTTAACCGTTAAGACCCGGACCATTATGCAGGTTAAGGACCTTGCCCCTTTTTGCGATTCGGCACTGCGTCGCTTTAACTGACAATTGCGCGGTCGTGAGACGTGGCTCCCAAACAAAATTGGTGTCCTTTTTTTCCCACAAATAGAGCTTTCTTTTGGTCATATTTGATCACCTCTGCGGTTTTATTTTTTTGCGCTATAAACAAAAATAGAGCAACAATTTAGAAAAAAATCAATAATTATTACTTTTTGCTACAATAAATATCCCAAAAAAGATATAAAAAAAACATTTTTTTTCCCTCAGTTTTGGCCTATCCATATTCTTCTAACTATTTTTGGTAAAAAATAATAATAATAATAATAATAATAATAATAATAATAATATCGCAATAAGTGTTTATCGATTGATTTGCGCAAAATTTATAGCGTTTACAAAATAGGGGATAGATTTATGGCATTTTTATTACGATTTTTTTTTTTTACTACTAATGGCGGCGATCAGCGATTCTTTTTGTGACTGCGACATTATGGTGGACACATCGGACACTTTTAACACATTTTTGGAACCATAATTTTCACAGCGAAAAGTGCTAAAAAATGCACTGATTACTGTGAAAATGACAATGGCAGTGAATGGGGTTAACCACTAGAGGGCGCTGTAGGGGTTAGGTGTGACCTCATGTGTGTTTCTTACTGTAGTGGGGCAGGGCTGGATGTGTGACGTCAGTGATCGTCGTTCCCTATATCGGGGAACAGGCGATCACTGACACTGCCACAGAGAAGAACGGGGAAGGTGTGTTTACACTCACCTCTCCCGTTCTTCATCTCTTGTGACCCGATCGTGGACCACCCACGGTGATCGGTCCTGCGGGAGCGGTCATGGAGCTTCAGACCAGGTCGCGAGTGTGCCAGCGGCGCCGGCGGCTCTTAAAGAGGATGTATATATACGCCCATGTGCCCAACTGTGCCATTCTGTCGACGTATATAGTGGTGCGGCGGTCCTTAAGTGGTTAATATTTAACAAAATTACACAAACGCAAGCATGAAAAATGTGAAATTATCAGGAAAATAAATTACTTAAAGATAAAGTCTGCAATAATAACTCAAAATACGTATTTACTGGAAATGTATTTATTTATTACAGGTACTTATAGTGTCGTCAATTATGCAGCGCTTTACACACATATATTGTTTATTCACATCAGTCCCTATCCTCAAGGAACTTACAGTCTAAGGCAACATTTGCTCAATTCAGACAGTGTTGACAGGGGAATCCTTCCAGCCAAACCATTGTCCTCTGCCCCATTGACAGGGGGCAGGGGAAGACCAGCCGCTAGCAATAACCGCTTGTAAAATCCTACAGGCTAGTTGTATCCAGGTTGATTGATCAAGTTGGTACATTTAGCCTGCCCATACATGGTTTTGAATCTTGACCAGTTCCTGCTGAACCAGCTGAGATTGGACAAAGTATGGCTGTCCTAAAGTCCCTAAAATTCATATATACACATACTAGAGCCAATTTAGACTGGAGCCAATTAACCTACTAGCAGGGGCGGACTGACCATTCGGTGAGTCGGGCAGTGCCCGAGGGCCCCGTGGGGGGGGGGGGGCCCGGCCGGCTCAGTCTGTCCCTGAAGGTGCCCGCAGCAGCGCAGATTATTATGCACAATAAAAAAAGAAACTGTACCCCCGAGGAAGCAGTGCCATGGAACCATTGCCTGTGGCTGTGTAAGCAGCTCAGAGGTGTTTGTTGGCTGGGATGGATGGCTCATTAGAGCCCTGAGCCGTGCGGGGATATTCAGAAACAGGCGCTCCAGCCACCTCTCCCCCTGCTCTGTCCTGCAGCTGAGGGGGCGGGGCCATAAGTCTGCCGTGGGTTACAGTCTGTGTGTGAAGGAGCTGGAGCCTCCAGGCAGAGAGCACTGCACATAGAGGAGAGCTGACTGAGTCAGCTTGCAATTTCCAAACAGCATCCATCCACACTGATCTCTGCCTTGTCCAGCAGCAGGTCAGTGTGATAATGAAATCACTGCAGTTACTGGGTGTGTTGTTCTAAGAGCCATGCTGAGTGATACTTCCTGGTTCCTTCCCTCTTGCCATGTACTGTGTGCCTATTTACCAGATCAGGTGCTATTCACTAATGCACACTGATATCTGGTACACTGAATGCCACTCAGTGCACTCAGTGTATAGATATCAGTGTTATATACAGTATAGGGAATAGCACTAGTTCACATTGGAGCAATTTGCCATGTGATTTGACGTGTCAAATTGCATGGTAATGGCACTACCTGAATCAGTGCGATGCCCCATTTGTGGCGCAGCACCGATTCCCAAAAGTAGTTTCTTTACAACTTTTGCTGACTTTAGGGTGCAATTTCCATAGACATCTGTGCAGCAACCCGCACAGATGTCTCTGAAATCGCCCGCCAAACTCGCACTGACATGCGCGTATGAAATCGTGCGAGTTTAGCTGAACTTGCATGATTTATTTCCTGCTGTCAGTGTAAATGTGGGTGTAAGTGTTATTCCCTATATATACACATTACATAAAATCATTGAAATGTATACACTGAGTGCTTTTCCCTAAGTCTTCTTTCACACTGGGTTTTTTTTCATGCGCTTTTGGGCTAAAAATAGCACCTGTAAAGCACCTGAAAAATTTCTCCCCTGCAGTGTAAATGTGAAAGCCTAATACTTTCACACTGAGGCGATGCGATACGTTAAAAAATGTCCTGCAAGCAGCATCTCTGCCCATTAAAATGCAGCGGCACTTTGCAGGTTGCTTTATCCCTTTTTCAGACACTAGTGGGGGTTAAAAGCGCCCCAGTAGCGGCCGAATACCTCCACAAAAATTACGATAAAGCGCAGCTAAAAATAGCGGCGCTTTACCGCTGCCACCACCCCAGTGTAAAAGCGGCCTGATACTGTCATCTGTACACTAAGAATGCACCTTACATTGGTGATCAGTGAGAAGAATGTCCCTTACATTGGTGATCAGTGGGAAGAATGTCCCTTACATTGGTGATCAGTGGGAAGAATGTCCCTTACATTGGTGATCAGTGAGAAGAATGTCCCTTACATTGGTGATCAGTGGGAAGAATGTCCCTTACATTGGTGATCAGTGGGAAGAATGTTCCTTACATTGGTGATCAGTGGGAAGAATGTCCCTTACATTGGTGTTCAGTGAGAAGAATGTCCCTTAAATTGGTGGTCAGTGAGAAGAATGTCCCTTACATTGGTGATCAGTGAGAAGAATGTCCCTTACATTGGTGATCAGTGAGAAGAATGTCCCTTACATTGGTGGTCATTGGGAAGAATGTCCCTTACATTGGTGGTCAGTGGGAAGAATGTTCCTTACATTGGTGATCAGTGAGAAGAATGTCCCTTACATTGGTGATCAGTGGGAAGAATGTCACTTACATTGGTGATCAGTGGGAAGAATGTCCCTTACATTGGTGATCAGTGGGAAGAATGTCCCTTACATTGGTGATCAGTGAGAAGAATGTCCCTTACATTGGTGGTCATTGGGAAGAATGTCCCTTACATTGGTGATCAGTGGGAAGAATGTCACTTACATTGGTGATCAGTGAGAAGAATGTTCCTTACATTGGTGATCAGTGGGAAGAATGTCCCTTACATTGGTGATCAGTGAGAAGAATGTCCCTTACATTGGTGATCAGTGGGAAGAATGTCCCTTACATTGGTGATCAGTGGGAAGAATGTCCCTTACATTGGTGATCAGTGGGAAGAATGTCCCTTACATTGGTGATCAGTGGGAAGAATGTCCCTTACATTGTTGATCAGTGGGAAGAATGTCCCTTACATTGGTGATCAGTGGGAAGAATGTTCCTTACATTGGTGATCAGTGGGAAGAATGTCCCTTACATTGGTGATCAGTGAGAAGAATGTCCCTTACATTGGTGATCAGTGGGAAGAATGTCCCTTACATTGGTGATCAGTGGGAAGAATGTTCCTTACATTGGTGATCAGTGGGAAGAATGTCCCTTACATTGGTGTTCAGTGAGAAGAATGCTCCTTACATTGGTGATCAGTGGGAAGAATGTCCCTTACATTGGTGATCAGTGGGAAGAATGTCCCTTACATTGGTGATCAGTGGCAAGAATTTAATTCCTATAATAAACATTTATTTTGAACATTGTGTAGAGAAATTCTTTGCAATGTGGGCAGTGTAATATGTAGGTGGGGCTTTGTGTGGATATAGCTTGAACGTGGGCGGGGACACAGGGGGCCCCATGATCTTATTTTGCCCGGGGGCCCCATGAGCTGTCAGTCCGCCCCTGCCTACTAGCATGTCTTTGGAGTGTGGAAGGAATCCAGAGTACCTGGACGAAACACACCGGGACACAGGCAGGACGTGCAAACTCAAGGCAGGTAGTGCTGTGCACAATACTTTCCCTTTAATAGCAATCCTGGAAAGTCTGTAAAAATGATGGCGAGTCCTGCAGTAATATAGCTCTTATACTTATTATGCATACAGCATACTTCTGTGGCCCATGCAATTTATCTCTCCTCCACTACAGCAATTCAACCTCTGGCAAAGTTTTAAGCATTCAATACTTAAAGTGGTGAATGTTTTTCTTCCCTGGACATATGCCAGGGTTCTATCTTGTGACCCCCATATTCTGCTGATGCCTGTAGTGACATACGGGTCAAAGAATGTAACCATGGCACACTGCTGGGAACACACACATCCTACTCTCCTGAAAATGTTGAATGCCGAAGCCTTCCTAGAGACTGAAGCCTGAAATGGAGGGGAGGTAGAAGACACAGGCTGCCAGAAAGGTGAGTATAAGAAAACTTCTATTGCAGGGACCTGCCAGCGCCAGGAAAAAAAAGTTTTAAAAACGGTTGTTTTTTCAGGAGTCCTGCTCTTGAAAAAACGACAGTTTTAAAAACTTTTTTTTCCATTGATACATGTTCCCTCGGGCAAGACCCGGGGTTCTCAAAGACGTTTTCACAGGCAAACTATAGACACCCAGCAGGTACAATATTTAAAGGAATTTTTTTTTTATTTATTTAACCACTTTGCTTACTGGGCACATAAACCCCCTTCGTGCCCAGGCGAAATTTCAGCTTCCGGCACTGCGTCGCTTTAACTGACAATTGCGCGGTAGTGTGACGTGGCACCCAAACAAAATTGGCGTCCCTTTTTTCCCCACAAATAGAGCTTTCTTTTGGTGGTATTTGATCGCCCGTGCGGTTTTTATTTTTTGCGTTATAATGAAAAAAAGAGCGACAATTTAAAAATATATATATATTTTTTACTTGTTGCTATAATAAATATCCCATTTTTTTTTTTTTTTTTTTTTATATTTTTTTTCTCAGTTAAGGCCGATACGTATTCTTCTACGTATTTTTGTAAAAAAAAAAAAAAAATCACAATAAGTGACTGCTTTGCGCAAAAGTTATAGCACCTACAAAATAGGGGACATAATTATGATTTTTTTTTTTATATTTTTTTTTTACTAGTAATGGCGGCGATCTGCGATTTTTATTGGGACTGCGATATTGCGACGGACACATCGGACACTTTTGACACATTTTTGGCGCCATTCACATTTATACAGCGACCAGTGCTATAAAAATGCACTAATTACTGTATAAATGTGACTGGCATTGAAGGGGTTAACACTAGGGGGTGAGGAAGGGGTTAAATGTATTGCCTGGGTGTGTTCTAACTGTATGGGGGGAGGGGGGTGACTGGGGGAGGTGACCGATGCTGTCTCCCTATGTACAAGAGAAACAGCATCTGTCACCTCACTGACAGGACGTGGAGCTCTGTGTTTACACTCAGAGCTCCACGTCCCTGCTGTCTCACCGACGATCGCGTGTACCTGACGGACATCGCGGCCGCCGGGTACACGCATCGGATCCTCGGTGATGCATCGGGACTGTTTTTCCCCGCCGCGCGCCACCCTGTGGCGCGTGCGGGGAATTACAAGCAAATCACGTCCAAAGACGTGACCCTGGCGCCTCAGGTCCGCGCTGTTCACGTCTTTGGACGTGATGCGGTTTCGAAGTGGTTAAGCATCATTAAAATCACTGCTATTGTACCTGCTGGGTGTCTATACGTGTGATAACATCTTTAAATAGCACAATCACCTGCCTGCCACTAAATTAGGTAGAACTGATCTAGCTAAGCTATACAGTGTATAAATATATGTACAACTCCTAGGGATGTATATATATCCTCTACACACTGTAAATGAAGCTAAACTGACTAGCCTGCCTGCTCTATCTAGCTATATAAAAAGACAATCTCTCTCTCTCTCTCTGATTGATCTCTGTTCAGCGCTGGAACACACTACACGAGGCCGCCCAGCAGGCGACCTTATATAGTGTGGGGCGTGTGCTAAAGCCCTGAGCCATAATTGGCCAAAGCCACCCAGGCTTTGGCCAATTATGGCTCTCCTTTTTTCGCGTGCTGTGATTGGCCAAGCATGCAGGGTCATAGTGCATGTTTGGCCAATCATCAGGGCGCAATGCCGCAGTGAATTATGGGCCGTTTTGTTTCACTCAAACTTGCCGCGAACAATAGTTTTTGTTCGAAATTCGACGAACGATCGAACGGACGATGTTCGAGTCAAACATACATTTGTTTCGAACGCGAAGCTCATCCCTAGTGTGGAGATATTTTCTTTGCACACTTTGGGCCCCTTAGTACCAATTGAGCACCATTTAAATGCCACAGCCTACCTGAGTATTGTTGCTGACCATGTCCATCCCTTTATGACTACAGTGTACACATCTTCTGAATGCACCATGTCACAAAGTTCAAATCATCTCAAACGGATTTCTTGAACATGACAATGAGGTCACTGTACACCAATGGCCTCCACAGTCACCAGGTCTCAATCCAATAGATCACCTTTTGGATGTGGTGGAACACGAGATTTGCATCATGGATGTGCAGCCGACAAATCTGCAACAACTTCGTAATGCTATCATGTCAATATAGACCAAAATCTCTGAGGAATGTTTGCAACACCTTGCTGAATCTATGCCACGAAGAATTAAGGCAGTTCTAAAACGGAGGTCCAACCCGGTATTAGCAAAATGTACCAAATAAAATGTCCGGTGAGTGTGTATTTTATAAAGCTAGTAAAATAGTAATAGTAAAATAAAACAGGTTCAACTAATGCCTTGTACACACGACCAGATTTTCCGTCAGGATAAACTCCGACCGAATTACGTTCAAGCTGTCTTGCATACACAATGTCACACCAAATTCCGATCGTCAAGAACACGGTGACGTACAACACTACAACGAGCCAAGAAAAATTAAGTTCAATGCTTCCGAGCATGCGTCGACTTGATTCTGAGCATGCATGTTTTTTTTTCTCCGGAGTTACATACAGACGAATGGAATTTTCTCATCAGAAAAAAAGAGACCATGTCCTCGTTCCAAGTCTGTCAGAATTTCCGAAGGAAAAATTCAGATGGGGCACACACACGGTCGGAATATCCGATGAAAGGATTTTTTTCTTGTTTTGCAATATTTTATTTAAAATGTGTAAAAAAAAATTATAATAAAAAATAAAAAAAATCACCTAACATGCTTTATGCCAGGCATGTCCAAAGTCCAGCCCGCGGGACAATTGCAGCCTGCCGCCCGGTTTTGAATGGCCCGCCTGGTTATCTAAACATATATATCTTTTGTGGCCCTGACAATCTCCCAGCGCCGGGGCCACAAAAGATATACCGTATTTATCAGTGTATAACATGCACTTTTTTCCCCTTAAAATCAGGGGAATATTGTGGGTGCGTGTTATACGCCGATCCCTGCTGTCTGTGAGGGAAACGAGCGCCGCCGAAATAGCCCGAGCCAAGTGTACTGTGTACTCGACTAGGCTCGGCTCCGCTCGCAGTCCCGCCAAGTGCGCCATTGGACATGTGTTATGTCCATCATAGGAGCCGGGTCAAGGGGCGGGACTACGAGAGGAGCCGAGTATAGCCGAGTACACAGGACATCCGGCTCTAAGTATCTCGGTGGGCGGCAACATTTAAAAATGATAATTTAATTTTTTGGCACAGCTGCAGATGGACACTTGGGACAGGCTGCAATGGTGAGTGCATTCCTGGCAATAGTGTGGCTGCAATCATGGCAATGGTGGGGCTGCATTCCTGGCAATGGTGGGGCTGCAATCCTGGCAATGGTGGGGCTGCAATCCTGGCAATGGTGGGGCTGCCAACCTGGCAATAGTGGGGCTGCAAACCTGGCAATCGTGGGGCTGCAATCCTGGCAATCGTGGGGCTGCAATCCTGGGGCTGCAATCCTGGCAGTCGTGGGGCTGCAATCCTGGCAGTCGTGGGGCTGCAATCCTGGCAGTTAGAGTTCATTCTTGGCAATAGTGGGGCTGCATTCCTGGCAATTAGATTTAATTCCTGGCAATGGTGGGGCTGCATTTCTGGCAATGGTGGGTGAGTGCATTGCTGGCAATGGTGGGTGAGTGCATTGCTGGCAATGGTGGGTGAGTGCATTCCTGGCAATGGTGGGTCTGCAGATGGGCACTGACCCTTATTTTGCTTCACAGTTCTTAATTTAAAATGTTAAGTTGTTTTTTCCTGAAACTTCCCTCTTTTTTTTTTTTTTTTTAACAGAAGGAATATTTATTTAAAAAAAATCAGGTGATTACATGCTTATACCAGACAAATAATACAGACAGGGCCACAAGGCTCCAAACAGTTGTTACAGACAGTGCAAGAAAAAAAAAATTAATAAATGAAATATCTACATAGGAAAACATCATGCTAGCTTAGCCAGACAGGAGTGGGAAGACAAGAACAAAAGGAGGAAAAAAGGAGAGAGACAATGGAAGGGGAGGGAAGGGGGAAAGGGGAGAGGGAAGGGGAGAGGGGAGGGGGGAGGAGAGGGAGGGGAGACATCCCATTCAGCAAGCTAAATGGGGTGGAGTAACCATATCACATATTGCATTCACACTGAGTCTCAGACATGAAATTATTACCAGGACCCGTATATATAAGGGCTCCGCTAACCCATACCCCAGACCCGGGAGAGGGCAGGGGAGACCCAGGACCACCCGGGAGGAAAAAGGGCATAGACCAGATTCGAACGCATTAGACCGTTAGTCCCCTGGCCGCCACCCAGGCCCCCCAGATCTTATCAAACTTTGTGGGGCAGTTGCGTCCCATATACGTTAGCTTATACATGGGGAGGATGTCATTCACCAGCTTCCGCCAGGCAGATAAACCAGGCGGGTCAGCTGCCTTCCATTGGAGCAAGATCGCTTTACGAGCATAGAAAGCCGCATAGAAGACAAAAAGCTTCTTGTGCGTGGAGGTAGGGAGGTTATCTGTGATACCCAGCAATAGGATCAAGGGATTCAGCCCAACAGCCACGCCACCAATCGCCTCTATCTCATCCGCCACCAGCCGCCAAAACTCCTGGACTCTCGGGCAAAGCCAGACCATGTGGATGAAATTCCCCACTTCCCGGTTGCATCTGGGGCATTTATCCCCAGAGGTGTGGTAAATAACTGCCAGCCTCTGAGGCGTATAATAGACCCTATGAAAAAATTTTAACTGAATGAAGCGTTCCTTCGCCGATATCATGATGGGGATGCACTGCTGCAATCCCTCCGACCAGTCCTCCGACGTGAGGGCCGGCAAGTCCCGCTGCCAGGCCGAGAAGGTCCGTGAGGCCCCAGCCCCCCCAGCACAAGTCAACCTAAAGTAAATAGAGGAAAGCACCCTATCCATAATACGGGAGGTAAGAAGCCTCTCCACTGAGTGGGGCTCCACTTTAATAGGGTCTGGAAACTGTGCTCGGATCGCGTGTCGAAGCTGAAGAAACCTGAAGAACATCCAGGAGGGAAGTCCAAACTTAGCTTTTAGCACACCAAAGGAGAGCAAACGACCCTCCGGCATGACGTCTCTTAGGGTTTTGATATTGCATTTGGCCCACAGCTGCGGATCCGGCACAGTCCTCAAATGTGGCAGGGACGGGTTGCCCCAGAGAGGAATGTGGGGGGAGAAAGATCCGGGCTCAGCCAGAAGCCTCGAGACCTGTCCCCACACCACAACCGTGGCCCTCATTGGTGCAGTAATCTGGGCGCTAGCCCTAACCCCTCGGTAGACCAAATTACTTAATCCATCATAGGACCCCAATATAGCTGCTTCAAGAGTGACCGATGGCTTAGTAGGGTCCTGCGCAAACCACCATCGAACAGATACCAGCACAGCCGCCCAGTAGTATTTTCTAAAGTTCGGAAGGGCTAAACCGCCCTCCGGCAGGGGGAGCTGAAGTATGGGTCTACCCACCCTCGGGACCGAGGCCTGCCAAACAAATGAACCCACCGCTTGGTCTAGCTTGTCAAAAAATGACTTGGGGATAGTCACCGGCGTGTGCCTGAAGGCGTACAAAAACTTGGGAAGGAAGGACATTTTAACCAGGTTAACCCTGCCAACAGGTGTGAGAGGCAGGGTCTTCCAGGCCACGCATCTATGGAGAAACTTCTGGAGAACAGGGTTCACATTAGCCTCGATATATTCAGACAGGTTTCTGTGGACCATGATGCCCAGATATTTAAAGCTGTTGACCCACTGAAGTGGGGCCGGCAGACAGTCGGGAGGGGGTGACCTAGTCAGAGGAAACAGGACCGACTTGTCCCAGTTGATCCGAATGCCCGCAAACCTACCAAATCTATCAACAATCGAAAGGGCACCGGAGAGGGAGCTGCACGAGTCATTAAGGTAAAGGAGAGTGTCGTCCGCATACATAGATACCCTCTCGACCACAGAGCAGACCATGATACCAGCGACCTCAGGGGTGGAACGGAGCATAATAGCCAATGGTTCGATGGCAAGGGCGAATAGGACCGGCGAGAGGGGGAACCCTTGCCTTGTACCTCGGTGGAGCGGGAAGGATGCAGAGAGGGAGCCATTCGTCCGAACTCTCGCAGTCGGGTTGGCGTACAACATCCTGAGCCAGGAGATGAACTGTGGACCTAGGCCAAATCTCCGTAGAACCTCCCATAGATATTCCCACTCCACCGAGTCAAAGGCCTTCTCGGCGTCAAGGGAGGCAATCACCTCATCCCCCCCTCTCCCAGCCACTCGCTCAATAACCGTGAACAGCCTCCGTAAATTTATGTCTGTTCCTTTGCCCGGCATAAATCCAGTCTAATCCCCGTTAATCAAAGAGAGTATCACCGCACCAAGCCGATTCGCCAATACCTTAGTGAATATCTTCGCATCAACATTTAGTAACGAAATCGGCCTATACGACGAGCAGAGAGTAGGGTCCTTCCCCAGTTTGGGGATCATCACAACAACTGCCGCTGCATGGAGGGGGGCAGCGAGTGCCTCCGGAGGGAGGTCAGCAGGGCACCCCGATATCGCGCTCCCAGGTAGGCACTGTGTGTCTTGAAGAATTCGGCCGGCAGACCGTCATCTCCGGAGGTCTTTCCCGCCTGCAAGGAGGCGATCGCCACCTGGATCTCTTTCAGAGTGATCGGAGCGTCTAGTGACGCGCGAGCTGCCTCCGAAAGAGCAGGAAAGACTAGGCCGTCCAAGAAGGAGTGTAGTTCCTCAGGCGAATAATCAACTCTAGATGAATACAGCCCTTCATAGTAGGCAGCAAAGCAAGCGTTTATTGCACTTGGGTCGGATAACAGGTCCCCGGACGTACTCCGGATACTGGCAATAGGGACAGAGTTGGTCGGATCTCTAGAAATCCATGCCAACAGCCGGCCTGTCTTTTCCCCCTGTTCGAACACTCTCTGAGACCGATAGAGGAGCTGCTTCCTTGCCGCCGTCAGCCTAAGGAGTTGAACCTCCCGTACCGCCACCTGGAGATCCACCCTCCGCTGCTCCCCACCGGCCTCTGCGTACTGTGCTTCCAGCGATCGAGCTCTGTCCTCTGCCCGGGCAAGTGAGGCCCAGGAGGAGGCACGAACAGACTGAATGAGGGACTGGTATTTATTCCTAACCAAAAGTTTGAACCCCTCCCAGCGCTCCGGAGACTCATCTCCCGGAGCATCGGAAGACCAGTACTCAGCTATATAGGATTCCATATCCGGTTCTATCCTATCATCGGACACCCAGTACCTCGAGAGACGCCAAAGGCCTCCACTCAGGGCTAGACCAGTATGCAACCGAAGTAGAATGGGGGCATGGTCTGAAATCCCCCTAGGGAGCACAGAGATCTCTTGCACTTTAGTTAAGATAGGGCTGCTGGCATACAGAAGGTCAATCCGTGACATGGCTGCGTGGGTGGCTGAGCTACACGTAAAGCTTTTTATCCCTGGATTCCTCCATCTCCAAATATCCGTAAGGCCAACGGCCTCCGCCCAGCGGGAGAGCGGGGAGTCAACCGCAGGCCCAGAGGACATCCTATCCAAATTTGGGCAGGGTACCATATTGAAGTCCCCAGCTAAGAGGACCGCAGTGGCGGAGTAGGACGCCACTAGCTGAATAATCTTGTTGAGGAGTCCAATAGTAGCAGGGGGGGATTATACAGGCCCACCAAAACCATCGGCATACCAGCCAGTACGGCATGTACCACCACATAATTACCCTCCGGATCCAAATGTAGGTCAAGCAGCGTAAACATTAGGGACTTACGAATTAGGATGCTAACTCCTCTGGCCCTACTCGAGTGGGTGGCATGATAGTAGTGCCCAACCCACGGTTTACGCAGGCTAAGAATCCTGCCACCCACTAGATGCGTCTCCTGTAGAATACAAACGTCCGGGGAGTAACGCTGAAGAAATTTAAAAACCAATGCCCGCTTAATTTTTGAGTTGAGCCCCCGGACATTCCATGAGACTATTGAGACTATTGAGAGGGAAGCCATTGTAAAACAGGGAAAAATAAAAAGAAGAATAAAAAAGCAACAACAAAAAGGGATAGGGAGGCAGCAGATACCTGCATCCACATGCCCGGGCACGGCCGCCAGGACTGGCAATGTAGAAGGACCACCGCCCCCACCCCCAAATGCACATGTACATATCTGGATTCAAGCATATTGTCTATTCCTTCAAACAGTAACCAAACACATAAAAAGAAAAGGAAAACTAAAAGAAAACGTATAATGTTAACATCCCCAACTCCCCCCCACCCTGTACATTCATCAAAACCAGAATGCACCTGGATCCCCCCAACAAAAGTGGAAAAAATAAACAATCTCCTGGCACAGCCAGGGGCACAGTTCTTAGCTGGAGTCTGACAGTGGCAAGCAACACGCGGTCATGATCCATGGCAGTCCCATACAGACAGGCATCCCAGGGGCAGGGTACACCCGGCATTCCCACAGTGAAGCAGAATAACATAGAACATCTCCCTCTGTCCCAACCGGATCATGCAGCCGGCCACCACCCCCTCCCCCCAGGGCAAGTCTTGGGGCTCTCAATCTTCCAGTGTATACAGGGGTCGCCAAAAGCAGATTTCCAGCGTGGTCAACCCCAGGAGAGAGGAATGATAATAGTGATAATAATAATAATCATCGAGGCCCCAGCATAGTCCCCCCCAAGCAGAGGACAGGGAAGGACGTGGGGGTAGCAGGCCAGGCCGCACCTCGTCAGGGGGCCCCCAGCAGTCTCAGGGTCCAGGGAGGAAGGCATGAGAACAAAGTCTGCATCTCAGGTGGGGCGCCCAGGGGCAAACAGGAAAAAAAACAGCCAAACAGGGAGCTACTCACGGGACCACCAGAACAGTAGGCTTCAGCTGCGGGGCAGGGTGTCAATCCATCTAGCAGCCTCCTCGGGTACAGTGAAGAATCGAACGGTCTCACCATCCACTACCCGCAGGCGGGCCGGGAACATCATGCTGTACTTCACGTTCCGGGCACGGAGGGACTGCTTCACCGCGTCAAAGGATTTCCGCCTCTTCTGCGTATCCACCGCAAAGTCCGGGAAGAACATGATCTTGGTGGCCTCGAACCGGACAGCCTCAATCTTCCGTGCCTCCCGCAGAACCAGATCCCGGTCTCTAAAGTTCAGCAGTTTGAAAATGAAAGTGCGCGGGGGGGCTCCAGGGGGACCGCGAGCAGCCGGCATCCTGTGTGCTCTCTCCACTACGAAGTGCGCAGAGAATGCAGCCTGGGGGAACAGCTCACGGAGGAGCCGCTCAGTGAAGGCCGGCGCGTCTGACCCCTCGGATCCCTCTGGGAAACCGACAATCCGCAAGTTGTTGCGTCGGTTCCGGTTCTCGGCGTCCTCAGACTTGGCTTTCAGATGTTTTAGCCTGACTTGCACCGTGTGGAGCGTGGCTGTATGATCATGGAGGACATCCTCAGCGTCCCCCAGACGGCGCTCCGTCTCCGCCACGCGGCCCCGGATCTTATCCTGGTCCCGCCGCATGAGACCCATCTCTGCCTGGAGGGAGTCAATTTTCGCCGTAAGTGCTGCCTGGCAGCCATTGATAGCTTGCATCAGGGCCGAAAAATTTGCGTCCGCCGTGAGAGCCGGACCAGCTTCAGCCGTCTGTGTCGCCATGTTGGAGGTCCTCTCCACGTGTGCGGCCGCAGCTGAGAGGGGGGGAGACGGCCGGGTTTTCACTGCCGCCCGGGACCCGTTCTTGTACTTTTTCCGGGTCTGCACCATCAGCCAACACCAGCAGAGAGGATGAGGGGTGCCCCCGCCAGATCAGGATAGGCAAAAAGGATGATATCCCCTCCGTTTCAGCAGAGCTCTGCTCCTACACGTCCAGCTCGGTTGCCATCTTGGCCACGCCCCCTGAAACTTCCCTCTTAAAGTGAAGGTGCGTGTTATACGCCAATAAATACGGTATATCCAAATATGCCTGAGCTCATCTCATTACTCACACAGCCACAGAGGCAAGAGTATTCTTGTTGGGCAGTGTATTAATGCTCAAATGAACACACTAAGACTGAATTTTAATGGTTCAAAGAATGTCAGGCAGAATGGTCGGCGCTCGCACATGTTCACTTCATCAAATCTGGCCCTCTTTGAAAAAAGTTTGGACACCCCTGCTTTATGCTTTATAATTTGTGCAGTCAGTATTTTGCTTATTTAATGGTGCTGTGAGCACTTGTATAACATTACTACATTGCAAATTTCATAACAATTTGTTATTGGTATAGCTGGCAGTAGTTCATGCAACTGGACTTATTAATAAATCTTTAAAAAGTTTCACCTACATATTTAAGTAGCTTAGTCAGTTCAAATTAGTGTCAGCAACATATTATAGCATTTATACTCACATGGGCAACTCAGTCAGTTTAATCCAATCACCATGGTGACATGAAATGTGTCAGGACAAATGTTTATTGGCCAGGAGCATTACTGAAGACATGAGGAGCTGTTAATGGTACTGCTTCATTAATGATCTTGGACAATCAGTATCTGATTTGACACATTTAATGACACTAGTGTGTTTGAAGTAGGCTGATCAACTTGCCCATGTGAATATTATTCAGGTATGTTCCCAACACTACCAACTGCACTGAGTAGAGCCTCTCATGCACTATTTTTTTCTGTTCAACCCAGCAGAGCGACGCAGTGCTGAAAGCTGAAATTTTGCACCCAGCGCGTCCCCGAGATGCCGATGCGCGTGCCTGGCGGTCGCGATGTCCGCCAGGTACCCGCCGATCGGCAGTTTTAGAGCAGGGACGTTGAGCTCTGTGTGTAAACACAGAGCTCCACGTCCTGTCAGGGAGAGGTGACAGATGCTGTGTCCCTTGTACATAGGGAGACAGCATCGGTCACCTCCCCCAGTCACCCCCCTCCACCCACACAGTTAGAACATACCCAGGACTCACATTTAACCCCTTCCTCACCACCTAGTGTTAACCCCTTCACTGCCAGTCACATTTATACAGTAATTAGTGCGTTTTTATAGCACTGATCGCTGTATTAATGTGAATGGTCCCAAAAATGTGTCAAAAGTGTCCGATGTGTCCGTCGCAATATCGCAGTCCTGCCAAAATTCTCAAATTGCCGTATTACTAGTAAAAAAAAAAAAAAAAATTGTCAGAATTCTATCCCCTATTTTGTAGTCACTATAACCTTTGCGCAAACCAAATACTTTACGCTTATTGCGATTTTTTTTTTTTTTTTTACCAAAAATATGTAGAATAAATATCGGCCTAAACTGAGGAAAAAATATATATATATTTTTTTGCAAAAAATTGATATTTATTATAGCAAAAAGTAAAAAATATTGTGTTTTTTTTTTCAAAATTTTTGCACTTTTTTGTTTGGGAGCCACGTCGCACGACTGCGCAATTTTAATTTAAAGCGACGCAGTGCTGAAAGCTGAAATTTCGCCTGGGCAGGAAGGGGGTATATGTGCCCAGTAAGCAAGTGGTTAAATCCTGTGGCTGAGGACTCCTGACTATCCATTCTGTGATCTCAGACAGTCTGTGGCAGAGACTGTTTCTATACTGTCCGTGCATCATTCGGGCTGCTAGGTCATGTGAGAGTGGTCTATCCGGGTGAGCAATACCCATTTAGGAGTGAGTGGTGAATACTGGAACTTTAAATAGTTGTTGTGCATTCTGTACCTGAACCTTCCCCTTCTCTATATTTTATTCACAAGTTTTATGCAGAGAAAAATAAAGCCTAAAGTTGAAGGTTTTACATCCTGTGTGGACATTGCAGTTTCTACTTCGACTTCTTCCCCTGGACAACGAACTTAGAGGTAACGTGCAAAACCCCAAATCTAAACCAGCAGCTCCTTTGGGGGGTAGTTCTACATATTTATTACCAATGATCATCAGTTCTAGCTAATGACCATAATGCTTCATTTTCCTAATTGAGGTATTTCAGGAAATTACCACATTATGGCCACTAGATGGAGCTGATGAAATAAACATATTTGGCAAAATAAGAGGCCTATTCATGGCCATTGTGTGAATGCTTTAGACATTCACCCAGTGTTTTCATATATATATATATATATATATATATATATATATATATATATATATATATATATATACACACACCCCATAGTAAATGACTTGCGTTAAATCTATGGAAGCCTTTGAATGAGTGGTGAAACAAGGTGATAAGGTGAATAATAAGGAGTATAAATGCTAGAGGTTTTTTTTTATTATTATTATTATCAACACTTATCTGAACTATGGTAGCAACATGGGTGAGTGGTAAAATTTCTTCAACTAAACAAGTTCTGTTAAATGTGAAAAACTTGACAAACATGGCTGTTGTGTTGCACTACAAACAATGGGGGGTAACAATAGATGATAACTGGAAGTAGTGACAATGAACTGGGTGACAAAGATTATTATAGTGTGTGAAACAACCAGTTCAAGGGTCTTGGACAATACACAGCTACAATAAAGGTTCACCAACTACTTATATTAACCACTTCCATACTGGGCACTTAAACACCCTCCTGACCAGACCAATTTTCAGCTTTCAGCGCTCTCACACTTTGAATGACAATTACTCAGTCATGCAACACTGTACCCAAATGATTTTTTTGTCCTTTTTTCCCCACAAATAGAGCTTTCTTTTGGTGGTATTTGATCAACTCTGCGGTTTTTATTTTTTGCGATATTAATGAAAAAAGACTGAAAATTTGGGGGAAAAAATATTTTTTCTTAGTTTCTGTGATAAAATTTTGCAAATTATTAATTTTTCTTCATAAATTTTGGCCACAATTTATACTGCTACATGTCTTTGATAAAAATAACCCAAAGTTTTTGGAAATTTTTTGGTCTGTGTGAAAGTTTTAGAGTCTACAAGCTAGTGCAAATCATAAAAAATTATCACATCTGATCACACCTGATGTACTGAAGGTCTCTCTCATTTCTTGACACCCTAACAAGCCAGGAAAGTACAAATGCCCACAGATGGCACTGATGAGGCGGCACAGATGGCACTGAGGCGGCACAGATGGCACTGAGGTGGCACAGATGGCACTGAGGCGGCACAGATGGCACTGAGATGGGTACTGATGTGCTCCGATGAGGCCTGTGTACTGGTGGACACAGGTGGGCACTAATGAGGCGGCACAGATGGCACTAATGAGGCGGCACAGATGGCACTAATGAGGCGGCACTGAGATGGGTACTGATGAGATGGGTACTGATGTGCACTGATTGACTGCGGCACAGGTGGGCACTGATGAGGTGGCACAGGTGGGCACTGATGAGGTGGCACAGGTGGGCACTGATTGTAGATGGGCACTGGGCACAGGTGGCACAGGTGGGCACTGATGGGCACGGTGATACTGGTGGTACTGATGGGCATGGTGGTACTGATGGGCACGGTGGTACTGATGGGCGTACGGTTGGCATGGTGGGCACCGGTGGGCACAGGTGGGCATGGTGGTACTGGTGGGCACGGTGGTACTGGTGGGCACACGGTGGTACTGGTGGGCACACGGTGGTACTGGTGGGTACTGGTGGGCACAGTGGTACTGGTGGGCACTGGTGGTACTGGGGGCACAGATGGTTCTGGGGGGAATGTGGTACTGGGGGGCACAGATGGTCCTGGGGGGCACAGATGGTCCTGGGGGCACTGATTGTTCACTTTTTTTTTCCCCAAAGCGCTGTAGCTCCGTTTTCTCTCCCTCCTCACATGCGCTGTCTGTGTGAGGAGGGAGAGTCGGCAATGAGAGATGATCTCATATGTTTACATATGAGATAATTTCTCATTGGCCACACAGATCGCGCTGTAAATAGCCGCTGTGATTGGCTATTTAACGCGATCTGCGTTTGGCTGTGTCCGAGGGACACGGCCAGCACAAGAGTTCCCCGCTGCGCGCTCGGGAGCGCACGCGGGAAACGCCAAAAGGGGCGGCCGTAAAAACACGGCCAGTCAGGGATTCAGGGCTGCGCTGCGGCCGTACAAAGTTGTACGGCTGTCAGCAAGTGGTTAAATACCCTTGTATGAGATGTTTAGCATGCTCATTCCAGAGATCTTCAAGCATGCTCTCAATATACAGTAAGAATCATTCGATGAGTATGAGTGGGTTGTACTAAGAGTTTGCCTTTATTTACTTGAAGAGTTAAAGGAGTCGTTAAGGAATTATTATTTTTTTGCTGAAATGACTGTTTACAAGGTATAGAGACATAATAGTTAACTGATTCCTTTAAAAAAATGATTGAAAATAGATAAAAATCAATCATATAATGTACCTGCAGTTTCAGTTTCGTTTTTGCATCTAGTTTCATGCTTCTGTGATGTACAGAGACACAGAGCCAATACAGAGCAGTGTTTGGTTCTGAGGGGTTTTAGACACACAGTAATCACACCTCCTTGATTAGTGAACACAAAGAGAAAGCTCCCAGGACTTTTTTCATCAGGAAACAGACAACCAGAAAGTGTCCAGAACAGAGAAGGATTACAGCAACATCATAGCAAAAAAAAACTAACAATGAGGACATGAAACCAGGACTGCAGTAAGGTAAAGGAAGCTATTTAGCTAAAAAAATTAAAAAAATCCTTTAGTGACCCTTTAAATCAAAAACGACAAAGAATATTTTCATGTGAGCCAACGATCCCATTATTTGCATATAAAAGGCTACCAAATGTCAGTGAATAATTGACCCCGTTTCCTTCTTCAGTACTATACCATTCCTATTTGAAATGCTTATAATTTTCTGAAGGCAAAAGCATTACACAATGTCTGCATATTTCCCTGCTTTGCATGGTAATACTGTGATTTGTACACCATCATTCTTTATTACTACTTCTAGTCTGAAGATGTGTGAGCGCCAATTATTTTAAATAAAGCTGAAAGTTAAATTGTTTTTCACTTTTCTTGTATTTAATGTACATACATTTAAGATGGCACTAATGGTTAAATTAAAAATGTACTGTGCCGTATTTTTTTTTCTTTTTTTATAAAATAACTAAAGCTGACCATGCACGGCATCATTTTTTTCTAAAGATACCACTGATTTGATGATGAGATTCAAGAAATATATGGCATAAAGCCCAATTGAACCCTCTATATTTATTACTATACTGTAATGAATTTAGGCAGTATGATGTCTTGAAAAAGTATTCATACCCCTTGAAATTTTCCACATTTTGTCATGTTACAACCAAAAACATAAATGTATTTTATTGTGATTTTATATGATAGACCAATACAAAGTGGCACATAATTGAGAAGTGGAAGGAAAATGATAAATGGTTTTCAAAATGTTTTACAAATAAATATGTGAAAAGTATGGCATGTATTTGTATTTGGCCCCCTTTATTCTAATACCCCTAACTAAAAATCTAGTGGAACCAATTGCCTTCAAAAGTCACATAATTAGTAAATAGAGTCATTCTGTATGCAATTTAATCTCAGTATAAATATAGCGGTTCTTTGAAGCCCTCAGAGGTTTGTTAGAGCAGTGGTCATCAACCCTGTCCTCAGGGCCCACTAACATGCCAGGTTTGCAAGATAACTGAAATACATCACAGGTGATGTAATTTGCTGCTCAGCGATTGCAGTATTCTAGTCTGCATCTCTCCAAGGTAATATATAAAATCTAGCCTGTTAGAGACGGTTCACACTGGGGCGACTCAGCTGCCTGACAAGTCGCGTCCCATTCTATTCACCAGAACCATTCTAATAAAAAGGTTCTTGTACGACTTTGGGGGCGACTCGGGGCAACTTCTATACAGAAGTCATTTTGCAAGTCGCCTCTGAAGTCGCCTTGCCGAGTCGCCCCCAAAGTCGTGCCGGCCCAGTGTGAACCGGCTCTTAGTGGGCCCTTAGGACAGGGTTGATGACCACTGTGTTAGAGAACCTTAGTAAAACAAACAGCATCATAAAGGCCAAGGAACAAAAACAGGTCAGGGATAACAATGTGGAAAAGTTTAAAGCAGGGTTAGGATTTAAAAAAGGATCCCAAGCTTTGAACATCTCATAATCCATCATTCCAAAAATGGAAAGAGTATGGCACAGCTGCAAATCTAAAAAAAAAACATGGCCGTCCACCTAAACTGACAGGCCGGGCAAGGAGAGTATTCATCAGAGAAGGAGCCAAGAGGCCCATGGTAAGGCTGGATTCACACCTATGCAGTTTTAGTGCTTTTTGCATTTTGCTCTGCAGTCCGTTTAACATGGTTTCCTATGAAAAAAGTTCTGTAGTGCAAATCTGCAAAACGCAAAAAGCACTAAAAATGCATAGTTGTGAATCCAGCCTAATGACCCATACACACGATCCGAATATCGGACGAAAACGATCGTCCGATGATGGATCGTACGATTTTCGGATCGTGTGTACACTACTTTCGAGAGCCGATCACGACCGTTCATCCGATATTTTTCGATCGGACATGCGCGAAAATTTTCCTCGTACGATGTCAGATCGTACGATTTTCATTTAGTCAGTACAGCCGTCGTCCGACAATACAATACAAATACATTACAACACGTGACATCACTTCCGATCTTTTTTTTCTGTCGTACGAGAATTTTCGTGAGTTTAATAACCTATTTTATTTTACTTGCGATTATTAAGCGAAAAAAGTTGTACGATCCATCGGCCGATATTCGGATCGTGTGTATGGGCCATAACTCTGGAGGAGCCACAGAGATCCACAGCTCAGGAGGGACAATCTGTCCACAGGACAACCATTAGTTGTGTACTTCACAAATCTGGCCTCTATTGAAGAGTGGCAAGAAGAAATCCATAAGAAGTCCTGTTTGCATTTTAAAAGAAGCTATGTGGGGGACACAGCAAACATGTGGAAGAAGTTGCTCTGGTCAGATAAGACAAAAATTTTACTTTTTGGCCTAAAAGCAAAACACTATGTGTGGCAGAAAACTAACGCTGCCACGTGAAATAGGGTGGTGCAGCATCAGGGGCGGACTGACTATTCGGTCAGTCGGGCACTGCCCGAGAGCCCTGTGGTAGGAGGGCCCAGGCTGGCTCAGTCCGCCCCTGGAGGTGCCCGTAGATTAATAAAAAAAAAAAAAAAAATCTTGAAAACGATACCACCGAGGAATCAGTAAAACCCTTCAAATCCCGGTTGATACGGCTATATGAGAGCTGGCCGGGGTGGATCATCAGTCACAGATGAGCCGTCATCCGTGCAGGGATGGTTTTAGTAACAGGCGCTCCGGCCACCTCTCCCCCTGGGGAATTCAGCCGAGGGGTGGGGCCATTCATCACTGCCGTGGGGGACAGCTGGTAATGGAGCTGGAAGCTGCAGAGTGCACGTGGAGGCTGAGAAGAGTCACCTTGGAATTTTCCTTCCCCTACGGCACCCACACTGACCTGCCTTGTGTGCAGCAGCAGGTCAGTGTGATACAAATACAGCAGCAGTTAGTGTCTGTGTTATAATAAGAAAAATGAGCCATGTGCTGAGTGTTCCTTCTTGCCCTGTGCTCAGGGGCGGACTGACCATTGAGGAACTCGGGCACTGCCCGAGGGCCCCATGCCACTAGGGGGCCCCATCAGGGTTGCCAGGCTCATTAAAACCAGGGACAGTATGTAAAAATCTGTGTGTTTTTTTACATCTGTCCCTGATATTTCCAAAACCGACATGCTTTTGATGTAAAAATCCTGAGATTTTAGCTGCCCCGCCTCTGTACTGCCACCTGGCTTGGTGGCCATCTGTAAACCTTGGGGGCCCCATAATCTTCTATTGCCCGGGGGCCCCCATGAGTTGTCAGTCCGCTCTGCCTGTGCTGTGCCTATTTACCAGGTGGCAGGTGCTATTCACTAGTGCACACTGACGTCTGGTACACTGAATGCCACTCAGTGTATAGATATCAGTGTTATATATAGGGAATAGCACTTAGCCCTAGTTCACATTGGAGCAATTTGCCATGTGATTTGACATGTCAAATCACAGGCAATTGCCGGCTATGACAATACCCGAATCAGTGCGATGCCACATTTGCACTGATTCCCAAAAATAGTTTCTGTACAGCTTTTGGCAACTTCTGGGTACGATTTCCATAGACATCTGTTCCTTACATTGGTGATCAGTGAGAAGAATGTCCCTTACATTGGTGATCAGTGGGAAGAATTTCCCTTACATTGGTGATCAGTGAGAAAAATGCTTCTTACATTGGTGATCAGTGGGAAGAATGTTCGTTACATTGGTGATCAGTGGGGAAAACAGGGGGCCCCAGGATCTCCTATTGCTCCGGGGCCCCATGAGTTGTCAGTCCGTCCCTGGACGGCATTATGTTGTAGGGATGCTTTTCTTCAGCAGGGACAGGGAAGCTGATTACCGTTGATGGGAAGGTGGCTAGGGCCAACTACAGGGAAATGTTAGAAGAAAACCTGTAATGCCTCGTACATGCGATCTGGCTTTTGCCCAGCCAAACTCACATCCCAATTCTGACGGAATTCCATCGGAGTAAAAGAGAACATGTTCTCCATCTAAACTCCGATGGAATTCCTCTGAAAAAATTCTGATGGGCATACACACGGTCGGAATTTCCGATGGAAAATGTCAGTCTGACTTTTTACACTGGAAATTCCCATCGTGTGTACAGGGCCTTAGAGTCTGATAAAGACTTGAGACTGGGTGAAGGTTCACCTTCCAGCAAGACACGACCATAAACATACAGCCAGAGCTACAATGGAATGGTCTAGATAAAAGCATATTCATGTTTTAGAATGGCCCAGTAAGAGTCCAGACCTAAATCCAGTTGAGAATCTGTGGCAGTACATGAAAATTGCTGGTCACAGACGCTCTCCATCTAATCTGACAGAGCTTGAGCTATTTTGCAAAGAAGAATGAGCAAAAATGTCACTCTCTAGATGTGCAAAGCTGGTAGAGACATACTCAAAAAGACTTACAACTATAATTGCAGAGAAAGGTGATTCTACAAAAGCATTGACTCAGAGGGGCTAAAAACAAATGCACACCACACTTTTCACATGTTTATTTGTAAGAAAGAAAAAAAAACATTTTTTTTTCTCTTTCTACTTCACAATTATTTGCCACTTTGTGTTGGTCTATCACATAAAATACGTTTACGTTTTTGGTTGTAACATGACAAAATGTGGAAACTTTCAAGGGGTATGATTACCTTTTCAAGGCACCCTGTGCTGGCACCTTGAAGAGTTGGATCCTTGTTCTCGCACAAATGACACTTTGGGCCCGACAGCATGAGCATACAGCCTCCCCTCCCTCTTTTTTTTAAAGAATAAGGTCCCTTTACGAATTAAAAATCAAGATGGGCAGGAAAACATAGATCACGTGACGTTTGGGGAAATTGTGTCACATGATCAATTGGAAAGTTCCAGAACCGTGGTCCTTATTATATAAAGGTGCATTTTCCAGTCGGTTAGTGTTGGTACAACAGGCTCCCAGATCTCAAATGGTTCAACACCCCCCCCACCCTCACACTGATCCAATAAACAGCACTGCTTAGGGAGCTAGATCACTGTTGATTGGAGCAATGTTCACGGGGTGGGTTGGAGATTACGGCTGCTGCTTCTGTTAAGACATTTCTTCCCTCAGACCAGGAGACACAGATTGGCAGTAAAAAGAAAGATCTCCAGGTGTAGCAATGAGCTCTTCCAACATCTCAACTACCTGGTATTGCTTCCTACGATGTCCAAATAATTGTTTTTTTTGTGGATATTTTTTTATTATAATACATAAGAATATCAACATTTACAGAAAAGAAGAAAAATTAATTGTGTCAGTCATTTTTGGACCTCAACATTCATAATGGTACATAATGCATCCATACAGTATCTCACTAAATATCTCACCCCCGCCCATTTTTGTAAAAATGTTTGCAGTGCCCTGCTCCCAAAGATGGGGATGTCTGGGCCAATAGTTGGGCCCAGATCTGTTGAATTATATACAAATTTGCCTCTGTTCTGGCTGTGGTACTGCCTGGTAGTATTTTCCCTTGTTGCCTGTGGGTGGTGTTACCACTCCGGGCCCTTGTTGGAATGCAGGTGTACCATGGTGTATTGGGTGTCCCTCCTCAGCAGCAGTACAGTGGGAGTGGTGACCTAGCTGTGCATGCTGTCGCAGTCCCGCTAAAAATCCCTGATCGTCACCATTACTAGCAAAAACATTTTTAAAAAAATGTAAAAAGTCCCTAAAATATATCCCATAGTTTGTGGACGCTATAACTTTTGCGCAAACCAATCCAATATAAACTTTTTGGTATGTTTTCTTTGCCAAAAATATGTAGCTGAATACAAATTGTCCTTTTTTTTTATTATTGTATTAAGAATGTTTGTTTTATAGCAGAAAGGAAAACAAATGTTTTTTTTTTTTAATTGCAAAATATAGCAAAAAATAAATAAAAACCGCAGAGGTGGTCAAATACCACCAAAATAAAGCTATTTGTGGGGGAAAAATTACATACATTTTATTTGGGTACAACATTGCATTCCTGAGCAATTGTCAGGGCATTTTCACCCCCTTCCTGCCCAGACCAATTTTTAGTTTTCAGCGCTGTTGCACTTTGAATGACAATTGCGCGGTTATGCAACACTGTACCCAAATTAAATCTTTATGTTTTTTTCCCCACACAAATAGAGCTTTCTTTTGGTGGTATTTGATCATCTCTGCGGTTTTTATTTTTTGCGCTATAAAACAAAAGAAGAGCGACAATTAAAAAAAAAAACACAATATTTTTTATTTAATAAATATCACAATTGTTTTTAAAAGAACATTTTTTTTCCTCAGTTTAGACCGATACGTATTCTTCTACGTATTTTTGGTAAAAAAAAAAAAAAAACGCAATAATCGTATATTGATTGGTTTGCGCAAAAGTTATAGCGTCTACAAAATAGGTGATAGATTTATGCAGTGGACAAAACTTTCTAAAAGTTCTAAAAGTTGTCTAAGGGGGCATCCCTGGTAGTCCAGTGTGGGTGCCCATCCCTGGTGGTCCCGGCAGCATCCTTGTGGTCCTGGGCTGGCATCCAAGGGAAGGCTGCGCTGATAAACAATCAGTACAGACCACCCCTGTCAGGAGAGCAGCCGATTGGCTCTCCTCTACTCAAGTCTGTCAGACGCGAGTGAGGAAAAGCCGATAAACGGCTCTTCATGTTTACATATCGTGATCAGCCGTGATTGGACATGGCTGATCACGTGGTAAAGAGCCTCCGTTGGATCGATGTGTTAGACCAGGGATTCTCAAACTATGGCCCTCCAGCTGTTGTAGAACTACATATCCCATGAGGCATTGTAACACACTGACATTGGGAATGTAGTTCCTGATGGGAATTGTAGTTCCTGAACGACTGGAGGGCTGTAGTTTGAAGACCCATGTGTTAGACTGACACACTACACTACGGGGGCGCGTTGGCTGTTATCCTGCTGGACATCATATGGTATCCAGTCAGGATAACTAAACCACTGCCTAGCCATCATTTTGCTATAGGATGGGCGGGAAGTGGTCAGAGGCGTATCCAGTGAAAATGGCGTCTATGGAAAGCACTGAAACTGCGCCCCCTGTCGAAACATTTGAAACTCATCTTTCAGATAATCTTACCAAAAAAAAAGCTAACAAAACTAGTGATATTTATCATCCCTTGTGACACCTTGGGTAGTGACATATCCTCTTTATGGAGAAATCTGGGGTTTATTAGACCCCTGATCCCTCCTCTGCCCTCCAAGGCCAGGTAAATGCAGAACCAATACTGGAAGTAATGAAATCTTCATCACTTAAGGCCTCAGTTTTCACAGAGGAGGGGGAGAAACTGATGTTCCTCCTTCTTTGTGCGCTGCCAATCCGACCAGATGGAATGGGAGAGCCTGGGAGAACAGGGTAGGGCTGTGGCTAAACGCAGCATAGATAGCGCTGCCATTGTCCATTAGCAAAGGTGCTGAAAAGGAGATCCTGCCTATGCTCAGGAGGAGGGAAGAAGAGACCCTCAGACCCTGGGAAGTGCCTTGCTGTCCAGCCACTCATCAGCGCCCCCTTCATATGGCACCCATGGCACTTGCCATGGCTGCCATATCCTAGATACGCCACTGGAAGTGGTAAAGGGAGCCTTTTTTTATCACGACTGAGCACAGCATGTCAAAAGACGGCGGGAGGAAGATGCTGTTCTGGCCAGATGTCATATGACATTGCGCCTTTAAAAGCCACTAGGGGCCGCATCACTGGGGAACCGATGCTCATGCCCGGCGCAATTGCCCAGTAACAGATCCACAACCTGTCAGGGAGAGGGGACTGATGGTGTGTCCCTTGTACATAGGGACAACCATCGGTCACCTCTCCCAGTCACTCCCCTCCCCCTACAGTAAGAATCACTCCCTAGGGAATACATTAATCCCTTGATCGCCCCCTAGTGTTAACCCCTTTCCTGCCAGTCACATTTATGCAGTAATCAATGCATTTTTATAGCAGGGATCGCTGTATAAATGTGAATGGTCCCAAAAATGTGTCAAAAGTGTCCGATGTGTCCGCCGCAATATCACAGTCACAATAAAAATCGCTGATCGCCGTAATTAATAGTAAAAAAAAAAAAAAAAAAAACTTGTCCCTCTTCTTTTGTTTATAGCGCAAGAAATAAAAACCGCAGAGGTGATCAAATACCACCAAAAGAAAGCTCTATTTGTGGGGAAAAAAATGATACAAAATTTCATTTGGGTACAGTGTTGCGTGACCGCAATTGTCATTTAAAGTGTGACAGCGCTGAAAGCTGAAAATTGGTCTGGGCAGGAAGGGGGTGAAAGTGCCCGGTAGGCAAGTGGTTAATCATTTTAGCTCTTGCACCTGTATATTATGGGTAATTTTTTAAATTTCTGCAATGAACTGTTTTTTTTTTTTTGTGATAACTTTTATGCTGCGCCTTGTCACAGCGTCAAAAGGGTTATATGTCACCAGGGTTCTCACTTATGCAGGTTCATGGGGTCTGAGATGTTTGTTCTGACTGGAGAAAAACGAGTTTTGCAATTTTCTTCAGAACTGGTAACACATTTTACAGGAAACCAGATTGTGCTGGTGTACACAGCCCTTTAAGGCCTGTTACATATCTTTGCAGGTTGCAGTTTGCATATTCCAGGTGCATTTAGCATTTTTCAATACACGTTTTTGATCCATGGAACCAAAAAAAAGTTCCTGGCCCTTTCAATAAAATGCACAGATGTGAACGTGAACGTGACCCATAGGAAACCGTGTTAAATGCATAACTGAAAATGCAAAAAAAAGTTCTCCAAACTGTGGCCCGAGGGCCAGATGTGGCTCTTTGCTAGCCTTAATCCGGCCCTTGGGCACTATTCCTCCCACCGACACCAACAATGGGGCACTATTTCTTCCACAGATACCAATGATGGGATACTATTCCTCCTACTAAGAGGGGCACTACCCCTCCTATTGACCATCAACCCTGAGGCCATATTTATTTTTACTGATTCAGGGCACAGGACATTTCTACCCCCACTTGCCACAATCCGGCCCTCCTAAAGTCTGAAGGACAAGAAAATGGCCCTTTGTTTGAAAAGTTTGGAGACCCCTGGTCTAGGGGCTGTCTATGGTTCAGGGCGTCTTTCCTCTGGAAACAAGCTGCAGTAAAAACACATACTTCCTAACATTTTGGGATGGGAATAAGGGACACCTACTAACAAATGTGTGTTGGCATAGGACACGCCCTCTGCCACACCCCTTTAAAGGAGAATTAACAAAAAAAGTTAATTAAAGGACTTTTTTTTTTTAAAACCACTACTATTCCCTTATATTGGCTTTTATATGTACAAATGCAGCTATTTAGAAATTGGATGAAAGGTTTAGCACTGGGAAACACTTTTTGAAAGATAAAAAGTGCATTTTATATACAATTATATGGTTTAGGATCAAAATGAGGGAAAAATGAGGAGCTCTGAGGAACAGAGGGACATTACTCCAAATCAGGGACAGTCCCTCGAAATTAGGGACAGTTGGGAGCTATGACAAACAGCATGAGTGACCAAGCACTAGAAAAGTTTCTATGTGGACCTCAAGAAGAGACCATCTATCCAGGATGACAACTGAAAGAGGTACTCAGGCCTGGTTTACATCTATGCATTTTTTTTTCAGTTTTGCAGAAACATACTACAGTCCATGTAACATGGTTTCCTATGGGTAACATTCACATCTGTGCATTGTATGGAACAGGCCAGAGACGTTTTTTCTAGTTTTCGGTTTCATAGACTTCAATGGATAAAAAACATGCAAAATGCATCTGGAATATGCAAACTGCAACCTGCCCAGGTGTGAACCAAGCTTGAGGCTGGATTCACACCTACGTATTTATTGTGTTTTTTTGCATTTTGCAGATTTGCACTACAGTCCATTTAACATAATTTCCTTTGGAACACGTTCTGTAGTGCAAATCTACAAAATGCAAAAATCAACAAAAATCCATAGGTGTGAATCAGGCCTAAGGCTCTATTCACACGAATGCGTTTTTTGATGCTTTTTGTATTTTGCAGAATTTTTTTTTTAACATGGGTTCCTATGGAACATGTTCACATCAATGCAATTTTGTGCCTCTGTGTTTTTTGGAAGGGTCAGGGACTTTTTTTCCCACAAAATGCAGTGTTTTGCATGTAATAGAATTCAATCGACCCGCATCCAAAACGCATGTACCGTGTTTTTATGGCGAGTGTCGCAATTTGCATTTTTTTTACACTGTATATAGCTAGCGCCCCCTTACTTTCTGTAGGGGCGTTACACTAAAGTTAGTGGGGAATGGGAGAGTTACGCAGCTCCCATTAACAATTTGTCAAATTTCAGGCTGCTGTAATTTCAGAACTGTCCTGTAGGTCAGTCTGCGCTCCAGGGGGGTGTTCCCACCCCTGGGCAGCAGCTGGCGCTAGAGGGGTTCTGGCAGACTCGTTTTCCTCAGCAGCCAATCAGAGGGGTTGGTTCCCTCGCTAGGGCATGCTGGGGGAGGCTATATCTGGGGCAGCCGCGGGGTCCAAGTTCCAGGTGCGACATCCA
The DNA here is from genome assembly GCA_029574335.1 of Rana kukunoris. NCBI lineage: Eukaryota > Metazoa > Chordata > Amphibia > Anura > Ranidae > Rana > Rana kukunoris. Next base: position 225,659,638 of record CM056050.1, on the reverse strand, counting down.
CCTTCAGGGTGTGCGCATCCATGGACCCCGCAGCCGTGGCCTACCTGGCCGAAGTTGCGCACCATGCGGAGCTTCACCCTGACATAGAGAGGGATCCCAGTAGCTGCTGGGTCCCAAACCTTTCCTAAAAGGATCCCAAGCTGGGAGCTGTACGGTGGCGGATTGGCTTGAGGAGAACCAGGAGGCAGGTGATCCAATAGGGCTTGAACGAACCATCAGGGATCTGGTGACCGGGAGATTGACATGTACACTTCAACTGTCAACCCTGACTAAATTCACTGGGAGGACTCGCTCATTCAAGTACTAGGCCTGTGGCAGAGGCCCGAGCCAGGCCTGTGGCAGAGGTCTGGTCCTCCTAGCATTTGCAAATGACGCCTTGGCTGCCAGGCCTGTGGCAGAGGTCTGTCCGGGGGCACTTTACCCACTCTGACTGGAGTGGCGACGAACTGAGCTCATCATTGCTGAGAGCAGGATTGCTCTCTCTTCTTCATATCCAAGGCCTGATACTCAAGTTCTCTCTCTGCTTATCAACCTTTCCTGTCCTGTACCATGTTGATGTTGGCCATGTTGGGCCTTGGAATAAAGCATTGAAGAAAACCTAACTAAAGACTGGACATTCGCTCTCTATCTCAACTCACAAGTATCACCCCTAGACACCTGCAAGGTAACTCAACATGCCGATCCCACTTACAATCAGCGGCTCCTCCGGGGGTAGCGCTACACTAAGGAGGGGGCCGGGAAGCCGGTCGCCGCATCCTTAACAACCAATGAGTCGTCAGCTGGCTTCCCGGGGGGTGGCAATCGGATTCCGCCATCTTGCTACACCTCACAATCTACCATAGTAAAGATACACGAGAAGGGGGTAAGCGGACATCTTGTTACACCCATCAGAGTTTTCCATTTTACACCTATTTTTTAACAGTAAACTGAGTTTATATACTGAAATACAGTACCTAAAACTCTGCCTGACTTTATAGATGTTGGATTTTAAAAGCAGCGACAAGCCTGGTAATCGGACAGAAGTTTGCCGCTTTTAAAATTCAACACGTAAACATATACACAGAGTTGTAAGTACTGTATTTTACTATATCAACTCAGTTTACTGTTAGAAAAAAAGTGTACAATGCAAAACTCTGATAGGTGTACCAATATGTCTGCTTGCCCCTTCTCAGTGCATCTTTACTGTGGCGGAGTGTAGCAAGATGGCAGCGACGAAACAACACTTCCGATACCAATTCTGACGGAAACCCCAAGTGCAGAGCCTGTCAGGAAGTCGGCAGTGCACTAATCACAGGCAGTAAGACATTTCCCGGTCTCTGTAGCCACGCATTGGGACAATGTCTCAAGCCCCATACACACTATCAGTTTTCCTGACGGTTTTCCCTTCAGGTTTACCAAAACCATCTAATATGAGGTCAAACCTCAAGAGTTTCAATTTGTATGCAATCAGGCAGGCCCTTGCACTACATGGTTTTGGTAAACCTGATGAGAAAACCGTCAGGAAAACTGATAGTGTGTATGGGGCTTTACTGCCTGTGATTAGCGCAGCACAGTGCCGACTTCTTGGAGGACTCTGCACATGGGGCTTGCGAATACGACAGAGCTCATCCTTAATTAGCACACCCAAAGTCTCCAACTGGTTAAAGAACTGTGATCTAAACACAAAACATTGAGCATTGGTGTTGATAATTAGGTTTTCTGTATTTTTGGTCTGTACACACATGTATATTGGCCGATGGTGTTAAACAGGTAGACTTGAGGACCATCAAAAATGAAATAAAACCTATATAAGCAGTTCAGATCACTTTGCTGCATTGCAGAGCAGTGGAGGGGGAAAAAAAGCAAATGCAAATCATGGTGTGCTCTTACTGCAAGGTAAAGAACAACATTCACTTTTCTTAAACATTGCATATTTAAAAACAAAAAAAAAACACACACCACACAACAGCAACATAGTGTAAATGCCTATTAGGTTGTAGATGTGAACACATTTAAAAGATCCATCTGAAACACTTTATTATAAGCACGGCATGCTGCATGGGCATAGATTTTAAGCTAGCTCTGCAGGTTTATGGACAAAAAGATATATTTTTAAATGATTTTGGTCACCCATTTAGATGTAAATAGTGGAGTTCTTGTAAATAACAAAAGACAGTAATCTGTCTGTGATAGGAAGGACCGCATTCTTTGCCTAAACTTTTTAATTAGTTAGCCATTCAGTCCACACACACACACACACACATATCTGTTTACTAAAGTCAGAGAGGACCTTTGATACCACACAAAGGGATAGCATAACAATGTACTTGGCCACAGGGCATGAGTGCAGGCAAAGAGCTAATACTGCAGGGGGTGGTCTTCTTTAAACCCATCTAAGGAGATACGTCCAGCCATATATTCTTTTATTTATTTATTTTTAAATGCCAGATTTTTTTTTTTTTAGGAGTATTTCCCATTTTTAAAGTTTACATTTCAAAAATATATCACCAAGGAGCTATCACTTTAATTGCAATATAAACTCATTTATGGTTACAGCATCTACAAGGTCTTGTGTGGGTGACATGCTGCTGTTTTCAGTAATAAATCAATAAAAAAACTAATTTCTTTACATTTTTTCTTACAATCATGTAGACTCAATCTAACAGTGTGGTCCTATTCAGCTTAAAATGTAAGGGGTGGGGGTGGGGTTTGCTGTCTGCTCTCTTCTATTGTGAACAGGTTTGTCAAATTTCATTCCATGAAACCTGACAGCTGATCTTTATCAATACATGCAAATTAAAGGCGAGGAAAAGAAGATGAAGAGACAACATGAGTTTGTGAATGAAAATTAGGGACTACTCTGCTAATTAGAGACAGCTGGCAACCCTGAATGTGAAAGAGAGCTACAAAATAGAAGAAAATTTATTTAAAATAAACAAAAAAAAAAAAAACACACACACAATAATAATAATAAAAAAAAAATTAATAAGTATTCGGATCAATATAGAGGTCTCACTCCACCGCCCCGGCATGTCCTAAATTTCCTGAGGACAGAGATTTTGATTGCTGGTAAAATTCTGATATTTTTAGCATGACCTAGAAATACAGTTGGGACTTATTCACACTATGTGTTGCAAAGCAGTATCAATCTGTGCTGCATTAGTGTAACCCATTTGTTTTTTTTTAAAAAGGCACCATAATGCATGAAAAAATAAAAATGTAAGTAACAATTTTTTTCCACTATAAATCTTTATTTGAAGAATTTTAGAAAAAAAAAAAAAATAGACAGAGTACATGTCCTCAAACAAGAAATTACACAAGTATCATTAAAAAAGGCACATACAGTATAATCGTAACAAAGTGTAATATGGACAATATTAAGTGCCACCAGCGTGCTACAGGATCAATATAAAGAGACCCAAAACAGCATGTGGGGTAGTACAAATGACATCAAGATACTATCCATGCCAGTAGATGTGGAGAGATGTGAGATGACAGGTTACTATGAGCTTGAAGATCAGAAAAACAAAAACAAAGAATGAACAAACAAAAGGAGAAAATGAGGGGCGGTGCAATGTTCGAATACCAACAAAGGATGATGAATGCAATATAATAGAGTCAGATACAGGAGGTGCACAATGCAGCCATCCTACTGGGGATAGGGCAATCAAGTCAGTGATAGCAAGTATGAAGAAGATGAGGCAAAATGGAAGGATGCATCTATGTTCTTTATAGGATAAATTCACCTTTTTTATACCATTAGATTAATTTGCAGGAAAAAAAAAAAAAACGTTCTATATACCTTACATACCCTTACCTCAGTGTCTCCATTATTTCCTGGACAGACCTTGGGATTACAGTTGCCACATCATCCCTTTAATCCAGGACACACATTAATTACACAGGTTTTGTGACCTATTAAGGTGGTAATTAAACTCACTTGGTGCCTTATCTGCAACAAATCAGCCTAAAAACCTGTGCAAATTAATATGCGTCCAAACAGCTGCTCCATTGTCTCCAGTGTGACAGCCCGAGGGGTGTCACACTAGAGCGTTGCGCTAGCAGGACAGTAAAAAAAAGTCCTGCTAGCCGCATCTTTGGAGCGGTGTGTTTACCGCTCCTTCACCGCTGCTGCTCATTGAAATCAATGCGACAGCACGGCTATGCCACCCGAAATGCGCTGCTTCAGTAGCACATTGCGGGTGGTTTTAACCCTTTCCCGGCCACTAGCTGGGGTAAAACTGCCCTGCTCGCGGCCAAAATGCCTAAATTCCGGCCATAGCGTCGGCGGTAAAAATAGCAGAGTTTTACTGCCGATGCTATGGGTGGATCAGTGTGAAAGGGGAGTTTTCCAGCTGACCTCATTAGCACACCCCCAGCATCATCTACCCTCCTACCCCAAGAGATCACTATGACTCCTCATGAGGCGCATGTTTTTCTTAAGCAATCAGTGATCACTGTTCTCACTAAATACACAGCCATAGATTGTCGGTCATTTAGCAGTGTGTGCAGGAGCTGAGCAATCAAATAATAGCCTATGTAGATAAAGCTGTAGTATTGAAAACAGGAGAAGTATGTTCGGGGTTCTGCACAGCTCACCATACACTATACAACTTGATTGTACAATCTCCTTTAGATCTACCATCATGTAGAACAAGGGTCCGTCTGACTGGATACATAGTGATTGGATAGATGGCGTGTTCTTCTATTATATAGTTTTGGTAAATCTAAAAGGGATTGTACAGAGACTGTGCGAACAGATTGTATGACCACCTTTTTACACCTAAAATAAACTAATTGCACTTTTTGATGGCATTAATTGTTAACGATTGCCCTATGCGCCAAAAAATACAGGTTCCCACTTTGTTAGGTGTGAATTGGGCCTGGAAGTAAAATTGGTGTGTTTACACAAGAACAATGAGGCTCCATTCATATGTCAGCATTTCCAATGCATGGCAAATTCACACAGAACATGCATACTTTGCCATGAGTGTCAGAAACGCTCTATAAACACACCAAAAAGTACAGTAAAAATTACACACTCAAAAAAAAGTTCTATGTTTTTGTACCACGGCCATATTTTGTCTATTGGAAAACTTCAATAATAAAAAAAAAGATTTAAATTAAAAAAAAGTTCTGGAGCTTCTTTGGGGTGATTGGGGTTGGGGCAGTCCATTCAAGCCCATTAAAGTTTTGCTTTAATGTTCTGGCTAATGCAATAGTGCTGACAAATGTAATGCTCAGTGAATGGCCTCAGCAATATGTACCTTTCCTTTGCTATCTAGAAAATTACTTTAGTGCCTGCATTTTTCTGTTTCTTATATTTAGTGCATTGAGGGGCACATTTATAAAGAAGTAAACATGACTGTCACCAAACATTTGTGGTAGACACTGCCATTTAAAAGAGAAGTATGGTATTTTTTTTTATTTTGATTCATATTTACGTAGGTGCATGTGGCATTGGTCCAATACTGCATCTGTTCCCTTTGCCGGCTCTAACACAGAGAACTGAGCAATTAAACAATGCTGATTGCCCAGTTCACACAGCTCCATAAGCAAAGAGTCTGTGAGTGTCAGTCACCAGCTGTCTGCTCTAAGTGCCAGTTCACACCAGACGCAGTTCTGTTCAGTTCTGTGCGCTTTTTTTCTGCACAAAATGCATGCACAGTGTTTTCCAATGGTTCTAGTTCACACCATGCAGTCAGTTTGCGGTCAGTTTCTGCACTGGAAACTACTGCATGGTGTGAACTAGGGCCATTAGAATACATGGAAAACACTGTGCATGCATTTTTAGTGCAGAAAAAACTGCATCTGGTGTGAACTGGCCCTAAAATTCCTCTCCCATGTTCACTGGATTGCTAGGCTGTGGAAGGGGTGGTCAGCTTGATTAGAGGCTGAGCTGGGTTACCGGTCCATGCATGTGGGCAGATCCCGACAATATGGCCGCGATCTTTCACGAGCCTGGGCTGGCTCTGTGATGTCATCTGACAGCGGGCTTCAACCCCCTGTCTGCTGAGAATGAATTGCACTCCTGTGATCCACACTTTAAACTACGAGTCTCGAAGATTTACCTGAAATTAATGTTTGGTGAATGTCAGGTTTACCACTTTATAAATATGCCCCTAAAGCTGGAAATAGATGGATAAATCGAGTTTTTAGACCAGTCGTTCCTTTTTTTTATACGGTTAGTGTTCTTAATGTGACAGTTTATTTCTGTTTCAAGATCGAAAATGAATGGACAAATGTGTTGGATTTTTTTTAACAAATAGTTTTCTAATTGTTTGTAGGTCAATTGCTCGTAAAAAAAAATCTTAAGACGCACATGAGCAGTAGGAACTGGTAGAAAAAAAAAAAAAACGTTACTTTTATAAATAATTGGAAAAAGTTAGCTAGAAAATTGCCCATACAATGCTTGAGCCATTGACAGATTGAAAGAATGTTGATTTTTGTTCAAATTTAGGTAAAACTTTCCATTCATCTATGACCAGCTTTGGTGTCTTCAGCAGCCTTTAGTTAGTCTTGGCTTCTATTGTGCTCCTGTACCTTTTAAGGATGAGGGTCTTTTTTGCACAGGATTTGTCCAACAAATTGGAAATTCTCTATGTGAGATAATTAGCACCCTGAGAGCCGAAGGAGTCTCATTATCACTCTCTGGGGGGGTAATAAAAGTCCAAATTGCCAAAAATGATGCTTAAGTCAGGAACATCTCATGTAAAAATCAGGTTAGAGTGTTTTTTTTTTTTTTTCAACGCATCACCACTCTGTCCCTTAAAAAAAACAGCCTTGTGAAAATGTTGAATTCAGCTTCTTGGAAAAAGTGTTTGCAGGGTTTTAACTGGGGCCCATTGGGCAACGCAGTCCCAAGGCACATAGACATTACAATTTGCCTTCTGTCTTAATGTTTCGGTTCACACCACAGTGCTTCTTTGGTGTGCGGTGAATAAAAGTAGGATAGATTGGATTTTTATGCAGCGCAGTTCGTTGTGACGCACTACTCCGTATCACAATGCACTGTGGTTCATTAGAGCTGAATAAAATGTAATCTTGTAACATTTCAATAACATAAAAAAAAAAAGTAAACAGTGTGATGCAATGTATCAAGCCATCTCGCTGCCTCTACACAACACACACCAGCGTGCTCTGTAAAACACGCACCCACTGGTGTGAATAGTTTCTAAGAAATGTAAATGTTTACCAATGTGATGAGAGTGTTTTATTTTATAAAGGTTCTTCTTAATGCACAGGGGTGTACTAGTATCCCAGTAACATCTCTGCCTTGTTTTTTTCAGTTACAGTCACTGAATTTGGCTCAAGAGGTTCTGCATTGATTACGAGTACTAAAAAAAAAAAGAGCCAGGTCAGCACTGAGGACAGAGAAGCGATGAGTAAGGCAGCTTTCATCAGAAAACGCATAGCCCAAAGCAGCCCACCAGCAGTCATCATAGGCTGCGGCATGTCAGTTATTTGCTATTTTCTGCATGTGGGTCTTATTTATTTTGTGCTGTCAACTTGCGCGTGTGGTTTTTGGCAGGGGGGTGGGGAGAATCAGCTATGTCAGTTAAAATATGACACACTTATCATTACTAAAGCTAACTTCCTTTTTTAAAGATAAAGCAGAACCACATAAAATGTGACTTGTTATTGTTTTCTAACTAGGCATAGTTCATTTACACTGTATTGTAGTCAGTGTGAGATCACCATGTGGCATATTCTAGTTGTGGAGGATCTAAATGTTTAGCAATGCATACTAATTCTTCCTTCCCTCGACAGTGTAGTAAACAATCACCTATAGATGAATAAAGCGCCATATTGCTTTACTGTCTATTTGCATTAAACAAACAGGCATAGTTGTTGAAATGTTTATGTATAATGAATGTCTTTATAGATGCTTTCAATTTTCTTTGTTGTTAGTGAGGGTTGCCTGTTATATATATCAGAATTTGATATAGGCCTCTAGTAGATGGGAGTTAGCTGGTAGTGTTTCATTATTACAAGCACCAACCCCCTTCATTACAATGAAATGCCCCCTATTGTGCAGCCTGTAGGGTATGCACTTTCTTATCCCCTGGCTGGCCATTGTCTGTCTATACAACACGCATGCTGTAATGACCCCCTACAGCTAGCACTAGAGAGCTCCATTTTCTTCAAACAAAGTCTTATGTAGGCAAGGTTTAGATGCACTGTCCATGCCTGCTACACAACCTGTTCTCTTAAGGCCCATACACACGGTAGGACATCCAACAAAATTTCCCTTGGATTTTTGTCCTAATTGATTTGTCCGATCACACCCATAGCATACACACGCTCGGACTTTTCTGCAAACTTTTCTAAAACTTTCCCATCATCACGTGGTTGTTCTGCTCTTTTCTGCTCTTTACTGCCACCCTTTGGTTAACTTCTGCTATTGTTGGTTGATTTTTACATTGGTTCTGAGCATGCGCATTTGTAATTTGTAATTTTTTGTTGCCTGAAAGTTGGTCCGTTCGCAGACCCAACTTTTTGTCCGATGAAAGCCAAAAAAGTTGGTCCGATGGAACGTACACACGGTCGGACAAATGCGAAAAGTGTCGGATTTTGATGTTGGTTGGGCAAAAGTCCGACCGTGTGTACGGGGCTTTAGACTGTTTATATTTTTTAGAGCTAAATCCAGCGTACCCCCATAAATCAATTGTACAGCTGTCACCGCAACAGGAAGAGAGGGAAAATGTTTCAATGGGGACAACTGTTTAGGAGGGAATTTCCACTCACTTTTTGAAACTTCCTATTACTACGGTTGTGTCTCCACGTGAAACTTTAGGGCTTGTTCGCATTTGAGGTTCCTTCTGAGGAGCGATCCAAAGTGAATTGGTTTTCATTAAACATTTGACAGGTGATCAGGAGGTATTATGTTGTCTCCTCACTGCCTGATTTAATCCCCAAAAATCTGCATTGCCACATCACGAAGGCGTGCATTGCACACAGCTGAGGTATGAACTCATTCCAGTGCCACATGCATTGAACACAACTGTGGTATGACCTTATTACAGAGCCACATGCATTACACACACCTGTGGTATGACCTCATTCCAGTGCCACATGCATTGAACACAACTGTGGTATGACCTCATTACAGCGCCACATGCATTACACACAGCTGTGGTATGACCTCATTCCAGTGCCACATGCATTGAACACAACCGTGGTATGACCTTATTACAGCGCCACATGCATTACACACAGCTGTGGTGTGACCACATTACAGCGCCACATGCATTGAACACAACTGTGGTATGACCTCATTCCATCGCCACATGCGTTACACACAGCTGTGGTATGACCTCATTCATGCACCACATGCATTGCACACAACTGCGGTATGACCTCATTCAAGGGGAACATGCATTGCACACAGCTGTGGTATGACCTCTGTAGCACTACCCCCGTAGGAGCTGCTGGTTTAGATTTGGGTTTTGCACGCTAATGCTAAGTTCGTTGTCAGGGGGAGAAAGTCTGTAGAAATTGCAATGTCCACACAAGATGTAAATCCTTCAACTGTTTTTATTTTTGCTGCATAATACTTGTAAAGGAAGTAGAGAGTATAGAGAGAAGGGGAAGGTTTAGGTACGCAGTACAGAATGCACAAAATGATCTAAAGTTCCAGTATTCACCACTCTCTCTTGAGTGGGTATTGCTCACACGGATAGGCCCCTCTCACATGGCCTAGGAGACGGAATGACGCACGAACAGTATGAGAACAGTCTCTGCCACAGACTGTCTGAGAACGAAAGATGGATAGTCAAGGATCCTCTGCCACATGATTTCAGTCCCAAACTTCCAGCCTTACAGTAAAAGAGCCTTTAAGACAATCCGGCGGACTGTAAGACAAATAGGGTAGTGGATCCCTTTATAATGAAGTCACCAGGCCTATCCCGAGACATTAGCTTGTTTTGCTTGGTCTCCTCCAGGGCAGATCCTCCCCTGGTTTCCTTCATTAAGCAGCTTCCCCCACTTGGATGGACAGCTTGGGATCCCCTTTAGCATTATAGGCCCCAGCCAGCATAGCTGGGCCTACTCCATGGAAATGTGAACTCAGACCAACGTGGTCCCAAGGTCAAGATCACACACATGTCAGAAAGGCCACGAGGTGAAGGACCCCGAAAAACGGTGTCTGCCTCCTAAGTACCCCTTCCCAGCATGCACAGCGGGGCACCACTCCCACTGGGCTGCTGCTGAGAAGGGTCACTCAACACACCATGGTTCGCTTGTGTTCCAACATGGGCCTGAGGTGGTAACGCCACCTACAGGCAACAGGGGAAAATCCTGCCACGCACAACCATAGCCAGCACAAAGGCTAATTTCAATGGAATTCAACAAAGTCTGAGCCCACTATTGGCTCAGATGCCCTCTAAATTTAGAATAGCGCCCCAGTCATTGGGAGCAGGGTGCTACATGCAAAAAGTAGGAAGGAAGGTTTGGACAGCCGCACTCCAAAAAATTGGGTTCCTTTATTGTAAAATCAAATTACAAAAATACATGCCACAGCAAAAAAACACATGCAAGCTGACGCGTTTCACACTGTAACTCTGTGCTTAAGCATAGCTGGTTGCATTGCACATTCCAGCGCCACATGCATTGCATACAGCTGTGGTATGACCTTATTCAAGTGGAACATGCATTGCACACAGCTGTGGTATGACCTCATTCAAGTGGAACATGCATTGCACACAGCTGTGGTATGACCTCATTCAAGTGGAACATGCATTGCACACAGCTGTGGTATGACCTCATTCAAGTGGAACATGCATTGCACACAGCTGTGGTATGACCTCATTCAAGTGGAACATGCATTGCACACAGCTGTGGTATGACCTCATTCAAGTGGAACATGCATTGCACAGGTCTGTGGCAGAGACTGTACTTTATTCCGTGCGCAATCCCGGCTGTGAGAGGGACCTATCCGGGTGAGCAGTACCCACTCTCACTTAGCCCTGGACAGCGAGAAGAGAGGTAACGTGCCACCCAAAATTACTTCGGGGGTAGTTCTACAGACATTTTAGAGTACTTTGGAATCACATTCATCAAGTCATGGTATATACTGAGAATTTTTGTGTGAATGTTTGTATGAACTAGCCTTTAAATGCTTACTAGCTTAACCGCTTAACGCCCGCCGCATGTATATATACGTCCACAGAATGGCACGTACATGTAGCAGGGCCCCCCCTGCTACATGCGGCGGTCGGTAAGCCTCTGGGAGCGATCTGGGATGAGGGGGTGGCTGTTGGTTTCTGTCCGCCCCCTCGCGATCGCTCCCAGCGTATCCGTTTCCCCCCCCCTCTGCCCGCCCTCTGCCTGTGTAAGGTAAAAACAGGCGAGGAAGTGATGTCACCTCTCCTCTCGGTGGTATTTTCGTTCCGGCGAGAGGAGAGAAGACATCACAAGTGAGTTGCACAACACTACACTGACACCAGTACACATAGGCACACTTAACTCCTTCAGATCACCCCACCCCCCCCCCAGCCCCTATCACAGTGTCACTAATAGCAGTGATCATATATTTACTGATCACTGCATTTAGTGTCAGTGTGACAGTTAGTGTGACAGGCAGTTAGTGTTAGGTCCAGGTAGCCCCCTACCCCCCCAATAAAGGTTTAACCCCTTGATCACCGCCCTAGTTAACCCTTTCACCCCCTATTGCCAGTGTCATTAAGCGATCGGTTTTCTGATCGCTGTATTAGTGTCACTGTTGCCGCTAGGTATCTATTTTATTTTTTGATATTACGATTTTTTTTTTACTAAAGACATGTGGCTGAATACATTTTGGCCTGAATATTTGACTAAAATTTAGTTTATTCGATTTTTCTTATAACAAAAAGTAGAAAATATCATTTTTTTTTTCAAAATGTTCGCTCTTTTTCCGTTTATATCGCAAAAAAAAAAAATCGCAGAGGCAATCAAATACCATTAAAAGAAAGCTCTATTTGTGGGAAGAAAAGGACCCAAATTTTGCTTCGGTACAACATTGCATGACCGCGCAATTACCAGTTAAAGCAGCGCAGTGCCAAATTGTAAAAACACCTTTGGGCATTTAGCAGCATATTGGTCCGGGGCTTAAGTGGTTAAGACCTCATGCACACTGGATGTTTTTACAGCTGCTGTTTTGGTGTCAGACAATTTTTTTCTGCAGCCAGTAAACTCCACAGCATGTATATTCTATGTCTCCATGCACACATAGGATGTTATCAGCAGTTTTTTGGCAGAGGTGTTTTCTGGCTGGAAAAAAACCCCAGAACTAGTGGGTTTGAAGAGTTTTTTAGCTGGAAAAACATTTTAAGACCTCATACACACTATTAGATTTTCTGCAGATTTTTGTCTTCAGATTGACCAAGACCATGTAGTGCAAGGGTCTGCCTGATTGCATACAAATTGAAACTCGTAAGGTTTCACTTTATCTTATATGGTTTTGGTAAATCTGAAGGAAAATTGTATAGTGTGCATTGGTGCACGCGACCTATTGCATTAGGTTGGGCACCCCAGAGCACAACACATGTGTATATTAGTAGATCGGTGGGTGGTGTCAGTAGAGCAGTAGAGCAGTAGAGCAGAGGTTGGTGTCAGTAGGGCAGTGGATGGTGTCACTAGTTTTTATTTTTATTTATTGTTTTACAATTTAATTTTTTACAATATTTTTGGGAGCCTCGTTGGGGGGCTTTGGTGAAATATCATGGGTTTAAACAGAGAGAAAGGGACACTGAGGACAGAGCTTCCCCAGTCCCTTTCTCTGCAGCCTCAGCTGCACTTGACAATGAATGTATAGGTATGGCTTTATGATGAGCAGCTTCCTGTTCATTTACAAGCTGAAGCGTAGTAAACTTAGTTTACTATGATTCACCAATGAATGTTCATCCATCCATCCTGAAACATCCCCCTTGGCAGCCAGTGGTAGAGCAGAGGAGGGAAGCTGGCAGCACCGCTGGGGGGGGGGAGGAGACAAGGGCTCCAGTAAGCAGGGGGAATGGCCATCTCACAGAGGGATTAGGGTGTGCCCAGGCACACCCGTCACTCCCTGTGTGCACGTCTATGATAGTGTGTATCCAGCTTCACTCAGATAAAAGCTGAAAAACACAAAAAAAAATGTCTATTCGCCGTTTAGCAACGTTTTTGAGCTATAAGCTTTTATGGGAGTATAGTTTAGCTTATAAATGCTGAAAAACGCTGTTGCAAAAATGCTGAAATTGTCACTTTACAGCTACAGCTTTTTTTACAGCTAACACTATTAGCTTTCTTATAAAGTCCAGTGTCTAAATGCATGAGGCCTTACACCGTAAGTGTCTTAATTTTACCAAATTGAATTTCAACAAGCCATACCTACAGTATATTACATGAGTACACAATATTGCTCCTTAGGAATCTAATATTTTTCTTACTTTATTGTTATACTTTGGTCATATGCACTAAAGAACTACCGGAAAATAATGGCAGAAAATACAGCTATTCTTTTTTCCTCTAAATGTACACACTGATTCCTGTGTCACTTCATTGTCTGTAGTCTGCAGATTTACCCCCATCCCCCCATCCCTTCATTCCTTATGTAAAGACACTTAGAAACAAAGACTTATGATTGTTCCACCATGCATGATAAGCCCTTGAAAAGGTTTCATTATCTAACATGCTCATTCACTGGATGTTCATGTTGTCTGTTAAAAGCGGAATTATATATATCTATATATATATATATATTTAAAATATAATTATACACACACAGTAGCATGTGTGAAAAAATGCTGTAAATTAAGAATAATTTCAGAAATAGAAGTGTTTATTTTTTATTAATTAATAAAATTAGAAAGAAAATGAACAGAAGAGAAATCCAAATCAAACCAATACTTGGTGTGACTAACCTTTGTCCTCAAAGCAACATCAATTCTATTAAGGTACATTTGCACACAGTTTTTTTAAGGAATTGCAGCAGATAGGTTGTTCCAAACATCTTGAAGAACTAAACACAGATCTTCTGTGGATGTAGGCTCCCTCAAATTCTTCTTTCTCTTTGACCCCTTTCACACTGGGGCGGTTTTCAGGCATTTTAGTGCTGGAAATAGCCTCTGCTAAGCGCCAGAAAACCACCTCCCATTCATTCAAGTGTGACTTTTCACACTGGGGCGGTGCGCTTGTGGGACATTCCGAAAAGTCCTGCAAGCACCATCTTTGAGGAGGGCTGGGAGCGCTGTATTCAGCGCTGCAAAAATGCTCCTGCCCATTAGAAGGAATGGGCAGCGCTTCTGAAGCACCTGAAAAGCGCTCCAGAAGCACCGCAACACAGGAGTTTTGAAATTCTTCTTTGGGCTTAAAAGCACACTGCTAGCGGCGGAAAGCTGAGCTAAAACAAGCGCCGCTTTACCGCAAATGCGGCTACGGACCCTGTGTGAAAAAGGGTCTTTATGTAATTCCTGGCAGACTCGATGTTGAGATTTTGTTTTTCTTTCCACTGAAGATAGTTCTTAATGACAATGGCTGTATGTTTGGGGTCATTGTCCCACTGCAGAATAAATGCAGCCTTTTTTACATGACATCAGAGTGGACTCTGGAAAAGAAACCTCCCTCTGTGCTGTTCTGATGGCTGCACCACTTCTGTCAGAAGCGATCAGCTAGGAAAGTGTCATCCCAGTCTGCCCCTGCTCCACGCTCATTTCCACCCACCAAATGCGAGCAGGCGAGTGGAAATTCTGAGGGCTGTATACAATCTTTTTTTTTGCCCTAAATTTTAATGTTATGTTTTGTAATACTCTTCTCTAAATTGTCAAAACTTAATAAAATATTAAATATTGAACAAGAAAAAAATGGTTCAATTTCTTTTGGTAGTATATAATTGCCACTGGGTTTTTTATTTTCTGCTAAACAAACAAAAAAAATGACCGAAAATTTTGAATTTTTTTTTTCTCAGTTTCTGTTATAAAATTTAGCAAATAAGTAGTTTTTACTTCTTTACTGATGTGCACTGATGACACTGCATTGATAGGCACTGATAAGCTGCACTAATTGGAACTGATAGGCAGCACTGATATGCTGCACTGATGGGCACTAATATGCTGCACTGATTGCCACTGATTAAGCTGCACTGAAGATCAGTGCAGCCCTGTCTTAGGAAACCAGTTATCGGCTTTCATTTCCTCACAGTGACAGCACTGAGGAAAGGAAATGCTGACACCAACATTTGTTTACATGTGATCAGCTGTGATTGGACACAGCTGATCACATGCTAAAGAGTCTTACCCTGATCAGTGATGCACTATGTCCCACACAGCTCACCACCGATCGTAATTCTGCACTCCCCGTGTGCAGCTTTCCCAAAACAAGAGCCGTCCTGTCTAGCCGTCATTCTATAAGAGGCTGAGCAGGAACCGGTTAAGCTTTGACAAAAGAAAATGGAAGCTGATTGGTTTCTATGCACGGCTACACCAGAATTTGCACTCTTCAGTTTTAGTAAATCAACCTCAATGGCTCGGCAGGAGGGTTTCCCCTATCAAAACTGACTGTATATGACGGGCTTTTGCCAACCAGCGCATGTCTCCTTTTAACTGTCAGTACTTAACCACTTAAGACCCAGACACATATGCTGCTAAATGACCCAAGGTGTTTTCACAATTCGGCGATGCGTCGATTTAACAGACAATTGCGCGGTCGTGCGATGTGGCTCCCAAACAAAATTCACGTCCTTTTCTTCCCACAAATAGAGCTTTCTTTTGGTGGTATTTGATCGCCTCTGCGATTTTTATTTTTTGCGCTATAAACTAAAATAGAGCGACAATTTTGAAAAAAAATCACTATTTTTTACTTTTTGTTATAAAAAAAAATCAAATAAACTAAATTTTAGTAAAACATTTAGGCCAAAATTAATTCAGCCACATGTCTTTAGTAAAAAAATCGCAAAAAAAAATAAAAATAGCTACCTAGCGGGAACAGCGACAAAAATGATCGCTTAGTGACGCTGGCAATAGGGAGTGAAAGGATTAACTAGTGCAGTGATCAGGGGGTTAAAACTTTATTGGGGGGGTAGGGGGGCTATCCTGAACCTAACACTAACTAACTTTCACACTGCCTGTCACACTGACACTAAATGCAGTGATTAGATCACTGCATTCAGTGACACTGTGACAACGGGGTGGGGGGGGGGGGTGATCACAAGGGGTCAATGTGCCTATGTGTGTGTGTGTCAGTGTTGTGTTGGTGCACACTTACTGTGGATGTCTTCTCTCATCAGCAGCGGTGGGAAACACTGCTGCGATGAGAGATGACATCAGGGGGAGGAAGTGACACGAAGGGGGAGTGCTCCCATTGGCTGGGAGCGATCGCGGGGGTGGGCGAAAAAAACGGACATCTGCCCGCTCGTCGGCGATCGCTCCCAGAGCCAGGGGGACCGCCGCACGCCGCAGAGGGGGTCCCGATTGGACCCCCGAACCGCACAAAGGCGAGGGCGTAGATTTACGCCCTTGTGCCTGTACGAGCCATGTTGTGGACGTACATAGGCGTGCGGCAGTCCTTAAGTGGTTAAACGAGGAGTTCCAGACTTTTTTTTAGGTTTATTAAAAGTCAGCAGCTACAAAAAGTGTAGCTGCTGACTTTTAATAAACAGACACTTACCTGTTCCACGGTCCAGAGACGCGGCCGCCCGGAGCTCCGCTTCTCTTCCCCCCTCTCCGCTGGCGCCTCCATTCACTCTGTGCGCGAATGCGCGAGCGGCACTGCGCTCCCTGAGTGGACAGGCGATCTCCTGGGACCTGTCACGTGTCCCAGGAGATCGCCTAGAGGGAGGGGCTGCCTAAGGTGAGAGGAGGAGTCGCCAAGGTAATCCCTGGGCGGAAGTAGGAAGTGGGACATTTAGTCCCACTCCTCCTGAAGCCCCCACTCCCCTCCCAAAAAAAAGACATGACAAATGTGGCATGTAAGGGGGTAAGGGGGGCTTAAAGCGCAAGTTCCTCTTTTGGGTGGAACTCCGCTTGAAGGACAGCTAATGTAGATCTCTGTATTTACAGTATTCACTTGTTTGTCCATATGAATGTTAGGATTACAGTTTATTTCCGTGTTTCTTTTCCCTCTTTACAATAATAACCTATTGAATTTATGTTTTGGTCTTTTTACACTGTAGTCAATGAGAAGCAGATGAAAATTGGCTAATTTTATTCAACTTTCATTCCATTTTTAGTCTGTTTTTAGTTAGCTTTTTTAGTTTGTTGAAATGATTACTCAGAAGGCAACCGGAAAAAGAAATACTGAAAACAGAATGAAGACAATGAAAGTGCAACTGAGGCATAAAAGAAGGATTAAACAATGATTTAAGACTAAGCAAATACATCTTAAAGAATGCAGCGAGATAGCCTGAATGTCCCCTCAGGGTTGAGCTGAGGAGCCAGACACTGACAACACTGCTTTTTTTTTTTCCAGGAGCAAAAAATGTCATTACGCACCATTTTTTTATACTGCATTTGATTGAAACTTCCTTTAAAAGCTGTCAGTCAGCAGGCACCAAAGGCTGGGGTCGTCTATTGACTATTGGTCCACCATTGTCTCATATCTATGGGCTGCTTTAGCGGGCACCATTGCTCCAACCTACTCAAACATATAATGAGCTCATTTAAACCTGTTTGTGCAGGACCCTGCATTTTGTTTTTAATTGTGTTTTGCAACAATAAAAAAATGACCTTTGTAGCGTTTTTGTATAGATTCATTTACTTGATATGCATGTTCTCCATTTTATATATGAGTTTTTCGAATTTGGAGACCGTAAAAGTCTTGTTTTTTTTAATAGAAATGTATATGAGAGACAACATAAGGTTATCATAAAAAAAAGGTAATTTACTACTAGAAGGTAGACTTGTTTTACAATGGTGCAGTGCAATTGCACAAATTATTCTTTCAATCGGTGCATATTTTTGTTTCCTGACTTTCTGCTATTGTTGATATAATGCACTTTTCCAGTTAAGCAAGTAAAGGTTACTGTAAGATCATACTGTCTTACCCATATGTTTACTGTCCTGACTTTTTGTGTGTTTCCGGAATTCAACCCCTGCACAAGCAATCCTACCATATTTCTGGATCTAGCCAGAATGCAATGCAATGTGCACTATACTCAATGTCAAATAGACTAGAACAAGACAGTAAATACAATTTAATTGTCGTCTGAAGAAAAAACTTCAAAGTGACTGTGAGTGAACCCACAGCAATGCCAAATTCACTGGTGCCAAACATTTACATTTTAGGGACATCAAAGGTGGCTCCTGACTTGGCTTGGCTGCTGACTTTATTTTATTTCTAATGTTCCTTACTTATACGGAGAAACCATGGCCCAGATTCACAGAGCGATTACGCGTGCGCAACTGCTGTTGCGCGTGCGTAAGTCTAAATGTGCGCGTGCGTATAGTTGGACGCGATTCACAAAACAATATACGCCAGAAATCTATGTTTTTTGGTCCGGCGTAATTGAGTTAGACATTCGCTTCCCTTCGCGCAAAACTGCGCTAGACACACCATTGATTTGCTAGTCAAATATGCTAATGAGGGAGTTACGGGGATCCACAAAAAAACGCAGTTGCTGCGCAGGCTACGCGATGTGCGCAACTGCAAAATGTCCTGTCTAAAGTTAGAGCACATAAAAGCTGATCTAACTTTTGAAAAAAAGTCTAATTGTCAGATAAAGCAACACCGTTATTGAGGAGCAGACCACACACACGTGTTGCACTACAATTTGACTGCCAACATGCTAGGGGCATCGTCGCTCATAGCTGCACTAGTGAATATAGATGACCAAAGAAGGAGGAGGGCACGGAGGATGGCACGGGAGAGGGTATACCGCACCCGCATACACCTGTTTGGCATGAATGATTCAGAGGTCTTTCGCATCTTCAGATTCCCCCCTCATGCCATCCTGGAATTAACCACAACCTTGCAGGAGGACATCACCAGCCCAACACAACGCTCACATGCAGTGCAGCCACTGGTCAAGGTACTGGCAACACTCCATTTCCTTGCCAGTGGCTCTTTTCAGCGTACAAGTGGAGTGGTGGCTGGGATGTCACAATCCTCCATGAGCAGATGTGTGCACCAGGTTGTCCCTGCAATCCTCACACGCTTGGCCAACCAAATCATCAAACCCACCACTGAGGAGCTTCGAATCAAGGCAATGGCAGATTTCTACCGAATTGCCAGATTCCCACGCACCATCGGGGCCATTGATTGCACACATGTGGCACTCCAGCCCCCCCATGAGACCGAGCACATGTACCGCAATCGGAAGAATTGGCACTCCATCAACGTACAGGTGATAGTTGATGCCCAAGGCCTCATATGGCACGTCCGTGCCAAACACCCAGGGTCCAGCCATGACAGCTACATCTACAATCAAAGCCACATCCGAACAGAATTCGAACAGAACGTGTATGGGAACACCTGGCTGGTTGGTGAGTGACATGGGAGTCAGGCATGACTATCCCCTCCCGTGATGCACAACAGAAGTGGCACATGCATGACTAACATTCTCCTGTCTTTTCCTTTACAGGTGACTCTGCATATGCACTGGGACCCCATCTCATGACTCCTATCCGGAACCCCCAAACCCCAGGAGAGGAACGATACAATGAAGCACACATCAAAACCCGTGCAGTGGTGGAGCGCACCTTTGGCCTCCTGAAGTCACGTTTCCGATGCCTGGATAAGTCTGGGGGTACACTGTTGTATTCCCCAAACTTCGTGTGCCATATCATCGCTGCATGTTGCATGCTACACAATCTCGCAGTGAGGAAGGGCCTGCAGGTTGAGCTACGTGATGATCTGACCCCCCAACCAGAAAATCAACCCCTAACCGAGGATACCCCGTCTTCTGAGGGAAGAGCAGTCAGGAGGCAGCTCATATTGGGCATCTTTGCACGTTAAACACACACATTAATCATGGCACAATGAGAATGCATGCATGCACACCACTATGGTCCCTAGCACACACACCCCACATCCTCATCAAATTGGATTGGCACCAGTCCACCATGCAAGACTGGTGAGCAGTAACGCCACGTCAAGGCTCCAATTATGTCACTGTACATTCATACACCATTCACACGGACCTGGGAATCACTTCTCCCTGGTCCTGGGGAACCCTTCTCCACCAAAATTGAGGGTGACACCCCTTTTCCAGCAGGAATGTCACCCCCACATTCAAACATCATTCACAACCCAAAATATGCCAAAAAAGTCAAACAAACAAAAATGCATAGAAACAAAAAATGCATAGGAAAAAAAAAATGCTTAGAAAAAACAAAAAAAAGCAGAGAACAAAAATAAAAAAGCTTTCAAAACAAACAAAAGGGGGAAAAAAAAATTATTGCCCTCTGCCTGAGCCACGCCTGGGGCGCCCCCGGCCACGGCCCCGGACCCTCAGGGGAGACGCATGGGGGAGGGGAAAAGCCGGGGAAGGAGGAGCAGCCCCTGAGATCTGCCCACCTGGCGGCCTGCCCTCCAAGGCCACGGCTATTCTGTCCAGGGCAGCACCAAGTGTTGCCGTGTTGCCCTGGATAGCCTGGGTAAGGGCCCTCACATCCTGCCCAACGCCTGCTGCTGTAGTTTGCAGGTCATTTAGGCAGGTTGTGGAGGCCCGGGAGTGGGAGTCCAGGTTACCCAGGCTATCATTAATGGAGGACATGCTCTGATCCACCCGCCCCATAGTCTGGCAGAGCTGTCTCAGAAGGCGGGTCTGGGTGGCCAGGTTCCTTCTCAGACAGGCGGGCATGAGATTGGGCGCCCCCCTGGTGCTTGGGGATGACCTCCTGGCTCCAGCTGATGGTTGTGGCCGGGGAGAAGGGGAGGCCCTTGTGAGGGGAGCCATGTTGGGGGAGGAGGGGGGGGGGCTGACCCTTAGGGAGGGCAGGCTTCTTGCAGCCAGAGGGGAAGAGTCCGCAGAAACCAAAGGGCCAGTGCCTTCCATGGACTCCTCCTCCTCATGATTCTGCTCCTCCTCATGATCGTCCTCCGCATGATCCTCCCCCTCCTCTTGTTCCTCCTCTGCGGACTCTGGCCTTGTTGGGGGGGCCTCATTAGGCTGCTGTCCTGGGGTTGGAGCGGTCAGTCCAGATGGCCCTGCACCCTCCTGCACAGCTGTGGATGACACAAAACATTCACAGGTTGGAGGATCCACACACTTGCCACATATTCCCTTTCACCCCCTCCCCCACACATGCTACACACCTGAGAGAAATAAAAACCTTACCTGGCACCGCGGGGACCGGACTTGTGTCAAAGCCTGGCAGGCCCTCCACTTCATGCCGGTGAAAGGTCAGGGCCACCACACGCTCCGTCTCTGAAAATCTAACCCGGCATGGTGGGCCCCCTCCTGTGCCCCTGGCATGGGCATTTATTGCGGCCAGTTTTTTTTTCACCTCACGCCGGAGGTCATTTATTTTCTTTTCTATCCCAGAGCGGGTCCGTGTCTCCCCCTCCCCCGATGAATTGACCTGCTCCGTGATCATATCCAATATCTCCCTCCTCCTGGCCGGGGTGGTGGTGGCACTCTGCGGGCCGTGGAGAAAACGCCCATAGTCGGTAATGGCCCGGGCAAGAATTCTTTTTTCCCCCACAGTAAAATTGAGCTTTCTTTTTCTCTCAGTCATACTTCCAAACAAACTCACTAGCAGTCACCAAAAATCTGTCACAAATACAAGCACAACCAATCAGACAAGAACACACACAAAGAGAAAAAGAACAGCCAAAAATCACACTAGCACTCAGCAAGAAACACACACAAAAAAATCAGATGAAAAAATAAAGCAAGAAAACAAACGCTCAGAAATCTATCAATCAAACAAACAGTCTCAAACACTTATCAAAATACACTTTCACAAAACTACCAACAAGCACAAGATCACACAGAACACTAATCTCACAACTACAAAACACACTCTAACGAACAACAGAGCAAAAGCACTTGATTCAATGGGAAGGGACACAAAGGGATGTACTTTTGCAATGGAAGGGCGTTTGTGTGTGTCTATTTATGCTGTCTGCGTAGTTCACAACATTGCCCTAGTCCATTTCCAATTCCAATGATTGCGCCGCTCCCGAGTTGTGAGCATGCGCACAACGGAGCTGACATGGTTTCCTTCACGCGCGCATGCGCGAGTCGGCCGGCCCTTCATTTGCATGGGGTCACGGCTCATTTCAATGTAACACGCCCACGTCCCTCCCAATTTGTATTACTCCTCCTTACGCCTACGGAAAAAACCTTACGTTTGCGCAAGCTCTTGCGTAAAAGCTACGTGAATCGCCGGATTACGCGGCTAGATTGCGCAAGTCTAACGGAAAAGTGGTGCGCTACGCCGGAATGATAATGC
Source organism: Rana kukunoris (assembly GCA_029574335.1). NCBI lineage: Eukaryota > Metazoa > Chordata > Amphibia > Anura > Ranidae > Rana > Rana kukunoris. The sequence goes on along the minus strand of CM056050.1, from coordinate 225,637,313 downwards.
GCCGATCTACGTGAATCTGCCCCCATGTTGCTTGAACTTAAAGTGGTACTTTAGTCAGAAAATGAAGTCCTGCTAGATCACTTCAGGCTGTCCTTTTGCAGGTATAGCCATAGCTCCCAACTGTCTCTGAATTCGAGGGACTGTCCCTGATTTGGAAAAAAGTCCCTCTGTCCCTGTTTCCTCCTCATTTGTCCCTTATTTTAATCAGATCCATATAGTTGTATATAAAATGCACTACAGGCATACCCTGCTTTAAGTACACTCACTTCACATACACTCGCCAGTAAGGACATACCCGCGAGTGTATGTAAAGTGCCTTACAAGTACTGTACAGACATTTTGCAGCCACAATAGAAGGAGCTAAAGCTCCGAGAACATAGCCCGTCCTGTTCCAGTGTGCCCCTGACACCCCCAATACAGACCCTGAGACCTCAACTACAGCTCCTGACACCCCCACTACAGCCCCTGACCCCCTACTGCACCCTAGAACTGAAAAAATATATTGTTTCACTTTAAAGCGGATGGTTCAGCAAAATACTGCAGCTGCTGACTTTTAATATTAGGACACTTACCTGTCCTGGAGTCCAGCGGCGTCCGCAGCAGAGGACGAGCGATCGCTCGTCACCCTGCTGCTCCCCCCTCCATCCATGGTGAGGGAACCAGGAAGTGAAGCGCTCCGGCTTCACTGCCCGGTTCCCTACGGCGCATGCGCGAGTCGCTCTGCACCCGCCGATTGGCTCCCGCTGTGTGCTGGGAGCCGGGAGTTCCCAGCACACAACGGGGGGGCGACGGGATGTCGCCAAAAAACAAGACTTTTGCCCGAGACTGCGGGCCGGAAGTGGTTGCAGATACCTGTCTTTAGACAGGTATCTGCACCCCCCTCCCCCTGAAAGGTGTCAATTGTGACACCGGAGGGGGGGAGGGTTCCGATCAGCGGATCTTCACTTTAGGGTGGAGATCCGCTTTAAGTACATTTTCGTTTTACATACTGTACATGCTCTGGTCCCACTGTGTACTTAAAAGTGGGGTATGCCTGTATTTTTCTTTCAAAAAAGTGTTTGCCAGTGCTAAACCTTTCATCCAATTTCTGCATTTGTGAATTTCAAAAGCCAGTATAAAGGAATAATAGTGTAAAAAAAAAAAAAAAGTTGTGGCTTTAACATTTTTTTTGTATAATTCTCCGTTAAAGGGTGGCAGGGGGGTGTCCTATGGCTACATACCTTTACTAATAGGTGTACCTCGCTTCCATCTCAAAAAGGTTGGAGGTATGGTATAGCTACAGTAACACATAAAAATAAGTGTCTATACTGTTTAAAATCCAGTAATACACTAATAACGTAATACAGGCATACCCCACTTTTAAGTACACAATGGGACCAGAGCATGTATGTAAAACGAAAATGTACTTAAAGGGAAACAATACATTTTTTCAATTCTAGGGTGGAGTGGGGGGGTCAGGGGCTGTAGTGGGGGTGTTAAGAGCTGTTGTTGAGGTCTCAGAGGCTGTAGTTGAGGTGTCAAGGGCACACTAGAACAGGGCTATGCTCTCGGAGCTTCAGCTCCTTTTACATTACTTGTAAGGAACTTTACATACACTCGTGGGTATGTCCTTACTCGCGAGTGTATGTAAAGTGAGTGTACTTAAAGCGGGGTATGCCTGTACCTTGCTCTGCACATGCTCAGTTGCTCTATATTTTTAGGCACTAACTCATTTGTAAGGGCCGATCTGCTGACAGCCTTAACCTCCCTGGCGGTATCCCCGAACGTGACTCGGGGTGGGTTTTTTCTGCTAAGAACGGTATCCCCAAGTCATTCAGAGAATTTCAAAACTCCCGAGTCACGCTCGGGGTAGGCATGCAGAGCCTGCAGCGCGCGCTGGCTTACCTTCTTCCTGGATCCAGCGATGCATCCCCGCTGTGCGGGTGCTCGCTCGATTCACACAGCGTCCCCGTGTGCCACCGATCTCCGTTTCCTGCGATGTTACGACGCACGGAAGCGGAGAACGGCGCCAAATTCAAAAAAGTAAACAAACACTTTACATACAGTATACTGTAATCTTATAGATTACAGTACTGTATGTAAAAAATACACACCCCCCTTGTCCCTAGTGGTCTGCCCAGTGTTCTACATGTTCTTTTATAAAATAAAAACTGTTCTTTCTGCCTGGAAACTGTAGATTGCCCATAGCAACCAAAAGTGTCCCTTTATGTCAAAAATGGTTTTAGATCAGCTAGAAAACAGCGATAATAAATTATAATGTGAAGTGATTTCCGCGCCAAATGGATAAATTAATAAAGTGTATCACTCTAAGTAATAAAAATATATAATTTTACTCCGTTGGGCAACCAACGTAGCAAACAGCTGCTCCTCAGTGTAAACAGTGGTGTGCTGCAAAAAGTAAATATAAAGCGAATGATGGCGCTAGAAAAGGTAATACTCTATCTATATGGTAGAGAGGAAAAACCCAATGGAAATGTGGATAAATGTATCATGGGGATGCCAAATTAACAACAATCCATCGTGACATTGACAAAGGTGCAAAATATCAATCAATCATCTAATCAATCAACTTGAGGAAAAACACTTAACAAAAACTAGCTTGTGAACTCAATAAAAAATTGCAAAATATGTATTAAATACTGTGCATAAATTTAAAGAAATTTGTCTTTGGCGTGCATTAATTAGAAGGTGACACCCGTTATATTCATAGGACAGTGTAAATCCGTCCCACATAAAAATAATAGTGTAAAGGAAATATATAAATTGTATATATATTAAAGTCCAGTGCAAAACTGAGATAAAAATAGATGTGCAGGAATGCAGGGTATCTGATCACAGACGTGCTTGGCAGCCTTTCACCATGGAAATTCTTAGTATCACCAAAACGTGCTGGAAAATGATTATGCGCTTACCACAGATCAAGACCTCTTAATTAAAAGCAGGTCATGCAAGCTGGACAGGATAGGTGCCTGTTTCACTGATGGCAAGCCCTGGATTCAGATGCAGCAGGATCTTGGAACCATAGCACTCATAATAAAACAAAGAGAATATGGGGAAAGCCCATAGTGCTTTATCTTTATTTAAAAAATTAAAATGCACAAACACACAGCCGGGTGGCCTCTTACTTTGTAACGTGCCTGCCTGGCACTAGGACTGACAGCGCAATGTTGGTTATCACCGGGAACCCGCTTGGGCGCACAGTTGACCCGATGGATGCTGGTTGCGATGTTAAGTCGGGCAGGAGCAGGGCACTAGAGGATCAGCTGGGTCTAGATTATGCCAAACTTCGCCGCCGACATATGTTTCGTAACTGTGTACGTCATCAGGGGGGCGTGACGCTATGGTTCCAAGATCCTGCTGCATCTGAATCCAGGGCTTGCCATCAGTGAAACAGGCACCTATCCTGTCCAGCTTGCATGACCTGCTTTTAATTAAGAGGTCTTGATCTGTGGTAAGCGCATAATCATTTTCCAGCACGTTTTGGTGATACTAAGAATTTCCATGGTGAAAGGCTGCCAAGCACGTCTGTGATCAGATACCCTGCATTCCTGCACATCTATTTTTATCTCAGTTTTGCACTGGACTTTAATATATATACAATTTATATATTTCCTTTACACTATTATTTTTATGTGGGACGGATTTACACTGTCCTATGAATATAACGGGTGTCACCTTCTAATTAATGCACGCCAAAGACAAATTTCTTTAAATTTATGCACAGTATTTAATACATATTTTGCAATTTTTTATTGCGTTCACAAGCTAGTTTTTGTTAAGTGTTTTTCCTCAAGTTGATTGATTAGATCAGGGGTCTCCAAACTTTTCAATCAAAGGGCCAGTTTATTGTTCTTCAGCCTTTAGGAGGGCCGGATTGTGGCCAGCGGGGGCATAAAAAGCCCCGGGCCCAGCATTTGTGAGAATAAATATGGCCTCATAGTTTGCGATCAGTAGGATAAGGAGTAGTGCCCCTATTAGTAGGAGTAATTGTATCTCATCATTGGTATCGGTGGAAGAAAAGGTGCCCCCTTGTTGGAGTCAGTGGGAAGAATAGTGCCTCATATCAATGGGAGGAATAAAGCCCTGAGGGCCGGATGAAGGCTAGCAAAGGGCCGCATCTGGCCCTTGGGCCGCAGTTTGGAGACCCCTGGATTAGATGATTGATTGATATTTTGCACCTTTGTCAATGTCACGATGGATTGTTGTTAATTTGGCATCCCCATGATACATTTATCCACATTTCCATTGGGTTTTTCCTCTCTACCATATAGATAGAGTATTACCTTCTCAATAAATTATAATCACTTGCAGAATTGAGCGATAGCGATTTGTGGGGAAATTCATCATAAAAAAAATAAAAATAATGACAGCGACAATTCTGCAACTGAGCAAATTTCAGTGTTTTTGAGTTGATTACATTATTGAATATGTTTTATTATAATTACATTATAATTTGTTATAATTATTTATAGTTTTTTATTATATAAAAAATTATGATTTTGTTTTTTAAACTTTATCATACCCGGGATGTCTTGTTTGGACAGATTTAAGCGAGTTATTCCTAAGAATTGCAGGCCTACAGTATAAAACGCCAAATTTCCATGCAAATAATTGTACCGCCTTTGGTACGTAATTCCAGACAGAATCATACCGCCAGGGAGGTTAAAGCAGAATTAAACCCTTCTATGCTTTACAGTCAAGAAAGCTGCTTCTGTTTGATCTGCAACTGCAGTGGTGCACACCAGTGAGCTGGTTTTCAAATATTAGCATGCATCTTAATGGCAGATAAATTAAATAGATGTGTGAAGTTAAAGAGGTTATAAACCTCCAAAAAAAATGTATAGCTCCAGCTAATAATTTATAAACAGTTACAGTAAACATTTTTTTCCTTGCTTTTAAATAATGACATAAAAGCTGATCAGCACCCCTGTGGTTTGTATCACCCCTCTAACTGCTTCAATTGCAGGGTAGCTTGTTCTTTTGAGAAACAAAAATGACTTACTGGGTCGATCTTCGGGTGAAAATAAGAAAAGAAAAAGCTGAAAATGAAAACTAATGTAGCCAAAACAGCTAAAAATTGGTAAGCTTCTATATAATAAATGTCTGTTTTTGGGTTTAATACCACTAGTAGCAAAGTCAACTGTTTGATTTATACCTACATGTGAGCCTATATAAGACTTACCTGTAGGTACAGTTAATATCTCCTTTTAGGAGATATTCTAGGTATTTTAGGTGCGCCGTTTAGGAGATAATTATTTTAGTGGCAGTCAGTGATGTCACTGGTGCATGTGCATTGCGCTCTGAATGGACGGTGCCATCCATTTAGAGCTATGTGCCACTGCAATGACTCCCATATGCATGCTTGGGAGTGACGTTGTCACAGCTTGGTCATCCAAACGATCAAAGCCCCCGAACCCAGGAAGGAAGACCAGGTGAAGATAGAATCCCTGCCAGTGGTGACAGCATGCTGCTGGAGGTCTTTATTTTAAAGGATATGTTACATGTTCCACCCGTTTTTAGGGTGGAACATATACATGTTACCAATGCTGCAGCTGCTCCACACTGCTCGTTCTGCCTTCTCTCCCCAGAGCTCTGTCTATGAATGAACTACAAGTCCCCACATCCTTTGTGGCTGTCGGCTTGTAGATTTCAATTGACTATTACACCTACTGTGAGCGCTGTGTTAGTCCACTGAGTCTTCCTGACAGGATGTATCGGCTTCTGCGTACAAGGAAGCTGTTGCATTGACAGGTCTGCAGGAGACCTGCATGGCATCAGCAATTTAGGTGCTGGACAAAGCGGTGAGATTAAAGTGATTGTAAACCCTCACATATATGGCCTCAGGTGATACACAGATATTAAACAAATTCTCTAACATAAGTTGTACCTGTTTAGCTGAGGATTTCTCTTCTCTACATCCGGTTGAAGAAATTTTCAAAGCTTGTCTGAGCTGTCAGATAAAGGGGCAGAGACCTGAAATTACACTCTGCGGAGCTCAGTGAGGAGAGCTCTGACAGTTGATTGGAGGGAAGGGACACGTCCCCTTCACACAACACACAGAAACAGAGCTGAGGCTGTGAAACAGCTGAAGATCCCTCCTGTCACCATTTTTCTCTTGTTCGATGAGATTCATGCTGATAGCAGAGGAACGAAGCAGCAGACAGAAATTACACAGAAGCCTTGTACACACGACCAGGATTCCCTACAGTATAAATTCCACCGGGAATCCCGATGCGAAAACCGAGAACCTGCTCGGTAACTTTCCCCATGTACACACGAGAGGTTTTCCCATCAGGAAAACTGCGGGGAGAACTTTGGCTGGGAATCCCGACTGTGTGTATACTCCCTCGCAGTGATTCCACATAGGAAAACTGCTGGGTTTAAAACCGCCGGGAATCCCCTCGGGAAAATAGTGATCAGGTTCTCTATTTTCCTGCCGGGATTCCTGGCAGTCTTCCTGTCGGGAAAACTGTGAGGCCGCATACACACGGCAGAGAACCTCGATGGGCAGAACACATCGTTCCGCCCGTCGAGGTTCTCTGCCGGCCGTCGAAATCGGCGACCCGCCCGTCGGGAATGGCAAACAGCCATTCATCCAGGCGGGCCGTCGTGCTCTCTATTTCTGCTCGACGGGATTCCCGACGGGATGCTCGCCGAGAGCGTACACACAGCCGAGGTCCTCGCTGGAATGCAGCTTCCAGCGAGGTTCTCGCTGGTTTCCAGCGAGAACCTCGGTCGTGTGTACGCCGCCTCAGGGAGCATTTTCCCGGCCAAAAGCTCTCCTGCCAGTTTTCCTGGCAGGAAAACCGGTTGTGTGTACAAGGCTTTACTGCCCTGGATTGTGAAGTACACACTATAGAGCAGTGTTTCTCAATTCCAGTCCTCACGCCCCCCCAACAGGTCATGTTTTCAGGATTTCCCTCAGATGAAAAGGCTGTGGTGATTACTAAGGCAGTGAAACTGATCAAATCACCTGTGCAAAATAATGGAAATCCTGAAAACCTGACCTGTTGGGGGGGGGGGGGGCCTGAGGACTGGAATTGAGAAACACTGCTATAGAGGGATATGATTTGTTCATATTTTATGAACCACTTTAAGGGTACATTTACACGACAGTTTAGCAGTGATGGTTAAACGCCGCCTCCGTACTTAGCAACACCCTGTTCTATGGCCAACTAGCTGCCAGTTTGTGTAGCCAAAACTCCAGTGGGGGATGGGGGGATGCACTGTGTCTATATGCACATCTTGCTATGGGCGGCACTTGGAGCAGAGGAGACAATAGGGGACACCTGAGAAAAGGAGAATCGGTGATGCTCTGTGCAATATCATTGCACAGAGCAGGTGAGTATAACATCTTTTTTATTTTAGGAAAAAAAAAATAGGCCTTACAACTTCAGCTTTAACTCCATATGCTTGGGTAATATAGGCACTGTTGATACACAATCTGAAACCTAAATTATTTCATGGTAAAGCCAATGCTTAAATCACTGTTCTCTCATCATTAAGCATAAACTTAGCATGATCTTCTGTCGCTGTAACAGTTACTTATTATTAAAAAAAAAACGTGCCACAGACTTCTGGTTATAGATAATTGAATGGATCTGTAAAATGAACCTTCTCCAAATGTGATGGAGGCACACTTCCAGCATTTTAGCTGTATGCAGACACACATTTCATCCAGTAGAAATGAGTCATCTCATCCTTTTATCCCCATGTTTTAGTACCTTTGTTTGGACTTTACAGTTTGCACCCTTTTTGTTATTTAATGAACAATACTGCATAATAGGTTAGTGCATCATAAATAAAGGATGATAACAATAAAAGCAAAATGATGAGTACAGTACCTTAGCTTGTCAATATTATTTGATGTAGCTATTGAGTTTATGCTTCACATCCACTTTATTCACATTAGGAAACATATCAAAGGTGTTTTGGGATATGACTCAGAGACCGTGTAGAATAAAGCAATATCCGTAGGTTTATACATGATTATGTGAATTACGAGTAAGCAACTAAATATACTTACATATATAGGAATAGACAACAGTATGATGGTACCGAGGGCACAAAGGAGGAGATACATCTACTATACAACATATGTGATTAAGCCATGGCTCTCCAGCTATTGATGAAACACAATCACCAGGGTGCAGTGTCAAGGCATCTCTAGGCAACTAGTAATGATCATTTTCCTGGAGAAAATCAAATGATTCCCTTACCATATGCACAACAAGATCGTGAGAAAATCATGGTGAGTACCAGTGTTTTGGGGTAGATTCCTCACTTTCCTAATCTTAAAGTTGAAATTTAGGTATGGCGATTTTCACATAGTTGCATTGATCCAGCTTGGACCAATGTAAGTACACACCATGCCTTTGAGATCCCCATGGGCAAGGCTGTCTTAATGAGAGGGTACACCTGGGCACTGCCCAGGGGCCCCAGCTGCATGGGGGCCCCTGCTCTTTCCCCAAAGCAGCTGATCCTTGAGCCTGGGCTGCCCTTCTACATTCCAGATATCCCCCCAGCACTCTGACTCCTCTACACCCTAGATATCCCCTACATCCTACCTACTTGATTTCGGTTTACCTGCACTGTCTCCATTGTAGGGGCCCCAGAGCATTACTTTGCCCAGGGGCCTATGATGCAATTAAGATGGTCCTGCCCATGGGAGCTGGAAATCACTGTAGTAGGCACTGCAACTACAGCAATTGCTGCTAGCTTTCAGATCCAGTGCCGAGCGGCTGCCCTGCTGTTTACAGAAGTTTGCTTATTTTGGCATGGGTGCCATTCAGAGAACACTTTTTATCTTCTCAATGAATGCAACATGCTCTCTAAATGGATGAGTTGCAGTTTGTGCATTCACCGCACCACCTCCCCACCTCATCCATTCAGAGAATGCTTTGAATTCATTGAGAAAATGAAAAGTGTTTTCTGAATGGCACCTGTGTCCGCGCCAAATGAGCAACCTCCTATGTTTACGGTACAGTTGCTCGGCACTGCCCTCGGAAGCTGACGGAGATCTGTATACTAACAGTGATTACTACAGTGATTTCCAGCTTTCACAAGGATCCCACAGGTACGGAATATGCAGAGTTAGATTAGTCCAAGCTGGACCAATGTAACCATGTAAAAATTGCTGGAATACAGATTGAGCACTGGTTCACACCAGATGCAGTCCAATGCATTTTTAATCTGCTTAAAAAACTCATGCAAAGTGTTTTCCAGTGTATTCCAATGATCCCAGTTCACACCAGTGTAACCAACAAAAGTAGAACATACTGTTTGTTCCATCTGGAGCGTGGCAAAATGCATCACAAATGCTTGAAACCACACACCAGAATGCACATCTTGAACTGAGATGAAGGAAAAAAAAGAGGGGAAAGAACGCATAAGTTGATCAAATTTTTATTTAAAACAAAAAAAAAATAGAACTTTTCTAATAAAGGTTTCAATTGCATAAAGATTAAAGCAGAGGTCCGCCTAAAAAAAAACAATATTAAAAGCCAGCAGCTACAAATACTGCAGCTGCTGACTTTTAATAAATAGACACTTACCTGTCCAGGGTGCACGCGATGTTGGCAGCCAAAGCCGATCAATTGATCGGCTCTCGGCTGCCCCCGCCACCATCCTCGGTGAGGGAATCAGGAAGTGAAGTGTTGCCTCTTCACCTCCCAGTTCCCTACTGCGCATGCGCAAGTCATGTTGCACGTCCTCTTGGGACCAGTGTGTTTCCCACAAGACAGGGGGGGGGAGTCTATGCCCAGAAGTGGATGCAAATACCTGTATCTGCACCCCCTTCCCCCTGAAAGGTGGCAGATGTTTCCCTGGAGGGGGGGGGGGTTCTGAAAAGTGGAGGTTCACTTTTTGTGTGGACTCCACCACTTAACGACCGCCCACTGTATATATACGTCCTTTTTTTAACGATGGATATCTCAGTAACGGCAGCAGCTGCTGCCACAACCGAGATATCCATCTCTTCAGTAAGTGGTCCTGTCAGCGATAACGGCGGTCTCCGTGGCTGATTCGCTGCGAAATCGGCATTATCGGTGGCAGGAGAGGGGCCCCCCTCCCGCCGCTCTCCCGCGCCCTCCGCTGCTTACCGGAGCCATCGGTAGTGGCAGAGGTGATCGGGTCCTGTGTCCTGCAGTGTGGGGATGCGAGTGAGGGCAAGATGGCCCCCACCCGTCCCCATAGCTCTGCTGGGCCGAAGTGACGTCAAAACGTCAGTCCCGCCCATGCTTCTTAAAGAGAAATTTTTTGTTGTCATTTTTTCAAATTACAAAATTTCCTTTTTTTGCATTTAAGTCTAAATATGAGATCTGAGGTCTTTTTGGCCCCAGATCTCATATTTAAGAGGACCTGTCATGCTTTTCTCTATTACAAGGGATGTTTACATTCCTTGTAATAGGAATAAAAGTGATATTTTTTTTCATTTCAGTGTAAAAAAATATAAAATAAATAAAAATAAATAAGAAAAAAAAAATTAAAATTTTGAAAGCGCCCCGTCCCGACGAGCTCACGTGCAGAAGCGAACGCATATGCGAGTAGCGCCCACATATGAAAACGGTGTTCAAACCACACAAGTGAAGTATCGCCGCGATCGTTAGAGCGAGAGCAATAATTCTAGTCCTAGACCTCCTCTGTAACGCAAAAAATGCAACCTATAGAATTTTTTAAACGTCGCCTATGGAGATTTTTAAGGGGAAAAGTTTGACGACATGCCACGAGCGGGTGCAATTTTTAAGCGTGACATGTTGGGTATCATTTTACTCGACGTAACATTATCTTTCACAATATATAAAAAAATTGGGCCAAATTTATTGTTGTCTTCATTTTTTATTCAAAAAAGTGAATTTTTTCCAAAAAAAGTGCGCTTGTAAGACCGCTGCGCAAATACGGTGTGACAAAAAGTATTGCAATGACTGCCGTTTTATTCTCTAGGGTGTTAGAATAAAATATATATACTGTAATGTTTGGGGGTTTTAAGTAATTTTCTAGCAAAAAAAACAGTTTTAGTCTCGTAAACACCGAATCTGAAAAACAGGGCTTAAGTGGTTAATTGAATCACTTAACTTTAGTAAATCACGCCCATGCTCTGTTGAATGCAGGATGCAGAGTGCATCCTATATTGATATCATACAGACTCATATACAAATTCATAGATGATTTTCCTATCCACTAGTGTTGAACTGTGTGTAAGCTGCTGTGTGCATTGCACAGTGTGTGCACATCCTGTAAGCTAAGATCTATTGCATTTGCTAGCTGGATACGTCAGACACATAACAGCAGTACATAGAAAGACAGCCAAAGCAAACCTGAAGAATATAGCTGCCAAACACCCATTTTTTTTTTTAAAGATGAAAGTTCAAAAAGGTACAGACAACTGCAGTGGTTCTAAAGATACAAGATTCTAAAGATAGAAGTTTTTTTTTTAACTTAAAGCGAAGGTCCACCCAATTATATATATTTTTTCTTAAAGCCAGCAGCTACAAATACTGCAACTGCTGACTTTTAAAAAATGGACACTTGCCTGTCCAGCACGCCCACGATGTCAGCAGACGAGGCTGAGCATGCTCGGTGAGGGAATCAGGAAGTGAAGCCTTGCGGCGCACCTTCACTGGTCCCCGCTCTCTCCTGGGAACAGTGCATTTCCCAGGAGACAGCGGGGGGGGGGTAGTTAGGGAGTAAAGTAGACTCCCCGGAAGTGGGTACAAATACCTGTCTTAGGCCCCGTACACACGACCGAGTTTCTCGGCAGAATCCAGCGAGAACCGCGATGGGAGACGTATTCTGCCGAGAAAACCGGTCGTGTGTACACTTTTCGCCAGGAAGCTCGTCGAGCCAAAAAGAGAGCATGCTCTCTATTTCCTCGTTGTTATATGGGGAAATTTGGCTCAACCAGCTTTTCGACAAGTGAACGGGAAACTCGACGGGCGGAACGATGAGTTTAGCCCGACGAGTTTCTCGGTCGTGTGTACACGGCCTTAGACATGTTTTTTTTTCCCTTTAGAATCACTTTAAAAGGATACTATACTTCATCCTCTACTTTGCAACAAAGATGCTAAAATAGTAGTATGTTATGTATTAACACTAAGCATTCTCTGTAATAGACAAGTGCTTAGACAAGGGCAAATCATGTTGTAGAGTGCTGTACAACAGAGACAAGTACATACCCTGTACATACCCTGGCAGAATTTACTTTATCACTCTGGGGAGATCTCAAACGTGCAGTTCATGTAAGACGGCCCAAGAATTACCAGGAACTGGATGCTTTTTGCCAAGAGAAATTATCAGCTTTACCATCTGAGAAGATAAAGAGCGTCATCCACAAATACCACAAAAGACTTCAAGCTGTCAATGATGTTAAAGCGGGCAATACACGGTATTAACCACTTAAGAACCGATCCTGTTTTTAAGACTCAGGCCGCGTACACACGATCAAATCTGTCTGCTGGAAACGGTCTGCCAGACCGTCCCAGCAGACAGATTAGATCGTGTGTACGGGCGAGCCGACGGATTTGGCCAGCCGACAGATTTGAAAGCATGCTTTCAAATCTGTCGGCTGGGAACCCGACCGCCCGACATGTCTGCTGGTTAGTACGCTAACCAGCAGACATGTCTTCTCGCACACGCGTCGAATGGTTTCGACGCATGCGTGGAAGTGTTTTACTTCCTGGTGCGGTGACGTGGCAGTGTCAACGTCACCGCCACGTCAGCACGCTGTCTGCCGGCGGGGATTTTGGTTTGATCGTGTGTACACGATCAAACCAATACGTCCCCAGCAGACAGATTTGTTCAAATCGGTCTGTCCGACCGATTTAAACAAATGTGTCTGCTCGTGTGTATGGGGCCTGAGTGTTTACAAGTTTAAACAAGTTTTAAAGTTTTTCAAGTTTTTTTTTTGCTAGAAAATTACTTAGAACCCCCTAACCCCCTTACAAGCGCACTTTTTTTGGAGAAAAATAACACTTTTTTTTCTTCAATCTTTTTATATTGAATTCAGCAAAAGCATACAAGATGCATCAGATTACAGGAAAGAGTACTGTATATAATACATAAACGATCAACCGTGTAAGTAACATGACAATGTGCAAGGTAGACGTTAACATGTAAGAACCTAGTGGCGTGCAAGCCTGGGGGGTACATGAGGAGCATATGCAATGCGCAATATTAGTGTACTCTCTTCTGGGGGGCCACCCCTTATCGGGAGCACTTTTGTGGCCCGGCAGGAGAGAGCACTTACCAATCATGTACCTCCAAATAAGTAAGGCATCAAATTCAAAAAAATAACACTTTTTTGAATTAAAAAATAAGACAACAGTAAAGTTATCCCAATTTCTTTTTTTTATATTGTGAAAGATAATGTTACGCCAAGTAAAATGATACCCAACATGCTTCAAAATTGCACCCGCTCGTGGAATGGCATCAAACTTTTACCCTTAAATATCTCCATAGGCGACATTTAAAAAATTCTATAGGTTGCATCTTTTAAATTACAGGGCTATAATTATTGCTCTCGCTCTAACGATTGCGGTGATACCTCACTTGTGCGGTTTGAACACCATTTACATATGCGGGCGCTACTTACACATGCGTTCATTTCTCCACGCAAGCTCATCGGGACGGGACGCTTTAAAAAAAATGTTTTATCTTTCTTATTTGTTTTAATTTATTTAATTTATTTTTACACTGTTTTTTTTATTTATTTTTAATGGGTCACTTTTATTCCTATTACAAGGAATGTAAACATCCCTTGTCATAGAAAAAAGAATGACAGGTCCTCTTAAATATGAGATCTGGGGTCAAAAAGACCTCAGATCTCATATTTAAAATAAAATGCAATAAAAAAATAAATAAAAAATAAATTGTCATTTAAAAAAATGACAACAAAAAATGTGCCTTTAAGACGCTTTGGGGGAAAGTGACGTTTTGACATCACTTCCGCCCTGCTATGCAAACGGGTGGGGGCCATATTGCCCTCACTCGTATCCATGGCAAGCAGCGTGAAGGACCCGATCGCCTCCGCCGCTGCCGATGGCTCCTGTAAGCGGCGGAGGGTGCGGGAGAGTGGCGGGCCCTCTCCCGCCGCCGATAACAGTGATCTTGCAGCGAATCCGCCATGGAGACCACCATTATCGTTTACAGGACCGGCCACGGAAAGATAAACATCTCAGTTGTGGCAGCAGCTGCTGCCGTTACAGAGATATTCATCTTTAAAGTGATGACGTATATGTACATGAGACGGTCCTTAAATGGTTGAACTGGGGTATGTAAACATTTGATCAGGGTCATTTGGGTCGTTTCTGTTTTCATCATGATTTACAAAAACAAAGACTGTTGATTGATAATAAATGGCTTCAGCCAAACACTAACCATGAGTGAAAGAAAAGTTTTCGTTATTCATATTCTCTGAAAAATGGCCAAGAAATCAAAAATTCTGCCAGGGTATGTAAACTTTTGATCACAACTGTGAATGTATGTTTCTTCTATATTACGGCAGTGGCACCAAACAAAAATGTCCACCGAGTGACATCATTGCCCTGGTGAGGAAGGTCTATACGTTCTGTTTAGGATATTGTCTAATACTACTTCTTTCAGGACACTGACATGAAAGGGAGTGGGGATTTTCCCTCCATAATCCAGGATGTAAAAGCAGGATCCACATTTAACACTGGAAGGTGACCTCAGGTCATCCAGAGGAGGGAACTTGTGCTTTCTTTGAATGCCCCCCACACTCATTGAACTGTTCAGTAGTCACTCTGTCTACATTTTACCAAATCACTAATGGATTCGATAAACCTACTATTATCTGAACAGAGCAAGTAATGTGCTCCACCCTATCAAATCACAAAACAAATTGCATGGTTTACACTTAAAGTGCACCTGTCATGAGAGAAATATGAAGACTGCCATTGCACGTCTCCCACTGCAAACGCAGCAAAAGAAAGTGAGAATTCTTTATCTCAATGAATGTTTCAAGTCAGTGACTACAATTATCGACACATATCAAAATGAAAGCCAGGCATTTAGCATTTTGAGGAGCAGAGATCAGCAATGGCAGCCTCCCTATTTATTTTATGACAGCTGTCCTATAATGCTGAACTCCAGTCAAACAGTTAAAGAGGGACATTTTACCCTTGCCATAATTTGTGTGCACAGAAACTTAACATATTGTGAAACCTTTGTATGGTGGAACCTCGGATTACGAGCATAATCCATTCCAGGAGAATGCTTGTAATCCAAAGTACTCACATATCAAAGCGAGTTTCCCCATTGAAGTCAACGGAAACGAAAATAATTTGTTCTGCATTGACTTCAATGGCATGCAATACCGCATGCGGCCAGAGGTGGGGGGGCACCGGAGAGCCTCGGAAAGGCTCGTGAAAGGAGTATTTCCGTGTTTTTCCAAGCATTACCGAACAGCGCCGATCGGCTGCGATTGGCGCCATTCGGCTCTGGCCCCCCCCCCACCTCAGGCCAAACGTGGTACTGCACACCGCTTTGGCCTGAATCCTGCTAGTTTCACGAGACAACACTTGCAAACCGAGTTAGGATTTTTTTTAAATACAGTGCTCGTATTGCAAAACGCTCGTTAACCGCATTACTCGCAATCTGATGTTCCACTGTATAGGAAAATGGCCTTCTTCTGCAATGTGACGTCCATGCTTCCCCACGCCATGTCACTGCCACAAGGTTCTGCTGGGTTCTGGGTCTTCTCTGTCTTCTATTGGTTGGGACAGGATGACTCGGGGGATTGTAAACATTCCTACCTGCACCTTGTGTTTTTAACCTGCATAAGACGTGCATGGATCATGTCGTTTTATAGTGTCATATGTTGCTTTGTACGCACAAGCCTATGGTTGAAGACATCGTCACATTACCATGTTAGAAGTTTCTGATTGTGTAGAAACATAAGGAAATTTAGCATGGAACTGCACAGGTTAATGCCTGACCCCTGTAGGCAAAGTGTTCCTTCTTCCAATCTTTGTGATGTTCTGACCTGGAGTACAGAAGGCTAATATCAAGATAAATTCAGGTACTTACTGTGTGCTTTTTTTAATGAGCACATAACTGTGTTAAATTGAGTTTTTATGTCTGCTTGGAGTTTAGTTTTAAAAGCAAGAGGAAGGGGATCAATACATTTTATGGGCATTTTTTTTTTAACTGACATCCTCAATCTACCTGCATTTTTTACAGACAGTCTGTAAATTTCTGGCAATCCTGTGAATGTGTCTATAAATACACTTACCTTCCCTATGAGGCAAGCAAACTGCAAAGTAGACCTGTCACAAACTAGACAATACAAGCATAGCAAGGAAAACTGTATAAGCAGAGGTAACCTTTAGATCCATATATACACGCAGCTGAATTTACATGGAAATCTCGACTTTCCCATAAAACCTGAGTTAGAGCCGGTTCACGCAGTGGCGACCTGTCAGGCGACTTAGCAAAGCAAAAGAAAGGATTCTTCTGGACAGCCGCACTCCGAATAAAAATTGCCTTTATTGTAAATCCAAATAGAAAAACAGCACTACATGTCACAGCATACTGGCAGAGCTGACGCGTTTCACACTATACTTCGTGTTTAATCATAAATTAGTCGCCTGACAAGTTGCGATCCGTTCTGTACTATGGAACCGTTCTAATAGGAGCGACTCAAGACCTAGAAAAAGGTTCCTGTATGACTTTAGGGCGACTTGCATTGACTTCAATACAGAAGTCATTTTGCAAGTCGCCTCTGAAGTCGTGTGCAGATTGTTTAGCCAAGTCGCGCGGCAAGTCGTGTTGCCCCTGTGTGAACCGGTGATCTGCTGAGCTGGTTCCTGCTTTCTATATGGTTCCATGTGCAGTGGGCAAGCGCAATCCGAGCCGATGGAAATCTCCGAGCGGGAACAGCTGTAGATGCGCTCGCTCCCGATGCCTTATAATACACACTGCCGATGCTTGGTAATACACGCCACCGCTCTATACAGCAAGGGGGCAGGAAGGGACGGATGTGATATTGAAATTTTTTTTTTTGATTGGTTATACACGCCTCTATAAAGCAAATATGAGCGTGCGCATTAACAGCTGACAATCAGCTGTTGAGTTTGGCTATTTTCGTAGCCTCTTACTGCTCATGCGCAGAGTCTGCACAGTCAGTTCTGGAACCTATCGGATGGCGGAACCAGATCGATAAGACACCAGCACTTAAGCTCTGCCGCTCCTGCTTTTTAAACCTCACTTCTGGGCAGTGTGGTGACCCATCCTGTTAAAGCGAAAGTAAACCCATCCGTTTCATTTGCGGTATGTGGCGGGAATGTAACACTCCCATTGGCTGTGCTCTCAACCAAACTGTCAAACCATCCAAGGGCTGGTGTCATAACTGATCACATGTGCAGCATCATGGCAGTTGTAGATTAAACAGAGACAAAGATGGCCGCTTCCTTGGCTGAAAATAATAGGGGGTTTACTTATACTTTAAATGACCAGTAATGCCCCATACACACGATCGGAATTTCCGATGGAAAAAGTCTGTCTGACTTTTTCCATCGGAAATTCCGATTGTGTGTATGCCCCATTGGAAATTCCGATGAATTCAGTCGAGTTTACATAGAGAACACGTTCTCTTTTACTCCGATGGAATTCCGTGGGAATTCCGATGTGAATTTGGTTGGACAAGGGTCCGACAGTGTGTACGGGGCATAAGGAGACACAGCATATGATAAGAAGTTGTATATTCACCATGAAAGTTGAAAATTCTAAATCTCTGGAGATACCGATTGCTTTGATATGAGTTCAGACTCCACCCATGGAGAAAAATAAATAAATCACTAGGTCACAACATTGAGTGATCTAATGTGAAAAATCTGTTGTGTTAATTTGTGCCCTAATCAACCCGACTTTACGCAAACTGGTTTTGTATTTCTCAATATGGCATTGAAAAGGGATTACAGCTCTCCTAAAGCAAAATGTGTGCTTTCACTGTTGAGCTTCACAATTCTGGCACGTTATATAATATACACTATTCTGAAATCTTGTGGTAAATATATGCAGCTGTGTAAATTATGCAAACCTTGCAGTGGGAAAAATACAGCATTTTTTTGCAAATAGTTTTTTTACCATTCATTCCCAATAAAGACCAAGGAAATAAAATTGCAACCATGCTCTAGTGGACTTGGAGGTATGCTTGGGATCATTGTCCTGTTGAAAGGTCCAATGTCTCCCAAGCCTCAGGTTTGTGACGGACTGCATCACATTGTCATCCAATATCTCCTGGTGCTGAAGAGAATTCATGGTACCTTGCACACGCTGAAGCATCCCTGTACCTGCAGAAGCAAAACAGCCCCAAAGCATGATTGACCCCCCGCCATGCTTCACAGTAGGCAAGGTGTTCTTTTCTTCATAGGCCTTGTTCTTCCTCCTCCAAACATAGCGTTGATCCATTGGCCCAAACACTTCTAATTTTGTTTCATCAGTCCACAGAACACAATCCCAAAACTACTGCGGTTTGTCCACATGACTTTTGGCATACTGCAGTCGACTCTTCTTATTCTTTTGGACAGCAAGGGGGTGCACCTGGGAGTTCTGGCATGGAGGCCTTCATTACGCAGTGTGCGCCGTATTGTCTGAGCAGAAACTTCAGTATCCACATCTGACAAATCTTTTCTCAGTTCCTCAGCAGTCACACGGGGACTTTTCTCCACTCTACGCTTCAGGTAGCGCACAGCAGTCGAAGTCAGCATCTTCTTTCTGCCACGACCAGGTAGCATTTCAACAGTGCCCTTTGTCTTGAATTTGCGAATGATGCTTCCTATGGTGTCTCTTGGTATGTTTAACATATTTGCAATCTTCTTACAGCCATTGCCCTTCCTGTGAAGAGTAATCACCTCTTCTCTTGTCTTCCTGGACCATTCTCTTGACTTCACCATGTTTGTAACCACACCAGTAAATGTCTAGAAGGAGCTGAGTATCACAGTCATTTTAAAGCTGCCCAATTGGTGCTTATTAGGCTTTATTGCTGCTCCCTGACATCCACATTCCTTCACAGCATTGGGGGGTTGAATAATTTTGAATAAAATTGTATGTTAGGGTGAACTACAAAACTTTAAAGGTATAGGGGTTGATATACTAAACACAAATAGTGCACTTTGCAGAGCTTAATAATTGACGGGAGGCTCTGCTGGCTTCCGTCGTCCAATCATGTGCAAGCAAAAATGCCTTTAGTAAATCAACCTCATGATGTGTGTAACCAAAACATCACAAAAATAAAAATAAAATGCTCTGGGACTCGAGGCGATTTGGGCAGAAACAGACATTGGGCCTCAAGTCATTAAATGAGAATTAGGACCAAAGCTTCTTCTTCTCGGGGTCACAGGCTGACGTCTGCTCTTGGCTTATGTCACTCAGTTGGTCCAAACTCTGCAGGAATCCCAACTTTAATGTTGAGATTCACCCAAATGCCTCGACTCAGCCTGCTAGCATGCAACCGAGGGCTTGAGTCAGCTGCTCCCACCCCCTCCACAGCCCGGCAATTCAGTGAGCACTAAAGGGGCAGAGCAGAGAGCCGGTGACTAAGGCCGTGTACACACGACCAGTTTCCTCGGCAGAATCCATCAAGAAATTCGGTGGGAGAGCTTTTTTGCCGAGGAAACCGGTCGTGTGTACGTTTTTCATCGAGGAAACTGTCGAGGAACTCGACGAGCAGAAAAGTGACCTAGTTCTCTTTTTCCTCAACGGGAGTCAAATTGGCTCGTCGGGCTGCTTTTCGGCGAGAAACTCGAGCGTGTGTATGCTAAGAAACCCGCGCACCTTTGGTAAAAGTAGCGTTTGTAATGGAAATAGCACATTTGTCACGCTGTAACAGACTGAAAAGTGCAAATGTCTCTTACCAAACTTTTTCCGAACACGCAGTAACATGAGATTGGCAAAAGCAACCCCTGCAGTTGTATGTGTTAACCACTTAATACCCGCCCACCGTGAAATGACGGCGGGCGGGATACTCAATTATCCTGACATCACGTCATATGACGTGATGTCAATTCAGGCCACTAGGTGGCGCGCGCGGCCGCCGCGCCGTGCGCGCGCACCCGTCGGGTTACTAACAACACCGTGCGCGTGACCGGCGGCCGCGATGGCCGCCGGGCACCCCCGATTTCTGTGTAACTGAGCTGGGACGTGCAGCTCTGTGTGTAAACACAGAGCTGCACGTCCCTGTCAGGGAGAGAGGAGATCGATTGTGTCCCTTGTACATAGGGACACAATCGGTCACCTCCCCCAGTCACCCCCCCTCCCCCTACAGTAAGAACACACCTAGGATACACATTTAACCCCTTCCCCGCCCCCTAATGGTTAACCCCTTCCCTGCCAGTTACATTTATACAGTTATCAATGCATATTTATAGCATTGTTCACTGTATAAATGTGAATGGTCCCAAAAATGTGTCAAAAGTGTCCGATGTGTCGGCTATAATGTCGCAATCCCGAAAAAAAAACGCAGATCGTCGCCATTCCTAGTAAAAAAAAAAAAAATCATAATTATGTCCCCTATTTTGTAGGCAATATAACTTTTGCGCAAACCAGTCACTATACGGTTATTGCGATTTTATCTTTAATTTTTTTTTACCAAAAATATGTAGAAGAATACGTATCGGCCTAAACTGAGATCAATTTTTTTTATTTTTTTTTATGGGATATTTATTATAGCAAAAAGCAAAAAATGTTGTGTCTTTTTTCAAAATTGTTGCTCTCTTTTTGTTTATAGCGCAAAAAATAAAAACCGCATAGGCGATCAAATAGCACCAATAGAAAGCTCTATTTGTGGGGAAAAAAGGACGCCAATTTTGTTTGGGAACCACATCGCACGACCGCGCAATTGTCAGTTAAAGCGACGCAGTGCCGGAAGCTAAAATTTGGTCTGGGCAGGAAGGGGGTGTAGGTGCACAGTAGGCAATTGGTTAAAGTCACCGCGTTTGAGAACGAGGAGATTTGGTCTTTAACGTGTGTACGCAAAGCAAGCTTGTCGAGTTCCTCGACAAGCCTAACAAGGAACTCAACGAGGAAAACGATGTGTTTCGCCCGACGAGTTCCTCAGTCATGTGTACGAGGCCTGACAGTCACTGGCTTTATGCTCACAGAGGACTGAGCGATCAGGGATCTTTGATCACTGCGTTCTTGGTCTTTGAGATGACGGAGGACAAATGCAGCATCAGACTAATGATCCATCCACCTAGGTGGGTATGATTATAGTCCAATTCCAGCTTTCATACTGCATTTCATGTTACACCCAAAATTAGGGAACCATTCTACAACCCCCCCACCCTCAAACGACCCACCTCGAATGCCAGGCTCTTCTCCCTCTAATTTTTTTTAGTTCAGAAGAAGGGAGGACCCCACCATGCCAACATCCAACTATTTAGAAAAAAGGATTGAGAAAGTACCTAGGACTCTCTCAAAGAATATACCGATTTTGTGGGCACAACACAAGGCAGGAGTATAGATATCATTTTTTTTTATCTTTATGACAAAAAAATTGAAAAAGTCAAATAGATATGACCCAGACAGCACCCTCTACTAGACAAGGTCAACAGATACCTAATACGGACATGGAGGCATGGATCCTTTCATTGGATTAATAAGAAGTCTGTGCAGATACAATAAGGGGTGTATGAAAGAGTTGGGTCTATGAACTCCTCCATGCTTGCTTGTCAAAGCGTTTTGCATCTAAATGCTTTCTCAGGACATACTGGGTAGGTGCTGATACACAATTACAAGGGGAAAAATTAAAGTATAAAAAATTTAAAAAATAATATCAACAGTATATAAGCTGTACACATTTGTATTAGACATGTATATATTTAATGTGGCAACACTGAAGAAGTGACACTTTGCTACAATGTAAAGTAGTGAGTGTTATAGCTTCTATAACAATGTAAATTTGCTGTTCCCTCAAAATAACTCAACACACAGCTTCTAGTGTCTAAACAGCTGGCAACAAAAGTGAGTATACCACAAAAAATCCTCCTGCGCTCTGGTGTATCGCCAAACTGGGTGTATCAGTATGGTACAAAGGCAAAGTCTTAAGTCTTGCAGCCCTCCACAGAACAAAGGGTGTTCATATGGCTAAAATGAAAAAGAAAAGAAAGGAGGGCGCACCGACCTTGTGCATTACCACTTAAAATTTTTTATAAACATGAAATAAAAAGCAATGGTCCTACTTACAAACATTCAGAAGTAAGCGCATTTTAAAAACAGCTAAAAATGGACCTCACGGCACCTGCCAATCCGACCCTTGACACCAAAATGGCTGAGGCGTTTCTGGGGCGTACCCCCTTCCTCAAAGCCTAGGTGGTCTGTGAACAAAAGTGAGTACACCCCTAAGTGAAAATGTCCAAATTGGGCCCAAAGTCAATATTTTGTGTGGCCACCATTATTTTCCAGCACTGCCTTAACCCTCTTGAGCATGGAGTTCACCAGAGATTCACATGTTGCCACTGGAGTCCTCTTCCACTCCTCCATAATGACACCACAGAGCTGGTGGATGTCAGAGACCTTGCACTCCTCCACCTTCCATTTGAGGATGCCCCACAGATGCTTAATAGGGTTTAGGTCTGGAGACATGCTTGGCCAGTCTATCACCTGTACCCTCAGCTTCTTTAGCAAGGCAGTGGTTGTCTTGAAGGTGTGTTTGGGGTCGTTATTAGTGTTGCTCACGAATATTCGCATTGCGAATATTCGTTACGAATATTGCATATTCGAGTATTCGCGAATAACTCGAATATCGCGGTGAATATTCGCTATTGCGAATATTCATATTTTTTCACATTTATTTTTAAAACAGATCACATCCTAGTGATCTCCATCGACGTCTAAAAGCATTGCTGGTATGATTAGAGACCCTGGGCCGAGTAGCTGAGGCGATCCTTTTATGTTGCCGAATATTCGCAATGCGAATATTCGTATTACGAATATTCGCGAATGCGTTCTCTGCCCTTCTGTGTTTTGTGTTTAAAAAAAAAATAATAATTAGCTTTAGTTTAGTCATATACGTTTGTGTAAGTAGAGTTAGTATTTAGTGCATATTAGTTTAGTAATCCAGGAAATGATCTCCGTTTTCGCGTGTTGACGAGAATTTCGCAATCAATTTCGCATTCGCACTAGCGAAATTTCGCAATTTTTTTTTTTGATAAAATATCACGAATATTCGATATTAACGAATATTCGCAAATATTCTTCTATATATTCGCGAAATATCGCGAAATCGAATATGGCGTATTCCACTCATCACTAGTCGTTATCATGTTGGAATACCTATCTGCGACTCAGTCTCTAAATGGAGGAGGATCATGCTCTGCTTTAGTATGTCACAGTACATGTTGGTATTCATGGTGCCCTTAATGAACTGTAGCTCCCCAGTGTCGGCAGCACTGATGCAGCCCCAGACCATGACACTTCAACCGCAATGCTTCACTGTAGGCAAGACACACTTGTCTTTGTACTAGGGCTGTGCAAATTAACTTTTAATTGATCGATTAATCTTTAATTTTTTTGATCGATCAAAATCTTTTTGATCGATTAAAATTGTTTTGATTGGTACTCACCTCTTCGCAGGCTTCTGGGCCTTCAGGGAGTTCTGTCGGAGATTCTGTAACGTAACGGACACCGGCGGGACTTGCTGTGTCCATCTGAAGGGCTCCTTTGCTGTGCCTTCATATCTGCATGCCGACGGGACCTTACTATCTGCCACACGCAAGGGCTGATACACTTCCCTCTATCAACCTGGGGTTCTACAACCATCCACTGGGAGTTGTGATAGTTCCCTTCATGGGACATCTACATGCTGACGAACTGATGTTAACCCCTCCTCATCTGGATTCAGCAGTGGCATCGTTGTACACATTTTTATACCAGTATCATATTTAGCTACATGTTTGTATGACTGCTTTTGCTACCGTTTGGTATTACTCGCACCAGTTTTACAGTTTATGTAGCTACATCAATTTTATCTCCAGTGCAATATTTATTTGGTTACCTACTTGAAGACTATAAAAGTTTTAATGCTATTCCCATCGAGCGCTGCCTTTGTGTGTTTTTTGTATCCTGCTATCCATTTTTCCAGTGGTTGGTAGCTGCACTGGGAATCAGCTAAAAGTAGTTGGATCTGTATGTGCGTTATGATTAATCGATTAAAAAAGAAAACGATTAATCGAACACAAAAATTTTGATCAGTAACAGCCCTACTTTGTACTCCTTATGTAGCTTGCTTTGAAATCTGTCGGGTGGACAAATCTGTCCGCTAGCCCATACACACGAGCGGAGATGTCTGCTGAAACGGTCCATTTCATGCTTTGAAATCCATCCGGTGGAATCTGTCCGCCCGACATGTCTGCTGGTTAGTACACTTACCAGCAGACATGTCGTCCCCCACCGCCGCTGCCGAATGGATTCGGCGCATGCGCGGAAGTGTTTTACTTCCTGGTGCGGTGACGTGGCGGTGACGCGGCGGCGTCAACGTCACCGCCGCGTCACCGCGCCGTCCGGCGGCGGGGAATTTGATCCGATGGTGTGTACACGCCATCGGATCAAACTCCCGATCGGACATATCCGATGGAAATGGTCCACGGACCGTTTTCATCGGATATGTCCGATCGTGTGTATGGGGCCTTATACAAGCTGTACACTCACTATTTTACATTATAGCAAAGCTTAGTTTCTTTGTTTTGTTTTTTCCAAGATTCATATAGATACAGTTGTGCTCATAAGTTTACATTCCCTGGTAGAATTTATGATTTCTTGGCCATTTTTCAGAGAATATGAATGACACAAAAACATTTCTTTCACTCATGGTTAGTGTTTGGCTGAAGCCATTTATTATCAATCAACTGCGTTTACAATGACAACATAAACTACCCAAATGATTAAAAGTTTACATACACCAATTCCTTTATCATCAATGACAGCTTGAAGTCTTTTGTGGTATTTGTGAATGAGAAGCTCTTTGTCTTCTCAGAAGGTAAAGCTGCCCATTCTTCTGGGAACTGGGAATATGTAAACTTTTAATCAGGGTCATTTGGGTAGTTTCTGTTGTCATTATGATTTAAAGAAGAGTAAACACAGTTGATTGATAATAAATGGCTTCAGCCAAACACTAACCATGGGAGAAAGAAAAGTGTTTGTGTTATCATTCATATTCTCTGAAAAATGGCCAAGAAATCATAAATTCTGCCAGGGTATGTAAACTTATGAGCACAACTGTATCTATATGCATCTTGGAAAAAACTAAATGAAAACCAGAAAACAATAAACCACACACATGTATCTGCTTGCCTGATTGACCCTGAAGATCAGATAGTGGGCGAGACCACACAAACAGAAGAGTAAAGTCAATCCTTCCAAAGAAATCCAACTAATGAAAGCGTTCAAATCCCACATTGGACACCCGGTTGGACGAAGATCTACTTTCCAGGGTAACCAGATAGTACTGGTGGCTATATTTATAAGATGGGCATTGTTTTATAAAATATTTCTCAATGTATAAGTTCTAGGTAAATTTTATCTATATGGAAAAGGCAGAGTAATTATATATATATACAGTACAGACCAAAAGTTTGGACACACCTTCTCATACCAAGAGTTTTCTTTATTTTCATGACTATGAAAATTGTAGAGTCACACTGAAGGCATCAAAACTATGAATGGAATGTGGAATTATATACATAACAAAAAAGTGTGAAACAACTGAAAATATATGTCATATTCTAGGTTCTTCAAAGTAGCCACCTTTTGCAGCAGACACATCTCTAGAACAACTGTTAAGAGGAGTCTGTGTGAATCAGGCCTTCATGGTAGAATATCTGCTAGGAAACCACTGCTAAAGAAAGGCAACAAGCAGAAGAGACTTGTTTGGGCTAAAGAACACAAGGAATGGACATTAGACCAGTGGAAATCTGTGCTTTGGTCTGATGAGTCCAAATTTGAGATCTTTGGTTCCAACCACCGTGTCTTTGTGCGACGCAGAAAAGGTGAACGGATGGACTCTACATGCCTGGTCCCCACCGTGAAGCATGGAGGAGGAGGTGTGATGGTGTGGGGGTGCTTTTCTGGTGACACTGTTGGAGATTTATTCAAAATTGAAGGCATACTGAACCAGCATGGCTACCACAGCATCTTGCAGGGCATGCTATTCCATCCGGTTTGCGTTTAGTTGGACCATCATTTATTTTTCAACAGGACAATGACCCCAAACACACCTCCAGGCTGTGTAAGGGCTATTTGACCAAGAAGGAGAGTGATGGGGTGCTGCGCCAGATGACCTGGTCTCCACAATCACCGGACCTGAACCCAATCGAGATGGTTTGGGGTGAGCTGGACTGCAGAGTGAAGGAAAAAGGGCCAACAAGTGCTAATAATCTCAGGGAACTACTTCAAGACTGTTGGAAGACCATTTCAGGTGACTACCTCTTGAAGCTCATCAAGAGAATGCCAAGAGTGTGCAAAGCAGTAATCAAAGCAAAAGGTGGCTACTTTGAAGAATTCTAGAATATGACATATTTTCAGTTGTTTCACACTTTTTTGTTATGTATATAATTCCACATGTGTTAATTCATAGTGTTGATGCCTTCAGTGTGAATCTACAATTTTCATAGTCATGAAAATAAAGAAAACTCTTGGAATGAGAAGGTGTGTCCAAACTTTTGGTCTGTACTGTATATATATATATATATATATATATATATATATATATATATATATATATATAGAAAAGAGAGTATGGGGGCATGTAAAGTATAAAGAGCATGGGCCCAAAAAATACGCGGAAGGAATAAACCCAGATTTGTATCGACACACCACAGTGCTTACCATAGATAATATTGGGCACTCCTCAAGAATAAAGTTGTCTCTTTAAATAGTAAGAGCTTATCAGCCACCAGATATAAATGTAGGAGAGACTATAAAATAGATCAAGGTATTGTATAGGACAAATTTAACAAGAATAGATTTATACATATCTAGTAGAAGGAACATAAGGGTGACTCCCAAGGGTCAGTGATACACACCTTCTAGTAATATATCGGTTATCCCCCACTTGGAGTAATACAAATAAATTAAGGCTCGATACGGGGAGTGAGAGAAACTAAGCACACAAGTTACATTTCCATGTACCCCTCAATGTTTGATCCTCCTTTTCTGTATCTACAAAGTGACTTTCAGTCAGTTTATTCCTAAGGGATTTTGAGTTTGTCATCTGTATATTTTTTTAAGGATAGGGTCGTTGATAAGTAGATACCAATGTTTCTGCACTATTCCATGACTACAGGGATGTTGGCGGTTGTAGGTCAAAATGACCCTGGTTGTATCCTCATCTTTTTTCCTAATTCTTTTAGCTAGTGCCTGTTGTCTAGTTTGTTTAACTCTTTATTACACCCCTTATTGTATCTGCACTTTACAGACTTATTAATCCAAAGAAAGGATTAATGCCTCCATGTCTGTATTGGGTATCTGTTGACCTTGTCTACTAGAGGGTGCTGTCTGTGTCATATCTATGTGTAGTTTTAAAAAAAATTGTAATAAAGATACTATTTTTATAGATATACTCCTGCCTCGTGTTGTGCCCACAAAATCTGCATATTGCTTGAGAAAGTCCTAGGTACTTTCTCAATCTTTCTATTTTTTAGTTCAGAGCGGCTACGCATTCACAGGATCTGTGAATGGAAAAATTACAAATCTTCTCTGCCACTGCAGCAGAGGGACTAATAGGGGTTATTTACTAAAGCTGGAGAGTGCAAAATCTGGTGCAGCTCTGCATAGAAACCAATCAGCTTCCAGCTTTTATTGCCAAAAGCTGAATTGAACAAGCTGAAGTAAGAAGCTGACTTGCTACCATGTACTGCTGAACCAGATTTAGTATATCTCCACTATAATTCTCAATGGAGTACAAACAGAGTGATGTCTCTGCACTTGTAATTCTTTGATACTTTCTCCAACCCCATAACCGAAGGTCCATATCTCCGTACATGAGTTGCATCACTATACCACCTTTGTTTCACGATGAGAAAAAGGTGAAAATACACTTTAAAGAAGATTTTCACTCAAAAGGGGAAGCACTGCTTGTTTGCACCCTCCACTGCCACATTTGGCACTTTTTTTTGGGGGGCAGGAGGGAGAGGGTACCTAGTTTTGACAGGCACCTGTTCAACTTTTCGGGTCAGAGCGAGAGATGTCAGCAGCACACCATGGGTCATCAAAAATGGGTCCAAAGCTTTATTCAGGGATCACATCATTACTGCAAACAGCGATGTTTCGGAGCCATGCAGAACTTTTCACCCCCTTCATGAGCCATGTGTCACTTGTGGGTCAGAAAGCCACGGCACACACACAGGTCCCAGAAGACTGCGGGACCATTCACAAATTTCAGTGCGTCTTGCGCATGCGCAGTGGGAGACCAGCTGCAAGGCCTTACCCAACATTCCCAGCACCTGCACCTGATTACGATTGAAAAATGGGCTTAGATGTCAACTTCTTTGAATCCCTGGACAGGTAAATGTAATTTATATTAAATCTTAATGTACACTTCTGCTGGTAAACTGACGTTTCGGAGCAGTGGAGCCTTTTTTTTTGCTGCCCATGAACTCTCCTCTATGTTATCTTATAAGTACACAGGGTCGTTTATAGTCAGTTGAGTTTAGAAGTATTTTTTGGAAAGCAAAAAAAAAATATGCATTCAGGGCGGATGTTCAGAGGTATTTGAAATGCCAAATGCTTGTAACATCTTGTAAACGCGGTAACTCGCGCTTAGTTTACAGGCGTTTTTAATGGAGAAACATTTTTGATTATTTGCAATGTGAGTGTATATACTGCTCCTAAAGTGCCTCAAAGAAGCTGCTTGCAGGACTTTTTATGATGTACTGCCAGCATAGCACCCACAAAATCGTACTCCTGCGCACCTTCCAGACCTGGTATGTCACAGATTTGGGTAAAGGGCCAATGACAGCAGCCCTTTACCACGTGATCGCTTCGTCCAATGACTGAGCTTTCAGATGTCAACAAACTAGAGCTTGTCCGGTTCAGCGCCTCCCCTCTCCTCGCATCGATCGGTACAGTATGTGAGGAGAGGGGGAAAGCTGGTGCTGTAGGCTTGATCTGAAGTGCCCATCCATCTATCCATGGCTCATTCATGGCCCATCCATCCATCCATGACAGAGTTAAAAGCGTCTGTGTAGCACCTCTGCCCAATTGCTTTGGCAGCGCTGCCCATGCATTCCAATGGGCAGGGGCGGTGGAGGAGCGGTGTATACTCTGCTCCTTTGCCGCCCTAAATATGCTATTTGCAGGACTTTTTCTAATGTTCTGCAAGCAGACTGCAGATGATGCATTTTTTCAGGCGCCTTTTTTAAGTGCTAAAGCGCCTGAAAAACGCCTCTAGTGTAAAAGGTGTCTTTAATGGCCCATACACACGATCCGAATATCGGCCGACGGATCGTACGACTTTTTTCGCTTAATAATCGCGAGTAAAATAAAATAGGTTTTTAAACTCACGAAAATTCTCGTACGATAGAAAAAAACGATCGGAAGTGATGTCACTTGTTGTAATGTATTTGTATTGTATTGTCGGACGACAGCTGTACTGACTAAACGAAAATCGGACGATCGGACATCGGACGAGAAAAATTTTCGCGCTTGTCCGATCGAATTTAATCGGATGAACGGTCGTGATCGGCTGTCGAAAGTAGTGTACACACGATCCGAAAATCGTACGATCCATCATCGGACGATCGTTTTCGTCCGATATTCGGATCGTGTGTATGGGCCATTAAGCTAGAAGAAACGTCTGCAAGAGCCTTCACATTGCACCTGTGATCTGATTTCAGCTGCAATGCTTTGTAGGCTCCAAAGCAGAAAAAAAATGCACATTTCTAGATTATAAGCTCTAACGAGCAGGGCTCTCTGTACCAAATTGTTATGTAACTGTAATGTCTGCCTTTATTTTGTTAAGCGCTGCGCAAAATGTTAGCGCTTTATAAATCCTGTATTATAATAATAATAATGCACATTCTGCAATATGAGTGCATATCTTTTTTTCCCAGAAAGAGTGGAATATGTCTTTAAGAAAACTGCGTACAGCAAGACACGATACCAAAGATCCTGAAAAATTGATTTTTGGTTTACGCACACTTTGGCTATGGATTGTAAGCTCCTGCGGGCCGAGCTGTAGTATAGTGCTCTAAAGCCCATTAATATTCCATCAGACGGAGCCATGTGTGAGTGTTGCCATATATGGAGCGGTGAAGAATGTTTTGTTTGTGGCCTTCTCCTGAGGGTGGGAGGGAGATGCTGATCTGCCATCCTATACTGAGCACAAGACAGCTCTCTGCTTATTCTTCATCATCAGGGTTGGTGCTTTTCTGACGGTTTGCCTTGTAAAGGGAGATGAAAGCAAATCCCGCCCCATCCATACACGGTGGAAACTACGCTCATTCAAAACAGATGACTTCAATAGGATCCCCTGCAAGAATAAAAGCACAGAGAATATAAACATGTGTGTCATCATAACAGCCCACAAGGGTACATGGTGACTCAGTAGGTCCCCCTTACTTTAGGTGGTACAAAGCCGATCACGACATTGTGTGGGTTCAGCTGGCATTTCCACCCACCGGTACAAATTCACAGCCTACGGGGAAAAAAATGTAATGGAACAGTCATTCCAGCATTACACGGCACTTTGTGCTGGATACGCAATGGGGCAGCATGGAAAGGGTTAATGCTGGTGTGTAGCCAGCGCTGGGATGTACAGCGTAGTACTAGAGATCTGCTGGGAGAAGCATGACTCATTTTCATCCTGGTAAACAAGAAGGGAGCCTCCCATTTACATTTGTTTACAGACATCTTTCCCAGGACACTTCCCTGCTATAACACACAGCAGGGGACGTAGAAGGCTGAGCAAACATTGGCCAATTCATCGCCTTCACTGCAACACCGATGGCAAGCTCTTTAGGCAAGATGATCGCAGGATAGTAGCCCCCCCATTCTTCATATCAGTTGCGTCACAAGCAAACACAGAGTTTTTAAAGAGCAATGTCACCCCCTCCGGCATTATTTTTTATTTTAACCTAATCTTACCTTGTATACACTAGACATGTGCATTCGTTTTCGTTAGAATGCATTTTCGTTCCGAAAATCTGTTTTTATCGTTTTAACAAACGATTACGAAAGTGCAAGAAACGAAAACCGAAAGATCCGATAAATGCTTTATTTTCGTTTTCGTTGCGGTAATAATTCGACATTATAGGGAAAAGATTCGACATCATAGAGAAAAGATTCGACATCATAGAGAAAAGATCCGACACTATAGAAATAATAGATTCGACATTACAGAGAGTAGATTTCGATTTATGAGAAAATAGATTTGACATTATAGAGAATAGATTCAACATTATTACTAATCATACAACATTAGAATTCTTGTAGGCGGAATATTCGAACGGAAATGTACGATTGGACGTAAAGATTCGACGTTCCGTCGAATATTCTTTTGACCATTCGACAGAAACCAAGTATTATTGGATTTTCGGACGAAAGCTATTCCGCAACGAAAAACAAAATAAGTCAAAACGATTTTCGGGAGTAACTAAATAAATTTATTTTCCAAACGAAAAACGAAATATTCCAGTCTGCACATGTCTAGTTTACACACCCTTCCCAATAAATACAGGGCTGTCCAGTTGTAAACCACCAAAAGCTGCGGCACACAAGTCCCACACCACCATCATCTTTTTGATGCCATTAGGAGGCCAGCTCTCTCTTTGGGGTCTTTGGTAGCACATGAGTAGTGTTGCTCACGAATATTCGCATTGCGAATATTCGTTACGAATATTGCATATTCGAGTATTCGCGAATAACTCGAATATCGCGGCGAATATTCGCTATTGCGAATATTCGTATTTTTTCAAATTTATTTTTAAAACAGATCACATCCTAGTGATCTCCATCGACGTCTAAAAGCATTGCTGGTATGATTAGAGACCCTGGGCCGAGTAGCTGAGGCGATCCTTTTATGTTGCCAAATATTCGCAATGCGAATATTCGTATTACGAATATTCGCAAATACTTTCTCTGCCCTTCTTTTGCATCAGAGCCAATCAGAGTTCTCCTACCACAGTTGTCAGAGGTTAGCAACCTCCATAGCAACCAATAGGAACCTGCCTGCACGACCATTATATAAGATCACTCCCAGCAGTATTTCAGTGCAGATTCACAAGGTGGCTAGAGAGAGTGGAGTGTTTCTGTGCGTTTTTCCTGTGTATTGCGATCTTAGAGCTTAGCATTGTGCTTCCTATAGGAAATTATCTTCGTTTTCGCGTGTTGTTCGCGCGCATGCGCAGACGCGAATTTCGCAATCAATTTCGCATTAGCGAAATTTCGCATTCGCATTAGCGAAATTTCGCAAAATTTTCTTTTTTTATAAAATATCACGAATATTCAATATTAACGAATATTTCACGAACATTCTTCTATATATTCGTGAATTATCGCGAAATCGAATATGGCGTATTCCGCTCAACACTACACATGAGCAGTGTATTCTACATGGCCCCAAAGCCCATGAGACACGTGATGTGGTTTATCCACATAGCTTTGGGCAGAGGGGACATCATTTTCGCCTAGGCAAGAAAGGAGGAAGCTCTAGCTGCGTTCTTCCAAAATTGGTACCCCCCTCAACAAAAAAAAATAAATGCAATCAGGGGCGGACTGACAACTCATGGGGCCCCTGGGCAATAGGAGATTATGGGGGCCTTTGGGCAATAGGAGATTACGGGGCCACACAGTATACACACACACAGACACCCAATATACACATACAGTATACAGACACCCAATATACACACACAGACACCCAATATACACGTACAGTATACACACAGACACACAATATACACGTACAGTATACACACAGACACACAATATACACGTACAGTATACACACAGACACACAATATACACACACAGTATACACACAATATACACATACAGTATACAGACACCCAATATACACACACAGACACCCAATATACACGTACAGTATACACACAGACACACAATATACACGTACAGTATACACACAGACACACAATATACACGTACAGTATACACACAGACACACAATATACACACACAGTATACACACAATATACACATACAGTATACACAGACACCCAATATACATGTACAGTATACACACAGACACAATATACACAGATACACATACAGTATACACACAATATACACATACAGTATACACACACAGACACATAATATGCACATACAGTATACACACACACAGACACCCAATATACACATACAGTATACACACACACAGACACCCAATATACACATACGCACACTGAAAATATACTGGAGAGGCGGGGCAGCTATAATCTTGGGATTTTTTTTTAAAACACAGATTTTTACATACTGTCCCTGGTTTTACTGAGGCTGGCAACCCTGATGGGGCCCCCTAGTGGCGTGGGGCCCTCGGGCAGTGCCCGAGTGGTCAGTCCACCCGATTGCAATTTGCTCAAGGGGGGTGTATTGTACATTCACATCAGTCCCTGCCTTCACAAACAGCCACAACTGAGTGACAGTCCACTCTAAGATAATTTAGGAGGATGTGAATTGTTATTTATTTTCATTCATATAGCGCCAACATATCCTGCAGCGCTTTACATATTGTACAGTCACATAAGTCCTTGTCCTCACATACTTATAATCTAAGGTTCTGATCTCAAATGCATACATAAACATAATAGGGCCAACCTAGGCAGGAGCCAATTAACCTACCAGCATCAGTCCAGGCCCTCAGGAGCTTAGTTTAAGGTCCTGATTTTACATACATACTAGGTCAAATTTTCTTACAAGAACCAGTAACTGCCCACAATCTAAGGGCCCGATCTCACATGCAGTGGCGGTGCTCAATTTTTTTGGGGGGGGAGGGGCACAAACAAACTGAAAAAAAAAAAACATCAATTGCAGCCACTGTGCCCATCTTACTATGCTGCCAGTGTGCCCATAATATGCTGCCAGTGTCCATCATATGCTGCCAGTGTGCCCCCCGCCTGCCCAGCACTTATCCTGTCTCTGTGGGGCAGCGGGTGATGAAGTTCTTTTAGTGCCCTCCAAAAGCCTTTTTTGCGCATTGCGATTTGGGCTGTGCAAAATGACTGGGCTTAGATCGCACTGCAAAGAATTGCGACTTGACCAGGAATGCATTGCAAACCTAGTCTTAGAGGGGAGGGGCACAGTCATCGGGTGGTGATTTTAGTGTCCTCAAAAGTATTTTCTGCGTAATTTGCGGTACGATTCCTGTCCAAATCACATGCGGATTCCCGCACCGCACGAGTGTAAACCTAGTCTGGGGCGGGGGGGTTCAGTCATTGTGTGGGGATTTTAGTGCCCTCCAAAGTCTTCTCTACGCTGTGCAAAAGGCTCAAATCGCACTGCAAAGAATCACATGAGATTTGAATGGGAACATGGTGCGATTTCTGTCCAAATCACATGCGGTTCCCCACACCGCACCAGTGTAAACCTAGTCTCAGAGGGAAGGGAGGACAGTCATCGGGTGGTCAGTTTAGTTCCCTCCAAAGTCTTTATCATATTGGTGCAATTTGGGCTGTGCAAAACTAATGGGCTTAAATCGCACTGCAAAGAATCAAGTGATTTGAACAGGAATGTGGTGCGATCCCTGTCTGAATCACATGCAGAGAAGGGGGGGTCCAAATCACATGCAGGACCCACACCGCACCAGTGTAAACCTAGTCTCAGAGGGAAGGGTGGGGGGTGCAGTCATTGTGTGGGGATTTTAGTTCCCTCCAAAGTATTTTCTACGCTGTGCAAAAAGCTCAAATCGCACTGCAAAGAATCACATGTGATTTAAACAGGAATGTGGTGCGATTCCTGTCCAAATCATATGCAGGACCCACACCGCACCAGTGTAAACCTAGTCTCAGAGGGAAGGGAGGACAGTTATTGTGTGGAGATTTTAGTGCCCTCCAAAGTATTTTCTACGCTGTGCAAAAGTCTCAAATCGCACTGCAAACAATCACATGTGATTTGAACAGGAATGTTGTGCGATTTCTGTCCAAATCATATGCGGGACCCACACCGCACCAGTGTAAACCTAGTCTCAGAGGGAAGGGTGGGGGGTGCAGTCATTGTGTGGAGATTTTAGTGCCCTCCAAAGCATTTTCTACGCTGTGCAAATGGCTCAAATCGCACTGCAAAGAATCACACGTGATTTGAATGGGAACATGGTGTGATTCCTGTCCGAATTACATGCAGAGAAGGGGGGGGTGCTCAAATCGCACTGCAAAGAATCACACGTGATTTGAATGGGAACATGGTGCGATTCCTGATCCAAATTACATGCAGAGAAGGGGGTGCTCTAATCGCACTGTAAAGAATCACGCGTGATTTGAATGGGAACATGGTGCGATTCCTGTCCGAATTACATGCAAAGAAGGGGGGGTGCTTAAATCGCACTGCAAAGGATCACACGTGATTTGAATGGGAACATGGTGCGATTCTTGTCCGAATTACATGCAGAGAAGGGGGGGTGCTTAAATCGCCCTGCAAAGGATCACACGTGATTTGAATGGGAACATGGTACGATTCCTGTCCGAATCACATGCAGAGAAGGGGGGGGGGGTGCTCAAATCACACTACAAAGAATCGCACGCAATTTGAACAGGAATGCGGCGCAAACCTAGTCTTAGGGGGAGGGGGTCATCCAAAGTAGCCATTATTTGAATGCTGTCGTTAATATTTTCGAAATATTTGCATGATAAAAATCGCCATTGTTGGCCAAACGTAAAATCGCATCACGGTTCATGCACGCAGCCCCACCATGTAAAATACGCGTGCATTTTCCCATCTGGTGCTGCGTACAGCTGGCCATAGACATCAATGGCTGTAGAGCGGTCTATGCGTCAGCCTGTGCATGCATACAGACGTACCCCCCTAACATTCTGCGTCTAATCACACACCACCATGGATGTGTATGGCCAGGTGGGTGAATAAGGCGTGAATTTACGTCGATCGGTCGCATGTACGGTGATGAGACATGCACTGTCTGCTATACTACAGAAGCAATCGTGATTAATGGTAGTGGGGGAGGGGGCACTCGTCAGCAGCCCCTGTTAACCCTTCACATTCCCTGCCTGCTTTGCAGTAAGAACATGAATCACTGCAGAAAGCCTGTCTGCATTGTGTCCCCGCCCTGGCTGCAGGGTGCAGTAAGGTCACCAGCCCCCGGACTCTAGTGACCCCAGTGAAGGGCAGGCACCATGCTCGCCCAACGCCTTCTGCAGTCCCTGTACACAGGCGGCGTGTTCTCCGGCAGTCATTTTCCTGCGTTGGTCCTTGACAGCTCTGGGTGGGGGGTGGGGAGGAGGAGGAGGAGGGGGGCGGAGTCCCGGAGCTGAAGGTAGACAATGGGCGGGCTTTGGCGTTAGAAGTTGCCGTCTGCTCCGGCAGCCCCGCCTCCTTTGTCCATAGATGGAGCTCGCCAGCGTCCTCTTCCACCCTCTGACCAATTATAGCAGGAGACGCAGGCTGATGGACAGTCCCGCCCACCCAAGTCACGATCCCACCCCTTCTCCTCCCCTGGTATGTGTGTAGATGTGTCTCCCTCCCTCCTCCCCCCCTCAGGTCGGTAACTTGGTACGTCACATGTTGTTTTGCTTCTTTAGCCCGGGTAGTCGTTGAGATGTGCTATTTACTGTTGTACGCGGATCGGAGCGTGGTGTACGTGGTGTCGGTGTCTGCAGAGAGCGAGCGATCTTCTGGTCAGAGCAGCTGATGAGCCCCCGGCATGGCTAGACAGCACAGCAGACCGGCAATCAGCTGCTGCACTCACCGGCTATGAGGAGGAGGACAGCTCAGCATGTTTACTCGGAGCTGATCGGCTGCATTGAAAGGTAAGTGATCGATGTTTATGTGCTGATCAGGGTACCTACCTCTGATTTCAATGTTGTTTTCATTCAGAGAATGTTTATGTGTCATATACGTCACATCAATGCAGCATCTGGGTGGCTCAGGATCGCTGCATCCTTCGTAGTAGACTAAAACTTGCCTGTGATATTTATTTATATTATATATATATAAAAAAAAAAAAGATCATCTGTACATTACTGCTTCTTACACAAATGCTTTTTTTTTTTTTGAAGGTCACAGTAGAGCAAGTGGAAACCTACAAATCCAACATTCGTCACCCACGCAACACGAGCCAAGCATCAACTGGGGAAATACGGCATCCAGGTAAGAAGAGGATGGCCAGCCCTCCCGCTCAGGGGCAGCCGCTTCCCCCCGCCGGCTCCAACAACCTCAACCACAACAACAACAACAACGGCAGCAGCGTCAAAAAATGCGGTTACCTGCGCAAGCAGAAGCACGGCCACAAGCGCTTTTTCGTGCTGAAGGTGCCCGGGGAGGGGTGCACCA
The DNA here is from genome assembly GCA_029574335.1 of Rana kukunoris. Classification (NCBI taxonomy): domain Eukaryota; kingdom Metazoa; phylum Chordata; class Amphibia; order Anura; family Ranidae; genus Rana; species Rana kukunoris. The sequence goes on along the minus strand of CM056050.1, from coordinate 225,599,843 downwards.
CCGCCAGGCTGGAGTACTACGAGAGCGAGAAGAAGTGGAGGAGCAAGTCGGCCGCGGCCAAAAGGGTTATCTGTCTGGATAGCTGCCTGAACATCAACAAGAGGGCGGACGCTAAGAACAAGTACCTGATCGCCCTTTACACCCGCGACGAGTACTTTGCGGTGGCGGCAGAGACGGAACAAGAGCAGGAGAGCTGGTATCGGGCTCTCACCGAGCTGCTTGGTAGCGGCAGAGGAGAAAAAGACAGAAATGGAAGTACAGGTACAGGAGGATGCTGCTGTTCCGGGACTGCCAGCTGTGGCACTAATTGTAGCAGTCACCTGGCGTTGGTTGAGGACCCAAATTATGGACTGATTACGCCAGCCAACGCAGCCTACAGAGAGGTCTGGCAAGTAAACTTGAAGCCAAGGGGTCTGGGCCAAATTAAAAGTTTGATTGGTGTGCACCGATTGTGCTTGTCTGCACGAAGTATCAGCTTTGTACGGCTGAATAGTGAAACTCCTTCAGTGACCCTTCAGCTAATGAACATTCGACGTTGCGGTCACTCAGACAACTACTTTTTCGTGGAGGTGGGGCGCTCGGCGTCCACTGGGCCTGGAGAGATCTGGATGCAGGTTGATGATAGTGTGGTTGCCCAGAGCATTCATGAGACTATTCTAGAGGCTATGAAGGCTATGAAGGAGTTGGCTGAATTTAGGCCTCGCAGCAAAAGCCAGTCTTCAAGTTCCAACCCCATCAGTGTACCAGGAAGACGACATCATACACAGCTGCCACCAAGTCAGACTGGGCTGGCCAGGAGAACCCGCACTGACTTCCCCGCAACTTCATCAAGTGTTCCTGGAAATCAGTCTTCTCGTCTCCGCACTGCTAGCGAAGGAGATAATTTAAGCAACAAGACGATCTTAAGTAGTCCCTTAAGTCCAAGTATTCTTCGTGCTCCACTAAGTCGTTCCCATACATTGAGTTTGGGTGGTCGAAATGGGAAACTGTTTCCTGCTCCTGGTCCCCTTCAACACAGCAGGTCTATGTCCATGCCAGTCCCGCATTCTCCACCATCTGCTGCCAGTCCAGTTAGCATCTCCTCTGGGAGTAGTGGCCATGGATCTGCTTGTGACCCCCTAAACCCTCCACGTCCTTCCAGCTGTAACGCATCTGCATCTGGGTCACCTAATGACCCAGGTTTCATGTCTTTGGATGAATATAGTTCCAGTCCAGGGGACTTAGCTCGAGCGTATTTAAGTTGCCGGAGTGGCACTCCAGACTCCGTTTCTGGTACTCCACCACACACAGGAGACATGAATGGGTACATGTCAATGGATAGAGCTTGCTGTGGTGGTTGCCAATGCCTTTCCCGACGCATGGAATGTTCAGCAATAGAGAAGTGCCCAAGGAAGAGAACTTACTCTTTAACTACGCCTGGAAGACAAAAAGTTCCAATTCCTCAACTCTCCTCTGCTTCCCTGGATGAAGCAACCCTTGTGCGTGCCACATACAAGGGTAGTTCTAGTCTTCTGTCGTCATCTCCTAAAACATGCCATCCTTATCCAGAAGACTATGCAGATGTAGAAATTGGGCGTCAGAAGGATGATGGGTATATGCCCATGAACCATGGAGCTGTTACTGTTTCCTCTTCCAATGATTATGTTCCTATGAGCCCAGCAAGCGTGTCTGCCCCTCAGCAAATATTACAGCCACGGACATGCATCAGTGGCAGTTCTCAGGAAGATTCACCAGATGGCTATATGCCAATGTGGTGTGCGTCTAAAACGAGGCCAGTACCTGTACATCAGAGACTTTCCCCTGCAGAGTCGCTATCCTTTACACCCCCTGATTATTTCTTCATGCAGCCTAAAAATTGCTGTTGCCAGAGTCATTCAACAGCACCTCAACATAATTGCCCAGCAGATGTTGAGCCTTATGTCTTCATGAGGTCTCCAGCTTCCTCTTCTCCACATGGTCGAATTGCTCGACCTTCTCGCCTGGCACTTCGCACTCTGCCGAGCATGAGTGAGCATCCACCAGAACCTCCAAGCCCTCCGGGTGGGGAATATATTCACATATACTTTGGAGAGACAAGATCACAAGATTCCTTGCCTTTGCCTCCAAAAACTGCCCATTCAGACTCTGCACCTATGTCTGCTGCAGGCAGTCCATCATCTTCCTCCTCTTCTGGGTCTGGGTCTGGGCCTCGGCCCTCCCCCATTTCACATTATATGAACTTGGATTTTGGGCCTCCTTCACCAAAACTGAAAGCCTCATCTAGCTTATGCCCAAATTCTGACTATACAGAAATGAGCCCAAGGAAGACCTCACCACAGTCATCTGACCCCTTGGCATCACCTACTGCTGCAAAATTACCTATAGAGAGTACAGTTTCCAGTGTACAGTGCCTCACAGTGCTTATGGACAAGATGAATGGGGCATTTAGCCTGCACAGCCCTCCACCAGATCCAAATATGGGGGCTAAGGTCATTCGAGCAGACTCCCAAGGGGGGCGCCGTCGCCACAGTTCAGAGACTTTTTCATCCACCACTCAAGTGACTCCTGTATCCCCTTCCTTTGCGCATAGTCCCAAGAGGCACAGCTCGGCCTCGGTGGAGAATGTGTCTCTGAGGCCTGGAGAAACCTTGGAAGCCAGCGAATGTGGCAGCCCCATGTGCAGGGAAACCTCAGCAGGATTCCAGAATGGACTTAATTACATTGCCATTGACTTGTCACCTGAAGATAGAAACATGTTGCTCTACCAAGCCTCTACCAGAGGACACTTGCCTGCTCTGGGACTTGCCAGTTTGAACATTGGGTCCTATCCAAGCATTGACTTCCTGGGACATGGAATGAAGGGTGCCACCACTGTCAGAGGTGAGAATGGTCTACATTGGTGTTGATTTACTAAAGCTGGAGAGTGTAAAATCTGGTGCAGCTTTGCATGGTAGCTAATCCGCTCCTAGCTTCAGCTTGTTTAAGCTTTGGCAATAAAACCTGGAAGCTGATTGGTTACTATGCAGAGCTGCACCAGATTTTGCACTCTCCAGCTTTAGTAAATAACCCCTACTTACAAGCTTATACAGTAAAATAGCTACCCACTTTAATCTTGTACGATAACAATTTTTTTTGGGTCTCCTAATTTTTTTTTTTTTTTGTTTTAACTGTTTCCCTTTTTTTTGTATTACATTTTTGGTTTGTTTTGGGTTTGTGGGGTGTGGGCTTTTTATTTTTTATTATATATAATTTAGTGAATCCAAAATTAATGTGTCCAGCTATTTTGTAAATAATCCTAGGTGTATACATAAATGCATTTTGTCTGTTACCAAATACATTGATTATTTTAACATATTTGCAACTGCATTTTTTTAAGAGTATGTTGTCTGTCTTTTAATCTAAAAAAAAAATTAAATGTGTTCCACAGCAAACATGTTTACAAACAATCAGCATTTGGAGTCGGTTCAATTGGATAGTTCTAATGAATTGGTGTAGCCTGTAATAAGGAAAGCCCACAACTGCATGGCTTCCATTGGTTTATATGAACAGTGGGTGCAGGCACATCCCCCCCCTGGCTGGTTGTAGTAAAATCAGGTTCACTTACTTTTCTTCAGATTCACACAAACAATGCAAAGCCCACATGTCTCCGCTTACAGAGACATCAAAGCCACACATTCTTTTAACCTTTTAACCAGAAGGGAGCACAAAGCTCCCCCCCCAGTCACTCACTGACATATGGATAAAGGGGGATGGACACTTATCTTTTGACATTGTCATGTCGCATAGATTTGGGATCTGTATTGCAAAATATTTTTGTGCACATACACAGTTAATGCTGTAAAATCCAAATCTGTTCAAAATGGAAAATGTTGAAATTATTGTTATTATAAAAAATAAATAAAAAATTTATATATATATATATATATATATATATATATATATATATATATATATATATATATATATTTCATAAAAATAAATAATTACAATTTTTGGCCAACATCATTGTAGTTCAATTGTTTGGTTTCATATAGTATCATGGATGCCTATTATTTCCTGTGCACTTTTATGTACATACAAGTACTGTCACCTTCTTAACTATAGGATCATATTTTTAATCCGAGTATTAGCACAGCTGAATAGGAAAACCTTGGCTTTTGTAACCTGAAGGATGTTCCTAAGTAATGGCTTCAAGTGCAGTTTATTTAAATGAAATGTCTATTTGGGCACATGTAGCGAATACTTTTTTTTTTCCATATAAAAATATATTCAAAAAAGTGTTTAATGGAGCCATGAGTAATCGGGTGACGTTTTGGCGAGGAGACTAAACAGAATGCATTGACTAGGCTATAGTAAACTGAAATCTGGTTGGGGGTGGGGTTCCTACACTTTTTCTCCATTCCCCATAACTGATAAATGATCCTGTATGTGTCTAAAGCCAATTTCGTAAGGTATGTCTACACTCTACAGGCACTGGAAGAGTCATGTAATCCTCTTTTATAAGGGAAAGGTTAAATAAGCAGAATACTTCCACTGCGATTGCATATACACATTCGGCCATGTAGGGGAACGTGTGAATAGCTCTTTAGTCCAGTATTTTACAGTTGTAATTATAACATTGTTTATTGTTGCCATGTTTAAAAGGTTTATGAATGTGTTCTTTCTCCTACAAGGAAATGGCTTGTAGTAGAATAGCTTCTGCTAGTTACGCTTTGCTTGTTTTGCCATTGAAGACCAGCTTGTCGGAGATTAGCATTAAATGGGGAGGGGTTCATCATTGTTTTGCTTTGTAGGAGACTCTTGTGAATTGTGTACTACTCCTTTTCCAAGGGGACCTGCAAAGCATAACACGTTGTACAGTAAACCGAAGATATGGAACATGGTAAAGGTCCCTATGAAATCTTATACTGGTGGAGTGGGAGAAATACAGAATTTTATGAATCGGCAACCAGAAATTATTTAAATTTCAACAATTAAGAAGCAGAAAAAAAATACCCTTTTTTTTTTTTTGATATCTGCAGTAAGCCAGGGTTAGGGTTTTGTTTCACTTTTACAACTGAGAAAGTATGGAGGCTGCCATTGCTGATGTCTCCTTCTGGTTCTAGGGTTATCATAATAAACCAATGGCTTCATTGCTTTCTAAATCATTAGTTTGCAACAAGTATGCAGAGGAGGAGCCCTGTCCTACTCTGATACTTGTTCCAGGTCTCTTAAAGTGGTAGTAAACCACTGCTGAAAGGGGGGGCGGGGGATGGGGAGTCCCTTGCAAGGCAATGTCATAGTATTCATCGCATACTAGCGTGTTTTTATAAGAGCTTTGTCTCAAAACAAAGCCCTCCAGCGCTGCACTGTCACCACTGACGGCTTCCATCTTTTGGTCTTTCAACTGAGTTTTCGGCCTCTGGCTACATGAGTGGCTGGGGGCTCAATGACGTCACTCCCGCGGTGTCCCACATGTGCGCAGGACACGCCGTTTACGGCCCAGGCTCTAAAGGTCCAGCACAGTATGCCGGACCTTCAGAGTGCATGCATCGGTGACGCCAACAGTTGCATGCACTCTGATTATCTCCTAAACAGTGCAAATTAGGAGATATTCACAGTACCTTCAGGTAAGCCTTATTCTAGGCTTACCTAGAGGTTTAAGTGGTATAAAAGAGTTTACTACCACTGTAAGGAGTACAAGAAATAAGGCAGCCAAGTTGTTGGCATTTTCAGCAATGGCAGCCATTTTATTTCTCTCGGTACAGGTTTCCTTTTTAAGGGCCCTTTCACACTAGCGGACGAACAGTCCGCTCATTACAAGTCCGTTTACTTGTAATGGGTCCCTATGGGAGTGGATCCGTTAGCGGATGATGCATCCGCTAACGTCCGCTCGATCCGCATCCGTTTTTGCGGACGGAAGAATGTCCTATTTTTCTTCCGTCCGGCCAAACGGATCGGATGCAAACGGACAGACGGTCTGTTTCCATCCGACTCCCCATAGGGTGCGGGGACCGCCCCGTCCGCCCGACAGCTCAGCGGAGACCCCCGCTGAGCTGACGGACACACGGAGCGGACCGAAAAACGGACCGCTCCGTGTGTAAGGACCCTAAGATGAATAATTTAGGCCACTGTTGTAAGTAGTTTTTATAGTGGCTGATGTGTAAAGGTAGCCAAGTGTGGAACCCAGCTGAGTGTCACTGAAACTGTAACTCATTGGGTCCTTAGTTTAGTTATGGGTTATTTTAGCCCTCCTGTACCACCTCCCATACCTGCTAGGTGGGTGTGTATGGCAGAAGTGGGCAAGCCAGCTTGGGACAAATCCATGAAGTGTCAGTTCCCAGTCTAAATTTTTACGGGCCTACCTCTTTTAGGCAGTGTAGAATGCTTTAAATGTAACACTTATTTAAAGATTGTCAAAAGTGCGTGGTGGCAGTAGCCTGTGTGGGGTGTTTTGTGTGTGTGTGTGTTTTTTTTTTTTTTTCTATTTCTCAAACTTGTAAAGAAAATGTATAGCTTGGATGGGGGTAAACAAAAAAAAAAAAATTCATTTCACTGCACATATTAAGGAAAATTGCAGCCTGTATGAGCAATTGTTTTTCCATTTATGGCCTATTAGGATTACATTGAGACCCCTTTGTAGTAATTTGTACTGACAATTTGATCCCATATCCCTTGCCATTCTAGGCCTAGTGAGTCAGGCATGTTAAATAGGAATGCACAACAACATCCCCCTGTATAGAATTTTTTTTTTTTTTTTTTTTCATTGGGACCAGATCCAGGCAGTGCATTCTTTAGATGGGCCACGTCATGTTATGGTTCAGCGTTTCGGGAAAAAAAAAAAAAAAAAACATCTGTAAGCTGCAGTAATTTGCAGTGATTCATCATAATAGATTAAATATTCATGGAACATGTGGAATTCATTTTTTCTAGGTCTGTAATTGATGGGGCTTGCTATGTTTCAGTGTAGTTCAGCTGAGGTAAAAATGCTTTACCTGGGGAAAAAGAGGACCAATAAAGTAAAAGGCCTGGAAACTTCTTTGATTTCGATTTTTGCCTCCTTCAATGACTGTTATATGTAATGTATTGTATTTACTCTTTTTAATCGCCTTAAGAAAAGGTCCTTGAGTAACACCAGGTAGAAAATGCTGAGGAACAAAACGGGCTGTTTTGCCTGTTTGGCAACATGGTTGCCAAAAGTCACAGTTCACAGGTCTTGGCTGTGTGTGTGTGTGTGTGTGTGTGCGCGCACAGGTCAGCCAAGTTGCTTTAATTGCACTTTGGAGTGCAACATTTTAGTGCTCAAATATGGATACTGTATTGCACCTTGCCCAAGTCCACTCACAGGTACTCGGGTTAAACGCCAGAAGGATATGGCTACAGCATTGGGTGCTTATCAATTGCCTGAGTTCTCCCTGCTTTCCCTTCTCTCTGATCATGTCAAACCATAGTAAATCACTTAAGGCTCCATGCACACTGGGCTTAAAAAAACAAAAACAGGTCCCTTGGCAGAAAACAAATGCTACTTTTATTTTTATATATATATATATATATATATATATATATATATATATATATATATATAGATATTTTTTTTTTTGCCAGTAAACAGGGGCCGCAACTTGGAGACCGCTGATCTAAAGCCTCCTACCATGTTTGTTCTACACTGGAGACCCTGTTGAAAGTTTTACAAAAAACAATATTTATGTATCTTTTTCCAATGGATGTAAAGAAGGGACAACCATTGGAAGGAGACTGAGAGAATTCTAAACAAGAGACAATAGGAAGCTTTGCCTATGCAGCAATTGAATTCCCCCCCCAAAAAAAAAAAAAATCATATCACCGCATAAAACATAACTGTTGTGACCGGGGCTTTTCTTCACAGGAAATGGGTACAGAAACTCAACCAAAACCCCCCCCCCCCACACATGTACCCTCCAAACCGCATCAAATTATGGTTGTGGTCAAATTTCACTAACAGTGGGAGGGGTCTTAAAGGGGCAGGATGCGGGGAGATCATCACGTGGAGGTATGGGCATCTGCACTGTACCCTGGGCACCTGCATCTCCCTTGCCCCCATCTTGCACTCAGTGGGAGCCATTGGGAGACAAACTGACACTTGTAAACACAGAAGCCGGACTTCTGTGTTTACAAGCGATCAAGGTGAACAGGAAGCAGAGGCCTGAGCCAGAGGTTATGGAACTGAGTTCCACCAAGTTCCAGCTGAAAAAAAGCTCTGGTTGTGACCTTCTTGCACCTTGAGGGCTTGAAAGGCAATAACTTCCTTGTAGGGATAGGGGTTGTGCGTTTATAATATTGATTTTTAGAAAAGCGTTTCTATTTAACATATCTGCTTGAGGTTGTGCAGTATATGCTGGAAGCCAATACGGTTCATCTACCTGCAGCTTATGTTACTTTTGTATGTTCAATTTACACTTGGGTTCGCTTGAGGTACTTGAGTAGTAGTGTTTGGTCTACCTTGTTGCATAAGGTATTCAGGAGCACTTGCTACAAACTATAATTTGCATTTCAAGGAAAGGGGACATGTGACTTTCAGACATAGTCACTCTTACACAAGTTAAGTGCATCAGTTATTTAGCAGTAATGATAACTAACCCATTCTGGTTTAGCTTGTACTCTCCTGTCACAGCAGGATGATTCTGGTGTCTGCTTTCCAGCTAGTATCAGACACAAATATTCCCTTTGAACTAGACCATTGTTTCTTCTATTTCACCTGGTACATCATGTTCCACGCCTCCTATTTTTTTTTTTTCTTTTGACTTTCCCATTGTATTAAAACTCAGTGACTGAATCGGCACATAAAACCTTACTTCTATCATAGGCAATGTCCTACAACGAAAAAATACTAGGTTAAATTAGTCTACACTGAGACTCTGCTTCACCTTCTCAAGGACATGAGCACCCCTAGGAAATAAAACTGGGCAACCATTGCTCCATAATTGTGATGATCACTGGGATTTCTCCATGTTCTGCAAGTTTTTATAAGGTATTTGTGGGTATTTTTTGCCCCGTATTCTTTCATTTACTACTGGCTACGTAATATAAAATCTACCTTCCCCTCTTTTTTTTAGTAGTAATAGTTTAATACTATACTGCGATCATCTGCAGATAGCTGCAATACATTTTATTTTTTCTAACTGCACCAAAAACCATGTAACGAAACGGTTACTAAACACAGTGTGTGAATGGGGACACAGGGAAGCCTTTTCTGTGGTAGATAACTTGATCTATCCGCAGCTAAAAGCTGAATTATATCTGCCCGTGTGAAAGGGGCCTAACAGTTCTGTGTTTCTTGTATACGTGTTTAATTATCATTGATATATCTATCCTTCCCCATCTTTATTTTTCATTCAAAATTGTAATTCCTTTTAATACCGCATACCTGGCACTTACACGCTAGCGATTTTACAGTAATCCTTCACATGAGCGCAGTCTTGAGCAGCCTCTCAACCTGGGTTCCTCCAGAGGTGGCTAGAGGTTCTCCTGAGCAACTTCTGCCTGTTAGATAACCACTGACATCAAAATAATATTCGCTATCTTTAAGGCCTGGTTCACACTGGTGCGTTTTTGACATGCGATTCGGCATGTCAAAACAGCGGTAATTGCCGGCAATGGCACCGTCCTCTGCGGCGCTGCACCGATTTCAAAAAGTGGATTCTGTACTACCTTTTGCGATTTCTGCCCGTGATTTACATTGACATCTGTGCAGAAACCTGCACAGATGTCGTCTCTATAATCGCGGCTGAAATCGGGACTGCCAGCGGAAGTGGAATCGTGCGAGTTTAGCTGAACTCGCACGGCTTCAATCCCGCAGCGCTGTGTGAACCTGGGCTAAGGGAAGGAATTTTCTTGCTGACTGCAAATTCGTCTCATTGACCATCACACCAATGCACTGTGACCTTTAGATATAATTATTAGCAGGGGCTCTTGGGACCAGAAAATTGTATAAAGTACTTACCGTAATTTTCCTTTCCTGGTGCCAGTCCATGGCCGCATGCTATCATGATGGCACCAGCAAATTTCAATAGTTTCTCCCATGTTAAGGTTTGAGAAAGGCTTCACCGGATATCTCTATGGCCAAGCCTTTTTGGACTTGTATCCAACGGACTACTTTATGATTATCCTAATTTTGGTGTATTTTTATATTTATTTATTTACATGGTCACCCAGAGCGCTGTAATCTTGTGCTAATTTTCTCTAGCAACATGGATGTCTGGAGAACACGTATCTCCTGTGTTTTGAATCACTCAATGTATTAAAGATGCATGCCTCGCACACCGTTCCAGAGTTCTAATTTCCAGGCATTGGCTATAGCACCATCATCTAATACTGCGGCACATCTATATAATATAGAGACTGCCTGAAATGAATGCTTTGAGTACTTATATACTGAGCTATTTGACTCCGTGCATTCTCCCTCCACATAGAGGATGGGCACACACCAAGGCCTTGTTAATTGGCGATGTGTGGTATTGAGAGAGAAAATAGCGCAATCGTAGATAAATACAGTGGAACCTCGGATTACGAACATAGTCCGTTCCAGGAGAATGTTCGTAATTCAAAGTACTCGCGTATCAAAATGAGTTTCCCCATAGTCAGTGGAAACAAAAATAATTCTTTTTTTGTTTTGCATTGACTTGCATGGCATGCAATACCGCATGTGGCCAAAGGTGGGGGGCGCCGGAGAGCCTCGGAAAGGCCGGAGGACAGCTCGGCTGAACTTGGAAAGGCTCAAACAGAGTATTACCAAGGTCTTCGGGCCGGCTTCCGCGCCCCCCTCCCCCCACCCACCTCAGGCCAAAAGTGATACTGCACACCGCTTTGGCTTGAATCCTGCTTGTTTTGCAAGGCAACACTCGCAAACCGAGTCAGGATTTTTGAAAATACAGCGCTCGTTAACCGCATTACTCGCAATCCGAGGTTCCACTGTATAAGATTGTATGTAGATGTATAACCCTTGTGGAAATAAATCTAGCATGTCTGAGCGTTAGGACAGCAATGGTAACTACTGAGCAACTATGATGTGGGAGTTTCATTGGTTCTGCTGCCATGCCTTCCTCAATGTCGGGTGATTATGTGCTTCCTAAGATCACTAATTTATTGATAAATGCATGTGACTTTCTACTAAGTAGACATGTAGTGTTTCTCGAAGAGTTAAATTGTTTCTGTGCCGGTCTACCTTTTTGAGTTTAAAATAGAATGCAGTCGAATTTTCTGAATGGCGCGTTTGTTCTGAAGTGAACCTAGAACAGTTGCTGCTTAAGGCACAGGAAGTGCTTGCTGAGGATTGCCTCTGATTACTTTCAAGATGGCAAGACAAGATTACATTCATTTGTTCCCTATATATAAACAACATATTGAACATCGAAGATATTTGATCTGTCCGCATTTACTGACAAAGTATACACTTAACATCGCTAGTGTGTGTGATCAAAAGGGGATTTGAAATAATATTTAAGCGCCACTTAGGAATAGTTTATATACTAATTAACTCCAATGTATAGCACTGATTCTGCAGAGAACATTTATAAATGAATTGCTTCACGGTAAAGGAATCATGCATAGGTCTTTCTACTCCTATAGGCATGTTCACATGGTGACACATTTGCCTTGTGGAAAAAATGGGGACGTTTCAGGGGTGCTTTACTTGGAATTTTGGCGTGTGAGCCCTAAATGATTAAACCCTGGTTCGTACGCATGCAGTGTTTCCCACACTGAATTGCAATGTGTTTTCAGTCTGATGCGGGTATCAATCCATAGTTGACCCCTCAAGTTGATTGCAAATGCAGTGTGGTTTGCCTGCACTGGATCACTTGGTACACAACTACCATGCGATCAATTGCAGTGTGGCTGCTTGTCTTGGGCTTGTGGTGCAATTTGAGCCCATTCAAAATGAATGGATTTAAATCGCGCCACACTAAATCGCATGGAAATTGCACCGGAATGCACAACTCTTCATGTGCAATTTGTGTTATAATGTGAACCAGGGCTAAATCGGCTGCTGAAAATGGGGTTGTAAAGGTTCGTCTTTTTCTAAATTGGTTCCTTTAAGCTAGTGCATTGTTGGTTCACTTACCCTTTCCTTAGTTTTACCTTCTAAATTATTTTTCTTTGTTTGAATTTCTCACTTCCTGTTTCTCCTCCAGTAAGCTTTCCACCATCATCCGAGCGGTGGAAAGTAATTTATAATGGCTTACTGAGGAGGAACAGAAAGTGAGAAATTCAGACAAAGAAAACAAAACAAAAAAAATTTTAGAAGGGAAATCAAAGGAAAAGGTAAATGAACCAACAATGCACTAGCTTAAAGTAGCCTATTTAGAAAATAAAAAATGAACCTTTACAACCCCTTTAAACTGATTGTACAGCTTTATATTGTTTCATTTTAAAATAATAAAGATTGTATACTTGCCTGCCCTGTGAGTCCCTTACCTCCTCTTCTTCTCTTGAGTTCTCCCACCGGGGTTTTCCGTCATCCGTTTTTTTTTTTTGAGTGCCCCCATAGGAAGTCATGTGCTATGGGTGCACTCCGCGGTCGGGCTGTGAGCTTCCATAGACCATGATGCGTGGCTCGCCCCCCACCCCCTGCTCATTCCTCACAGGATTTAAGAAGAGGAGACGCTGGATCAAGAGAGAACTCGGGTACGTGTTTAAGGACTGGGTGGGGAGACCTTGTATTGGAGTGTGTGTACACAATTAAAGCAGAGTTTTACCAAAGAATTTAACTTTCACTGTCCGGATATTTCCGTCACATATGTCACATTTCGGGGGGGATCAGATATCTGTCTAATACAGGTATTTGCTCATACTTCCAGTGAAAGACTGCCGTAGTGTACGCAAGGATCGACATCATGTCTGGCTCCTCCTCTACCCCCCACCCCCCGTCTTTTGGTAAACGCACAGGTCACAGAGGATAGCAAGGATCACTCGGAAAGGGGAGCGCGACTTGAGCATGCGCAGTGGGGAACCAGGCTGTAAAGCTGCAAGGCCCACGCCTCCACCCGTAGCTGTGGGAGGGGTCTGCTTCGGGTGACGACATCGCGGGCGCCCTGGACGGGTAAGTATCCTTATTTTAAAAGTTGGCAGCTGCAGTATTTGTAGCTGCTGACTTAATTTAATTTTTGTTTGTAAGGAAAAAATTGTAAAGCCTTTTGAACCACTTTAATATCGCTTTATTCTAAACTGCTGAAAATTGCTAAACTGCTAACAATGGTCACATGACCAGCAATGAGGTCTTTGTGAGCAGGTCTTTGAGGTGCTGATATGTATGGAAAACAAGCCTCCAGAGAATTCAGAACTTCTTCCGAAGAGGTGTTTCGTATCTGGTTGTATCTCGCATATATTGTCATATCATGTGTCTGTATAAAACATAGGATTGGCTTCAATTCAGTGGAATGTGTAAAATGTTTGAGTTTACAGAAAAGTTGAAATTGTTTTTGTATTGTGATGAGATACGGAACCATAGCTGACACATGCTAACATTCTGAAAAATGCAATGGATGTTTTATAGCCAATGCAGTTTCTAAAAAAATATATGCAGAGCTGCATAGTGGTGAGAATGTTGTTGAACTGTTTTCTCAACCATGAGAACTAGAAATTGGAATTTATGATTCATAACTTTCCTCCAGCTTTTGACAAACAGTTGCTGTAAACTGCCTTGAAAGGAATGCAGGCGGGTCAAAACATGAACGGTGTTTTAAAAAACCGGTGGTATGTAAAAAGAAGACTCTAAAGAGGAACTAAAACATTAGAACCAGCTTGATTGGAACCATTAGCCAGATTGGGATTAATTGACATGCATGTGTGTTCTTGGAATCGTAAAACTCCTGACCTGTCTAGGTTCTCAGGCCTCCCTATGCTGTATTCGCGTCATTTTCTATCTGTATGTCATTTGTTTGTTCTGAACATGAGGTATGTGTGACATTGCATAATCCAAAGGACACAATCTTCCTGGGTGTCTCCTAACTGGTAGCTGTAAGATTTCTCATAGATGAGCATTGCAGCTTAGACCTCTAGTCCTGTGGGCTGAGCAAGAGAAAATCGATCAATTCCCCCAAACACGCTAAAGACGGCCAAATCGCTCCATTGACTGTGATGGGAGAATCCCTCCTGCGGAGCCATTGTATTCTCTGAACAGGGGAGCCATCCTCGCTGGGACAACACAATGATTATTGCTGGCGGCTAGATCAGCCGCTAGCAAAAATTGCATGTAAAATCCGACAGGTTGATTGCATCCAAGCTGTTCGATCAATCAACTTGGGTAAATTCAACCTGCCCATATATGGTTAGAATATGTTGGTTCCTGCATAACGTTTATGGCCAGCTTAGGATTTCACTTGTTGAACCCCTGTCGGATAAATGTGGGAAATCCCCTGCTTTACCCATCACCAGTATGGATGGAGAAATCTCCTCTGCTGACTATTATTGTATTTTGACAGCTGGCACCTGCAGCTGTTACCTGAACAGTACCCACATCTCATTGGATGCAGGTACTGTTCACTGACAATTTTCCACTTGGCTCCTTTCACCAATATCGACTTGAAGTTGTGAGTTGGGTGGCGCTGACAGGGCCACCTATGAATCATCCGATTCAGCAGCAATAAGTCCTAATTCAATCAATGTATGACCAGCTTATCGGCATGGATGGCAGTCTCCACTGCCGCCATTGTATACAGAATGCGGCATGCCATCAAACGATGACTTCATCTGATATCCATCAATATTCAGCCAGCAATTTCCCACCAAGCTTGGGTGTGGTGTGTTTTTTTATTTTTTGCTTCTTTCTGGCAGATTCTATTTGCTAAACGAGAACCCCAGAAGCTGTATAAAACACTTTTGTAATATGCTTCTAAAAATGCTCAAACTTTTAAATAAAAAGTTGCTCTGGTAAGGTGTGAATGCAGCCTTAGACTTGCCTGTGGCCAGCCTTGATTCCAACCCCCCCCCCCCCTTCTCATTTGTACACACAGGCCAAATGTTGGGTGGCATTGGCCAGTTCAATAGAAACCAGCTGTCATTAGGCCTGTGTGTACGGCAGCCGGTCCGACCAAAGCCTGCCATTTGGCTAGCTTCTGTCACAGGATAATGGTCGAAAAAGTTCATGCTCCTGGTCGGAGCTCTTGGCTAGTGCCGGAGCTGCCATGTTCTGGTGAGGGGGCTGTCCCCCTGTCGGAAAACAATAACACAGTGGGGGAGATTGCTGTACTAACAGCTTTCCTGCCAGGAAAACCGGTCGTGTGTATTTTAAAGAGTGTGTGAACCTTGAAAGGAAAGAACCCAAACCCTGCAAGACAAAGGCATAATGAGCTATACTAGCTCATTATGAAATACTTGCCTTAGTA